>JANHMN010000008.1:15059771-15073216 GCA_030674055.1 Rhabdomys pumilio | reverse complement strand
ACACACACACACACACACACACACACACACACACACACACACACACATACACACACAAACCACCATCCCAGCAAAGAACCTTTTCAGTTTTTAAAGTTAAATTTCCTTAATTTTTTATTCTTGGTACCACTACCACAATTTACAAGGCAATATACCTGATGTAATGAAAAGAAAAAGAAAAAGCTAAACATAGATAAAAGACCTCAGGAATGTACATTTCATTGACACAACATTGCATTAATCAATAGCTGCAGTTTTTGCAAACTGTGGCTATGACAGTCCTGAACAAGAAGGTTTTCGTGTTTCAGCTGCAGTAACTTTTCTGACTATGGATCATTGTGCCTTCTGTGGCAGATTTTTCCAGTTCCTCTAATGCATTTGGGACAACTGTCTCAAAGTAACCTGCACTTTCTTGACAAATCCACACTCTCTCTCCTGCTGTAGCCATTTCTCTTTTGTTTTAAAACCTTCTGTTACCATTTCCACCACTTCTGCCTCCAGATCCATAGCCACCATCATAGGAACTGCCTGAGCTTCTTCCACCAAAATTTCCCCCTTTATGGGTCCATAATTTGATTGCTACTGTCCACTATAATTTCCAAAGTCATTATAATTCCCACCACTACCATAGTTACCTCCACAAATATTTCCTGCTTCACTGTAACCATCATATCTTCCTCTACCACCACTGTATCCACAACCTTGGTTTCTATATCCTCATCCACCACCTCTATAACCTCCTCTACTACTGTAACCAGGACCACCACCATAGTTGCCACCATCACCTCTAACTCCATTATATCCACCATCACCACCTCCATAACTACCTCTGCTGCCACCACCTCCACCACCATAGCCTACTCTTTTCACCAAAGTTTCCTCCACGACCCATGAAGTTGCCAGATCCACCTCCACGACTTCTCTGTGATCCAGCAGACTGCATCTCTTATTTAGAAAGGGCCCTTTTCACTTCACAGTTATGCCCATTAATAGTGTGGTATTTCTAAAGAACAATGTTATCAACTGTGTCACGATCACCAAAAGTTACAAAAGCAAGTCCTCTCTCTTTCCCACTCTGCCTGCCTATTTTTCATAACTTCTATGGTTTCAATCATGTCATACTTTTCAAAGTAGTCTCTCATAATATATTCTTCTGTATCCTCTTTAATATCACCAACAAATATTTTCTTCACTATTAAATGGGTACCAGGCTTTACAGAATCCTCTCTAGAAAAAGCTGTTTGGTCCACCACACGCCCATCAACCTTGTGTGGCCCAGCACACATTGCAGCATCTACCTCTTCAACACAAGAACAGGTCACAAAACCAAAGCCTCTGGAACGTTTTGTTTGGGGATCTCTCATTACCACACAGTCTGTAAATGTGCCCATTTCTCAAAATGTTCTCTGAGGCTATCATCTGTGGTTTCAAAGCTCAGACCACCAATAAACAGCTTCCCCAGCTGCTCTGGTTCCTTTGGATCATGGTCAGGCCCTCCATTTTGAGACCAGACCTGCCTCTTCCAACTCCAGTTCAATATGGGACCAAGAGCTAATTTATTTTTTATTTTATTTAGTGCCCCCAAAATGGACAATACTAATGGCACACTTTCTGTTGATTTATAACAAATAATACATGTTTTTTTCTCATTCTCATCTTTTAAATGACTGAAATTTCTCCCATGTGTATTACAGTTGAAGCTTTATTCCACATTTTCTTGGAAGCTTTTATTTTCATTTATTTATTTTGGTCTGTTTTTGTACCTATCTTTTTTGCCTTTGAGTTGAATGCAGAAAAATGCAATAATTGAAAGACAGGGAACTGGAGCCTCAATTAACTTCAGTACTTGATATGACTATAAGCAAGGACCTATCACAACTGTTCTACCAGGCATTGAAGCCATTTGAACACTGGTCTTGACACCATAAATCTGTGACACTGAATTATTCTCTGGTGAGGTTATTATAGCCTTTAATGACTCCATTTCTCATGATCTATGGTGGGAAGTGAAATATGGGGGACGAGCATGTGCTTTCATGGAACCAATATAGTGATGCCTAATCAAAATTACAGAGGATGTTTATTAGTGATGTTGTGTTGGTCTACTAGAGCTTCCCATCACTGGCCCAGGGATGGTGGACTCAATATTCTGATCCATAAAATAGAGCCGATGATCTTGGTGTTACTTCTGTGAGCAGTTTTAGAAACACTCAAATACCACAGAGTTGTTGATACAGGCTTTTTGTGCTGAGCATTTAAGTTAATTTCTTGACAAAGTAGGGGTATGCATTTAATTTCAACTTTGCCTAAATTTGGTACTTATCTTTATGGGAGCATTCAGGAACCTAAGGGTAATGTCATGAAAAAAGAGAAGCAAAGAAAAAGATTAATTCATATCATGCAGAATCAGGGCTGATGGGATCCATATTTCAAGGGCAGTTTCATTTAAAAAAAATCCAAGATGGTTGCTCTTAGCATGTCAGCCATTCTAGCACTTCAGAACATCAAATTTTCCTTTTCTTTGGGCACATGTATTTGGGAGAAAGTGATGGGTTGATGATCAGACTGATACAATCAAGATCCATCCAATAGAATTACTTCTGGGAATGTCTGTAGATATTTCCAGAGAGATTAAACAAAGTTGGAAGCCATATAAGAACATAGGTAAAACCTTCCCTGAGCTGGGATGCTAAGAAGAATAAAGTGCATGAAGGAACCTGACTACTGGTATCCATCTTTTCCTGTTTTGTGATGACACACACAGTGACTGGCTACCCTGCACTCCCACCACCATGCCATAACACAGGTCTGGACTCTTAATTCTCCACCTCCTTCCTTCCTTAAGTTGGTTTCATCAGGTATTTGCTCACCATAGTGAGAGAAGTAGTTTATAGTGTCCCTTTAAGTGAGTTCTCATGTTGTTGATCAGGTTGTCCTGGAACTCAGAACCATCCAACAATCTTACCACATCAGCAATCCATGTTGCTGGAATTAAAGATATGAATCACCAGGCCATAAATACATACATCTTAAAAGAAACCAAAAACTTAAAAAAAGAGGCATCAGCTAAGAAATAAAATTGAAGAGAAAATTATATGAACAGTTAGAATTCCGGAGTATTTCCTGCAGTATACAACAAGTGGGTTTAAATTGTTCATTTCCCCACTGACCCTTTGAGTGCAACCTTATGCACTTTTTTTGACTCTGGAGTAGCAAGGTTCTCCTATTACTATGGTGTCTACTCAGAACTCACCATTCTGGACACAGTAGTAGTGCCCTTGGTCGGTAGGGTGATACTATGTGGAGAGCTATGTTGCTTAGTGTTAAGGAGGATTGAATCCTGGACCACTGACCAGGGCCAATGAGAAACATTTAGCATGACAAGCTGCTCAGAGAAAGAAAGTGTTCTATGTTCATTACTTAATTAATGGAAATTTGGAGATATTAACTACTTGAGCAAATCAGACAAAGTTTACTTCCTAATAATGAGGAACAAATACAGATTTACTATGCTTATAAGACCACTTTTTTTAAGTGGTTGATTTAGGAAGTCAAGGGACTAGAGATGTCTGTCTTTTGTTAGAAATTCATTGGAAATAACTAACTCTTCTTTAGTATTTTCCACTTACCAAGATCTGCTTTGTCTTTTGGTTGGCTTGCTTTTTATTGATTGGTACTTAATAGAGGACCCAGTGAGACATTTGTAGCTAAATTTGTTAGGAGCCACCTCCAATTACAGTTCATTTGTAATGAAGATGAATGATAATCTGAGTTAATGGGGAAGTGGTATTCAGTGCTACCTTAAAGATGACTGACGCAGGGCAACTTAGGAAGCTTTCTAGCTAACAGATTAAGATGCATCTATGATTGAGCCCCAAACTGCCAAGCACCTCATATAATTTGATATGTAGTACAAACTTTCTTTGTAAGAAAATAGATCTTTTTCTGACATGAAAGTGACTTCCCCTGAAAATTCACAAGACAGATAGGTTACCAAATGATTACTGATGGGTTTATGGTGTGTGTGTGTGTGTGTGTGTGTGTGTATGTATGCTCATGCGCATGTACATACTTCTGGATAGAATATAGCATTTTCATGATTAAAACTACATATTGAGCCAAGTGGCTTACACATACCACAAATGCACACATTACTCTGACTTAGTCAGTCTTAAGTTTGACCTGAGAAGTAGTATTCTTAAAATCCATCCAAGTCCTTCTTGCATGCAGATATACTTGTAGATGACAATCCAACCTGTGTCCCAAGCCCAGTGCCTCTGTGACTTTTCAGCTTTATCATAGAGCCTGGGCTAATTCAAGACTGTCTTTCTCCCTGTTGCCTAGGCAAAGCTGTCTTTACATCTGTCTTGTGAAACAGTGCTACGCACTGTGCTACCTATAGTTCACAGGGCACTTAACCTATCTGAAACCCAGAATTTGTGTCTGAAGAATGAGCACAATCTTTTTCTTACCTGCTCTCTACCTTTGTTAAGATAACATATGCAGGTTAGAGGAGAGGATTCAGAGGGTAGAGCACTTGAGTTGCAAGTCGGACCACTTGAGTCAAACATCCAGAACCCATGTAAAGGTGGAAGGAGAGAATATGCCTTCCATGTGTGCTCCATTACAAATGAACGCCCACACAAACATAACTAAATACAATAGATGTAAAAAAGTGTTTTATAATTATAAAGCATTTTAAAATGGAATCATCTCATAATATTGTTCATAAGTAGATATGTGCACATATCTTAGTAATTTGCAACATTAAGCATGTGAGATAAAACCACAGACTGTTACAGAATGTTTTCATTGAATAAGAGGGTGTCTTTTCTCTGTGACAATAACTACTGTCATTCCTAGAATTTCAGTTCCGAGGCCATTTCAGGACTCCAAAGCCAGAGCTGTGGATGAATTCACATGCAAAAAGTTCCCTGTGAATTCTGAAACCAGAGGAAAAGTTTGAGGTTGCTTTAGTAATTATCCGTCTCACTCATTGAATGGTGGAGATGGAACCCATTAGCTCAGGACATTGATTTCTGTATTTCCTCTTGACTCCTCTTTCAATGACTTGAAATTGGCCATAATGAGAATCTTGGAACTATGGAAATCAGCAAAGTGTACAATCTGGTTTTACTTTACTTATTTGATTTTATTTCACTCACCTATATATTTGATTTTGAGATCCAGCATGCCTTTGTCAGGGTCTGGAGCTAACTAACATAGACAAAGAATAATATTTCACTGATTCCAAATAGTTTTTTTAAAAAAATTAATTCAGTCATGGTTGAAACAACTAACACAGCTCAGTTTAGGAAAGCAGTTTAGGGACTGGAGCGATGCTCAGCCCCTAAGAACACTTACTGTCCTTTTAGAAAACCAGATTTGGTTACAGCAGCGATTTTGGGCGGTCCACTTTGACGACAGATTGATGGGATCAGACACCCTTTTATAAACTCTGAGGACACCCTTGAAAACATGTACATAACCCCCATCTAAACAGATATAAATAATAATATTTTTAAATTTAAATTAATTACTTGATGCAAGAAATGTGGGAAGATGGAGTCATGGTGATTCCTGGGGCTCACTCATCAGTTAGCTTAATTTATTAGTGAGCCCCTATCACAATAAACAAGATAGATATTTCCTGAGGAATGAAATTTAGGTTGACCTCTGGCCTCCATACAGGTGTGCACATACTCATGCAGGAATATCTAGACAAAGCCACACAAGGACAACTCTTCTAAAGACATTCTTTGTAGCCATTTATTTCCACTTGTGGCCTTTCTGTTGCAATCTTTTTCAATCACCATAATGCCCATAGTCCCAGTATCCCAGATTCCTCAGTACTGATTCCTAAAGTTATACCCTTCTCATCAACACAGGCTGAAGAGGCCCATGAGTCAAAGTCTGTCCTGGGCTTCAGCTCTTCCCCTCTTGTTCTGATCTAAGTGATGTGTCTAATTGGATCCAAGCACAGGATGTTTTAAGGATGAACTATAGTCTTCGTGAGGCCAGACATTTAATCCTCTACGATCCTGTACTTTTTCATCCTCCACAGCACTCACGTTTGCCTGAGGGTTGAGTTGTTGCTTGTGGATCATGTGGTCATGGGTCAGACACTGTCACAAAAAGAAGTTATAAAAAGACAAGGCCCTGCTCTCAGTGCTAGGAATTAGCCAGGTGCACCATTATGTAAAGAGTTCAGAGTGGAGAGCACAGTAATTAAAACAACAATGAAGCCATAGCTTATGCAACACTGTGTAAATATGATATTTTCATCTGTGGTATTGTACAAGCAAGCACACTGAGCTGCAATGTGAAGCGATTTTTCAAGGATGCTGAGGGAAAGTGAATGAGGACATCAGGATGGAGCTCCACTGCTGCTTCCCTGCCAATCAAAGGCCCATTGTTCTTACTATCTGGGGAGCATCTGGAAAACTGACACCTCCTAAGATGGCGTAGGTTACTCATGTTATGTTGCCTAGGAGGGAAAAGCACAGGTACAGAAATCCAGGCACGAAGATGGAGTAGCAAATCTACATTCACATTAGGATAGTCCCAAAGATTTATTCTTTTCAATCAGTATAAATTAACAGAATTCCAGGAACAGAAGCTATGATCACTATGCTTATAGGATATTTTATATGTGTTCACCAAAACAACATTTACTTTTAATTATGTGTACATTGGTGGGGGGTATTAGCTCCTGTGTGTAAAGATGTGCATTGAGTCCTAAAGAAGGCATCACATCTGCTGGAGCTAGTTTCCAGAGTTTCTGAGCCACCACACATAAGTAGCAGAAACCAAACTTGATTCCTGTGCAAGCGCAGTAGGTGCTTACAATGGCTGAGCTACTTTTCAGTTCCAACAATCAAATATTTAAATCATTCACAAGATAGTACTATATACTCTTCTGGTAGTTACTCATCTGTACAAGTAATTTGAAACCTGTTTTTAGTGAGATCATGGCTTCGAGAACTTTGACAGTGGAAGGGCAATCATTTTCTCTTTTATTTCTGACTGGAATCCTGAGCAGGACTGAGGGATGCTTGTGGTCTATGGTGTACAGAGCTGTGGCTAGCAATACCTCACACCCTTCTCAAAGACCACCAAGTCCTACTCTACTTAATGCCGATGGAAAAGGCAGTCTACAGTCATTTGGTCTATTATTTTTTTCATTCTAATTGTAATTGTTATAAGTATATATATTTATACTATGTAACAATTTGGAATATGTATACCTTGAAGACTTATTAAATTAGTTTGAATTAAGTAAAAATTTAAACCTGATACTTCAAGTACTTACTTTTTGTGATAAGGACATCTAAAATGCTCCTAACATTTTTCCTGTATGTATACGTGTGCATAGTATGTGCGTGCATGTGAGTATGCAAATGGGTTTAGGGGTGCACATGTATATATATTGAGGTACCCAAGGCCTGAAGTTAACATTAGGAGTCTTCCTCCATCATCCTATATCTTAGATATTATGGCAGTGTCTCTCATTTAAATACAGCGCACCTATTACTCAGCTCACTCTGTAGATCCTGTTTTTAGCTCTCTAGGATAGGATAGAGAGTGAGCCATAGTGACCACCTGGAATTCACTTGTCCACTTTGGATCTGAACTCCTCTCCTCGCTTCTCAGAAATGTTTTATTCCCCCAAGACATCTCCCCATATCCTGCTAAGTAATGTTTCATACAGTATAATAAATATTCACTATAATCACTATCACGTGATCAGTTCTGAACTTATGAAAGTGTATTAGAGCCTGTTCTATCTACAGAAATCTCAACTCTCGTTGACAGGAAATAAGACACCGCATGTTACAGAGGCAATCATGGACAGTTATGGTTCAGAAACACAGATGCAGGTTGTCCCCAAGTAGCATGTGCCCATTAACGTGGGTATAGTTTCAGAAACATAGTTTACAAACGAGGGAAATTCCAAACTCAAAGCATATTTCAAATATACAGTAATCTAGTGACAGAAACTGGGGGAGTATTGTCTTAGGTTTTAGATCCAGTCTGATGACTTTGTAATCCTTTGGGTATGTGAATGAATTCTTTTAAGCCAACACCTTCCAAAACATTTTTAACTTATAATAACATGTATGCTATGTCTGACACAAATGTGGCCAATGAATTGCTGTTAATGTACTAAAGATATCCCCACATAACTCAGATCTGGATCTGAAACATCCGAACTCTCCAAAGTGGAGAAATTCTAATTAGTTATTTAACGTTGAAGAATATTTAACATGATTGTAGCTTCCCCCACCCCCCCCAAATAGGAACTTTAGATCACGGTGTCATATGAATAGTCAAGATTACTTACTTTATGTTAAATAATGAGTTCATTGTTGAAAGTTGAGATTATTAGAGTAGATCTCATGATATAAAGAGATCAGCCCCGACTTTGATTTGCAGAATAAGTGTTTTTATCCTGGGTTTACCTACTGTGTCTTTTCTTGTATGAAATTAAAATTATCCATACAACTGGAGTGAGTGTGAACTCACTCAGTGTGTGGTCACTGAGAGTCAACTAGGGGTTTCCTTTTCAGTACTGACTCTGAATATGTCTTCATACTTTTCTTTATTCAGTATCAATTGTTCACTTGCTTCAACTGTTGACTTACTGAGCACTACGGTACAGCTGACATTTTTGGCAATGGAGCTGGAAGACTAGCTGCTTCTTTGCAATGGACCTTCTTGCCAAGTGAGGGATGTGACCTTCATCTAGACCATGACTCTTATAAACTAACAAGTGTAGCAGGTTCCATGAAAAATTTCAAAGCTGACTTTTCAAACACACACTGGAGTAGAAGATGAGTATAAGCTGAAATCTGAAAAAAAAATTATTAGCTTATAAAAGGGGAGTGAATAAGAGAAATCCACATAATATGGGGGGGGGACACAGGAGGTGGCAGGGCAGTTTCAACTGAGCACAGAAACATCTTCTCTATAACATGGGCAGAGAGGAAAAGTGTCCTTTGTGAATTGGCAGAATAGAAACTAAGAGCATGTATTACCCACAATCCATCTCTTTAAAAGACTTTTCTCTTTATTCTAATGTGAAGACCTGCACAGAACATCATTTGAACCCTTGTCTCTGGGTAACATCAAATTGTCTATGAATTCACAGTACTAGAAAGACACCTAGGCAGTCTTGAGAAGGACCCAAGGCTCCAAGGTCACATCCACCAGTAACCATCACAATTACATACATCAGGCCCCTCATGCTGACTGTTACTGACACTGTAGGGGGCATGGACATCTTTATGCCTAAAACAGCACAAATGTTCACCAACTCACAGATCAATGGCTTCATGACTTAGAAGCACCAGAACCATGAGCTGCTAAATGTGGATCAACATTT
The DNA here is from genome assembly GCA_030674055.1 of Rhabdomys pumilio. Lineage (NCBI taxonomy): Eukaryota > Metazoa > Chordata > Mammalia > Rodentia > Muridae > Rhabdomys > Rhabdomys pumilio. Next base: position 15,063,831 of record JANHMN010000008.1, on the reverse strand, counting down.
TGTGCCTTCTGTCTTTTCATTATCTCCTTGCTTTTATAGTAACACATGACTATTTCTGATATTTAAAGTGAGCATTAGTATTGGCCCATTGCTTTACTGAAAACATCATCGTTAGTAGAGTTAATGAGTTAATTGGGCACCCAGAATATCCTATGAGCTGCACTCTACAAAGCACACATCTGTGTGCCTCTTAACTCTGTAATTGCTTCTTAGTCTCTCTGAGCCAAGGGACAGGCAGTTGTGGCCATGGACAGTAGACTCACAGTTTCCTGGAGCACTTTTCACAGCAAGGGCTTTCTTTTGTTATTGCTCTGAGTTGCTTTGGCAGGAATTTCACTCCTGTCTAATTCCATATAAAAGCATAATAACCACTGATAATGCTGTCCCTTAGAAGACTAAGTTACACTAAATTACATTATATTATATTTATTATATTATTACTCTATTAACCTATTTTATTACACAAGCACATTTGTATAGAAATGCAATGGTTGCCACAATATCCTTTCTTTAGGTCTTCCCATGTCTCCTTCTCTTTTTCCTTTCTATGATCTTTTTCTTTTTGCCTCTCTCTCCTCACCTATTCAGGTAACATGCCAAGAACTGATTCTTGGAAAATGGCAGGAATGGCCTTGGTCCAATATATGAAGTTAGTTCTGTTGTTAGATTTCAATTTAGTGGACATAATAAGCATGAGCAAAACCAGCTTCTGTACACTGTCCCCTTCTCCTCAGTCTCTATAGAGAGCACAGAACCAGAAACTCACATACTGTGCGCTTTCCTTCAATTCCTTTAAACTGAGCTAGTGGCCAGTGAGCTGGTTAGGTGGGCGAGGGAGCTTGTTGCTGACTCGTGGGACTTTAGTCCAGTTCTTGTAATGACCATGATTGTGGAACAAGAGAACCAAGTCCTGCAAATGTCATCTGATGTCCACATGTCTATCATGGAAGGTGTACACACACACACACACACACACACACACACACACACACACATACTAGTTGTTTAAAAAACAGCTAAGACATGCAGATTTTCGGTTTAGTTAGTGAATATTTATAAGCATTTATGTTAAATTTTATTTTTTTAAAAAATATTTATGCATGTGAATATTTTACTGCATGGATGTATATATACATATGTGTGTGCTTGTTGCCCACAAAGGTCAGCAAAACGTTCAAGAAGTCATAGCACTAGAGTTATAGGTAGCTTTGGACAATGATGTGGGTGCTAGGAATTGAACCCATGTCTTCTACAACAGCAGCAAATCTTCTTAATGTCCAAGGCATTTCTGAAGCCCATCTTTATGATTCCAAGTAGTCCGTTGCTCTTCTTACAGCCTCCATTGAGAGATCTGCTTCATGCTAGACTCTGCACAAGGTACTAAAGACAGAGAAATGGCAAGTAAATAAATTAATTAAAGGCTAGACCTCCTCTTCCTTGCATTATGTTGTATTAGGTAGGACAACATGTATAAGCGACTGTGTGAGAAGCATATGACAGGATTAAGAGCACAGGAGCATCAGGATGGAGAGTGAGGTGGGAATGTCCTGGTCATTCACATAAGATGTGAGATGAAGGGCACACTGAGGATGTCATGCTGAACCAAAGCCAAAGGAAGGGACGAAGAAGGCCACACATGAAATCCTTTCAATTTAGGCAGTCTGATTCAACAGTACAGGGACTTATATGGCATATGCTTTATATAAAACACCATGACCAAACGCTACGTATAAAGAATTCATTTGGGCTTGTGGTTCTGGAAGGTTAGAGACTATATGATAGCAGGAACAATATGGCAGAAGGTAGCAAAAGCAGAAAGTTGAAACGTCACACTTCTATGGTGATAGATGGAACTGGAAGTGCTGCTTGGCCATGAGCTTTCCTACTTGAGCCAAGTGTTTCAGGGACATTTCTCATTCAAACTGCCAGAGGTGGTTTTGCAGGATAACCCTCTGCCCCCAGCTACATTCTGAGGGAAATGAGGGAAGATAGGTTCAGAAACTGGTGAGTAGAAAGGATAATAAAAGATCTTTAATCCAAAGCTTCACTCACCTTAAAATTCTAGGTATTCCTGTATGAAGAAAGAGGAACAAAGAGAAATACCGTCTCCACTTGTTCTCTACAGCTCTGACTTAACCTCCAGTTCTCTGCAAATGCCTTTGTTTTCACTACTGAGTAGTTCTGTCAGGCTCCTACCTCACTGCATCTGATGATAGGGAGAGTTTGAGGTCCATAACTGCAGAGTTAAGAGACAGTATGGATGAATCAGACAGAGATGAGTCATGCTTTTAAATTACAGGGGTGGACACCACTTTACTTAGTAACTGTCCTTTGGAAAATTAGCTTTAATCTTTTTGATTTGAGTCATAATCACGGAACTGTAATTAGTGGGTAAAGGCCTTATTTGCCTGATTTGTCATCTAACCCAACTCTCTTGCTTTTAGTTGGGGAAATTGAGGAATGACGAATGCGTCAGACGCTGTTACAAAATCCATCTATTTACTATTTCAAACTCCTCTTGTCCACACTCTCAAACTATGTGCTCAAAAATGTTCTTGTTCCAAAGTGCTTCTGGAGGTCCTACTGTGTGTGATACAGTCTTATGACATCTGAGTTTCAACCACTGACAGGGCAGCCTTCACCACTACTTAGCTGACATTCATATTGATTGGGGAGCATTCATGAAAAGAGGTGACTATTACAAGCCAAGAATTTAATGAATGGACACAGTGGGCTGAGGATATAGCTCACAAGTAGAGCGCTTATCTAGTGTTCGTGAGTCCTAGTGTTTAACTCCCAATACAGCATGAGAATTAAAAAAAAAAAAAGACAAAATTAATTTTCAATAGAAACATGCAATAAATAGAAGACAGTTGAATCTTTATGTGTTAAAAAACACTGGAGTTGAGTTGGAGGTGTAGCTCAGTTTGAAGAATGCTGACAAATCATGCATAAAGCATCGAGTTTGTTCCCAAGTGCCATATAGATGGGCTGTGGTGTCATGTGCCCATAATCCCACCATTTGGGGAGGTAGAAGCAGGAGTATCTGAGCTCAATGTCACCCCTTCTCTACAAAGGGAGTCTGAAGCTAGCCAAGAAAACAGGTGATCCTATCACTAAATTTAAAAGTTTTGGGGAAGCTAATGATGAGGGAAGAAATGATGTAGAGTCTACAGTCAGAACTTCACCCTAAGGAAGTAACCCTGGAGCTGAGACCAGAATGTGGATAGAAATCTGGGCAGAGAGTACAGCCAGTGCATGGGATTGCTCTTACTGTGTTCAAAGAATAGATGACCACATGGCTCGGAAATAAGGAGCAGGAGCAAATGATAAATTTCAGAGGAAAAGAGCATGGAGCAGACTCAGACAGGGACTTCTTCAGGCTCAGAGTCCATCCATTTCCACTCTCTCATTGAGAGAGAAGACATCAGAAGGCCTTCAGGAGGGAAGTGATGAGAAGAAACTTAGTATACATTATCTGGCTTCTCTGGGTTGTGCCAGTGCAACAGGAAAAGAATGGAGAACAGAGAGAAAGTTATCTTACCAACTGTGGCAAAACAAGCAATGAAACAAAACAAACAAACAGGCTGAAACAAACCTATGAACCAAAGAAAGAAACAAAAATCACTGGGTACTAGGCAGCCTGGCAAATAGGAAATAAAACAAAACAAAGAAATATAGATTTATCTTTTAAGAGTGTCACATTAGAGTGTATAAACTCAAAAGGCCATGTGCAGTTTTTTTTTTTAAATACCTTGAACATCCTAGTTTGACAACTTTATTTCTGAAAGAGGGAAGGGGTCTGTGTTGACACCACCCTTCTTAGCCATGGCTTGCCTCCCTTCTTCTCACTTTACTAGTGAAACTTAGTCTTCATTTTCTCTCCCACTCCATGTACCTTTTGACAATTGATCTACAAGTTTCATTTCCTTCAGTGGTTCTCAGAAATCCTGGGTACCTCCTCTGAGAACAAGCTAGAGAGCTTATTCTCTGATTCCTTGTGACTCTCTCATTCTCTCTCTCTCTCTCTCTCTCTCTCTCTCTCTCTCTCTCTCTCTCT
>JANHMN010000008.1:15018235-15059761 GCA_030674055.1 Rhabdomys pumilio | reverse complement strand
TCTCTCTCTCTCTCTCTCTCTCTCTCTCTCTCTCTCTCTCTCTCTCTCCAATTTCTCTCTCTCTCTCTTTCTTTCTGAGATCATCCCTGGGTGAAGTCATGACTATCCATATTTCACTCAGAGAGATCCTTCAAAATAGCTGTACACTTTTCCAAGTCTTTGTCTTTTTCATTTCATTTGATGATGTCTCAATATTTTCTGATTCAGTTTTAGAGGCAAGGCTAGAACGAAAGGTAGAACCAGGGTCCACAAAGGTGACTTCTTCGCATCCTAATAAAAACAGCTTATGCAAATACTATATTCATAACAGAGGGGATTTATAGTTGTAAATAGAATGAATGTTGATGTTCAGAAGACCTTCTAATGACTATGTTTCCTAGAATAATGTGTGCATATGTGCAGAAGTGCATGTGCATGCCTGTCTGCGAGTGTGTGTGTGTGTGTGTGTGTGTGTGTGTGTGATTTTGTTATAATGTTTAAAGTTCTTTAAATGTGCAAGAGAGAAGCAGACAAATAGAGATGTGAAGAGCTGGCTTAGGACTATAAAAGGAACTAGGGCCAAGTGATGCAGGTGGCATCTCCACCTGGAAAAGGCAAAGCTGATTCCTCCCTATAGACTCCAGGAGGAAGCAACCTGCCAACCCCTTCATGTCAGCCTGGCTAGACCCATTTTGGAATTCTGCCCTGAAGAACTGTAACATAAAAAGTGTGTTTCAAGCCACTAGAATTTTACCACTCCATGGCAGCAGCGATAGACAATGGATACACTTGGATTCTATGTTGTTCTCTGAGTAAGAGACCTATGAGCTGACTCCAAATGGTGATGCTTGTGGAAAGAGCTTAGCTGGTCTCCCAGACTTGTCTTGCTGAGGTCTTTTAGGGTGGCTCTTGTGACTTCTGCTGCTCAGAGTCTCACTGGGCATTTGAGAATTTTCTAAGTGCTATGTATTCTTTCACATCCCAAATATCTCTCACAATCATTATTTTGCAAAGGAACCAAGTCGTAATATGCATCTAGGCTCTGATAGTGCCAGTTTTCAAATGCACAGCTTATTCTTCCTACTCCGGGTTCTCACTGGCTGACACCTTGCAGGTGAAGAGATGGTAGGAAGAGAGGAAGACTTAAGTTCTGTGTTTGCATAAGTTCACTCGCCTCAATTATAAATTTACATCTCTGGAGATCTGGCACTGACTCCGAGTGTAGGGGTCTCCAAGCTCCATGACACACAGAGGAACTTAGGTCATCCTTTCAGAGTTCCAAAAAGTTAATTAACATGCAGCACCAAAGGTCTGGTTTAGGTGTACATTTCCTGGGTAAGGGCATGCTGGGTTGCAGAAGTTAATGAGAGGCAGAAAGTCCAGAAGAAAGAATTGAGTACACAGCCTGGCATTCTTTTAGCACTATAAACAAAAGTTAGCAGAGAGTCTGACGAATACTTTACCTTGGCTGCATCCACACTGTGTGAAGGAGGTGAAGATTCCCCACTTCATAAGTGTCTCATCATTTCTGCTAAATTGTCAGGACAGTGTGGGGTGTATAACACATGATGGAACCCCACAACACCCTAATGCTCATGACAAAATTAAAAGTAATGCTAAAGGAAAAGAGACAAAGAGATAGATAGTGTTATCGTGATAACTTTTACAGCCATATTAATGTTGACCCTAATCACGAGGAAGGTCATAAAGGAGGAAATTATTTGGCCTCTTTTCCAAGACGTGAATGGTGAAACAGCTAAGGATTTGGTAAATAAGATCAAAACTCAAAAACAAACGAATTTGTTTGTAAGAAGAATTGTTGTAAATATTATATTAGAAAGAGAAGAGTGTGTCACAGTGACTAGTGTCAGCAATCCTAGCTTCTTTTTCTCCACTTGGTAGTTGGGGTCAATGAAAGTATCTGTCCAGCAAACACATTCTGCACCCTCTCTAGTCAACAAAGAAGGATAAGAGTTCAATAACAATGTTGGTGAGAAAAATGCCATAATCCCTTAAACAACACTTCACAAAGAGTTCTTGGTAATCAATGCTTTCTTTAGTTCAAAAATTCTGGGCATCTTAAGATGCTTTCACTGTTCATTCTTTTTATTATCTGAAATGGAGGCAGGGCTGCAAAAACAGACTGTGTTACAAATTATTTATATGTGTGCATAAGTCTGTATGATTGTGTGCACACATAAAGGCAAGTGTTCATGGATACCAGAAGAGGGAGTCAGAACTTCTGGAACTGGTGTTACAAGTAGTTATGAGCCATCTGGTTACTAGGAACCAAACTTCAATCTTGGGGCCTTTGGAAGAGCAGTAAGCATTCATAACCACTGAGACGTTTCTCCAACCCTCAAAGGCAAAGACTCTTAAGGGAATCATGTACTAGATGTAGTTATATTTGAATTTGTAAATTAAATAAATTTATTTTTAAAAACAGAGATAAGTATACAGATTTCTAAAGCATTTTTGAAAGAAACTATATGAATATGTTTTAATGAAAACCTTTAGCATCATGACTGAACATAGAAAAATGACTGGTGAGTGATAGATAAGTAGATGTAATGAGACACATTCATGGGATGTACAGTCAGTAAACAGAGGAAACGTGTTACATTTTAATAATAGCTAGGGAAGTACCAGCTGAACTAAAACAACCAAGAATTAAACTAAGGCATAATATCTAGTGATGGAAGGTAGGTTCAGGGGCAAACTTCACGATAATCTACCACAGCTTTGTTTAGGACAGCATCTTCTAACATAGTATCATTTCTGGACATCTATTTTACAGATACAGATTTTTACAATGAATGTGGTATAAGAATGTTTATTAGATATTTATGAATGATACAGACTGGAGAGATGGCACGGTGCTCAAAGGTAAAGAACACTTGTTGCTCTTGTGGAGGATTGAGGTTCAATTCCCAGTACACACATGACAGCTCATATCTGTCTATAACATCAGGTTCAGAGAATCCATCACCTCCTGGATTCTTGGATACAATGCACATATCTACATGTAGCTAAACACTCATACATATAAAATTAAAATAAACATATATATATACACATATATATGTATATATATATGGCAACAGGAACCAAGACAAGATTACTTAAGATATTTAACTCTCTTAAAACTGGAAAAAAGAAAAATCATGACAGATAAAGAAAAAAAATAAGGATAACTTTCACTCAGTACCTAAAGACTATTTTACACTCTTTACTATTACATAAATAAAATATAAAATAAGGATATATATATCCATATATGTGTTTATGTATGTACTTAATACTATAAACATAAATAGCCATGTACATGGTTTAAAAGGTTTTTGTGTATGTGTATATATATATATTGGTTTAAAAGTTTGTTCAGCAAAATTCTTAGAAGTATTCTTTATCGGAGATGGAAAGAGGGATAGTCTAAAATATACTGGATTCAATAGTTAAGCCAAACACAGTAATTATTCACTATTGAATTGTACTAGTGGTACAACAGAATATAACAGTGTGTTTGTAGACTCACAAAATGGACCTTGAGATCCTTTTGTGAATGTGGATGTGTATGAGGGAACTCCTCTCTCAGAAATTGTATTGATGGCAAAAGGACAGAGGACGATCTATTTTGACCCTTGGACTCAGCTCTGTGACTACCTTAGCTATGAAACAGGGCCCAAAGCTGAGGTGAGGTCAGAGCTGCATGGAAAATCAGCAGGCTGTGAGAATTATGGCCAAATAAAATTGCAGCAGATCTCAGAGGGACCAACAGGGACATAGGCATACAGGGAAGACTGTTGCATATATTTAAACCTACAGTCTTGTTTACAGTTCTATTGTGGCATTTGTTGTGTTGTAGGTCTTACATTTTCTTGCCTGAAATGCTACTGAGGTGGGAGGTAGTGACATCTAATGAAAGGATGTTTGTCTTTAATGAATGGGAGACCTTGATAGGTTGCTAGGAGCCTGGCCTCTGGCTCTCTAACCATCTCATTTCTTCCTAGTCTTCATGAGGTGAGCATCCCTGCATCACGATAGACCCAAGATGGCCGGTTAAGTGGCCATGGAGTGAAACCCAGAATCTAAGATAGAAATTCCTACTTTGAAGCTGTCTTGGGTATTTCTGTCACAATGACAAAACACCTTACTACTGAGAACACTGTACATAAACTATGTCTAAACAGAAAGCAGCCATCCGTTGCAGGAGTCATGCTTTTTCGTGAAGAAAAATTTATTGGACCAATGCAAGGGAACATATTGATATAATTCATCACACAAAGGTAAATAATCGTACAATCAATCATCAGCATAGATCTAGAGATAGAAAACACAGAATTCAATCATGATTTCTGATCTTAAAGACAATGCTCAAAATAAGAAGGCACAGATATTTTCTGAATGTAGTAAACTATTCACCACAAAACCTGATACTTGAATATTTACTAAGTTAGCAATATGTGGGATTGATACTCAAAATTAATAACTACCATGATATAATTTGTCTGAAGATATAAAAATAGAAAAGTATCACTTAAAGATAACAAGATGATTATGGTGTTTTAAACCTTCATTCCCAGGCCTCGGGAGACCGAGACAGGAGGATTGCAATGAGTTAGATGCTAGCTTGGAACTACATAGTAAGCCAGTATTCAAAAGAATATAATAACAATGACAGGCTAACCCCCATTAATATTTCTTATTCATTATAGTTCACTCAGTGTATTGATGCATTTACAAGAAAATATCTCATTAACAGAAGCCCAGGGTGCCTGCGGATTGAAAGAGAACAGCATTACAACTCAAATATTAAGAGACACACAACATTAGTGCTCCATCTGAAATCAAGTATCTCCCAAGAAAGCAAGAAGGAGATGGAATCAAATTTGTATGAAATCTGATTTGCACAGGTTCTCCGGCAAATAGCCACTGGATAAAGTGAATTCCACCTGCATCATCCCATCAGTCACTTTCAGCACCGAGGAAAACACCAAAACATATCTAGTAATCCATTTTTCATCTCTCTGTTGAGCCTGGGGAAGAGGGCAGCAGCCAGCATGGTATTGTAAAGAGAAAAATCATGTGGACCAATTCAATTTCCTCCTATGACAGAATGGCACGTTGCAGAGATAGAAGAGAAGCAATAGATGTAATCTGCATGAGCCAGAGCAAGTCTTTTGATTCTGTCCCATGTGATGCTCTCATCAAAGCATTCAGAAGATTTGGTCTAAACCAGGATCTGAGGAGCTGGTGGCCCCTCCCACCTGCACTGTATCACCTTGCCCTGGCAGAGCACTGGATAGACCAAGAAGCAAGAAGAAAAAATTTACTAGGAGATTGAGGCATGCCATAGATACGTTGCCAGAAATAAGAATGATGCACTTAAAATTTTCTGAACTCCATAGACAATGTTGGTTTAAACACTGACATGAATCAGTGTGGGCTACAAGACTGCTGCCAGTTGCTTAGCCAATTCCATGGTCAGATCCTGGTGGAAAAGGAAGCCTCGCACTTCTGAGAGAAAACTGTTGTGTTCTCAGTCATTAGTTTGTGTGTGTGTGGTGGATTGGATAGGAGAGGGAGACAAGCCGACTAAGAAATAGAGCGAGAGGACAGAAGACTGAATTTTGCTCAGTAGCTTTGAGAAGGAAACCGTGAAATGAGGATCATGGGAATGGTGATATTGAAACTGATTTTTTAAGGAAGACCAAAGTGTGGATGTTTCAATCCTTCTTAGAATGGGGAACAAAATACTCATGGAAGGAAATACGGAGACCAAGTGTGGACCAGAGACAGAAGGAAAGGCCATTCAGAGACTGCCTCACCTGGAGAATCTATCCTATATACAGTCACCAAACCCAGAAAGGATTGTGGATGTCAAGAAGTGCTGACAGGAGCCTGATATAACTGTCTCCTGAGAGTCTCTGCCAAAGCCTGACAAATACAGAGTCGAATGCTTGCAGCCAACCACTGGACTGAACACAAGGTCCCCAGTGGCAGAGTTAGAGAAAGGACTGAAGGAGGAAGGGGGTTACAACCCCATAGGAAGGACAATAATATCAACCAAGCAGAACCCCCAGACCTCCCAGGGACTAAACCATCAACCAAAGAATATACATGGAGAGACTCTTGGCTCCAGCCACACATGTATCAAAGCCTTAACAGTCATCAATGGGCGGAGAAGCCCTGGGTCCTGTGAAGTCTTAATGCACCAGTGTAGAGGAATGTGAGGGCAGGGAGGCAGAAAAGAGTGGGTGGGTGGGAGAACACCCTTGTAAAAACAGGGATAGTGAGATGGGACAGAAACCAGGAAAGGGGATAACATTTAAAATGTAAATAAAGAAAATATATAATTTTTAAAAAAAAGAACATAAGGATAGGAAGGCTCTGATTTAGATCTTGGTGGAACTGTATCCAACAGCTACAATAGAAAAAGGAAAGACAGTGGCATGTCACTATTGAGGCAGTGATGGAACTGTGAGGGCAGGAGGTGGATGGACTGGTTTCTCCTTTCATGAATCTCTGATCTCAACATCTGTACTTGCTAAAGGTGGGTCTCCAATTTTGTCTTCAATTCTTCTCTTCCTCTATTCTTCCCCACCTGATGTGAAGAAAAAGGTGACATTCCTCATTATAGAGAAATTGTGATCTTATTTTTAACACAGTACAGTGAAAATCCCTATTGTAAAAGTGTCCATTTGTTACCATGTATACTTAATTATATTGTCATAAGTTCAATACAAAGAGAAAAGTGTATCCTCCTTTCCTAGCTAATGCCCAGTCAGTACATCATCATGATAATAGAATAATTTTGTTCCTAGTTGAAGGGAAGCAATAATTCTTTTATTGACTGCTGAGGAAGAATTTGTTAATGACATTAATATAAAGAGAATGCAGTGTGGAAGCCTGGGTGATACTTCGTCTCTAAGTGGTTTAGCTGGAGAATCGATGGAGTTTCTGGGGACAGAGAACAGAGAACTCTGATTTAATGGGATGCCTCAGAATCCACGTCCAAGGTGCTAAGATGATTAAACAAGACTCAGTGTGGACAAAGGCCAGCCTCACAGCAAAGGTTCCATGAATATCAGCTCTCAAAGTTCAAATTAAACCTGATCTTCCTGTGCTCTTTAGGTAGCATCATTTTATGACGGAGGAAATGATTTTCCTTATGAAACGCTGAACATGAAGAATGAGCATGGCTGAATCACTCTTGATACTAATGGAGTCAGAATCAGTTAATGAAAAGCATTTATTTCAGCAAAAAGATCTTTTATGATAACATGATAAAATGAGCTTAGAGCACTTTGGGGGAAATAAATGAATTTTCATTAAATATTTGTTGCCATTATTGTTATTATTAGAAAAGGGTGGAGCATCGCTGGAGAGAGGACGTTAATAAACTTGTCAGATGTCATTGATTCGATTCATACAACTTGAGTTTGGAAAAATCTAAAAATAAAGTGACTTCTTATTTTTCTCATAGACTTTAAAAAATGTACTTTTGAACTTTAGTGAGATTGGAAATGGGGGCGGGGACTATGACAACTACTGTCAATAACCTTAGAGAATAAGAGGTCAGAATCTAATGTTTATCCTTTCAAAGCAAATGATCTGACTTAGAAAGAGACTTTTTGTCAGAAGGATGATTTGAAAGAAGAGGATGAGGAGGAAGAAGGAGGAGAATAAGGAAGGAGGAATGGGGAAAGGGTTTTATTTATAATCAGAAAAAAATGAAGGATTTATTTCACTCTTAGCTCTCTGTTGCTCTGAGGATTCCATATCACTGGGGATGGTGGTGAATCACATTTTTAAGTTAAATGAAAAGTGCATAAAATGTTAAGTGTTGCAACACTATATCAAGATACAGGAATCAAAATCTCTTTGCATTCAAGGGAAGTCCTGGGAGCTAGGGAGGTACAGGAAGAAGAGAACTGGAGAAAAAAAAAGCATTACTTTGTGAGGTAGGGAGTGAATAGCTTGAAAAATGAGATATCTATGTCAGAGGTTTAATTTGTGTCTCAAGAGTAAGTGCATGAACATTTTCTTGACATATTTTTTAGGGTAGGATTTAGAAGTCGATTTTATAGACATTATCAATGTCCAAGAAAACCTGGATAGTACAAGATCAGTGGGGTAAAGGATGACCATTGCTTCAATGTGAGGTAGGCAGGATTTTGGACTCTGTGTCACTCCTGGTCCAGAGGATATTGATTGACGGAGGAGGTGGCCAATGGATGGGTAGAGTTCAGACTGGAGGGACTGCTCTGTCTAAAATCAGTGTGTCTGTGGCATAGCATCAATGTGTGCTGTGTCTGTGTGGTATAGCACTGATGTGTGCTGTGTCTGTGTGGTATAGCACCAATGTGTGCTGTGTCTGTGGTATAGCATTAGTGTGTCTGCATATAGCATCCGTTTTTTCCTGCTTCCTCTTATGGTTCTTCCCACATGACTCCTTGGGAATACTCTCTTTCACAAGAAAGATGGAATTTCAAATTCCAGACATTTGTGATCTCTCTTTATCTCTGATATGAACAAGAGCCAAGGCAAAGCCTTTGTGTTGCACAAGCTAGCACCTTGGAGGGAACAACTGACTAAGCAACCAACTTCCATGTAAGTGCAGCAAGAGTAGAGGTAAGTTATTGGTTCTAAATTGAGATCACTGCTTTGGTGTCATCTAAATGGCTCTCAAAATTTCTAATTCATGAATTTAGTAGAGCTTTTTATGTCATGCTAACCCCAACCATAAAGTTATTTCATTGCTACTTCATAACTGTAATGTTGCTACTGTTACGAATTGTAATGTAAATATCTGATATACAGGATGTCTGATATACAAACCCCCAAATGGGACTTGACCCACCTATTAAGAACTGTTGATCTAAAGGGTTGTCCTTCTGTGTTCAGGGGTACCTCTCACTTGTTTACAGAGAAACTATAATTCATGAACTATTAAGATATCTCAGTTGCTTACTTAACATACAAGTGTGAGAACCTGAGTTTCATATGCAGAAATGCAAGTAGAAAATATCCAATTCATTGGCATGCACTTGAAACCACTGTTCTTGGAAGGCAGAGTCAGGTGGTTCCTGGAGCATGCTCTTCCAGAGGGCTGGACTACTCAGTGAAACAGCAAGACAATGAGAAAACTTGCCTTAAAAAATAAGTATATAGTGCTTGGAGAATGGTACCCTAGGCTGACCCCTGCTTATCATATATGTACAACCATGTGCACATGTGCATCCTCCTATACAAACATGCACACACACACACACACACACACACACACACACACACACACACACACTGTATTATGTTTTTTCGCATTCTGGCTTAAGCCTGAAAAGGAGAGAGCTTTTAAAAGGATAGAAGGGAAAGAGCCTGGAGTGGCAGTTAAGAACACGTGATGTTCTTACAGAGGACTCAGGTTCAGTTTCCTGCATAGTGGTTCAAAACATTCTTTTCTACAGTTCCAGAGGCTCTGGTGTCTCTTCTGATTTTCTCAAGCATCACACACACACACAGTGTTCATACATATACATAAATAACAAATAGTAAATAAACTTTTTTTCCCCAAAAGTACAGAAATTTATTTCTATCTTGAGTTAAGAAACCCTGATAACAATATTTATTTCAGTGATGTATCCAAAAATAAGCATACTTGACTGGTATTTTCATAGATTTATGTCAATTGTTAAGTTAATTAGAGGTGAATTCACTTTGATTCCAAATCAAATGCAGATTCACAAAATAAATCTCTTATTGATGTGAGAAATAAAATGTAAAAACCAATAAATCACATAAAATTAACTGTATTTGGGATGCCTGTCAGATTTTTACATGCCAGTTCTTATCATTTTACTTGGCTGGGCACCAATGTGACCAAACTGCAGCAGCTTGAAGCATGTTGTTGGCCAGATCTCAGGCTTCTAGGACATTGTCTAAGACCCCACAACCACATGCTGTATTATTTTACACATTTTTATTTGCTGATCTTCATATTATTTTAAAGGGATCTTTAATACTAAGAGGTACTCTGGAAAATAATTTACATTTTCCTGATTTTTATTCTTTAATATCCTCAAAACAGTTTGATTTGATTTGAGATACTTGAAGGGAGTTCTATAAGACAGAGAGAGGATTAGTTGTTCTCAGAGAGTCAAACATCGTTTTCCTGACAAAGATGGAACATGTACATGTGAACAGTTTTTCTATGTACTATACTGTCGTTTTGAAAATGAAATTGTACAGGTATGTATGTATATGCATGCACATATGTGTTTCATGTGTGTATCAGAGATTAGTGGTAGGTGTCTTTTATCAATTGCTTTGCACCTTTATTTATTTATTTATTTATTTATTTGTTTATTTATTTATTTATTTATTGTGACAGGCTAATGTATTAGGTTAGACTGTCTGGACAATGGGTATTGAGAATCACCCTGTCTCCACCCTTCCCAGAGCTTGGGTTAGGGACGTGTGATACCATGCTCAGATTTTAGGATGTGTGGTGGGTATCTGAACTTTTATCCTCATGGTTGTGGACCATGCATTTACCAACGAATCCATCACCCAAGTCATCTGAAAGTGCACTTTTTAATTGGGTATTCCTTAAAGCACATTCTGTCTTCCTCATTTCTTCAAATCGACTCTGACTTACAATGTTGGAGTCAGGTTAGTGGTTTATCAGTTTTAAAAGCAAACAAAAGTGACACCAGATTGTATCCCTACACAACTGGATCCCTGCACCAGCAGCAGCATGTCACCTGCCAGTGCGTAGTCTGTGATCCTCTCCAGGCCTTAGAATGCCCTTCTACTTTTCTCTGTGGTACTATGATTTTACTGCCTTAATGGTTTTGCATTGCACAATTCAATTAAAGGTCTTAAAATTTAATGTGCATAACCTTTTCCCAGCAATTTGACTTCTAGGAAATTTACCTTAAGGAAATAATACAGATAATGAGGCAAAAGATATATGTGTCCAAGGAAACACCATAGTGAGGGCAGTGATGGTAACAGATGATAAGGAACATCTCTGTAAGTTCAGATCACAGAGAAATAAGTTGGTGGATCGTTCCATCTGATGGGATATTGAGCAGTGCTTTAAAATGTCTCCATGGAACCCAGTGTACCAGAAAGTTTCCATGAGATTTTAGAAAAATGTAACAAATAAAAATGTCCTTAACAATATAACTAACTTACTTAGGATATATATATGACTGGTTAATATACTCAGGAGTGATTGTAACTTTATTTTAATATTTTTGAAATTTTGATTATTTACATTACATTTATATTTTCCTTGTTATAATGGAGGAAGGTGAAAAGAGAATGAATTGTCTTTAAAAACATGTCAGGATAGAGAGGGTTGCTTAGTGGTTAAGGGCCTTGCTCTTGCAAAGGACCCAAATTAATTTCTTAGTGTCCATGTAGAATGGCTCATAAGCACATACATGGAACTGAAGCTCCCAAGGACCTAATGCCCTCTTCCGGTTTTCTCAGGCACAGCACTCATGTGCTCACACCCTTATAGAAACACATATGCACATACAATTAAAATAGAATAAGTTTTAAAGTTCAAATATTGACATGCTATATTTCCAATGATATAAATAACTTAATTTAAGGGAGTTGAAAAACATGGTTTTATTTTTAATTTAAGAGTTTTTTTCATATATGTATACTGCATTTATGTCATTCCCACCTCTCTATCTCCTCCTTAATTCCTTCTCACATTTATGAACTCTTTTTTATATTTTCCTATATACATACATGTATGAACACATGCACACATTTGCCCTACTGGGTTCATTCAGTGTTGCTCATGTATGTTTGGTGTGAACTCCTTAGATTCTTAAATCCCTTATGAGTTAGGCTATCGAATACCTATGTACCCCCCCAAAATCTGTGTGCTTTGTTTTTCATATTAGGCATCAGGCAGGGCACACACATGTCGAATAGCAAGCACATACCATCAGTGCTCCTATGAGATGCTAGCTGCCTGTAAATACTGACATTACCTAGGAACATCTGGAAGTGCCTTTCTTCTGCTATCACTAATGTTATTGCTGTTAATTAAGTGGCTTATTGGGAGGAGTGGAATAATTGTGAAATATTTGCAGTGCATTCTTGTCTTTGATGAGTAATGAGCTCCCAGTTATGCTGCATATTTATATAATCCCTAGAACATAAAAAAATAAGAGGGTGAGACACTGTCCTCAGATCTCTGTCTTTATCTTTAATAAGTCTTATCTTTAATAAGACAGTCACAGCCCCCTGGAAATATTTATCACCCATGCATTGCTTCTAGAAATGTTGATTTAAGATATTAGCACCTGGGTGGTCTCTGGAACAGATGACAAACAACCTTGGAGGCTTGAAAAAGCTTTTCACAAGTTCTCCGGTGGCTTGAAAATAATAGCTATGAGATTTTTGATATTCTGGCATGTTCGTTTCCTAAAAGACACACTTAATGATACAGTTTAGGAGGGGAGAATGGCCTCGGGGTTTAAATGGCTTTCCTGAGTGCTATTAAAGAGCAGATTTAATAATACTTCAACACCTATTCTATAGACAAAAGAAATTAACTTATCCAAAAGAAATGTCTAAGACAAAGGTGAGCTGCAATGAGTTAAGCTTTCCCAGTCTTTTTTGCCTGGTATCTCTTCTGCCTGGAGCAGGACAGGAAGGCTTCATCTAAAGAGACAACATGAACCAATTAAAAGTGTGCCTAGAGGAACCTGAGGTAGGCTTTTGTCCCCAACGTGAAGTGCAGCCCAAATCACTCATGACATCATCATAGGCATGAAGACCAGCGAAGCCCAGAAAGTTGACAGACTTCAGATTTTTTCTTCTTTTTATTGTTACTATTTTTCTATTTGCAATCATCTATGTAATGATTTTTGGCTAAATTCAACCTCATTTTTCATCTCTCCTATCTACCCCCATCCCTACCAACAGTTTTTTCTCCTCACTTTGTAAGCTTTTTTTCGAAAGTCCCAATATTCCCACTTACTACTGCTTGTATGGGCATGAGGATAAAACCATCTATCAGGGGAAAGATAGCCTCTTAGGAGGAGGAAAGTGGTGCAGCCTCTATGGAAAGCAATATAGGTATTCCTTAAACAGATAGAAATATATCTACCATATGGTCCACTCTGAGCATTTCCCTAGAGAATTCTATATCCCATTAGAGTGATACCTGCTGTGATATGTGTGATATGTCATATTCACAGTATCCAGGAAATGAAAATAGGCTAATCTATCAACTGATGAATGGATCATAAAATGTGGCACATGTATATAATAAGATGTTATTCAAGAAACTCCATTTTACTATTCTTTGAGAATTATGTACAATGTGTTTTGATCATATTTACTCTCCTTTCCCCAATACTACCCAAATTCATCCCCACTTATCTTCCCAAATTTCTTTTTAAAAAAATAAGGTCAGTTTGTGATACCCAAATATTCTCAGATGGAAACTTTACTTTAAATAACGTTTGGGTTGTTAAGTCTTGTTCTGTATTCTTAAGACATTCTACTGTTTCAGGTATTCTCTATTGTATCTATCTCTCTCTTCTCTGTAACACATCATTGATAGAATTCTAAGAGATGGAAATTTTGTTGTATCTTTGGGTTAATTAGGGCCCACTGAGGATTGAGGCTTAGAATCTTGAAAGTGATTTGTTCCACTGCAATACAAAAACAAAAATGAAACCAAAACAAACAAACAAACAAAAATATTTCTTGGTATCCACACTTCCCTGGGACATGTCAGGAGATAATTTAAAAGACATTTAGAATCTTAGTGTTTGTGCAAGATATATAATGTAAGTACATACTTTTGGTACACGAAGTCACTCAAATATTGTTTGGGTGTTGGCTTTGTCCTCTGAACTTTATGCTTCCACCCAAAGCTTCTAAGGGCCTTGCTTTGCAGAAATGTTTGCATTTATATGGATGCAAATGCTTTCTCTGCAATGAAAATGAAAGAGATATGTGATCAGAATGCTGATTAATTCAGATTCCTGCAGTTTTATAAAGCAAATCCTCATCTCAAGTGTATCCCATCACTATTATTTTTAAAATACAGATGTTAAAATCTCTTTACTTTACTACTGACAACCAAAAAGCTGGCATGGATCTGAGATAGCAGTCATGCCAGGCCTACCCCTCCCTATTGAAGGCCATTCCCTCATACCTCAGCCATCTCTCATCCATTCCCTCATACCTCAGCCATCCTCTCATCCGTTCCCTCATACCTGAGCCATCCTCTCATCCGTTTCCTCATACCTCAGCCATCCCTACAACCGTTCCCTTATACCTCAGCCATCCTCTCATCCGTTCCCTCATACCTGAGCCAGCCTCTCATCCGTTTCCTCATACCTTAGCCATCCTCTCATCCGTTCCCTCATACCTCAGCCATCCTCTCATCCGTTCCCTCATACCTGAGCCATCCTCTCATCCGTTCCCTCATACCTCAGCCATCCCTATAACCGTTCCCTTATACCTGAACCATCCCCATGTCTGTTCTCTCAAGTTGAGGCACTATCCCTGGGGACTTTGTGTCAAGTGTGCACTTCATTATTCTCTTCAGTTTCTAGCAATGGAATTTCTTCCCATTACAAAATAACCATTCTCAAGCCCAGTTATGGGCAAAGTATTTGAACCTTCCTCAAATTCATAGGTTGAAGTCTGTCCCTAATTAGCTTATAAAACAGTATTTAAAAATACAGGATTTGAGAGGCTTCTAAGGTGGAACTCACTTGAGATATAATTTTTCTATATTTTTAAAATGCATTTTACTATTTTTTTTAAAAAATTGGTTTCATTGTGACATTTTCTTAATGTGTATCACTGTAAGATACTCATATTTCTACCTCCAGTAGATCTTATACCTTCACTGCACCCTCTTATGGATCCACTTCCCTTGTAAATTATCCAATGTCTACTTTAGTCTCTCTCTTTCTCTCTTTCTCTCTCTCTTTCTCTCTCTCTCTCTCTCTGTCTCTCTCTCTCTTTCTCTCTCACGCACACACATATGCAAACACACACACACAAACATACAAACGTCTACACATATTTACCCAGAGACAGACACAGACTCACATATGCATACTGACATACAGTGACATTCACGTACATATACATACACATATACAGTTACACCAGTTACACACAGGTACAGACATACACTCAGTCACATAAATATAGAGGTATAGGGTCTTACATAAATGCATACACACACGCTCAGGCAGACATACTCACACATACATCTAGAATCCTCATGCGAAGAAGAGCAGGAGATATTTGAGGTAAATGATCTCCTAAGAAGGGCAAGACACCAACACTTTGAAATCTCTTTCCTTGCATAAACAGCCTGGGAAGGGCAGACAAATGTGAAGCTAGGGGTACCTGGCTATAGGTCAGGAAGATGTTCCAGGAGAATGTGACCATGCTAGCACCTAGATCATAGACACTCAACTTCTAGATAACAAATGCCCTAGCTTAATCTTCCCAGTTTTTCTGTAGTAACCCAAAGAATGACAGGGCAACTTCCTAACACATTGGATAAGTGTCGAGGCAGAACTAGCTGTAGGTCTGGGCAGAGCTTTCACCTACACCAGATGCCATTCCTGCTTGACAAATTGTCCTCAAACACAGTGGGATAAAACTAAGGCCATTTTATTTCGCTAGCTCCTCAGGCATAAGTAATTTTGAAAAGCTTGCTGGGCACCACTCTTTGGGTTTGTCCTGCAGCACTGTGCAGAGGTCAGCTGGGGCCACATTCACCTGAAGGCTGGCTCAACTGGGATCTCAGATGGCTCTTTTCCACACTTGGCAGTTTCTCCATCTGGCAGCTGGGAGCTCAGCCAGGCTGTCAACCAGAGCACTGACGTGGCTCTGGCATGATGGTTTTAGAGCAACCAGACAGCAGAAACAATGGACAGCTTCCCACACTGTCCCAAGGCAACTAGGCACTTTATTACCTTGTCTTGGAAGCTGTGCAATGTTCTTTCTGCCATTCCTTTTAGTCAAAGCAATATGTGCCCTCAAAAGGAGGATCATATACTTGTCCATAGGCAGGTTTTAAAAAACAGGCCCATTTCCTTTTCTAACACTCATTATTTCTACTTCAGCTATTTTTTCCATTGCAATAGCTCATCACATCACAATGTCTATTTAGAGATAGTCTCACTGTATAGCCAAAACTATCTTTAATTCAAGATCAGCCAGCCTCTCTCCTACTTACATTGCCAGAATTTTAAAATGCATTAACAAGCCATTTGCTTATATAATTATCCTGTAAGTTTCCTGTGTAAATATCACAATTAAAATTTGCTCTCTTAACCAATACAGCTAATGCCCACTACATAGAATTTTCAAGAATTCTATCCTACTGATTCAATAAGTAGAGTATACCTACGAGTTCCTGTTACAGGATCATTAGTCATCACTATCTAAATCAAGGATCCAGGGGCTAGAGACATGGCTTGATGGTTCAGAGCCCTTGCTAATCTTTCAGAGGATCTGAGTTCATTTCCCATCACTCATGTTGGGTGTCGTAAAACCAACTGTAACCATAACTCTATGATTTTTGGCACCCTCTTCTGGTATTCAAGGAAATCTTCATATGTGTGTGTGTGTGTGTGTGTGTGTGTGTGTGTGTGTGTGTGTGTGTATCTCAAATTATACCTGTATATGCACATATATGTGTGTGTGTCTGAAGATTATACATTTATATGGACATACATATATATGTCTGAGGATTACTTTACATATACATATGTATAGACTTTAGACTTAGTACAAAATTGTGTCTTCTGTATATGACAAGAAGCTATATTCATGCAATGTCAGTATTATGGCTGACTAAACAAAACCTGAAAGAAGACAATACAGTTGACATGAAAACATGCATAAGAGTAATCTCATGGACCGTCCCTAGTTGAAGAGCTACAGGCAATTAATGATTGTCAAGAAATGAAGCATTGGCTGTGCCCAGGAATGAGATGCTTAATAATTAATAATTATTTATCCAATACCAAGCAGTCAGCCCTATAAACATACATAAAAACAATACTAAATGGAACCAGAAATCAGCAGGTAAGTAAGTTGTGTTAAATGTATTTTGTGTGTGTGTGTGTGTGTGTGTGTGTGTGTGTGTGTGTGTGTGTGTGTGTGTGAGAGAGAGAGAGAGAGAGAGAGAGAGAGAGAGAGAGAGAGAGAGAAAGAGAAAGAGAGAGAGAGAAGGTAACAATAACAATGAATGAAAAGGAAGTATCAGGGGACATGGGAGGGATTGGAAGAAAGGAGAGGAGAAGAAGAGAAAATGATGTGAACAGTACACAAATATAAAATTTCTATTTAAAAAAGAAAAAAACTATTTTGTATATTTTTATTAATTTTGTTTAAAACCCATCAAAGCCTAATGACATGCTCATTTTACTTTCTACCTTATATTTTACACATTTATTAAGTCCATATTATGCTATATACATTAAAAGTACATTAAATACATTTTTAATATCACTATAAAAATGTCAAAGAAGTAAATCAAGGACACATTTCTTTTCTTCTTCCTCGTCATAAACTCTTCAATCATAAATTGTTATTATCTCATGAGTTCCTTGTCACATTTCCTGAATTAGTCCAAAAACATAGTGGTGGGCTTGACAATAAACCACAAAAGAAGCAGCATTCAGATTTCAGTTGGAGTTATACTACACCATCTGGATTAGGGGGTTGGAAATATATCCAAGTGAAATTTCATGAAAATGGACAGTAGAGGGAAAAACTTTGTATTGTTAATCTTTGGGGGAAACAATGAAGCTAAAATAAAGATGGTGTGTTTTTCCAGTGTAATGAACCTCGACAGTTGCCATTGTGGCTGCCAGAGTGCATTTGATTGCCAGTTGTTAAATGAGCCTGTGTCTCAAAAAGTAGAAATATATCACTCAGCAGAGCGGCAGACAGATGATGTTTGCTTTAAAGACCAAGATTAAACCATTGCTATCAGGAAGGGCAGTTTTCCAAAAGCCATGGTTTCAGTACTTCCGTTAAACAGCAGGTAGAAACTGCTGTTTCCTCCACATTCTTCTCTTTCAAATGTACACAGAATCAATATTCAAGTGGCCCTTGACTGACAGATGTGAAGACAACTGAAGCTCACAGAACATTTGGGAGCTATTAGAGACAACTAAGAAACTATGCTATGCCTCCGCTTAGTCTATTCTGGCTGTGTTTCCATTAGATTTTTTTTTTTTAATAAAAAATGCTCTGGTCACTAGTCAAAGAAAAGTTAAATGCTTGGAAATGTTTCCATAAAGTTATTCATACTCTCAAGGTATATATATCTCCATCTAGAGGAAAAAGAACTCACAAAAACTATTTATAAGTTGTATGTACGTGAAAACGAACACCCAATATAATTATAGAAGGGAATCAAAGATATGTGTTCCCCTAAATAGCTCTTTTCTTCCTGCCTGAGGCCTGTTTCCTATATCACTGATGGCTTAGAATAGTGGTGTATTAGTTACTTTCTAATTACTGTGATCAAATACTTAACAAAAGCATTTTCAGGAAGGAAATGTTGATGTTGGCTCATAGTTGGAGACCATGGTGAAGTAGTTATGATGGATCTGCCTAAGGCATTAAACTAGCAGACAGAAAGCAGAGAGCAGTGGGTGCTGCTGCCCAACTCATTCTTTTTTTTTTTATTCAGCCCAAGGTTTTTCCCTATCAGATGATGTCATCCATACTTACAGTGTAACTTCCCACTTTCATGAACCCAGTCTAGAAAGAAACTCCTTCATAATCATGATTAGATGTTTGCCTCCTGGATGATTCTAGATCCTGCCAAATTGACTATGCATATTAAGCATGTAATATTCATTGTGTGGTGGTATTTTACTTCTTGTACAACTTTGTTTTCAAAATTATCTTAACATAAAATAAACATAAATAATTTCAATAAACATAAGAAAGGTTAAGCAGGACACTGGGACTCACCCAACCCCAGTGGTTTTTTTTTTTTTTTTTTTTTTTTTTTTTTTTTTGCTTAACAAGAAATTTCTGCTTTGAAGACTCCATAAGTACACTGTCATGGTTTGTCAATGAAGGAGTTCAAGCATTTCTATGATTCATCAAATGACCATTTTCTGTCAAGCATTTTACATGGCCCTGGTTGGTACTTTTTATCATGCTTCAATATATTTGCTATTAGTACCATTTATAGAGAAATTATGCCTCAAAAAAGAGATTATTCATTTGTCCAGGTCATGAAGTAAGGATTCAAACCTTGATTCCCTCATCTTTGAAACTGACTCCTGTGACCCTCTAGGAAGGTATGAATGAGAGAAATAAGCCTGCCAGTTATGTGCACCTGTTTGGCAGCAGGTATCCAGATTCCCACTCCTGACTCTAGAGATATCAACTGTGCAACAAGAGCTGACAACCTCACCTTTTTATGATTGTTCTTATTTTCTAGTGTTTACATTATAAATTTGGTGTAATCACATCACTTAGATACTTTGAATGAAACTACAGTCTTACTTTATTAACATATAAGCCATATAGCATCAAATTTCCGTTAACTGTGTAATTCAAGAAGTGGTGCTTTAGCTCTGTGGTAGATCACTTGCCAGACATGTTCAAAGCATTGGGTTTAATCTTCAGCACTATGGTAAAAACATGCAAATATAAGTACTTAAGAAATGTGAAATTCAGAGTATTTTAGTTTATTTGGAGCAGTGTAACCATAAACATTATTAAATTGTGAACATTTTCTCCACCTGGAAGAAAATCCTCCACCTATCAGTGATCATATACTCTTTAATTACAGCCACAGCCTATCAAAACCTAACCTAATTTCATCCCCCACACAGTTGCCTGTTATGTGTGCTCAACATAGTACCTGACTTCTGTCATTCAGTTAAATACTGACAGTCCCTTAAATGCTGGTTTTCAGCTTTAAAAATAAAGGCAAGCGTTGAATTATATCTGTAAAGATAAGATGATTCTCAAAATGTTTAACCCAATGACCAGGGAATAAGTCGTCTAAGAAATGTCTGAGCTTTGTAGTTTATGCCTATAATTCTAGCTATTATGTTGCCTAGGTAGAAAGATCACAAATTGGGGGCCAGAAAGAGATGAAACATAGTTTGAACTACACAGGAAGACCCTGTCTCAAATAAATAAACAAAAAAACAAAACAAAATAAATAGTAAAAGAAATGGAAAGTTATTAGTTAAGATAACTATTGTTAGAAAAATAATAAAATAAAGGTTTGTAGGAGATGCCAGGTGAAATCTGAACATTGGACGGAATGCAATTCTTAGGGGCAGATTGACACTATCCAGAAGGACTCTCAGACCGGTGTCTCCTCAGTCATTGGCTGGCCTCATTAACAATTTACTCTCTATTAGTTCTACTGTCTATTCATGTGGATTTTTTTGTATAGAGTGTTTCTGTCAGCTGTAGGATATTTATAAGCATCTGGACATCTTAAAAGGCCAGTAGCAATTTCAGCACCATTGCACACATGCTAAGTATGATAACTGAAAATATCTGAGACATTGCCAAATGTTTCCTGGGAGCAAAATCTATCTTGGTTAAGAAATCTGTCCTAGACTTTGCCAATGACCTTAGAGCTTTCCCTGCCTTCTAAATAAAAGGATTTTCTTCTCTAATATATAATTTTATGACGTAGACTGCTCTATATTGTCTAATACAATGACCTGTATCTTTAACTTGATTACATTTTGATTAAAATTAAATGTTTGTCTGTCAGTGCTACTAACAACTTACTAATAAGATTTTCATCATGGACAGTGGAATGAAATAATCCTGTCACCATTGGCAGTTTCATAGGTGAACACAGATATAAAGACTTTCAACTAGCAAGTAGTCTTGGAGAAAAGATACACATTTCCTCAGTTTATTTAAGGACTTTAAAAAAAAAGGTAACTTGTGAAATATTTTTTATGTTCTACAAAAATATGCAGATAGAAAGCAGACCCTAGACAGAGTCTGCCTCATGAACTTTTTCAATGCAGTATGAAAATGTACTTTGAATGAGAACTGCAGACCTTTAAAGTTAACATAAAATTCAAGAATGAACGTATTTGCTTTTCATTGGAATACATTCACGGTAGAATG
This sequence comes from Rhabdomys pumilio, assembly GCA_030674055.1. Taxonomy (NCBI): domain Eukaryota; kingdom Metazoa; phylum Chordata; class Mammalia; order Rodentia; family Muridae; genus Rhabdomys; species Rhabdomys pumilio. The sequence goes on along the minus strand of JANHMN010000008.1, from coordinate 15,038,620 downwards.
TACTGAACCTAACTAGAACTCGGTGAGTTCAGCAAAGGGAAGTTAGAAGCTGCTGGGAAGATATAGAGGCAGTTTGAAGACCACAGCCCATGCCAAGTCTGACATAAGAGGGACAGGTAGCGACATATGAGTTGGCTTTGGCTCTTCATGTTTAGCTAACTCAAGAATTCTGGACTCTGAATGGCTACTGTTAATATTTTCTCTAAGAAATGAAGCCACTCCAATGAAAGAAGAACCCTAATTCCTGAGTCAAGAGGAAGTTGATATAAGTCAGTTATGGGAAACAAAAGTGTAAAAAGATAATGCCTGTGAGCCTTAGGAATTAAAATAACAAAGACAACAACAGGATGACAGAAAGTGCAGCAAAGCACAGTGCAGCAGAATAGAATAGGGTAGAGCTGACTAGAACAGAGCAGAGAGAGCAGACCAGAGTAGAATAGAATAGTATTGTATATAATAGAAAGTATGAATCAAGGAAGGTAACCGATTAATTTTTTTCTTGTTTTCTGTTTGTTCGTTTTGTTTTGTTACATTTTTTGAGAGAAAGTCTTACATAGCCTATGGTGTCCTCAAACCCATGAAGACACTATGTAGCTGAGAACAGTCTTTAATTTCCACACCTCTAGTATTATAAGCAAACACAGCCATATCTGCTTTATATGTTGCTGGGGACAAAACCCAGGACTTCATGGATTTTAAGCTTTATTAACTGAGCCATATTTCCAGCCATTTTGTTAAAATTTAAACTTTATATAAGTAACAAATGACTGTTAGTATAAGTACACCCCCATAAAATATTGGAAACACACTCACATAAATTATTTATTTGGTGTTGATTTAAAATTCAGATTTAATTGGAAGACCTACATTTTTCCTGATGATCTCAAAAAAAGTAAAAGTCTGAGAAAGTAATGAGGGAGCAGTAGTGGGGGAAAAAGAACGTATTTTGAAATGATGTAAAAAGTCTTCAGTTGATAAAAGGAAGTCCAAAAGCAATGAAGTTTGTTTATTTCTCATCAGCACTGAGAATAATTATGGGGTCACCATAATTCTCAAGTAAACTTATTTATAACCAACATGACAGTAGCCACCATCCATTCAGTGAGTTCACAGAGTAACTCATGAGATAGATGATGTCATCCAATGGGAGACAAGATGATGAAGACAACGAAATCTACTCCACTAATCCTACAAGTGAATGGAAGGAGTGAATTCTATTCTTTGCATAAAAAGTCGAGACTCAATTGACTAATTAAAAACACCAGGCTCTTGCCTCAGTTCAACATAGATGTGACTTCTGTCGGACCAATTTGGTCATAACCACTCATTTTCAGTATTGCATCTTTCCTCAAAAAGCAGAACTCTGATAGGCTCAGGCTTATTGTTCACTATGATCACTCCTAATCGTTTTTAAGTCACTTTTTACACAGCTATCTATCCTACTCATTCTAGTGAAGAACCTGGTGTTTGAGCAAAGGGAGTGTTCTCTTCTCCTGTGGATGCTGTTCATTTGAATATCTGTATTGATGATCCAATTCTCAGTAATGAGCTGGGTGTCAGCACAAAAGGCAGGTTCAGACAGGAGCTCACAGTTCAAAAAGAAATCAATTGAAAGCTTCCACACCATTCTATCAAAAGGCATTGATGTGCCCAAGTATGAGCCCTGTGTCTCCTGTCTACCCTGTGTTTTTCTTCCTTTTTCTTGAAGTAAAGAACTAACAGACTGTGTCCTGCTTCCAGCTGACCAGTAAATCACACACATATGTGTGTAATCAGTCTTTCCTAGTAGCGTATTTACAAAGTCAGTCTGCCACATGTCCTTTGTATTGTGTTCCTTGCTCTGTGCCATTATGTGCCATCTGCTGAGATTTCAGGCTCTTGCTTCATATGTTCTGGCCATGGGAAAACTTAGCAGATAAGCCAACAACCTGCAGTAAGAGCTCTGGGAAGAGGTATAAGAGGATAACAAGCAACATTGACGTCTGTGGTGTTCCTTCTGCCCTTCTGCAGTCTACACACCTTTTGAAGCCCAGGATAGATATGAGTGTATCCCACGACAAACAGCAATTGAAATAATACTCAAAATTTTGCTATATTCTTCATATTTTATATTTTTATTTATTTAATAGCATAAATTCCTCTTCTCTCTTTGCTCTCAAATCCTCTCTCTCAAATTCATGGTTTCTTTTTCTTTAATTATTATTGATACATATGAATGAATATATACAGAATATATATATATATATATATATATATATATATATATATATATATGGAGAGAGAGAGAATATATGAAGCATGCTGAGATATTTTTTTTGTAATAATTTATAACGTGAGTGTTGGGCACTTGAGCATGAACTGTGTAGATGAGAATATTGGTTTACAGTGTCACACAAACTAGATATAAAGATGATCTTTCAACTCAACACTCTTTTGTAACACAGTACATTTTTTTTCTTGTCGTGGTCCTGGAGCTCTAGACCATGAATCCAAGCCTTTATGAAAACAGAGTGCTGAATAGAAAATCAGATCTTTGCTAATTATTCTATTAGTATAGACGGTTATGATAAAATTGTAGTATCAAAGGCATTTTGTTTTTTAAAGCTAACACTGTTTGCAAAATGGATAATATATCTTACTATATCATAAAACAGTCAACAGACTATTATTCCTTTAATCAAGGACACTATCTCAGATTCTAGGTACAATGAATTGTACTATATTGTTGGAAGAACCTTTAGCAGTATGAGCATCTGTGACAAATTCCATACTTTTTCCTTCTTCCCTTCCTTCCTACCTTCCTTCCTTCTTTCCTTTTTTCCTTCCTTTTTTCTTCCCTCCTTCCTTCATTTTTTCCTTCCTTCCTTCCTTCCTTCCTTCCTTCCTTCCTTCCTTCCTTCCTTCCTTCTTTTTTTCCTTCCTATCTATATACCTATTGTACCACATTATTTTAAGGGTAAAGAATGCTCAGGGCATGCTTCTTATAATTTTTATACACAGTTAGACTCAAACATATACCAAAAATAGAGATTTAGGCAAATTCAGTTCTGCCTAACATTTCATATTTTTGGTAGAAAAGCTAGCTCTCTATTTTCTTTTTTATAGAACTGAAAAATAATGTCAGCTGTCAATGCTACCCATTCAAAGCAGTCCATAAATTTATATTTCTGGGATTAGACAAATTGGAGATGAGCAATGAAATAGATCACCAAACCAAAATGAAAAACAACAGCAGTGGAAAAACAGAAAGAGCTCATGGATAAAAGCAAGGAGGATAGGCAGGGAGCAAAGATATCTTTTTCTGGGCAGAGGTCATTGTTAACCCATGGGTTTCTCTGTTGAACTCTCAAAGAAGTCACAGGCAAAATAGAAGAAAACAGCAATGGCCTCAAGTCTCATGAATTGTGGGTTGCATAGCTACATGGGAATGGAGAACACAGACAGTTGCCATGGCTCACAGGAGCACTACTTTACATGTTTATCCCCATACTCTCACGTGGCAAGCACTCCAGTAATTTTGTTGAAAGGAAACTTAAATTTGTTAGGATTTTTTTTCATCTAAAATTATTTAGGTCTCTCCATGTAATTCTCTATGGAAAGTAGATTTTTTCTGTAGTTTGTACATCTTCTTGGTTGTAAGGGCCTTGAAGCTACACTCCAGTAAAGAAGGCTATTCAGTTAGAATGTGACCTTTAGAAGGGTAGAATCTTAAAAATGATCGACTTATTCTGGACTTTAAATATCACCTCAAAAACTAACATTTTAAAATTAAAAAAAAAACTTATGTTTGAGAGAGATGAGCCAGTTTATAGAAAACTGGTTACTGTGAAAGCTGAAGCAGCAGTCACTAATCAGGTCATATGTGTCCTTTGAATATCCAAGCAAACCAATTAAAGTATGATTTTTTTCTATCAGAGCATGTATACTGACTCCGCTACATCACAATCACATACATAAATGTGTATGATATAGGTATTAAATGTCTCAGATGTCATATACATATTGATTCCAATAACAAAAAGCACTCTGTCCTGAGCTATGTAAATTGCTGTAGTAATTATCAATTTGATAGAGTTAATTTGACTATTAGAAATGCCAAGAGACTTTTTTATATATATATATAATGAAATAGATATAAATGATGTGTTGGCAAAGCTTCCTCTACTTTCAATATAATAAAGCTGGAGAACAAAATGTGTGTGTGTGCACATGAATGTGTGTGCAGGTGTGTACCCATGTATGTTTGTGCATGGGAAAGCCAGAGAACAACCTCGGTTGACATTCGTCAGGTGCTGCCCACATTTTACTCTCATCCACATTTTATTCTCATGATACTGAATCTCTGACTAACCTAGTGTTCATTTCTCAATCGGGGGTGGTCAGCCAGACAGAGCCCAGTTTCTGTCTGTCTCTCTGCCTCCATCTGTTATGTTTACAAGCATGGGTCATCATACCTAACTCTTTTACACAAGTTCTGGGTATCAAATTTGCTTTCTCATGTTTTTCTGGCAAGCATTTAACTGACTGAGATAGATCCCAGCCTCTTGAGTGCATGTTTTTAAAGCAAGCCCATATGCACTGGGTAACTTTATGATGACTATGAATTATTTTCAGTAGAAGTCATTAATTTGAACACAAACATTTCCATAAAATATGTAACATTTTGATCTAATAAGGAAAGCCTTTTTCCTTGCCAGCTATACTTAAGGGAACAGTCTCAGAATTACAAATGGGGAGAGTGTCTACACAGTTTAGATAATGTAAATTTGAGAGAGTTAAACTCAATAATACTAGGCAAATGTTAACACTACTTTTCTTTCAATATTTCCATCCATGTGGTATTTGACAATGTGGGGGAAATTAATACTTTAAAGCCCATTTTCAGAATTTTCTTCGACTTATCGTGTTCTAGATTGTGCCTTAGGACTTTTGTAGATGTTAGAAACTTTTTCTCTGTCCTATCATTGTACTTAGAATCATCCATCACTCCTTCATTCTAGCTTTCCCGGATCAGACAAGGGGTCATCTCTCCTTCATTCCAGTCAACACTGTCTGGGTATTTTCAAAGATGTTGTCTGCCAATGCAACATGCACCGGGAATGACTCCAAGATGCATGTGAACATGTGTCTGAATACAGATGAATTACATTATTCTCATCCCACTTTAGAGATGCAGAAACAAATATGATAAAGGTTTGTGTAACATGGTGCTGGTGCAGTCAAGACTTAAGATCACTTTCTCTCTCTCAATGCCTCCCTAAGGATCTTACCTCTGACAGGGACTTCTCTTATGCTCATCGATACCGTTAGTGGTTACTTTTGCTAAACTAATAAGAACAGATACTCCATTTTATCTTAGCCAAAATCCTAGATATAATTATATCTTTGTACTACAGCTTGTATTTGGTGCATGGATCAGCCTCAGAATTTGTGAAGATTCACTTATAGTCGATTACTGGTTTCTGCCTGAGACTTCACCGTTCCCACGCCCACCCCAAGTACTGGTCCACTGACCACACATCAAATTCACAAATTATCTGTTCACAGAGTGGAGTAGTAGGTGTCATTAATGGGCAGGTGTCATTAATACTCACCTAACCCTATTACATATTGCAATATTTGTTCATGTCTGATGTGTCTAACTGCTTCTCTTTAGCAAATATATATGGCACTATGAATGTATGTATATTCGTGTGTGCATCTTAAATCTTAAAGGTATCTTACATTGTAGTGGATAGACACGTGCAGAAACAAGCCTGTTTACAAATATTCATTTTACAGAGTGGCACAGCAGTGATCCACTTAGTTACGTGGCTTGTGCACTGGCAGATGTTGCTCAGGATAGCCTTGAATCACACATGGCTAAAAAACAAAACAGCATAAAGAAACAAGAGGTTTCTATGCACCCTTCCATCCTGTGCTATGGCTCCGTTTATGCAGATGAATTGGAGTTTGTTTGGTTCCAGGCTCCCACACTCAATGGTTCTATCCTAAGTCCTGGCTCTAAGCCTCTGGGAAGCCTTTTACTTAACTGGAATAAAAGCCCCAGCAGGGCTCACATTACCAATCACTTTTATCATCACTCTAAGCCAGTCCCTGAAACAGTGGTTCTGAAAGGAGTAGCAGTTAATGGAGCTCTGGATTGTTACACAGTAAATTTTACCTTGAGTGAAAATTCTAGAAACACTGAGATTCCTTCACCCCAGGGTCATGCTGAGCTCTGCCTGCTGTGTGCTAATGCCTTTGGCATTATTTCTTGGCACCAAGAGTCTGGGTGGGGAGGTTAATTGCACGAGTGGAGTGTGATGTGCCAGGAGGGAGTGTGATGGCTGCTGTGAATTCTGGCAGACAGCCTCTTCTACAGCACAACATCTGTCTCCTTTAGAGGAAAGGAGTAATGGGCAGGTGTCATTAATGCCACAAGGAGATGCTGAAGTCAGGGACCTTGCTGCTCTCTGAACTAGAAGAGACTTCCCCAAACTGGGGAACCTGACCACTGATCCTTGGCCTTTCAATCCTCTGGGTAGGATATGCTGCAGGCAGGAAAGGTGGCTATTAGGTGACAGGGATGATGTTGTGGGAAACTTCCTTTCCAGGTGGCAAATCTGAACATCTTAGTTATTAGTTGTCATATAAATTAGAGCAGGGGTGGAGAAGGTAATGGTAGGGTCCAGGAGAGGTATTTTTAAATAGTGTCTTTATTTAAAGGTATTTATTCTTCACTTTACAATTTATGAACCCGACTTTGGTTACATTTGCCAATATCTGGCAGGTAAAAATTTCATTCCAGAGAAAATTTTCTGTGTTATGAGATCATACGTATCTTAGGTTTTCAGTTTAGAACCATTCCACCTACTCCACGCTAATAGTTATGTTCTAAAGATGATTGGTTTGTGGACCAGATGTTCATTTTCATTGTATCTACATATTACCATTATTGTTGTTATTAATATTATTAATTAATTATTATTAATATTATTGTTGTTATTATTGTTAAAGTTGCTAAAATGTAAAACTTGAGTTATGTCATATGAAAACCAGTATCAATTAAAATTGAAAGGATCTGACTCCCTGGTATCTAGAAGATTTCCCAGAGCTGGAACAGAGGAAATCCTGTGATCTCAGGCTGTGATCTCACAATATTCATGGTGAATATAGTGAGATTGTAATCCATTCAGTACTTGCATTTTGTTTTGTCACTCTCAGTGGAGAACTACCTTTGCAAGAGTTTTAGACCAGTGTTCTCACATACATTTTCTGTGCAGTTTATTTAAAGAGAACTGACTATTTCTCCCAATAGGCTCCAAACTTGAAATTTTGATTTCTGAACTTAGTAATCTAAGCTAAAGAGTTCTGGGTGTAAATTTAAGATCTGCACAAGGCAAGTTTAATAGGAACACTCTGCTGCATTTGGGTGGCTAAACTCTCAAACGGCAGTTGTTTAAATAAGTGCAATAGTCAATGTTTAAGTGTCTTAGAAGTCTGGATGGCTTATAGGTGGCCTCAAACACACAAAGTAACAGAATCCTCAACCTGGAACTTCTGCTGTGTGAAATGAGATTTTTGCTTTGCTGATAGCTTTCCTGCTGACACTGTAGCTGACTGGATGAAGAAAAGACATGAGAAAGGCATGCACGTTCCTCTAAAGGAAGCCTTGACGTTGGACGAGTCATTTGTCTGCATTGCATGCCAAAAGTTTAGTTGTCTAGGATATTTAGCTGCACCAATACTAGACAAAATCGTCTTCATTCCAGGTGAACTTATTACAGAAGAATATAAGCAAAGAAAAAAACAGATGTTACAGTTTCATTGGCCATCTTATCAGGGACTGTGTCTTCTAGGTATTTAATTTCTTAGAGCAGAGTAACTCAGCTCTTCTCTCTTCTGTAACTGTGTATCTGTTTGTAAAGGTTAAAGGTTTTTTAAAGAGTTAAAACATTTGTCTGAGATCTGGCTGATGCTGAGACTCTGAGACATGGTCCAAGTGGCAAAAGCAAGTGTGAGTGTCAGTGTAATCTTCTCCCCCATGGCTTGGGAAACATTACAGAAGAAGGAGCTGAAGGAATGTAAGTGCAGGAAAATGGGACATGTGCTGGGAAATATTGTCTTCTGGACATGAGTATTGTAGACAAACCTCACAGCATCTGTGGTTCTCTGTGAAGACTTCCATAAGATCAACCTAGTTAAGTTCCAGCATGCCTGATAGAAGGGTGCTGAGGTCCCAACTCAAGGAGATAAGCTATTGGCAAGGGGTGGCTGCTAAGGGGGAAAAGCTGCTTTTCTTTGGGGTTGTGACTAGGGGTAGGCTGTCAATACCCCAGTGGATGTCCCACGTCCGTGCACACACAGGCACATTAATTGGACTCAGTGGGTCATACTTTTTCTTTTTTCTTTCAAGAAGGAAGAATATGAAACTGGGATGTGGATATACATTGGGGTCTGTGGTGCTAAGGGAGAGTTTGGGGTGGATATTTTCATAGTACATGACATACTTGTATGGTATTTTAAGAGAATAAAGATTAGTTTTAAAGATAAATCTATAGAATTAAAAATGTCTTCAAACGGTGTCTATCGAAGAAAACTGATAGATGTCTGTTTGTAAGGTTACCCTATTCAAATCAGTGCAAATATATCCAGCTACTTCTCTAGTAGGTAGAGTATAGTAAACACAATCAACTGCTTGTTGGAAAACACATTCATAATTGTCAATGAATCAGAAACCTAACATTACCAGGAATAGTTAATGGTTTTTTATCTCTGAATAACAAAGATGGCTTGGGATCATAAATGTTACTTATAGAGAAAGTCTCTGGGCTTCCAGAGTGATCTTTTATCTGCAGATGACCTGAGGGCTTGTTGGTATTACCAATGATATCCTCTTTCCTTCCACTTTGCTTCTTGACCAGGAGCATACAGTCCTCTATTTACATTTGGGCCCATGGCCACAAGTAGCTTCTGTAGTACATGTGAAGGGCTTGTGAAGAATTGAGGGACAACTGTGAAACAATAAGGGAGCCCCACTTTTCTTTTGTTTCTGGGTCATTTAACTATTCCCTGGCATCTCTCCATGATAAGGGGGAGACTAAGACTCAGGAACTTTCTGTCAAGTCTCAAGAAAATTATATTTTAACAAAATTATTGTGGATTTGTCTTGCACATTTTAGGTTATCTACAGTACTTTTCTGGCTTGAGCTTCAAAAGAACCACTTTACAGAAAGAGCAGATGTACCCTTGGCTTTAAAGGGACAAGAACACGATTGGAATGGACAAAACATTTTGTACTAAAAAGAGGAATACCTAGCTAGGTAATATAAACAAAATCACATAAATGTTTTTTTCCCAGAAAAAAAAAATTTATTAATCCTTTTTTTAAAAAAATGTTGGGTAAGTACAGTGAATGATCTCTTACTGGCAGTTGTTTGATGCCAGCACGTGTAAGAGTACCCTTATTATTTTTAATATCTTTGTGGATTCTCCTCAGAGCTGTTGTAGGATGCAGGATCTTCTTGCCACTCTTTAAAATGAACTACTTCAGGAGAGGATTGAAGCACTTCATTTTACCATATGAAGGCAGCCAGGGTGGCTCTCCTTATGCATTCTTAATACTGGTCACTTCTCACTAATCCCACTGAACAGAAAAGAAAATTAAAGGCTATGAGGACTAGAAACTGGTTCAAGATCACTCCAAAAGTAGAAAAGGGCTAAATGACAATGCCTTGATGTTTTGAGCCAGCTATACTGTTTTTTTTATTTTCTTCAGTTATCTTCTGAGTGGTTCAGAAATATTTAAGATTATTTTTCTTCTGTAGGAGTTCATATGACTGTCCACTCAGCAAGTCTTATTACTCTCGAGTTTAAGTGCAATCTTACCTTTAAATGCATCCTAACTTCTACCAAGCTGCTCCATGAGGGAACTGGGTTCTTGGGAACTATTTGGAGAGATGCTATTTTAAGCGCCATAGAAACTGAGACTTTTATAACTGGGATAGAGACCTTTCACATGAACTCCATCTGGGCACAAGTAAATCCCAACTGTAGTGGTACAGCAGATCACCCATTACTACACATGTCTTGGGTTCTCTAAATGCTTATCAAGCCAGTTCTTTATGAATAAATTAGGGGAGATTTCCTAATAAAGATATTTATCACAGGAAACTTTTCAGCCTTCCAAATATTCATAATGCTTGCAAAGGATTTGTAGTGAGCATCTCTGCAGCACTTTAGTAGGCAGTTATCTTTTCTTTCTACTGTTTTGATTTTACTCTTCGTTATTATGATAAGGTATATTGAATGAATGTGCTCAAAATCGATGTTGTTCTGAGGTTGACTCTTGGACTTACAAATGTCATCCTATCAGCTCAGCGCATTTGAATCCAAGCAGGATTCTACTGATACTATACTTCCTGTTTCACGGAAGATATTGTTCTTACAAACGCCAACTGCTTCTATCCTGGATTTCAGTGGGACTCTTATACAGAACAGATGTTTATCTCGCCTAGAACATGAGGTAAAGCAAGTGCTCTTAATATCCTGAAACAAAAACAATTTCTAGACCCAAATCTTTGTATTTGAATAAGATTATGTTCCCCTCATTTTCCAAGGTTTTGACTCTAGAAACTTAAGTCAATATCATCTTAGCCCTCCTACATACCTTGATTCCTTCCTGAATGCCAAGTTCACAAGCATTTTCTTCCAGCATGTCAAAGAATATTTTAGTTGCTTGGTTACCAACAAGCTGTTAGGATGGTGGGTCTGGATCACTGGCTCATAACGGTTCTGAAAGAATCTGAGCCATTTCTACATATCACATCTGAGCCTATCTTTAAATAAACTTCCTAGAATCAAGATGATCATGGCACCCACACAAGTTGCATCTCTTTTTGTATCCATGGCAACACACTTGCTCTCTCGCCCACCCCACCCTGCTTTCAGTCATCACCAAACTGCTGGCTTAATAACCTGACAAACTTACATGGTAGGGATTTTTTTCCTCAAGGCCAAAAATCTTGATTAATTCAGTATGGCCCTGCTTAGCATTTTAGGGAAAAAATAATTTCCTATAGATATTTTTCAGCTTGAGTCATCACTTTTTTAAACCTTAATCAATCAATTCATCAATCACTTAAGGGAAGGAAAGGATTAAGCTATTTTTATATTCGACAGATAAATGCTACTTTGTCCTGTAGTCTAGGATCCTCAACCTTGGCCAGCACACATGGGGAATAAGCAAGAAAAAGTCACATTCTGGAACTGTGTTAATATGTCCCATTTCAGGTGCTGCAGAGATGGCTCAGCAATTAAGAGCTCTTGCTCTTGCAGAGGACCTGGGTTTAATTACCAGCACTCACATGACAACTCACAACTGTCTACAACTCCAATTTCAGGGAATCTGATGCCCTCTTCTGACCTCTGAAGGCAGTGCACTTCTTCTTCTTCTTCTTCTTCTTCTTCTTCTTCTTCTTCTTCTTCTTCTTCTTCTTCTTCTTCTTCTTCTTCTTCTTCTTCTTCTCCTCCTCCTCCTCCTCCTCCTCCTCCTCCTCCTCCTCCTCCTCCTTCTTCTCTCTCTCTCTCTCTCTCTCTCTCTCTCTCTCTCTCTCTCTCTCTCTCTCTGCACTTCTATTTGGAGCACAATATATACAAGCTTGTAGCTGGTGGCCTCTTGCCATTGACAGGGCTACTTTTATGAGATAAGGAGATGAAACGTGGGTCAGGACCTGGGAGCATCTGCAGTAGACTCCACATTCTAAAATCATGAAGAGCTGTAGAGAACCCAGGAAATGCTGGTGAAAGTGACAGGGGATCTGGTAGCAACTTTGTCCCCTTTGGACACCCCACCCTGGTGCTAAGAAAAGATGTCACATCCCAGAGCAGAAGGAGTTCTCATTCTTACTCTTCTGCTGCAGAGGGCAATGCCATTAATGGGCATATGATTTTGCTGTGCTCATGCCTGCTTCTTCCACTCAGTAGTTATCACAATCCTCTCTCCACACCATGAGAAATGATGCATTCTTTTTTGCCTATTCTTACTTTTCAATCCTACATGGTAGAGATTTGGAGTGTTCTGTCTCATTTCCCTCTCTGTGTTTCAGAATGTATTTTGTTTGTCTAATGGTATGACAGGTGAATTAATTATATCAAGTACTGTGGTGTTACCTAATTCTTCCCTTCATTGTAAAGCTTCTAATTCCAGCTGAGTGTTCAGGAGTGTGACTGCTCACAGCTGAGTAACTCTGCTCTTCTAAACTTTGACTGAAGGAAGCTAATTTGCCTCAAGTTATGAGTTGCAGCCTCACAGGACAAGATCATACAGAGGTGTAAAGTGTTGTACCTTGCATCTACTGGGGACAATTCTGAAGGGCTGTTGTAGCGGAGAACACCCCTCAAGACTCTCTTATCCTCTCACATCCCAGTCTCTCTATTTGTCCCCTCATCCTTTCCCTTCTAAGAGAAGGAACATGAAATCTTTCCCAGCAGAACTCCATCTAAGTATGTTTCCCAGGTAACCAACCTTAAGTCATGACATTTCTAGGATGAAATAATATCTATTAATTAACACTTTAAATTATGTATTTAAGAGTACTTAATAGCACAGAAAATGGTCATGTTAATGAGTTAAATACAAAAATAAGGAGCAAAATCAGGCATACATTCTGTCCCTGATTATGTAAGAATATTCATGATAAGGGAGAATACGAGCAAAAGAATAGATGCATCCACGCATATGCATTCCTCCTCAGAAGGAATTACTCCTAAAATAGAACTGCCTTCTCTAGAATTTTGTCTCAATTTTTTTTGTAAACATTCTACAATGAGCATATGATTGTTAATTTGAAAACCTAATTAAGCTATTTAAGACTAAAATGAGATAATTCTATTAATCAAATTCTCAGGATAAAGACTACAAAACTATTATTCAAGTTAACTTATCCAATTAAAGTCTAGTTAACTCATCGTTAAGAGCACAAAGCAAAAGCTTCAACTTTACCCCATAGTCCTCTGCTCCTTGTTCCTAATCATCCTTGTCTTTGCTTGAGGTTTTAGAAATTATCACCTCCCTTTTTGTGCAGCAGCATCTCCTCGGTTTTCATCTCTCCTCTACTTTTAACCTTCAGATACCTAGTTATGCTCATTATTTTAAACTGAGTAGTCTATAGGTACAGGAGCTCATGTCTTCATGGTTGAACCATGCCTTACATTGGGAACATATTTAATGGGCTTTACTAAATGGAAGAGTAAAGTAAGATTGAGGGTAGAAGTTGAAAGTATCAAGAATTTGACCAGCTGAGCTGGGGAGACGGTTCACGGATAAAGCATTGTCTATGCAGGCCTAAGTTACTAAGTCTGATTCCTAGAATCCACCTAACAGTTAAATGTTATAGCACAAATATCTGTAATCCCTGAACTCCTACAAGGATATGGGAGACAGAGGTTCTGTTGTGCTGAGAGTGTTAATGGTCCAATGTAACATGTTTTTTGTCTTTGAAGAAGAACACTGGGCCCCTGAACTAAGAAGGCAAACCTCCTCCGCTCCATTCTTCCTGTCTCAGAAAGGAGGCGGAGTCAAATGTTTTAGTCAGTCTCCACAGCAGCATCTTCTTAGAATAGCCCCTACTGATTCAGCTTCTCATTTCCACTTCCTTTTTCATGTACTGTGAGTCCAAGCCCCGTGCTTAGGGGTTTCTATGTGTTAAGTGAACCAAGCTCTGTGTCTTTGTGTTTGTTTCTTCATTTCTCTGATTGGAGGATGTATAACATATTTTTCCTGTCCTGGATCACTTTCTGTTGATGTGATAAAACACTGACCAAAACCAAGTCAGGAAGGAAAGAGTTAATGTTTCTTGCAGGTTACTGTCTAAATCAGAAAAGACAAATTCTGGAGCTTTTGCAGAGGCCATGGAGGGCTGCAGCTTAGTGGCTTGTTTTTTATGGCTTCCTCAATCTGCTTTCTTTTATATCCCAATGCCACCTACCCAGGGTTGACTTCACTCACAGTGAGGTCACAGACTAGACCTTCCCATATTAGTCATTAATTTAAAAAAGTCCTAGAGACTTGCAAGCCCATCTGGTGGACATATTTACTCAGTTGAAGATCCTCCTTCCAAATAATTCCAGCTAGTATCAAGTTGACAAAAATCTAAATAAAAAACTTCCCTAGAATATCTAAGGCTTGTAATCATTCTTCTTTCCTCTTTCCCCATCACATCCCTTCTTTTCCCTTCCCACCACTGCTACTTTGCTTAGGAACTTGAGAACTAAAATGCCTCCAGTTCCACATTTTGCATATGGGCTGCCATTTCCATTGTTATGACCTATTAAAAATTTGAATACATAAGTGTCAGGCTGTTAAAATATATCTACTGTTGCAATGATTCTGAAATGTAATAGATGCACAGAAACATTTATAGGGTGTGACATAAATATCCTTGCATTGTTCAGTGGATGGTGAATTGGTGGGGTTGCTGTTTTGTTATGAAATAAGCCTTTGAGCACTCTGAATATGTGTTTCAAGAGTAAAGAACGTCTCTGATCAACCATATTTTTCTTTGAGACATCCAAAGAATTGGAGGTAGAGTGTGTATACCTCTGGACATCTTCTACAAGTCCTTAGAGAAAGACGCAAACTATTAATTAGATAGATATCATCGCTGTGCATATCTCACAGCACGGATATATATGAACATTTGCTACAGTCTGTGCTATGTGTGTTTCTCTTGAGCTTCAACGCTGAAGTTATATTTGTAACACCTGCTATTCCCATCCCAAGATAATAGGCTAGTTAGCATTTTATCGTTTCCAAAGTGTAGGAATTTCCACGCTCCCCAGCATGAGTTATTTGATAGGGATCTCTTCTGAGGGCTCTCCTGCCACTACAGCTATCAAACCTGTATTAAAACTGCAAATAAAATGGGGAGGAGTGTATTCTGGTTGTTACAACTAAAGCAATAATAAAAACTGTGTGAGCAGAGGAGGATGTGAGAGAGAGAATAAAGTGGGTAAGAAAATGCTTGAAAATCTAGCAAAACAGCCACTTTCTTCAACTTTAGATGCTTATTGCTGTGATGGTGCTGAAGGGATCCTCCCATTATGACACCTCCGACCTATGCACACATTATTTCCACAGAATGTTAGGTCAACAAATATGACTGAAAAAGCATGTGTAGACTCTGTATTGTATCATCATCACCATAATTATTATTAATATTATCATTATTGAAATTTTAGAGGGTAGACTAGCGATTGAGCCTTGGTCCTCTTACATGCCAGGAAAATCTCCTGCCATTGAGTCCCCATCCTTGAAATCTTTCAGTCTGACACAATCTGACGAGTGCTTTTGTTTTTGTAGAACCAACAAGGTACAGCAAAAATGTAGAGAATAGGGGAAAATGCTTGTAAATCATACATCTAAAAAAATCGAATATAAAATGTACAAGGGACTCAACTCAATAACAAGAAAACAGCTAAATGATTAATGAATGGAAAAATTGCCTAAGTAGATGCTTCTCAAAAGAAGTTAGTAAAATGACTAAGATTATTCATTAAATCATACAAACTGAAAATCACAAGGAGAGATGACTTCACGTGTTAAAATTATTTTAAACGTCACAGATAAACATTGGAGATGTAAAATAGAGGAGCCCTTGAATACAGTTGAAGGGAATATACATTACCTGTTCAGTACTACTTCCCGTTCCACAGAAAGATCCTGAAGATTAAAGTATTTGGAAAAACAATAGAAAGCCTACTTTAAAAAATACAAACCACAATGAACTATTGTTTAATCCTGCAATATCAGAACTAAGTAAATAAAGACATGCAATCAGCATGTTAGAAAAATGTCTTTATTTATGTGATCAGTGCAGCATTGTGCATGATAACCGTAGAGGATGAATGAGTGAAAAACACGTGGCAGACATCCACAGTGAAATGGCCTACAGCCATGACAATAATGGACTCTTGTCATCTCTACAAACACAATAAACTATGAGGACATTGTATTAAGTGGGATAAGTCAGGAAAATGATTTCATGTATATTCAACCTCTAAAATTCTAACTCTTAGAATCAGAAAGTAAATTTGTGTCAGCGTTGATGCACTGAGGGCCCAGGGATTAGAGAAATGGTGATCAAAGGATGCACATTCTCAGCAAAAGCAAGAGGAATACATACATGAGGCTGATTGTACAACATAGTGACTATGTTTAATAACAGTCTTCTGAGACTTAAAGAGATTTTAAATATTAATTACATGAAATAACACATATAATTTTACACAATGCAGATTACCATGATTTAGCCAATTCACACACATATCTTAATGCATTTCATATAGTTTTTAAATTGAAAAGTAGCAATACTAACATATCTGAAAACGCATCTGATTTGCTTTAGCTTTTGAAATCTGTATAAATTGTCAGCGTAGAAAGGAGGTAATACTAAGAAGGAATTATCTTTGCTTGTTTGTTTCCCACATCCTGATGGAATAATTTGTCACTCTGTGCTTAGCTATGTAAACTGGTGGTAGAATTTGGGAAACTTTAAATAAAATGTACAGAAAAATAAAATACACCTGAGCTGTAAAGTATGAAACTAGCCATAAACAAAGACTTCTGTTTTTGTCATCTTCTGTCTTGTGCTACTGGGTCCTTGGTTCTGGGGACACCTAGTTGCCATGCTAAGAAACGTCCATAAATCTATAACCTGAAGCTTCCTATCAAGTAAGTTAAAACCTACCGGTCCTATGAATTAGCCTCGACAGAAGTAGGCAGAGTCTTAATGTGAAATTCCTAGGGTACCATGCCACAAATGTTTAGCTAGACTGCTCATTGATTCTGACCCACAGAAACCAAGGATAAGAAATATCTGTTGTTACTCCAAAGCCACAACAGGATGATTCACTTACCAAGTCAGATAAGGAACGCACCTACTTGGGGATAAGGAGGGAAAGATGGCATAGAGACACTGACAGCTGGAAGAGGAGACAGAATAGGACCCAGCAGGCAGAGGCTAAGGAAGACCAAGCAGTGATCTCTCCCCATGCTTGTAGCACAGGCAGTCCTGAGGACATTTTCTAGAAAGAAGCAACAGAAGTAAGCTTTCCAAGTGCTTTGAAGTACCTAGAAAGCCTGCAGGGAATGGCACTGGGTAACCAGGAAGTCTCGCTTTTCCTCTTTATCATCTTGGCCATTAACTAGAGTGAAGCTCTTTGTTGGAAACATGCAAATTGCTGGAAATGGAGTTGAGCTTCCTCCATCTCCCCTTAACTGGAAATATAATTGCAACTCTTGCTCACTGCTACGATTTTTTTTTAAATCCTGTCACGCTTTGTTGGCTCACTGCTTTTCATCTTAGTGTTTATTAAAACAGCCTGACTTCCCTTTGATGCTGAAAGCCCAAGTATGTGATTGGAGGCTATTGCCAAACGACAATGTGTTTTTATTTGATACAGAGGTTTTCAACATTCATAGTTAATGTTTTCTTTGTTTTGATTCTCTTTTTCCTCTTAATTTAACTTGGGGGTTAGAGAGTGGAGGTGAAGACAAGGATTCAGGATCCCGACAATTATTTTAACACAACTGCAAAATTCCTTGTGTTCTACATGACTCAGCTTAATATCCATGGTTAACAGCAGGTAAAATGCGTGATGAAACAGGATGCACATAATAAACAAAGGTAGGTGAATGGATATATTCGTGTGTATGTCTGTCAGACTGAGAGATAGAGAAAAAAGTTATAGAGAGAATGATCTATCCTTTCTTCTATGGTAACCCTCAATAAATCGGCTCAAATACTTTTTTTTACTGCCTGTTCACATCAGTGAAGTTAGCTCTCCTTCATGCATACTGCCCATTTGGATACTGTCTTTCCTGGAAACACTGTCACAGAAACATCTCACAGAATTAGTGTCATCTGGGTATTGTTCAGCTCCATCAAATTAACATATAGAGTTACCTGTCAAAAGCCTATCCATGTGCTGATAAAGTAGCTCAGTGGGTAGAAATGCTTGCCACTAAGACTGATGACCTCAGATAGATCTCTTAGACACACACATTATATATATATATATATATATATATATATATCCTGTATATATGTATCCCATAGCACAATTGACTCAATTAACTCTAACTCTTCAGAGTAGCAGGTGAGATGATTCTAATTTGTTCTGAAACCACAAAGATGCAAAAATTGATGTTTCAGGCTTCCTTAAAATGTGATGTTATATGAAAGAATAATTGTAATAAAAATGTTAAAGTCTACCCTGGATCAAGTTTATAACAATATGTATTTATATCCTTAAATTATATTTCGTTTCCAAAGAAAAGACAATAGAATTGCATGATTGCACTTAACATAATATGCTTTCCTTTCATACAACCAAAAATGTACTAATCTTTTCCCCACACAAAGGATGTATAGTCCATGACTGAGTTTTACCCTCTTCATGTTACCTTTTAATTTAAATACTAAAATGTAAAATCAATTTTATATAAATCATATATTTATATAAAATACTGTATATAAAATATTGCACATTATCTATGTGAATGAGAGGAGAGAAAACAAAGATTTTCTTTGTGAGAACACAGACACACACCCACACACAAATACACAAACACACTCAGACAATGTAATTTATAACAAGAGGAGACAATATTTTGATTGTTGCAATCATTTTTGCTGTAAGCAGTCATATCTGTGTCTAAATGTACCTTCTTAATTATATACTCTTTATTCTGAATTCCATTTGACTTCAGCAAGAATGTCAGATATTCATAATTCTAACCTGATGAGATTACCTATACTTTTATCCTTCAAGGACCTGGGCATTTGTAGCTCTAGGTTAAATTATTGTGTTTTTTTAAGGACTCTGATTACAGGGTATAAGAGTGCTGAGGGTATCGTCAAGGATTTCGCATTGTGGAGCAGTGTCCCACAGTGTCTCCGTTATAGCTCGCATGAATCATCATAACAAAATAGCTCACCTTCTTCCCCATGACCCCATAACACAATTGACTCTTCAGAGTAGCGGGGAAGATGATCCTAATACGTGACGACATCACAAAAAGGCAAAGATTGATGTAGGCTTCCTTAAAATGTGATTTTATATTAGATTTACTATATATCTTAGATCAAACCTATAGTGGGCTTATGATCAGACAGAAATATCTATGGATAATTTCTGTAAATGTCCAATGTTGGGAAAATGAATGACAAGCATTTTGATATGTTGGTAGATACTCTAACCAATAACCCAAACCTCTATAACAACTCAAATCAGCTGAGGTTGTGGTTAAGATCTCTTCCAAAGGACCCAAGTTTGGTTCACAGGACTCGCCTTACTTGGCTTACATCTACCTGTTTCCTGTAACTCCAGCTCCAAGGGATTAGAAATCCTCTTCTGTCCTCTGTGGACACTGGTATACACATGAATACACACACACACACACACACACACACACACACACACACACATACACACACACACACAACCAGTTTTCTGGAACTTCTAGGCAATACAACCCCTCTTTCTATGCCAGTGTTGATTGCATGTTTGCTTATTTTATATTGTTCTGGTTTTTTTTGTGTCAAATCTTTCTCTGTCTTTATCATAGGAATATGGATTACATTTAAAACATTAGTAGATAATCCAGGATAATAGCATTATCTCCAGGATCACTTGTGCAAAGAGCCTTTTTCCAAACAAGGCAACTTTCACAAATTTCCAGGATTCAGGTCTGATGACTTTGATGGCCTTCACCTAGAAGACTCTTATATTTTCCTCCTTGGCACTGCATTGTTGTTCCCAGTGTGTCATGGATGTAAAACGACCCTATCTCCTTTGAAAACACAGAGAATGAAGCAGATGAGATGGAGGAACTGTAGCAAAGACAGAGGCAGAGATGGTAAATGAGGTTTTATGGGTACGCACCGCTTCCCAATTCTGTGCAGTCAATTGTTAGACCTCTCTCTTGAACACACCTCCCTTTGTAAATTCTCTTAAGGCTTTGCTGTGAAATATGGATTTTGTTTCCCATTAGAAATTGCCATCTCACATGTTGCAATCAAGACCATATCTGTCATTACTGCCCACTACAAAGTTTTATTAACTGTAGCGTGAATTTACTATTCCACTCCCCCCATGGGCTCCCAAACATGGTGTGAGGACTTGAGATGAATACCATTTGATGGATGGTTGGGAGGTAATAGACTTCTTTCACCCAGACTGATAAGTTATTACAAGCCCTTACATTCAATAAATCTGGGCAGGGTCCCAGCATGCACTTATTTGTAGGGGATGGGAAGGCTGGAGAGGAAGATTGATTTTACTCCACAATGGTGTCCAGTTTTGAACATTCTACTTGGAAATAGCTGGGAACATTGGCAG
>JANHMN010000008.1:14943235-15015735 GCA_030674055.1 Rhabdomys pumilio | reverse complement strand
GTGTGTGTGGTTTAACGGCATCTTCAAATTGCGAACATTAGTTTCTATGGTTCACAATAGAGTCAAAAAGTTGAACTGAAGGAACCAAGAAAGTTAGCAAAGAGGTGAAGTGTGAATTCCAGAGGAAGAGGAAGGGAAGTAGATGGGGCGGATGAATGGTTAGCAAATACATAGCCTGTGAAGTTTCAAGGACAAGTGAGGAACCAAGAAATAACAGTAGGTCACCTGAGAAGAGACTGCACTTGTCCTGAGTTATGGGTGTGAAAGATAATTACTGAGCAAGAGCAGGACAGGAATCAGCCACAATTCAGAATAGCCAGGCTTGCAGGGAGTGCAGCATGCAGAAAACTGAAATGGTCAAGAGGAAGCCAGTAAGGGAACCATGGAAGAAATCCAAGGCAGAGATATGAGTGATAGGCTAGAGCATTGGAGCTTGGCCTTGTCTAGCTCCTTGTAAATCTCACCAATCACTTCCAGCTTCCTCTCGTGTTGTTTAACTATTGCTGTTGTTGGGATTTGCTTTTGCTTGTGTGTATGTGTGCTCCGCTTTGCTAAGTGTATTCAGTGCTCCGTCTTGACTCTCTGGGCTCTGTGAAGATGCCTTTCCCTTACTTCTCCCTCCCCTTCTATTTTTCCCTAAATGCAGGCTGTGACGGTGACTTGGCTTGCTTTTAGGTGTTAAGGAAACAGAGTCTGATTTGATTCCTTGTCTGAAAGAACTACTGCTGTGGGCGATTCCCTCACTGATGTGAAGAAACTATGACTCTGTTCCTGCCTTTGAGAGCTTGCACAGAAGTGAGGCTAAGCACTTGTTCAATGGGCTGACATTTACTGAGTGTCTGTCACTCTGGGAGCCGCTGGGCCTAGCTAGCTGGCTTGATAGACTGTCTCCTGTTCCCTGGCCCTCAATCCCTATCACACAGTTATTGTTCTCTTGGGCAAAGGCCTGTGGGAACACTTTGAAATATAAAAGGTTGTGTCTGCCCACACCTGACACATAAGCTTGAACAGAAGAAAACATGGTGTGTGATAAGGGAAATGAAAGGCAATATAATGGTCACACAAGGAGGTAGGAGGGATGGTAGATGTGAGGGTGCGAACTTCCCCAAGCACCAATGAGTGGGCTTCAGTCGTTATACCATGCAGGGAAACATTTTCCTGACTCCTTTATAAGCACCTGGTATGTTCTAGAAACTCAGTTATTCCAGGAGAGAGAACATTGTCTCCGCATACTCCAGGAACCAGTTATATCAATTGTTTCCATAGTTGCTATGACCAATTGTCTGGCAAGAAGCAACTTAGAGGAAGAATCATTGATTTTGACTTTCAGCCGTAGGTGATGTCGTCCATCCTGGAGGGGAAGGCATCGTGTTGGGAGATGGAAGCTGACGATCACGTTGTGTAGGTGGTCAGGAACGGGAAGCATGCTCTGAAATTTCAAGGTCAATCACATAGTGTCCCACTCTTTCCAGCATGGCTTCTACTTCTAAGGGTTCCATACCCTTTTCACACAGCCCCATCATCTGGAGACCAACAACCTCTTGAGCCTGTGAAGAACATTTTACATTTGAATCACACAGAAGGGTGGTCTATAAAGTGAGGCCGTTTCTGTGTTTGAGAAAAATGCACCTTCAATGTAGGATCGTGGTTTAAGTGACTGTATACTGAACGTGTAGTTAAGAGTTTTAGTAATTTCCTTTTTAGAGTTAACTTGAAAACTCAAGTAAAGAAGGACATCCTTCCAGCTTCCTCTAGGTCTCCTTTACTGGGCCATTGCAGCATCTTTAAAAGGTTGCCAAAATAAACTGATCATACATTTGATTTGGAGAAGGAAAATAAAAATAGTTAAAAACTACCTTGGAAAGAAAAGAAAAAATGTTAAAGATTTATGTTACCTGATCATTACAATTTCAATAAATTCATATAGGCAGCCAAGACAGTGTGGGATTAGGAAGGGGATTAGAGCAGACTCACTGAAGGAATGGGTACCGTGAAATAGATTCTTATTGTAAACATGGTCAAATGATTTGCAACATAGACTCTTCCACAGTTCAATATGGAAACAACTTTGACCTTAAGAATCTTATTCCATGTACCAAATAAATAAATAAATAAATAAATAAATAAATAAATCAGTTCTTGTAATTAATAATCTTGGCTGTCAGCTTGACTCTATGTAGGGTCAACTAAAGAAGAAGCTCATAGGCACTGCTGTGAAGGATTTTCTTGATCAGATTATTTGAAACTGGAAGATCCACTCTAAATGTGGACAGCACCTTCAGGACTTAGT
Organism: Rhabdomys pumilio; assembly: GCA_030674055.1. NCBI lineage: Eukaryota > Metazoa > Chordata > Mammalia > Rodentia > Muridae > Rhabdomys > Rhabdomys pumilio. The sequence continues at coordinate 15,013,445 of JANHMN010000008.1, read as the reverse complement.
CCAATTGAAAGGATGTAGAAGAAGGAAACTTTACTTTGTATCTGCTTGTATTCACTCTTACTGGTATGCACACCTGCCCCCTGTCAGTGGGGCCTTTGCTTGACAAATCATTAGAACCAGTTTATTCAGGTTTCCAGTGTTGAGTGAACACCAGCAGCTCTGCAGGAATTCTTAAGGCCTTCCACTTCAGACTGGGACAACAAAAGTACTCAGCCTCATGTACTGAGCAACTACTGGCTTCTCAGCCTCTCCAGGGTGAGACAACCATTGTTGAACCATGACCATATCTGTAAACAAACCTAATATATCTCATGTACACATGTATGCTTGTATGGTTGTATATGTATGTGCATGTATGTATGTATGTATGTATGTATGTATGTATGTAGTAATACTATCAATTATACTCCCTTGACAAACTTTAATCATACAATTCCCAATGGGTTGTATAGACATAACAGCTGGATCTATCATATTAACAGAAGAAATACACAAGAAGGGATTGGTGATATTTCTTAGAGATAGCTCAGAAATCGTGAACTATAAAGAGAGTGTGCAGCTTCCTACTTTGGAGAGAATTGTGCTGAATGCCTGCAGACAACTTCTGTTGCTTTAGCAGCCTGATTCCTTGATTCACCCTGGATCCCTCCTATTCACAGCAAATTAAATTCATGTGCATAGCCCCAAGCGAACTGTGTTTTAAAAAGCACGAACTAAATTTCAGCCTTAAAGCCAAACGAGACACGAACGAACCTTTGTGTAATTCTGAAGTCTAGTCTCTTGGTATATATCAGGCTCTATTATAATTAAAACCTCCCAAATCAGGACACTCCGGTCTAGTTGTGTTGTAAGCTGTCAGAAAGAAGTCACTCAGAGGCTCACATACCTCCCTCTACTGCAAAAGAAGGAAGAAATGCCTGCCATGATGTAGATACATGAAGCATGTTTTAGATGTGGGGAACGAGTTAAAGAAACGCTGGTAGAGGAAGGCAGCAATAAAAACAGTACATTAATATTTTAAATGTTGGTAAAAAAGCATGGCTGGGTTGGAAGCAAATGCTTAAAGAACTTCCCCTTAATAAAAACGACATTCTCAGTTATATGACCCACAGCAAATGGGTGTCTGCTGCATTTTTATTTAGCAATTTGTGTTTGGTGTTTTCGCTTGGAGACGTTCCCCTATTCCATTTCTGTGGCGTCCTTTACATAAATTTCCAGGAGGATTGGGGTGTAAAACTGTCAATTCCCAGCAGCTCATAAACTAATGAATTTAAATTTTAAATGGGGGATTTGAAAACATGCGGGGGCTGTTTTCATTATCTGATGGTGTGTAGCTCTGGTGTAAGTGGCAATCTATTAAGGCTGGGCAGAGCTCCCTTCAGAAACATGTGGTGAGAAAAATTTCTCTCTCACGCCCCTTCCTTTCTTGCAGTATCTCTCTCAATCCTTTTCTAGTAAAATTGCAAGCCCAGCTGACTTTCACCTTTGGAAAAGGCAAGGTATATGTTATTTTAAAATCTGATTTGAGCCAGGGAAATGTTATTCACCTTCATAAATCTCATTCTCGCTTTCCTTTATTCTTCAAGGCTTCCAAGTTCATTTTGTATTCTTCATGCAAGCTACTAGTGATCCCATAAGGTGGATATTCTCTTACCCCCTCTTTCTTCCTCCTACCCACTCTTTCTCTCATGCACACATATTCTCTTCCAGGCATTTTCTCTCTCACATATTTGAAAACTATTAATATACCAAGTAACCAGTATAGAGACACTTTTGTGAGTGAACAAAATAAGTAACCTATAGTCCATATTGGAAAACTCAGTAAAGTCTGGCAAGATTCAAGGACAGACTACCATAAAGAGAATGGCTCAGAAAAAAACTGAATAACTAACCAATCAAAACTTGCAGATAAGGTGGTTAGAGAATTATGCAGAGTCTGGTTATCAGCTTTTATGCTCGATCCATAGTTTACCCACTAAAGGACTCCAGCTAGATACAATGGATAAAGTGTATCAAATATCCCTTTAGTTTTGAGTCTGCATTTCTTTGGCGGCTGAGCATTTAAACTGATACAATGTTTTGAAGAAAATGAACATAAAGATTTAAGTTGTTTCTCATCAGAGGCTCAGCAGACAGCTGGCCTGCAGGTTTGGTCAAGTATCAAGCCAAAAAGGAGTTGATATTTTTGTCACATTTTATAATCCAACATTTTTTTCCCAAGTTCTATAATTTTTCATAATACATGGTATTTCTTTTAGTTTCTATGATCACTGAGTTTTGGAAAGTTTTAGTGTAGTTTCTTAGTTTTTATTCCTCCAGGCAGTGTCCTGATCACACATAGAGAATTGGTCTTGACTTTTCTGACATTGTATCTCCTTATCACATAGCAGAATGGTGGCACAGCTTCTCTGTGTGTGTGTGTGTGTGTGTGTGTGTGTGTGTGTGTGTGTGTGTGTGTGTGTGTGAGAGAGAGAGAGAGAGAGAGAGAGAGAGAGAGAGAAACACGTATTCATACATCAGACTCTAAAGATATGTAGAGACACACACTCATCTGTATGTGTGGTGGCTAGAGGTTAACTTTAACTATTTGATTTATTTATTTTCATTTTATAAATTTGAGTGTTTGCATATGTGTGATCACCATGTTATGGAATGTCATGCAGGTGAGAAGAGAACATTAAACCCCCTGTGACTGAAGTTAAAAATGACTGTGGAGATTATATTTGAATGCTGTGAACCCAACCCAAGCCCTCTAAAAGAGTATCCAGTACCTCTAACCACCAAGGCAACTCTCTAACCATCTTAAAAAGCTGTTAGCAAGGGAGTTTCCCCTAGGCTAACCAAAAATCATAACTAGTAGCCTGATTAGGTCATTTCAGCACAAGATATAGTGTGCTCTAAGAGACTGGGTACTGTGGTTTCTTCTTAAAATCAAGCATCCGATCCCTATAATCAGTTGTATAACATTTATAGTTGTGATATTTCTACCTTATAGAGAAGATGAGGAATAGCATCCATATTTGGGGAAGCATTTTGACTTTTTCATCACTAAAGAAATACCAAGTTCTCAATCACAGTCTGTTTCTGATCTCATATAGAAACTTGGCCTTTCAAGACATGGTTGGGCTTGATTCTCTGGTCTTCTAGACCAAGGCTGTGAGATAACTGATAGAATTTAATTTAACAGACACCAAAAGTTCTACCAAAGTGCTTTCTTTTGCACTAACTTAGTTGACAAAAATCCTTGAGTTTCTACCCATTTAGAATGGCTACAGCTTGAAATCAGTTAATGGAGTATCCCTGTAATGTAGAAGATTCCGTTGTGCAGGCAACTTAGTTGTCACGCCAGCAATTTAAGAGAAAACACGTCTTTGAAACACTGTGTCACAAGTGTGTGTAGAAGAGACAACAACTGGGGTTTCTGCTATCACTTGCAACATTGTTTGGATATTTCATGTATCTATGGCCATTTTGGAAACACTGGGTAGATATCTAGGGGAAAGGCAAATTCAGAGAATAGAGAAATACCTGTGTTATTTCTGTTTCTGATAGAGGTGGTCTTTTGGGTTCATTTTGGTCAGTTCTCTACGAGCTGCCAACTTTGCTAGACTATCTTTATTTCTATGTGTGTATAATTCAGTGTTATATCAACATCTATAAGGAAATTTCCAGTTCTTATATTCCACATTTTGCAAGAATTTTTAGCAAAAAAAAAATCTTCACTGTAGTTTTCATTGCAAGCAAAAGGCAATACATTTATGAATTTTTAATCCTCCTTTCAAAATCTGACCAGAAGAAATTACTTTGGGAGGTGGGTATGGAGGTTAGAGGTAGGTTGAAAAGTGAACCATAATCTCAGGAGAGTAAATGCTAGGTCAGTGGCTTTCCCTGAGAGAGGCAATGTGTCGTGGTGAGACTAGAGATCGTTTGTAAAGGAGAGCTTGTTTTCAGGTCTCCACTGGCTTCCATCCTCTTCAACAACCTCGTCTCCTGGGTTCTGTTCCACCCACATTCTGAAGCACTTGCTTAAGTAGGTCTGTAGCTCCAAGGCCAAATTAAACGCCTGCTTCTTTTTTATCTCTAGTTCTCTAGCGTCACTAGACATAGTGGCATTAGATATAGTGGCAAAAGGGAAGTAAAAATCACAGAGCTAAAACTATGTATGCTCTCAGGCAGACATTGGTAGAACTACAATCAATAGTGGAAAGGGTTTTTTGGTTTCTCTGATTCATGTATCCCCCCCCCCCAGTGGACATTGTCCTCAATTCAGGAATCACTCAATACTTTTTCTCGGCTAGGCATTTCTTAGAGTCGGGGCATCTCTTAGAGTCGGGGCATCTCTTAGAGTCGGGGCATCTCATTTTAACTAAGTTCCTCTGCTAGATGCATTTTAATCACTTTCATATGTGTAAGTATGTATGTTTAACTTAAAATCAATTTCTCTACATCTTTCATAGTTCCCTCATACTTATCTCAAATGATGTAAGACATTTGAGGGATCACTCAGTCTGGTGACGTAATATTCACTTGAAAAAATGAATAACACCTGCATGTCTCACAGACTCTTGCACAAGTGGATACTCATAGACACCTGCCATACAAAGAGATGAATGAATGGAAAGACAAATAAACATCTTATAGAAGTTACACACACACACACACACACACACACACACACACACACACACACACATTGCACTACAGAAGGACAAATATAATCCCTTCTTGAGCCAATAATATGGCTCAGCATATATAAATGCTTGCTGCCAAGCAGGTTGACTTGAGTTTGATTGTCAGAATCCATGTATTAAAAAGAGAGAACTGACTCCAACAAGTTGTCCTCAGATATCTTCACATGCTCTATAGCATATGAGTGTATACACACACACACACACACACACACTAATATCAGAACACAGAATTTAAATTCTCTTCCTTTATCAATAGAACCTAGTTTTGTTGTAAACTACAAGACCACACAGATGGTCTTCTACTTGTGCTGAACTGAAGTATTTAAGAAAGTGATATTTTCGTATGTCATAAGCAAACTAATTAGAAAGTGAACAGGTTGTCATTATGGGACCATATCAATTTGATTCAAAAGTTCTTGGTCAGAGACTTGCGCATTCAGGCCTCCCCCTTGTAATATACAGGGCTTCCTTGGGAAAGGGCTACAAAGACAGAGTAAAAGGACTGAACTAAGATCAGGCAAGTGAGCCTTAATTTAACCCTGTTAGACTGAGGACCCTGAACAGGTCTAGCTAACTCCTCTAACAAATTCCCGAGCTTTCTTGATTAAAGGCAAAGATGAAATTAAAAATCAGTATGGAAAGTATCTTTAGGCATTCTAGATAATTTCTTGATGTGAATGTAGTATCGGTAATGTGAACATCAGGTAAAAACTTGTCTTTCCCAGTGCCAGGACCCTAACCTTCATGTGTAGCTCTCTTATTGAGATATTTTCTTGACTATTTAACACTGGATTCTCCAGAGAAGATAGCTAGAATGGTAGTCATGATAGAAAATAAAAGAATTAATTGCTGAGAATTTTTAAATAAAAGGTATAAAATCACTTTTGTTTAGTTTTTCCATTTTTGTTTTTATTAGTTCTTTGAAATATTCATATCATGTATTTCTATCACATTCACTCCTTTCTCCTCCCTTCACCCATATTTAACCACCTTTCCTATCCACCATACTTTCTCCCTCTCTCTCTCTCTCTCTCTCTCCAGTGTGCATGTGTGTGTGTGAGTGTGTGTGTGCATGCATGTGTGAGTGTGTTTGTGTGTGTATATGTGTGTGTGAGTGTGTGTGCATGCATGTGTGAGAGTGTGTGTTTGTGTGTGTTTGTGTGTGTGCGTGTGTGTGCATGTGTGACAGTGTGTGTGTGTGTGTGTGCGTGTGTGTGTGCGTGTGTGTGTGCGTGTGTGTGTGCACGTGTATGAATCTTCAGTCCAACTTCTGTTGCTCTACACTTGAATATGTAGTCTTCCACTGGAGTCTGAGCACCCCACCAGGGGCCAAACTCAAAAAAAACATTTACTTTTCCTCTTCCAGCAGCTATTAATTGCAGTTACTCCTTGCTTAGAGTGGGACTTCAAGCCCACTATTCCCTCCATGTCAACTTTTCTTCTCCTTGAGCTTGCACATCTTGAATATGCTGGTTCAACTTCTGTGAATTCATTTGTACAATGGCCTTTCTGTGACTGGAGAACACTATTTTCTTGCAGTCATCCATCTCATCTGGCTCTCAAAATCTTTCTGCTTCCTTTTCTGCAATGCTCTCTGAGCCATGGTAGAGATAGCCCACTTATGCTTAGCATCCCTCAGACTCTTATTCTCTGTGACAATGACCAGCTACTAACAAAAGAAGCTTCTTCAGTGAAACTAGGGAAATCCCCTAATCTATGAGTATAATAATGTCACTAATTTCTTTAATAGCATGTCCATTTATCAGAGTAATAATTGTAGTTGGTTCTCCCCTAGGGCCTATGATCTGTCTGGCCTCAGATTCATAACCCTGATATTGGTGTTTGTTTTAAATGTTTGCTATGTTTCATATGTTCCTGGAGATCTGAAGTGATATTAACATATGAGTGATAAAATGTCATCCGAACTTCACCATTAGGTTGCAAGTAGCTTCAAAAGTTTTATTAAACATACTTATAATAATTACGTTAAAGGCCGCTAGAATTCCAGCAGGTTTCTGAAGGATTCAGCATCTAATGAAGTAAAATAAATTGCAAGGCTCTTGGTCAGTGAATAAGCACTTTTGCAGCTTAGAACTACAATTTATCAATAGGACGCCTTACTCTTAGACTTGTTTTCTAGCTTTCTTTGAAGGTTTAAGGGCTATTGTCCTCCCACACATTAGATTTAGTCACAGGCTATTATGAAAAGAAATAATTATTTTTCCAAGGTCTGCAAGACCAGATTCAATTTGGAGAAACGAGCTTGTATAATGGTTTGTGCTCAACTCGATCTGTCAAAAATGCTAAAATGTGTGGGGCAGAGGGAGACTAAAAAAAAAGTAATAATTGGATGGTTTTTTGTGACAGCTACACTGTTTGGGGGTTAACGTCTGCATGCTGCTCACTGTCCATAGTCTAGAGAAATGCAGGCCCAAACCATGTTACTGTTTAGAGCTAGAAAAAAATCTTGTTGACCAAGATAGAAAAAAAGGATAAGAGAGATAGGGGAGGGTAAACCACCAATCACATAAGAAGATGATATTCCAGGAACAATGTGAACCTCCTTAGCCTCAAGTCACATGTATTATGGCGGGAAAGAACAGGCTGAGAATAGCAACCAGGAGCTTGAGAGAAATAGAGACCAGCATAATCTTCTGTCTGGCCTTTAAAGTTATAGCTGATAGGTAATACAATATCCTGGAGCTAAGGAGCAGAAACAGTCAGCTAACTTTCACAACAGAACAATAATCTAATTTATTTTTGAAAAACTCTAGTATTTTTAAGTCAAAATCTGTAAGAATGCAAACCCAACAAGCTAGGTAGGACCAGTGACAACAAACACACCAAATAAAATAGAGCTGGTAAGATGGCTTAGTGGGTATAGTGTCTACAGTCAAACCTGCCTGATGACTTGAGTTTATACTAAGAACCTGTATAGTGGAAGGAGCCATTCAAACAAATTACACACACACACACACACACACACACACACACACACACACACTATAAGAGCAAAAGTTAAACTGTCAAATAATGGTGCAAATCACATAAAAAGTGATTTATTTTATTTTATAAAATAAAATATAGAAAGAGGGAACAAATAAGACTGACTGCATGTCTATCGCGTGGGTAACACTATCTGTCTGATGTGTTTTGAGGGCAGAACATATGTATGCATAATTGTGGACCCACCCATCACTGCCCCATCATTGTCTTTGCTCTAGTCTGTCTTACAGGATCATCCAGTGAGTTATCAGAACTGTGTGCATTCTCTTTTTAGGAGACTACTTCCATTCTTTCTTTTCCCCAATGTGAGATTCCTCAGAAAATTTTAATTCTCACTTTAATTCTTTAAGTGTCTCCTCTCCTGCCACCATGGTTACAAAGTCTTTGAAATAAGATCCTCTGCCCATCCAAAATGTTATTTTAAATGTTATTGTACAATGAAAGAAGTCTTCTGATATTCATTACCTGTTCCTTCTCTTTTCCTCGTGGCAGTCTGTCTCTGCTTGGGAACTATAGCCACTTCATTTTTCTTGTCTCTATAATCAGTGAAAAATCTCACTAGTAACAGGTATGCATGTTTGTGCATGTGCATCCATGTGTAATTTATGCCATATTCAGAGTTTGTATTGTCTCTGCTACTGCTAATGAGAATTCCCTTCATTGGAGTCAACCTAACTCTCTGCCAGGTCTCCAGTCACTGGGAGACAATTGGGAAACATTTTGTCTCCCATCAGTTGAACAGCAGTAGGTGTCTGTATAAGTATAAATACATACTCCCATAGAAAAACAAACATACAAACAAAACACAAATAAAAAATTTTTATTTATTACTATGATAAGTCCAAGAAACTTTGTAATCAGTAGATGAAAATCCATGCCATCACACACACACATACACACACACACACACACACACACACACACACACACACACACATTAAAAAAGAAAAGAAAAGAAAAGAAATGAAAAGAAAAGAAAAGAAATCAACTTTCCCTTTTCTGTATCTTAGAGATTGTCCATGTGAATTCCAGCACATAGTAGGGTGTTACGTAGAGCTTCTTAAATAAAATAAAAAATTTAGGATACTAATCTGCTAGAACATATCGATTATTCCTGTATAGTTGGAGTGAGAAGAGGACAGTAGAGGGATTTGCTTTTCTTCCTCAACTTTTTAATTTATACAGGACTACCCATCCCAACCCACTAAAGTTTCCAGGAAGACAAGATCATTGCCATGGCTACAGATTGCATAAACAATGGTCTAGGAACAGCAGTAGTCATCCTGTCCTGGGTTGGCTGTTGCCACAGTTGCTTATTGAGCAGATTGTTCATTCATCTCTGATTCCTATTGTCATGACAGTTTCTTTTCTATCCAGACTTTCCCTCAGAGAGGACAGGATTCATTTAGATGTTTTTAAGGATGGATATTAAGGTTAGAGAATCCATTTCTAAATTTGAATTTCCGTTGAGCTACATACTTCTTTATTTTTTTTAAACACTGATTTAAAAATGCTAACCTTACACACACAAAAATATATTTGTGTTACATATGAAGGAATTTATTTCAATGCCTACAGCAACTAGAAACTACAAAGTCACTAAGCTAAATCCACTTTCTATTCTACAAAATGTATTATCTATTGACTAAAATGAACCCAGAAAGAGCTACTGACATATTGCGGTGCAGTTATAAATCAAAGTATGGGGGACAATGAAGGAAAACTTTATTTCCTTTCAGGAAATATAGACAAGCTGACAAGTATCAGATCAGAATGAGCAGAGGTGTGGACAGAAGGCATTTCCTGTGGTGGGACATGGTTAATACAACTGAAATCGTTCACCTTGGCGATGATTTTATCTTGGAGCTGTGCTAAATACCATTGGATCATTAGGAGTCTCGCCAGTGGATATTTCCTACTCAACATGATCTCCAAGTGAGGAGAAAGTCCCACTGGAGTACTTGTTTCTGATTCCATCAGAATGACTCAAATTTCACACATCTACTGTCTTACTTAGTTAGCAGTTGCTACTGTTGTTTTACATATTCATTCTTTTATACAAGGCTATTTGGCCAGGTGTGGTCTGGTGACCCCTTCTTATAAATCACAGCAGAGACCTGCAGGAGACAGCAGGAAGGAAAGCTTAAAAAGAAGGTACAAGTGAACTCACCTAAGATGCCTGGTCCTGTTCCTGCACTGATTTTTGCCAGGGACTTGGGCTGTGTTGCCTCTAAACTTGCTTTTCAAATAGGCTTAACTGATGTCCTCTAGATTTTTATGGGTATAGTAAATATCATGTTGTGGCTCTTAAAAAGTGATCTTCCTCTAAGAATTGCTGAATTGAACCTTCTTTTTTCCCCATAGTTTGAATTCTTCAGCAGTAACTGATCCACAGCCATGGGACTGCCTAGTGTGTTCTTTGTTTTCCAGCAAAGCACATCTCTGTAGTTGCCATTTGGCTGGCCCGCCAGTCAGGGGAACTATACACAGATCTCTTTGCACTTTTGATCTGTGCTATATTTGCCTTTGTGTGTGTGTGTGTGTGTGTGTGTGTGTGTGTGTGTTTTGATATCTTTCTGAGCAGCATAAGAAAATTTGCTATTGTGTTTCAAATGTGCACTGCCATATGGACATGTTGTCTTGATGTACTTACTATGGTGCCCAGCCTAAGGAGTTGTAGATACTTGGTGACTGACATGAAAATATAGGTGAGTTAGGTCAGCTTGCTATCTAAACTTTAGTTTTGTAGACCAGAAAGCTATTCAAAACCTAGCACCCCTTCTGCTATTGGCGGAAACAAAAAGCTTTCAGCACAAAATTGAACCCCAGAGATAGTTTTTGTTATGTGACTTGCCATGCTATGCGTAACTCTTCCTTGAGTTTTCTCAGAGCATCAATTGGATACATATCCCACAGACAAGCACACAAATCAACACATTCCCCCCTTTCCCTCAGTTGCCACATTAAACCTGGTTTCTTATTTGTCTGGTTTTGATGAGTTTACGGGATTTCCAGTTTTAATATCTGATTAGATTATAACAATTGATAAGGAAGAAAATATCCAAGTGAATTTTTTTTCTTTTTAAATATACAGCTAAGGACCATCAATTTGGCTCACTAGGTAGAGTGCCTGCCTAGCATGTACAAAGTCCTGGGTTCAAAACCCAGCATTGCGTAAATTGGAACCAGTGATGCATATCTTAAATCCTGGCACTTGTGGGGGCGGAAAGGGGGAAATCAGAAGTCTGCAGCAATTCTTGGCTCATAGTGAGTGTGAGGCTAGCTCTTGATCTATCAGATCCCAGGATACTTTAAATCACACTGATTTCTACCCCGCTCCCTGTCTTAACATATTGACACCACAACAAAACAATCTTGACATGCCCATTTTGCTGCCTTTCCCTTTCAGATGGCATTCACTGTGAACTTTCCAAAGTGCTTCATGACTGTCAGATGATAGTCCCATCCTGTCAAAATAGGTTCTTTGTGAGCCAAATTGATAACATTGAAACAGTTGACACTGTGCATTATGATTTTAATCTGCCAAACCAAACCGTCTTGCTATGACTCGCCAAATTAAAAATAAATATTACACCTATGGCGATTTTCACTTGAGCTTATCCTTTCTTTATTATTATTTCTGTCTGAAACTTTCCTTCAGAAAACTGAAATGAATATATTCGTTTAACAGTGCCTTGGCCTAAGTCTGGATCTACTCCAAACAGAAAAGGGAAGCATGTCAAACACAAAGGGGCTTAGTGGGAATCAGGTACCATTGCTAACGGGCAGTACCTTGGTGTCAGCAGGCTTATGACTCAACATCTGTCATCGGCAGCAGGGGTGGATTATGAGAAGGTATCTATGTCTCTTCTCCAGATCCCCTTGTACCCAGTGGTGTATGAGGAGGCCGCTGATTGTATTAAAATGCCTTAGGGGTTAGAATCCATTTATCCACTTGCTCCTGAAGGGTTTCAAGTGCACTGCTTTGAGAGGCCTCAGCGCTGTAGGTGTAAGGCACTATAACCATTTATTTTCTCTTTGTTCTGTTAGTAATAGAGCAAGAAAGTCTGTCCCTATGGTGTTGAGGATGTCTGCACTCTGTAGTTTATGCCAGTCAGCACTTGGTGGTTCTTAGAACACCACGAAATGCTTATAAACATTATCACTCACCATTGCTAATTTTGTTTGTGTTTTTGATTCACTCTCGCAGCACCTAAGTACCTCAGAGGTATATGTGATATGTGTGTATATACATGTACACATGTTCATGTGGACACCAGAGGTCAGTGTTGTAAGCTTTATGCAAGAACTTTCTTCCTTTCTCTTTGAGACAGGGTCTCCCATTGAACCACTGAAGGTGACAGATTAAGCTACGTTGGCTAACAAGCAAGCTCCATGATTCTCTTATCTCTCCTTTCCCAGGATTGAGATTACAGATGCACCCTAATTCTTTTGCCTTTTATATGAGTGCTAGAGATGAAGTCAGGTCTTCTTCATGCTTCTATGGTAAATACTTCATTGACTAAGTAAGTCCTTTCCTCTTCACTTTGTATAGGATTTTGCTTCCACAAATCTCTAACCATGCCTGGTGCCAGCCATGATTTTCATGGTCCATGCTTGTCTCTAGAATTAGTGAAGGCATCATTCTGTATTGCAACTGATGACCCCTTTAAAGTCTCTTTTTCTTTCTTCCCCCACTTTCATGGATGAGTTTGTCTTTTGGTGAGTTCTGACTAGTGCTGGAGAGCATGTTCAGAAGGCCATGAATCTGAGGGTCTTAGCACCATTGCCTGCCCCACACACTGCTGCCACTCAAATCCTCTATACACTGCTTTAGTGATATCACTGCAAAGGAGTCTGCTTAGTCTATTAGACTTTGTTCTTGGTTTCACTTGTTCTGAAAGTATGGCTTGCCTTGTTTCCTCAGACACTCAACACTCATTCCACCATAGAAATGGAGAGAGCAGCTACTGTGTGCCAGAGACCATGTTTGATCTAAAAGAACATGAGACAAAGACCTTTCCACAGCATGGTCACCGTAAAGGGCAAAAGTTTCAAGATTAATATGACTTCTGAGCCTCATTCCTGTGAACAGTGCTGTCTGATCCCAAATGAAAGAGTTGGGAGCCTCTGGTTTTGATAGCCTTGTTTGTAGCACAATATCTTTATTACTGCTGCCCCGGATGAGCAGACACCTGCTTTGTGTCTCAGGTTCTCCTTCTCTCTGAATCAGTTGGCTAAGGTCAGGGCACTAAAACAGTACAGACTGGACAACAGTAAACTTATTTTCATCATAGTTACGCAGGTTGTGCAGCACAGGATTGGGATATTAGGAAACCTGCCTTCTGATGAGGGTTTTCTTTTGGGATCACATCCAAACATTTTCTTTCTGTATCCTCACATGGCCTGTCCTCGCTGTGTGAGAACACAGAAATCAAGCCCTCTCATGCACTGGCCTCTTTTTGAAAGATACTAGTTCTAGCAGATGAAGGTCCCAGGTTTACCACTGCAGCTCAGATGCATTGCTTTTTATTGGCTCTGTCTGCTCTTATGTTTACTTGAGGTTATAAAAAATTAATGCATTTGTGTAGGACATGGTGAATTTTATCATTTTAGTTAGTGGTACCTACCACCAAGCCTATCTACTCTGACTTCCTGCAAATCTGTATGTATATCTAACCTCCCCAGCTCCCTTGTGTTTATGTGCACCTTAGTATGTAGTACTTGTATGTAGTACTGTTTTCATAGTGTACACAAACACCTGAGTGGGGTCTATGCATGGTCTTATGCTTAGTATTGACCCTAAGCATCTATGGTAACTGTTCAAAGAATCTCTTTTCTCATTGCCATACTGGATTTCCTGTCTCTCAGGCACGTTGGGATTACTAAATGTAATAACATGTGCAGAGCACTTGAACCTTTTAAATATGTACTTGATCTTGATCAAAAGAGAGTGCCCCACTCCAACATTACCTCTCAGCTTTTAATCATAATTTTAGAGCACGGGAATGTTTTACCCCTCTCCACTAGCTCTTCAGTCAAGAATTCTATCCCAACAAATGCTAGTAAAGGAAATGCCTGTCTCAAGGCAATGTAGCCACTGTAGAGGAGAGAGACAAAGGCTATATTGCAAAAAGTAACCTGGGGGCAGGGAACTGGAGAGATGACTCAGAAGTTGAGTGCTTGCTGCTCTTACAAAAGACACAAGTTCTGTTCCCAGCACCCATATCATGTAGCTTACAATTGCCCATCACTCCAGTTCCAGTGGCTCTGACATCCTATTTTTGGACTCCATGTGCTCTCTCACACACATACGTATACCCACACAGAAGCACACATATTCACATAGTTAAAAATAGACTATTTTTTTCTTAAATAGTAGCTTGCATGTAATAAACTGTCCAGAAAATATTTTAGAAGGCCTACTTTTGGCATTTGCAGCTGATAACGCAAGAAGAAATCTAACATCAGATAAGCCATTCCCATTGGCAGAATACAATTGTGTTTACTGCTTCACTACTCAGTCATGAGGAATTTCTTTGCTTTGTTCTGGGTCATTTACCTTGAGTTGGAAAAGTACAAAATGAATTAGCCTTGGGGACAGTAGTTTAGGGATATGATTTATATTAATATTTTTGAGATGTGCTGTTGGTATGCAACTGAAATAAGTAACACATTGAAAAGTTAATTCAACAGCCCATTTTAGAAGTCATACAACTTATTTGTCACTGAGGAGAACTGCACAGCCAAGTGGTCCCTTTATGCATTTTACAGGATTTTCAAACCCTTGGATAGCTAGAGTCAATTTTTAAACATGCCTCCTCATTAATTTTCAATTTGTAAATGTTTGTTGTACAGACGTGTTTTAATCACCTTGGGATGCGGTTTCACAGATGGCGCTTGTGTGACCTAAAATTTCAATGATTACAATGAACCAGAATGAATGATGGCAAACTTGCCTGGATATCTGCTGATCAGCAACAGTTTTACAGCCTTGCTGCTGTTGTGAGAACTTAGTACTTCTCAGAAATGAAAGAAAAGCGGTGGTGGTGCATGCCGTTAGTTCTAACATTCAGGAGTCAGAGTCAGGCAGAGTTCTCTAAGTTTGAGGGCAGCCAGTTCTATTGAACTAGTTCCAGAAAAGCTAAGGCTACAAAAAGAAAACCCATGTTAAAGAGAGAGAGAGAGAGAGAGAGAGAGAGAGAGAGAGAGAGAGAGAGAAAGGAAGGAAGGAAAGAAAGAAAGAAAGAAAGAAGGAAGGAAGAAACATTGGGGAACATATTTGTGGTGGGACCATCAGAGCCAAGATTTGCATAAATAAAATAATTTCAATCAACTCCTTGCTGGTCCCTGCAGAACTCTTTTCAATGAAAGCAAACCAACAGAAGTATTGATTGCTTTGATGGCTTCTATTTTTAAAAGCTGAGTGGTTATCATTCAAGCCCCACAAGTCACAGGCCATCCCATGCCTCTCTGAGACATCATATGCTATGTCTCAATGAGAAAGCCTAACACAGAAAGCTCTTATGTAGCATGTATGCTAGTGCTATACAATGGCGATGAAAGTGAAGGGTGACCAGTGTAAGGGATTCTACAGGTATGTAAAATGTTGTTGATCACTGTTACAGACAGAACAGTCAGTGCAACTAGAAAACAGGATTGTTACTCGCTAGTTAACTCATTAAACCTTGTATTGGGGTTTTTGTTGTTGTTGTTGTTTCCTGTCACTATACCCCTCCACAAGCAATATAATAAAGACAAGGTTTAGTTTATTTTGACTCTTGGTTCTAGGATAAGGTCCATTCCTGGGAGAGGTTAAGGTAGCAGGAGTTTTAAGTAGCTGACTACCACAACCAGGTAGCATAGAGTAATAAATGAATGCAGTTTCTTGGTTCTCTTTCTCTAATTCTGTAGTCCTAGGTCCCAGGCAGGGATTGCTGCTACCCACAGTGGACAAGTCTTTTAACTCAGGTAAGATAATCAATATAATCTCTCACAGGTATGGCCAGAGGCCCATCTTCCATGTGTTTTTTAGATTCTTTCCAATTGGCAGTCAATGATAAGTATCACAGGTCTAGCTATTTCTAATAACTTATGCTGAAGTTATTATTATGCTCTACCTTAGGCATCACCTTGTGAATTGCATGCAGAGCAGTACATGTGGGAGAAAAAAATTGCCAGCAGTAGATTCATGCGTGTTCTACCTTATTTACTCTGTGTCTTTGATAAATCACTTACCATTTCCAAATTTTGCTTTTCTGATGTATGTGATAGTTAACTATATCAAGCAGATGCTGGCATTATGAAGTCATACTGGCTATTCAGGTCATGTTCCACTTATAAGAGCTCTTTTGTGATCTCTTGCTACTTTCATTCTTGTTAAGAGGAGTGACAGACTCCAAGTCCCAAGCCTCATGTTTCCCAGGGCTCTTACCATTACCACTTATTTTCTCACTGTACCTTGTCTTAGGAAAGTCTGATGGTTGCCATTACATAGTCGATGCTTATCACTTCACATTCCCAGTGATGCTGAAGAACTCTGCAGAGCTTCAGGAAAGGAGCCAGGAATCAAATGCATATCATTATCAGGTAGTTAAAAGTATTCCGTAGTCAAGTATTTTGTGAGATGTGAACAGTCTGTTAGTCTTTTTGTTTTCATTGGATATTTTATTTACATTTCAGATGTTATCCCCTTTCCCTATTCCCCCTCACCCAGAAACCCCATGTTACATCCCCCTCCTTCTTCTATGAGGATGTGACCCACCCACCCACCCACTCTCACCTCCCCACCCTCGAACTACATACTTACTTTCACTTAACAGAGGGTTAAGCCGAATGAGATAAACAACTATTGATGGCATGTCAGGTCAGGATCCCTGAGTAAAACACCACTGGGGAAGGTAGACTATTTGGACCATGTGGAAGGTGACCTGTAATGACTAAGACTGAGAGTTAACAAATGGGAACTTGACTAATTTTTCACACTCTCTAGGGTATAAGTACCAGAATTTTTTTAAACCTTGAATTTTGTTTGGTTTTGGACTTTATTTATTGAGGCAAGGCCTTTCTCTGTGTCTCTAGTTTGTCTAGTCCTCACTATATAGCCAAGTCTAGACTTGAACTCTTAGTAATTCTCCCACATTGGCTTCTCAGGCTTTGGGTTTATAGACATGTGCAATCATGCCAAGCTTCAGAATTTATATTAACAAGCACATTTGAGGATGCTGTGTCTTAATATCACCATTGGCAGGTTGATATAGGGAAAGTATATCTTAGAGATGAGGACAGCAAATAACTGTGCCATTCCTCTTGTCTTTGCCAGACCTGGCAGATGTCACTGCCATATTGCTGTATCATGACTGACTTTCCTGCTGAGGCCGTGCACAGGCACCTTCTTAACTCTGCATGCCAGGAAGTTAATATAATCCCATCTGATTATACTAGTGCAATAAAATTTGTTTGCCTTCTCCAGGCTATGATATGTAGAAGGCTATGATATATAAGAAGACAGAAGACATGTCAATACTTTACTGAGAGAGTTTTGAGTTGCCAGTAATAGGGGACCACGTTAATGTAGCAATTCCCTGAAATGTCTCTTTCTTCTTTAAATGTATGCCTTTAGCCTCCTGGTATTGTGGCCAATGAAAGACAAATGCAGCATTCTTTGATAGTAAAATCTAGATTAGCCAAATTTGGTGATTGTACTGTAAAGATGGTATTCCATACACCTTTCAGTGTGGAAAAGGATTTGTGGCTGGAATTACCACTTCCTAGGATTTCTTGTGTCATGTAGATCATCTAGTCCCCATGCTTCCACTGCACTGTGACTGCAAGGTCTTAAGCCCAAATATATATTGGTCTTCCAAATTCTAGGAACTAGCAAAGTGCAGCTTCTAGTTAGTGGTTCCCTAAAGCCTTCTGTTTGACAAAGAAATGCGTGTTCTTATCTGAATGTCAAGTCAGTCTCTGTGTGGCTTCAACCAAGTAACCTAATGTGGGCGTATTTGTGGGGAGTTCTTCCAAGAACTGGCTTGCTATTCAAAACCCAGCCAACTCTCCCAGACTCTTCTGGCTTCCTGCCCATTGTTCTAGCTAAATGCTTTCTTATATCCCTCACAGTAGCTCCAAGTCCTACCATCACAAACTCTCACCCATTACTTTTGTTCATGTGTATGTCATTGACATTTCTAGTCTGAATTAGTTCTTTTCTTCTCTTAAGTAATATAGCTTATATTTTGTTGACACTGGCTGCTTCTCGTGTGTGTGTGTGTGTGTGTGTGTGTGTGTGTGTGTGTGTGTGTATAAATGTCTAAGGGCACCATTCAAAGTGTCATCTTCATAGGGTTTTTTTAATAGTTATTACGATATTGTTCTGCTATATAACATAACTATGTAAAGTACATTAAAGAAAAGATGATTTTGATTAACTTGCATGAAAGTGTTATATTTATCTAATTTCCTTTGAAACCGGAGTAGCTCTTTTCTCCTCACCCCAGATCGAACAAGAAGTAAACATAATCCCCTCCCAGCAATGTTGGCAGAAGCTGAGATAGGAATTATGGTTTCTGATCTCATTCTTGGAGTATATTGTGGTTTGAATTTGAAATGTCTCCCATAGTCCAACATGTTTGAACACAGGATCCACAACTGGTGGTGCTGTTTGGGAGCACTTGAGACAAATCCTGAGGTTGAATAGCACACTTGTATTTCCTGTCTGCTATTGGCTTCCTGTTTTACTAAGAGGTGAGGAGTCAAAAAAATCTCACCCTGTTACTATAACTAATACATATCAATCAGTTCCATCGTTCAGTGATTAGGTAGATCTATGTGATTCCAGGTATGCTTAAATCTTGCCTAGCTAAAATACAGATCCACCGTTCTTTTTTAATGAGAACTTTTACCTGAATAGGTTGGGTCGAATATAACAAATAAATGTACACTGTCACTCACGTATGATACACAAGACATTAAGAGAATGAGCTCATAGATCCATCCAGCCAGTCACTTGTTTTTAAAGTGCTCTGTTCAAGGCAGTGGTTAGAATGAAAGTGTCTCTCATATGTTTTAATAGTTGATTTACACTTGGTGGCTCTGCTTGGAATGGTTTAAGTAATGAAACCATACTGAAGAAAATGTGTCACTGGGGTCAAGCTTTAAAATTTTCCAGCCTCATCCTACCTCTAGTTCATGCTCTCTGCTTCTCCGTTGTATTTGAAATTGTGGTCTCTCAGATTTCTGTCCCTGCCACTATACCTGATACTTGCTTTCATGCCTTCCCATCATAATGGACTCTTATTTCTCTGAAACCTGACATCCAAATGTAAGAAGTCTTTCCTCTGTAAGTTGCTTTTGTCATGGTATTTTATTATAGCAACAGAGAAGTGAACTAAAACTGTTGGTTTTGTGGTTTTAATAGCTCCAATTTAATAGAATACTACAGGACAGATAAACTTATACTGAATTCAAAATTAGGTGCCCATAATAAAATTCTGATAGCATGTTGTCACATTTACTCCATGGCTGACTTGACAAGTTACAACAGAGAGCACGGTGAGATTTACAGGTTAAATAACTGTTTCATCATAACATGTTGGTGGTCCACTTGACAGATCTAGTTTTTTCTTAGACACCAGTAGTTCTTTTCTACCCTCTCCAGGTTATATTGTTATCTGGTTATATTGTATCTGGTCCCAACCAGTTTGACAGGTATCTGATTTCATTCTTGGAGGGTGTTGTTTGACTGTGGAGTGTCCTGTAGTCTCATTTGTTATAGGCTCATCTCTTGGAACACTTGCTCCACAAGTGACAGTGCGGTTTGAGATGTGGCCTCACTACAATGATTAGGAGGTTTCTCACACACTGCCAAAGTTGTCATCATTTTATTATATATAATTATAAAATGTTATATATTATAACTGAGTGGTTCCAGTAAGCCACCTCACCCATTGCTGTCTCATATCAATTGGATACTTTAAAGTTCTTTGCTCCTTAAACCCTTCTATGTATTAAGGAGACAAGTTTCTCTCACTAACCTTGTTCCTATCCACAGCGGTTATTTGGGTTTCCCAGTACTCTCTGTCACATATCAGTGCTTTCCACATATTTTATTCCGTTGTCAGATGGTGTTTTCCAGAAAATTGTTTTAGTCAAAGGAAAACATAATGATGAAGGCAAACCTGATACAAAATAAGGACTTTGCTGAGCCAGCTATGAATTATATTTGGATCACCTATGTTTGAGACTTTCTGCCTCAGTGCCACCCCTGTAAGATAGTTAATCAGGAGCTACTGCGCTGGTGATTTAACACTATCTAATATGGGAATGTTGTAAAGTCAACCCAGTGAAAGGATCAGGTGGCATCTATCAAGGTCTTCACTATGCCACCCTCGGTGTTGGGGTGAATTTAGCATAGGTAATCAATTTCCTTGAAGTAGAATCCTGGAATGAGGAATATAACATATTTTACTCAGAAGGAAAGATAATTTAAACCCAGAGATCAGCAGCTTTAAAATGCAGGAAGTGAGGTGATCTTGGTGGTACGGGGCAATAAAACTAGCTACTCAGGAGACCGAGGCAGGTAGATCACAAGTTTAAGGTGGCCTCAGATACAAAGCGAGTTGAAATCAAGCAAGGACAAATTAGTGAGATTCCATCTCAAATGAAAATAAAATAGAAAATTAAAAAAATCCTTGGATGTGAAGACCTAATGATTCTGTAGTATGGCTCTTAAGTAGTATACACAAAGTCTGGCATTCA
This sequence comes from Rhabdomys pumilio, assembly GCA_030674055.1. NCBI lineage: Eukaryota > Metazoa > Chordata > Mammalia > Rodentia > Muridae > Rhabdomys > Rhabdomys pumilio. Next base: position 14,992,992 of record JANHMN010000008.1, on the reverse strand, counting down.
GTCCCTAGTACTGAAAAAGTTAGCAGCATCAAATAGAACAAGGAAGCCCATGGTCACAGGTGAACAATCTATATAAATACGGCTCTCTATTTTTTGCTATCTCAGTATTATCTGAGATTGGCAGAAGTTTAATTGAACTTCATATGTGACTCACTGTGTACTAGATTTCTGATGACTGAAAGCCAGTGGCAAACAAAGCCACTTATAAATGTGTTCATAATAACAGTGTCCACTTTCATTGGAAACAGATCACAGAGAACACACAAGAATTAATTTCATTTGCCTTAGGAGACATGTGGTTTCAATATGCTTTTCTGTAAACTACAGAGACCCTGAGTGTGCATAGTCCATAGTCTAAGAGTCATCCATCTGAATCAGGAGGCTTGGAAGCCAAATCTGGCCCACTGCCTGTTTTGGTAAATAAAGTTTTATTGGAACATTGCCACGATCATCTGTTTACTTACTGTTTGGCTGATTTTACACTATAATGTCAGAGTTGAGTGGTTATGACAGAAGCCATCTGGCATACAAGCCAAAAATATTTACAATTTGGCCCTTTATAGAAAACATGGATTAACTTCATTGTTCCATTACCATATTCTGAGGGGCTTTCAAGACGTTCAAAGTGTAGTGTCTGGTGCTATATTAGAACTGAACTGATGGAATAAACTATTGCAAAAGCATGCATGGAGTTCTGGGATATTAGTATTGTTCATTGTGTAGAGTTATGAAGAATTGCATCCTGGGAATATTTTGTTGTTTTTACAGGTGAATTCTTGACTGTTAAACCTACTTAATGGATATATTTTCAAGTGTTTATCAGTGTTTTGCTGTTTATCCTCAGACATCTGTGAGTAGGCCCTTTATGATAGACACTGGGAAAGGATCCAAGATCTCAATAATTTGAACACCACAACTCTCTTCTAAATAACCTAAATTGTTTTTCTATCCCTTAGGTATATCTGTCTCTCCCTGATAGATTCTCAGAGAAGATGGAACATAGCTGGTAGCCTTTATTGCCTAAGCTCATTTCAGATAAACTTTTTCTGTGCAGTATGAATTGGTTCTGTCCCTAAATACAAACACAGAAGTAATTTTATGGGACAAGATTCAAAGGTGTTGCCTTGCCATTTGCAACAGAGCCTCACATATACCTGACTGGTCTTAAACTGACTGTGTAGCCAAAGATGATCTTACAGTTCTGATATTTTTGCGTCTACCTTTAGAATACGAGAATTATAAAACTGTGCCATCATGCCTATTTTATGTTACTGGAGGTGAAATCCAAGGCAAGTACCCTGCAAATCTAACTATATCCTCAACCCTCAAATTGGAGTTTTATGCAAGTATATAGTAACAGTTTCTGACACATTCTTTTTTAAAAATAGGTAATTATATCTATTTTGATCTATTTTGTGTGTATAGGTGTTTTGTCTGCATGTATATATGTGTACCATACACATATAGTGTTCACAGAGACCAGATGACATTGGAACTCTTAAAACTGGAATTATGGATATGTCTGAGACACAATGTATGTGCTAGCAATTGAACTAAGATCCTCTAGAAGAGCAGTCAGTACTCAAGAGATGGAGGACTAAAGCATCTCTCCAGCCCATGAGACATAACTTTTTATGAAACCAATAAACATTTTAGGATATGGAGATGCAACATGAGCTAATTAATATGTCTGGCTCTCTTAGTTAATGTTAATTGAACATAGATTTCAGTATTTGCTCAATGCTTTTCCAAGAGTTTGTGTTTAAGCCCATCACCTTCCCATAACCTCTTTTTAAGTATTACTTGACAATAGTAACAGCTACAAGAAACATTTCCCATGTTTTGAGGAAAGACAGAAGAGACAATTTGACTGTGGACATTGTCAGGATAGCATCTGATCAGAGGACTTCAAAAAAGGAAGAGCCAGTGAGCCAGATGTCTGTGAGTCCTGGGAGATCCCAACTGTCTTGGGATCTTTTTCCTGAGTCATACTTTTGCAAAGGACTGCTATTTTCTGACCTTGTCAATGTGGGAGTAAATTTTTGGTACAGGATCAAATGCAATTCTCCTCTGAATTTGGCTTGGAAAAGTATATGAAAATAACTTCATATATCTTGATATTTTTTTTTGTTCCAAACATTTCATCCAAAATGTTGGGCCATGCTCCCTCCATGTAATTCAGTAGTAGAGTCCTTACCTAGTATGCTAGACTAGAGATCCTGCCTTACATCTCAGCACTGAAGAAAGCACAAAGTCTTGGTTCATATCATCTCATTAAAAAGAACCTCAGGAATAAAACATGTGACTACATTTTATGGTAGACTTTATGTTTTTCCAAGAGCAGACCCATCTTATGAAGTTGCTAACTAAACATAGTGTCACACCTTGGAAATTCATCTTCTTCTTCCACATGGTCCAGCAACAGTGAATGTCATTAACAATAAATGCAGTGATATCAGCGTTCATGGTTACCATAGGCATTCGGGGTCAGTGACACTATTACACAGAAATTATTACTGAATAACCAGGCCTTGCTCAGGATTTACATTCTCTATGCTGCCACTATGACTTTCTTTGATTTTTCTATTTTCATCAAGACTTTTTCTTGCTGTGTAAATGAACTCTTATTAACCCATTTACTCACTAACTTGATCACTAAACAAATAAGTACCTGCATTTGCAAGGTGACAAAGACTATTTTAACATATGTAATGTGCTCTTTTGATAATTAGTTGAAAGGGAATAATATGCATTACTTAAATGACAGTTGAAAAATAGAGGTAGGCAGTGTACTCCATCTTCTAAAGTTTAAACTGTCCAGGAACTAATAATTTAAAATATTTTTAGGACTACACTGTCCTCAGTCACTAAAGGATGAAAAAGAAACAACCAAAACTCATCAAACCAGTGAAGTCAAGATGACAATTTCAAAGATTATGGTAGAGAAGGGAAGGAAGAGAAAGAGTGAGGGAATGGTGACATAGACATTTGGGACTGATGAAGAACACGTATTTTTGTAGGATTGTGTATCATACTGGGGATGAATCCATTCCAGGAGCAAGGACAGTTTGTTCAAAGCACAGTCAAGGAATGGGAAGGGCTTTGGTTAAGCAAAACATTCCAAATTCTTAAGCTAGATGAACAAAGTGAGGAAATTTTATAGCAGTTAAGACATTCAGTTCTGAAGCCCAGAAGTTATGGTTTGGATCTTCCATCTACTACTCAACTGTTCTGAGACTCTGAGATACATGTACTGGCTTATAGCCATCTACAACTCCAGTTACAGGGTATCTGAAGTTCTGGTATCTAGAGATGTCAGGCACACATACAGTGTACATACATACATGCAGGCAAAATACTCATACACGTGAAATACAATTTTAAAAGTCTATAAACAAATAAATTCAAGGGCCTTGTACTGGCTATATGTGTTCATGTCCATTGCAGGTTGGGACAGTCATTACTAGATACTATATTATACCACATAAAAGTGAGAAGGGCAAACTGAGTTTTTTATGTTCTAGAAGTTTTATTTTTTATTTTTATTGAAATTTTAGAATATAGAAAGAGTCAAGGAGTCACCAATGTATGACATTATGTATATGTTTGTGTTGGCATTGACCAAAAAAATTGAAGCCATTGGCTCATATATAGGTCTAGACATTTGTGAACACTTGGGAAAAAACAGAACATTATAAATGGAATAAAGTGGGCAAACAATGTGTTTAGATATTTTAGGATGTCAGCCAGAATCCTGAATGACTGAGAGAGTAACTACTAGACCTAAAAAAGAGGATTTAGTCAAGTGAAGCCAAGATGAGACTGGGAATTTTTAAAAACGTTCTGAGGGTACCTTGAAGTTCAGAGAAGACAGGTCTATAGATAGAAGTGTGCAAATTATTTGTGTGGTTGTTGAGAAATGAATAAATATTCTCCTGTAGTCTCTCACATTCGAATACTGGGTCCAGTTTCACTTTTTGGGTAGGTTTAGATGTGGTCTTGCTGGAGGAAGTGTGTCGTTTCAGGTAGACTTTGAGAATGAAAGGACTTCTACCATTTATAGTTTACTGTCTTTGCTTTGTATTTGAGGTAAACCATGTCTGTCAGCCCTCAGCCGCTGCCATACGTCCACTGTGGCATCATGACTCTTATTCTTCAGGAACTGTAAGCTTATCTATAAGTTACATTTATTATGGTGCTGTACCACAGTAGTAGAAAAATACTAGTAGCTAATTAATCCAGTTCCAGAGAAGGAAAACTGGAAGAATGATATATCCACATAATCTATTAACTTAAGGAGTGAGATCCACACTTGGGGACCACAAGAGAGAAAATTGAAAATATCCATTCCAGCTTATCAGTGTCAAAGCCTCATCAACAGTGTCTCTTAACTTCAAGAGTGAATTTCCCCTCTAGAGATGTCAGCTTTTGTGCTGTTCACAAACCGATTAGTCTCTTATCTAGAAGTGTCTATAGAAGTAAAATATTGCCAAAGTACTTTTATGTTAGATCTGAGAACGCATAAGGGCTTGCTTTACATGAAGTAAGGGATGGAAAGGAACGGAAAATCAATGTATATAACATTAAGACTCTTCTTCTCTACTCTCATAAGAGAGCTATATAAAATCTCCCTGTCTAGCTTAATTTAATTATTTTCTCTTTTCTAATATAAATATTATGTGGATAGTCCCATTGGCCCACTTACTGAATTCTCATGAATTTAATCTATATATATGGGAGATTGTCTGTGCATGTGCTTGTGTGTGTACGTGTGTGCGTGCGTGAGTGTGTGTGTGTGTTTACATATACAATGTTGGCCCAGCAACTGCTTCCAAAATTGTTTTTGCTAAAACATGCAATTCTTACTGAGCTGGCATTGATCCTTCCATGTGGGTAGGTTTTTGCCGATTTGTCAAAACCTTCAGATTCCTGCCCTTTGTGAAGTCACAGCTGGCTAGAGGCAAGCATGACATATAGGGCACTGAAAAGAAGTGAGAATAAAGATTCCACAGAAGTTAAGTAGACAATGTTGGTTTGGCTGGTAGCAACCTCCAGTGAGTCTCACCCTCTCATTAACTAAGAGGAAGGCCAAGACTTCAAATGAAACTCCTGATGGGCATTGTGTAATTTCTGTTTTAAATCAGAGCCTGACTATAATTTGTCCTCTGACTCTGAAAACTGGTTGTGTGATCACAATTTCCATTATGTGTGATTATCTGTATATATGCATAAATAGGACAATCCTGGAGCTGGGGAGATAGCTGAATGGTTACAAGTATACATCAGACCCAAGTTTCTTTCTCAGCACCCAAACCAGTACTTTATACCCACCATCTCCAGGAAATCTGATGTCTTTTTCCCGACTATGAAGGCATCTATATGTGCATGTGCACAGACCCACATACATATAAAAACAACTTTTAAAAAATAAAACACATCTTTTAAAATATCAATAGTCCTAGGATGTAGATATATTTTTTATCTGTTTTGATTTTAGAGATAATATGTGTGATCATTAATCTTGTTTGGGAACTGTGCAAAATGTAGAAACTTCTATGGAGGTACACTTCTGGATGTTTGTATTAGAGAGTTTCCAGAGAGGTTTAACTAAGTGAAAAAATATGCCTTAACTATGAGCATCACCATCGTGTGGGCTCAGACCTCAGATTGACTGAAAAGGGAAAATGAAGGGAGTCCCAGAATTCCTCTCTCTGCAGTGGATGCCGTGTGGCCGGCAGCTTCATGATCCTGCTGTCAGCCATCCCTCCCAGCACAATGGGCTAGGTCCCTTCTTACTCTTGCATCCAGACTAAATGCTTCTTCCTTATCGCTTCAGTCAGGCACAGCAAGAAAAGTAGCTAAGATGGGGTGCCCTCTAGACAAATTACTATGACAGAACCCAGGCCTGACCTACAAGACCAAACTGTCAACTAATTACAATCTCTTTTCCCTCACTCTAGATACTTACATATCCAGTAAGAGATGGTTTGTTTTCAGTGCTTTGAAAATAACTATTTTGACGTTATTGTTCTTCTGCAGACTGAATCCCAAATTCATAAATTTACCCCATTTTTTAACTTTGCATGCATTTTCATACATTAAGTTTATTAATTAAAATTTACAAATATAGACAATACATACAGACTGACTTTACCGACTGACTGTCATCTCCCTATCACCTCTGTCCACCCCTCTCCTCCTCATATTTTTTTTTTGTGACTACTGAATTTAAACTGGGCCAATATGTAACCAAGAGTTTGGAGCTATCTGTTAGAGACTGGAAGATCCAGCAGTGGAAATATAGCTGGAGATACATGATTCCCCTCTTCCATAATCTATCACCAGCCAAGAATTCAGTAGTAAAAGGTAAGGCCCCCATGAGTGTCTCTTACTTCCACGGCTGATTGTTGTCATGACAATTTTGTGTAGGCCTAGTGTAGGTAACCGCAGTTAGGAGTTAATTGCAAAGCTTGTGTCAAGCCTGCACCTTGCAGCCCTTCGACATTAGTTTTTGCTAAAATATCCACTCTCTTACAGATATCTAACACTCCGTTCAAAATAAATTCTCTGAAAACTGAAGCCTTCTAGGGTGACTCATTATTGAAATGTAGAAAGTCTAGACTTTACATTAAATACAAAGAACAATTTCCCATCTCATAGTTCTTTGCACACTCTGCCTTTCCCAACAGCAGGAATTAGACACTTTATGAATCCGCCTTGTATTTATGCTTCCTTCACTTGCTTGAAAGCACGATTTGTTTGGTCTAATAAGGCCCTGATTGCAGGTATTGGCACACACACTTTGAAACTGGGTTCCTTTTGGTAAAATGCAAGCTGTGTGAAATGCATGGAAGATGCAATTATACTCTAATTTACTTGATGCCACTGGCTTTAATTAAAGTAGATCATATTTCAATGAAGCAAATTCATGCTCCTCTTTAACAAAGGAAGTTGGAAACACAAGGAGGAAATTGGCTATTTTTCTTTTGAAATCCTAACTCAGAACATGGCTAATCTCAAGCTGATTATATGAGAAAGTGCTAATACACAGGTCTACACCCCAGAGCAGAAAAACCTGAAGTTTCTACCACGCTAGTTTTTCTGCTGCAAAGGAATTCTGCCAGGCCAGACACAAGGACCCACTGAAGATCACCTCCATCTTTTGACTCACAGCCAGTTCTTCCCCACCATTAATCTCTCCCATCCCTTCTGTAGCATATTGTTTACTGCACAGGAGTCCTCAATAAAGACTTGAGCAGCATGGAACAATACACTGTACTCATTTTGATCAGATTGCAAGCTTTAGAAAGCAGTGATTGCATAGTGTACAGTTAAAAGCCTAGAAGGAAGGAAAGCCAGGCTTGGTCTTAACCTTGACATTGAAGATGCTCAGGTAGATTGTGCACTTGGATTTTATGGCAATAAGAAGGCTGTATAGTTGTGGGCTTCTTCTAGATACCAGAAGCTTATGGGAGGAGCATATTTTTTTTCCTTTCTTTTGTTTTGTTTGATTTTTTTTGTTTCTGGTCTTGGTTCTGTTTTTTGCTGTTTTTGTTTGGTTGGTTGGTTTTGTTTGTTTGTTTGAGATTGGGCTTCTCTGTGCAGTCTTAGCTTTCCTGTAATCCATTTTGAAATTGAGGATGGTTTGCAACTCAGAGATCTGCTTGCCTCTGCCTCCCACGTGCCATGATTAAAGGCTTATGCACCACCACCTGGTGGAAGAATTATCTTTTACTTGTACCTATCAGAAATCATTTCCCAGATTCTCCCATGACAGATTTTCCTGTCATCATCTTACACTGGGCTACATGCCTATGTCTATGACATGAAGAAAAACTACAGAAAAATGTGGTAGGAGAGATACATAGCTGACAAATTGTTCTAATGAAGAAGGTGTCTGTAGTAGTAAGAAGTGAATACAGAATGGTACGTGAACAGGTGAATACTTGTTTGTCACATACTTCAAGGTCCTTTCAGCACACATGACTGTTGACATTTGTAGGAATCTAACTTTCAGGACAGTAAGCACATAGGTTATACTACTTGATCTTGTTGCCACTGGAAATCTAGTCATCAGCTGCATTCATTAGTGAGACCACACAATGTTCATATAAGGTAAATATATTTACTTCTATCTAGCTGTCCATATACTATACATATATTTCATGTGGAACAATTCAGAAAATTGTTGCAAGAATTTCATACTCATCTTTGTATGCTATGAACTAGGGGAGGATTAAACTTTGGTGGCTCAAGTCCTCCATTGTGCAGTGAAAAGCAGTGAGCTTAAAGAGCAGCAATCTAGGTTAAACAAGGCTAATGTGTAGCAAAGACCAACTATATTTTAATGGGCTCTGTAGAAACTAAAGCCTCTGGAACTCTACAAGGCACTAGCCCTTGTTTTTGACTGAAGTGCTCCTTAGACACAAAAGGTCCAGTCAGTGCAAGAGCTGCTCCCACTCTGCATAACTGCTTCACGTTCCTTGCACTGTTGAAGGGGAACATTTTAATTCTACTCCCTTTCCTGAGCAAAACCAAAGTGTCTCCATGCTTTGTCAACAGTCACTATAACTTGCCTGATATTTATTTTTTATTTCCTCTCACTGCTAAATTAGCTAATTACAGCCAGCCACATTTTGTTGATTGTGACTAGCAGCCTGTGGTACATTTACTTATCTAAGCACTCATAAGTAATTGTCAGTGTGGGTTATATCACTACTTGAGGATAGATAACGCCAGTAGTGTATTTCTGTTCTGAGTGTAGTAATTTCCTGGAAGTTGACACACATTGTGTTTCTTCCCAGGGGAAGCTCCTTTAAGGTAACCTCTGGACTAAGGAAGAGCTAAACCAGCAGACAAAGAAACTTAGCACTCATTCCATCCTATAGACTCTATTTACAAATGATACATTTGAGACATAAATATTTTATTTTAAGAGTTAAATATTATAAAGAGGTTTGGTAGATTCCTTTAAATCACATTCCCTTTGCTCTATCTGCTTGACACAGGGCACAGTTAGGCTACTCACCTAATTAAAATCGATATTTTATTTTTTGGAAAATATGCTATTCAAAGATTTGGATATTTTCTTTTGATTATTTTTTTTAAATTTCTGTGGCAATGGTTTGGCAATCATATTGCTCAGGCCTCTTGGTGGCCAGTATAACAAAACAGGTTTCCACCAATGACTCTGTGTTTCTTAAGGATATATAGCTAAATTCAACTATTCCATCTGCTTGTTTGTAATTGATTAATAGAATGGCTTGTTCATAAAGGAGCTGCTGACATTTGTTTTAATTGCCTTGGACCAGTTATGTCCCAGGTGCCCAAGTGATGGGCATCTTGTATAAAACTAATAAATAAGTTCAGTATACTTTTGATGTCAAATGCCAGTTCTGTTTTTTTTTCCCACATGGTCCAAATTATCTAATGAAGGCATTTACTCTGTAGAGTATCTAAAGACATAAAAGATATGACTTGAATTTTCAGAAAAATGGTGAGGAATATCACTTCATATTGTTTATTTTAAATGTCATACCTTGCTTCCACAGCAACCCCAAAGATCTTCTCATCTCGTAGATTAAAAGTAGCAAGTTTCTAATAGAATAAAAGCATAATGGTCAAAAGACTTTTGAACCAGGTAGGTCATGATAGGAGCAAAATGGCATCTGCCTGCAGGGCTGTTCAGGCAGGGAAGTCACATGCTTCATTAGTTAGGTTCCCCGAGAGAAGAAATCATCTTAAATGTGGTACCTCAGAAGCTTTAAGAAAAACAGGGAGAGCGACTACTGTTTCTTCTATTCTCACAACCTTCTAAAAGAAGTAAATGTATCTGCTGGAGCATCAGGTCTACTGGACACTGCAGCAATATTAAAATCCTTCATCGCATCAGAAATATGCAAGGAAACATGCATCTCAGGAAGAAAGGAGGTAATCCAGTGTGGAGATTCAGAATAATCATTGTGCCTGCTGCTTTTCATCCAAAAAAAAAAAAAAGAATTATCTTTATAATCAAGAGTCTCAGAATGACAAATGAAAACTGTATGTTAAAACAACCTTACTAGATATTCTACAAGAAGGATGCAATACATAAATTTTAGAAGAATACTTGATTTACTAATTAATGTACTTTGATCAGCTTCTTCACAAGCTCTCTAATTGTTTATGCACTTTGTACTTATTAAAGTCTACATATTTAAATGCAAACGTATGAACTTACTTTTGATTATCAAGTGCTACTAGTGACGAACTATTATGAGCATATAGCATATAGTAAAAGGGAGGCTTGAGAGTATTGGCTCAATATATAAAAGATCTCAATGTTCTTCCAGAGGACAGGGCTTTCGATCTGATGTCCTTTTCTGGCTTCCTAGGGTACCTGCACACATTCATGTATGCACTCTAAGACACACTCATAAATAAAAGTAAAATAAATCCCTATAGAAAGACAAAGGCAACAGATCTCAGTGAATTCATACCCAATCTGATCGACATAGCTAGTTTTGGTCAGTCTGGATGACATACTGAGACCCAAATTCTAAATAAGTAAACAGGGGCCTTTGTTTACAAAAAAGAAAAAAAGACTCTTGAATTAGAATTTCGGTTCTGCTATCCATTTATTGCATCCACTTGAACAAGTCACATCCCTTTTCAGTCTCAACATAGTGATATGGGGAGAAAGAGCAATCATCATTACTCTCACTCTCTTTACCTATAGCAAGACAATTTATATCAATGATTGACTGCTTGTTAAGTGATGAAATCATAGAGAAACAGGTATGCTCACACAACAGACAGATCCTTAGCTAACTATACAAAAATATGTGTGTGCTTACACATTTGTATATTGGTAAGTATGTGAATGCATCTGAGTCCCTCATCTTGGATGGCCTATAGAGGCACTGGTTAGTGAAGAATCACACACCAAGAATGGCAACCATTTCCTTTATTTTCTATTATGCGAGCATGGTAGTTTGAATTGTATGTCCCCATAGACTCACATATTTAAATGCTTGGCCCATAGGAGTGGCACTACTAAAAGCTGTGGCCTTGTATGTGTGGGCATGGCCTTGTTGGAGGAAGTCTGTCACTGTGGAGGCAGGCTTTGATGTTATACATGCTTTATATATATGCTCAGGCTATGCTCACTGAGACTCACAGTTTCCTTCTGCTGCCTTTGGATCCAGATATAGAACTCTCAGCTTCTTTTCCAGCACAATTTCTGCCTGCACACTGCCATACTTCCTACCATGATGATAATGAACTAAACTTCTGAAACTGTAGGCAAGCCCCAATAAAATGTTTTTCTTTATAAGTGTTGCCTTGGTCATAGTGTGTTTTCATAGCAATAAACTAAGGTAACTAAGACAGTGAGTTACATTTTCTCAACTTGATACAAGCTGGCATCATCAGTGGAGAGGGACTTTGATTGAAGAGTGGCTTCTATCAAATTGTCCTGTGTCTACAATGTCTGTGTGGCATTTTCTTGATCAGTGACTGATGTGGAAGCTATGGCCGCCCTGGGTTGTATAAGGAAACAGGCTGAACAAGCCACTAAGATGCATTCCTTCATAGTCTCTGATTCACTTTTGCCTCCTGGTTTCTGCCTTAATTCTTTTTCTAATTCTGTTCAATTATGGACTGTGATCAGGAAATGTACAACTCTCATCTCTGAGTTGCTTTTTCATGATATTCTCTATTGCAGCAATAGAGATCAAAGCAGGACACTTATAGAAATTCAAGTGTCACTTCATGCCATGAAGAAAAAAATATTCACTGTGCCTATGGAACAATCTTTCTAGAACTATTTCTGATTTTGATGTGTTGTGTGTCAGGCCACCATCTTCCTTGGGGACAAGATCTGCTTGTTTATCCAATTTACAGACCATCTTCCCTCCTGAAGAAGACAGGAGGAACCTGATTTCCCAACTCAACCCTCCCTTCTGCTCTTTCTCTGGTTGCCATTCCATATCATCTCACTGGGCAAAGCCTACTTGTAGGCTTTTTCTTACGAACGGGTCATGCTCTATTTTCTTTCTACTTTCCATAGATTGTAGAGTAACCAACTTTGTCCTGTCTGCTTCCTGAAGAAAAACAGTGCTGGAGAAAATAGGGAGGGACAAATAACAGGATGAACCAGAGATGTAATTCAAAGCCAAGGACTTACATATTGAGCTTGTTCTTGAAGAAAAGGAGTAGCAGCTGAACAATTGGAAATGAAGAAAGAACTCCAAGTAGGGGAATTTGAAAGAATGTATAATGATGTCAAGAAGGGATGGTATTCAATATGAATTTCTGGAAAATTATCTGAGCAAAGTGTACTTAACCAGTAACCCTGAATATCTTCAGGATACTCACAGGCAATGGTTTATCTAGCCCAGTTTTCTTATTTCTTGTTCAGTACACACTGGGCTTGCCCTGATTCCCTTTCTATTTTTATGACAAAAGTACTCAAAATAATCCTTAAAAGGAGCTTTGAAGCCAGATAGTGAAGCCAGATAGAAGGCAAAATTGGATTTCCCAAGGCTGTAATTTCATTAGACATTTCCCAGGTTCAACAGGAATAGAGGACCTATGATGGTAGTCAAGTCATCATAGGGGGAAATCTAGAGGGTACAAAATTTTAATGGGCCACTCAACTGAATTTAAGACTCAAAGCAGGCACAGGTGGGGACAAGGTTGGTCATATTCACTTATAATTGAGCCTTAGCTTAACACCCAGACCAAGCTGAACAATACTCTCTTTTCATTATACTCTGAGATAGGTGGTCTCAGGATAGGATGAAAAGGGAAACAAGCAGGCTTGATGTTTCTCAAAGGTTCCTACATCCTTTCAAATTCAGACTTAGAACAACACTACACCAAAAGTTCTTGCGCTTGGTAGAAAACTAAGAGAAGTGTTGGTAATATATCATATTCCTTGAGCTTTATGTCTCCCAATGAATGTTTGATCCCCGCATTTACATTACTAAAATTGTGCACACTATTCAATTATAAGTGAACTATGGACTAGAATTGGTGCTTATATCTTGCCTCTTTTAATTTTTATCAGTATTAAAAGTTATATTGCTCCCCTCCATGTTATTAGGGAATAGGCTAAATATCACAGACAGCAAGATAATTTTTCAAATGCATGAATCAAGCATTTGGGAATCTAGGGTACTAAATTCACTAAATTCACTAAAATGTGAATTGTTTTTCATTATAATATATTATCCATATTAAAATATCCACTTTGTCATAAATATTATATGCATTCCCATACAAATATGAAGGATGAATTTATTCTGTGATATTGTTGTCTGCTTTCTGACCAAAAGTTTTGTGTTTTTTTAAATAATAATTATTGGCACATATCATGTGCATGAAAGTCTGGGCAAGCCTACATCACAGCCGAAGGAATTCATTGGACAGTGTTATAGAATTGATTCTCTTCTTTTACCTTACTAAGACAGAATCTATTTCATTATCCCTACCATCATGCATACACCAACTTACCTGGCCCTTGATTTTCCAGGTGATTTTTTTGTTTACCTCCCATCTCACTCTTGGAGTTCCATCATTACAAATATATGCCACTGCACCTAGATATTTTTTTATGTGGGTTCTTAGGATAAGAATCAAGCCATCAAATTTATGCAGCAAACACTTTCACGTGCTAAACCACTTCATGCAGTTCTTATACACAGACCTTTCAAGGATAAAATTCTCTTGAGTCTAAGTGATTTAGTCTAGTTGTGATTTAGACATCAGCGTCTAAGTTCACATAGCTGCTAGGTATCACTATGGCTTTGACTAAGAGAGCAGCTCATCTTTTCTGAATGAATTTATAATATTTATGGTCCTTAAAAAGCTTGTCAAGCTATGGACATCATAAATATAGAGTTAGGAGCATGTCAAGGTCATTGGTAGCTCTATGTAGGGAACTGGGAAAGAGAATGAACACACTTGAAAAGCAAATGGAAGTGCCAATCAATGAGCCGTGGCCAAGGCAGAGGTGAAAATTAGCGTGGCCTATTCACGGGACAATCAGGCCTGATTTGCAAGCTTTGAGTAGAATACCAGTGTCATCTCACATATTTCACAAAATGGTCTTGGAAAGAACATCAGAGAACCAGGCTGGATGAGAACCAAATCTAGGATTTGTTTGAAATGATTGAAGTGTTGCAAATCTGGGACACCAACATTTTAGAATTTTAGATCTTATATCATTTGGCCCCGATGATATTTTCTAGGAGAGGAAGCTGAAGGGTCAAGAGTGAAGTGACAGACTGACAACTCTGGGCTAAGTCTCATGCTCCAGGGTTCAGAACTGTATTAAGACCACTGCCTCAGAGTGGACACTCCAAACGGAATGTGTTCTGAGCCTATGAGGCTTATCTCACTTGGGATCCTCAAAGGGAGCTGTGCCAGAGACTTTATCTGATGCAAAGTTTAAACAAGGCAATAGAGAGCTGTAAGATCAGTTTCTTCACATTCTCCCCACCCAAGGAGGCCATTAGTAGACTATGGAGCTGGATATCTTTTCTGTTTCAGGGGAGGTACACTAGTTACTTTTCTGTTACCCCGATAAATTACCCTGATAAAAAATGTTTTATTGTTTTTAAAGAAAAAAAAAGAGTTTGTTTTGCTTACAACTCCAGGAGGATTACAGTCCATCATGATGCAGAAACCATGGCAGCAGAAATAGAAAGCCAAGGCTGGCCTCACAGTCAGAAAGCAGAGTAAAGTCACTGCATTTGTACCTCAGAAACAAAGAGAAAGAACAGGAAGTGGAACGAAGCTAAACAGTCTCAATTCTAACCTCAGTGCCATACTTTCTCCAGCGTCATCTGGAGATGAAACTGAAAGATGAAAATGAGGCAATTGAAAGATTGATCAGATCCAATTAGCCCACTGCTAAGTCTATGTGGGATTGTATGGATTAACATTGCTATAGAAGGGTTCAGACCACTGTAGATCTTGAATAGCTATGTAAGTAGACCTGGGATATAAAAGAACACTAATTAAGCGTGATCAGGGTAGTGATGGAGACAGCAATCCGACAAACAGCCTTCCTTTATGCTCTCTGCATAAAGTTTTAACCTTGACTTTCCACACTGACTTTTTCCTCCACAGATGTATTGCAACCTTGAAATGTAAGCTATTTAAATTCTTTTTACTCAAGTTGCTTTAGGTCAAATTATTTTATCACAACAACAACAACAAAAAAATGAAACTGTAGCCCTTCTATGCCATTTGTAAATAGCACCTCAACTGAAGACCAAGAGTTCATATACATGAGCCTTTGTATGACAGATATTATTGGAACCCTCTAATATACATGTGTACCCTCTATCTTGTGCATGGAGCAGCTGTCTCTCTCTAGATGCCATAATTTTCCTGTGGTATCCAATGATCCAATATTTCTCATCAGGAGTCCCAGTTCAATCAATTGAAGTTGACATGTGAGATGAAACCCATTTACCATTTTTTTCTCTCCCAGTATACTACTGAAATTGGAGATACCTTCTGGGTTTCTAGAGATCAATTCTTAACATGATGTGGCATTGTCTGAGATCTGTAGTCTGCCACAAAGAAAATCATTCTGAATGTCAAAATAATACTTTTAAAGGCCCAGAATACCCCCACTTGACTGAAAGCCCTGTAAATGGAATTTGGAAAGCATCCATGTCACGCTTGTTGTTGTTGTTGTTGTATTTTCAATTTTCTGGTGAGTGTGTGTATGTGCATGCTTACCAGGAATGCTTGCCTACACATGGGTACATATGTATGTGGAAGCCATAGGTTGACATCAGATGTCTTTATCAATTGTTTCTCCGCCTTACATTTTGAAAAAAAAAGTTCTCTCACTTAATTTAGGTCTCATCAATTTGGCCAGAGTAGCTAGCTTGTGAGTCCCAGTGATCATCCTGTCTCTATATCACCAGCTCTGAGAATGTAGGCCCATATAGTGTGCCCATACTTTTAAATGGATATTAGGGCTAGGAATTTGGGTTCCCATTCTTGAGCATCAAGTAGTTTACTGACTGAGCCATGTCCTCACTTCTGCATTGCTTTTTAAAAGCATGAACTCAACAAAGATTGGAAGAAGCTGTGTCTCTTAAGTACTTTGAGTAAATCATCTGCACACCTCAGCCCCTGCATTAGATGCTTTCTGTTGCTATAAGACACTATGACAAAGGAAACCTATAAAAGGACAATTTTATTTTGGCTTATGGCATCAGAGGAATAAGAGTCCATCATGGCAGGAGGTCACAGTAGCAGATAGGCAAAGCATAAGAATCAGGAAGCTGAGAGTTCACCCCATCAGCATTCATAAAACAGAAAGTGAGGGCAACCATGAATTAGCAAGATGTTTTACACTGTCAAAACTCATGTTCAGTGATTTACCTCCTTCAGTAAAACCAAATATTCTAAGTCTTTTCAAACATGGCTACCACTTTGAATCACATGTTCAAATATAGAGTCTCTGGGGGTTATTTTCCTTCAAGTCACCACAATCCTTGCCTGATAAAGAGATCTCATGTTCCCAGATGGACTTTCACCTCTAAAGAATCGAGCTGTCTCTGTGGTTTTGCTCACACACTTGTGTGCTTCTTTTAACTTTTTGCCTTTTGTTTTCTTTCTGAGAAGAAAAGTGAAACAATATATTACAAAGAGTGCCAGAGTTCAGACTGAATTTCATATCTGAACTATATTTTTAGTCAATAGTATGAATTCAATATTTGATGAATGTCTGGTTGTATAGATAGTTATATGGATGGCAATTTTAAGTCACCTTTTTTGTGATTTACATCTCACCTTCATAATTCTTTGAATACTTGTGATTAAAGCAAAAGTAAAGGAGGGTCTTTTAGATGAATTCCCCAATCTGGTGTTCTTTCATTCCCTTCTTCCTCTTCCCCCAATTCTTTGTCTTTCTTTATATTCTTCATCCCTCCCTGACTCCCTTTAGCCCATGGGTGCTTTTTCTAATTCTTTCTCCCTACTTCCTTTTTTCTCTAACCTTCCAGTGTCCCCATCTACCACCTTGACATGTGTCACATATTACACCATTTCCCATCAATGCTTGAATAGATCAGAGTGTAAACTCGCAAGAAGGTGTGCTGTTTCTCTTACATTTGCACATTCATAAGGAATCATGACAAAGAAAGACAACGAATAGACTGGATGAAGCACATTTAAGAAATAGACACCAAAGTTGACATAAAATTAGCTAATTCCATGGGCTGACAACTAACTCAATAGTTATTTGCTCTATTCACTATCCAGTTTGCATGACTAACATAGAAATTTGTGACCCCAAATAAACGTATAAAAGCTGAATCCTGAACAGGCCTCTGGACATGGAGACTATGGAAGAAATTTAACAGAAAATGTTACAACACTAGACTACACTTACATCTCCCACACCCATTTTCCTTCTGCCCCTAAAGAACAAGAATAGCTAATGAAACCATATTCTGAGCCTGCAAATTGTTAGTGAGATGTTTATCTTGGTGGAGTGATTTTTAAAAGGAGATTGCATTAGAGGGAGACAGAGTCAAGAGATTAATGCTAAATGTGTCGCTTTGACCACTTACTGAAATGCAGCTCTCTGTCATTCTGGGCTATCAATTAGTGTAGGATTTGGAGGGCTCTTAGCCTAAGAGAAGTATTTTTTTTCTGGGAGTAGATGGGGCATCTATTCTGAGTTAAATATGATCTCTGTAGGAGGGTTCTTCTTGGTTACAAATCTCCAAAGTTGTTTCCTAAAATATCAACTATATTCACTGATATATTTTGGAAACATTTGAGAATCTGGCAATTGTCATGGTTTGCTCTGCTTAGTGGTTTTCACACAATACTGCTTACAGATTATTCGCTTGGACAAAGATCATAAAGATAGGTTTTCAAGGAAAAAAATTTAGAAATTGCACATCCATAGAAGAATCAAAGATTATAATAATAATAATAATAATAATAATAATAATAATAATAATAATGCAGCCATGAGACTTCAAGGTATTAGTCACTGAAATGCATGATGGTTAGGTGTGAAATACTCTTGACAATGCAGAGATGAACCAGCCAGGCTGTGAAAATGGGACCTGCAGCTCTAATGCCAGAAAGGGATCTGATAGCAATTACTCCAAATGTGTGTTCAGTTAGTCGAGTGACTAGGGTTAGAGGACTCTCAGTTTGCTCCAAAATAAAGGTGTTCAGTACTAGGAGCATGCTCACCCAGAACAGTATACAGTTTCATTCAGTTGACCTCTAAGAGCTCAGCAAAGTCCCTGTCTTCTGTGGGCCCAGCTTTCCAAGGAATAAAATCAAGATAATAACATCTGCCCCTTTGCCAAGCAGTTTGAAAGCAGTTTAAATTTAAATGAAGAGATTGAGAAATAATGGGCCAAATTTAAAGTTCAATGCATGGTCTGTGCAACTCGTCTCCAACTGTGAACACCAGAAATGTTGCAGAGAATGGTGCCAATAAAGCCCACAGAGATCAGAAGTCTAAGTAAGGGGACTGATATGCCAAGTACAAATAGATTACTGTTCATGTGGGTTTTTTTCTTCTATAAACTCAAGCAGTTCCAAGGCTATGTGGTTTTGATACTTTACTTGTTTGATCTATATGAGTCTAGAGGAAATGCCCTTAACTGCTGATCCATGTGGACACAGAAAACAGCCTTGAGAGTCTTCACAAGGCCATGTCCAAGCAGAAAAGAAGAATCCTCCAAAGTCCACTCATTTATCCCCTTAATACTGTCAATTTTATCTTTGAACTGCCTGGACAGGAAACAGATACACCAGCTTTTCTTCAATGCAATCCATGGATGGAGACATTTAAGAGAGAATTAGCCTTGTGATATACGATACCTATTACTGCATTTTTGCTAGATCAGTCACTATATAAAACATTACACCTGTAATCACAGCACTTCAGCATTACAACAACTCTAGATTCTTCAACTGGGAAGAATCCTCATTTTAGATGATGGCCACAGGAGATAAGTTGATCAAAGTCACACAGGGGAAGTCACAGAGCTTCTGTTCGGGGTTAGTTTGATTACTTGACCACTGTTTCACCTGGCGCACGTCCTCAGTAACCTTGTTGGTATAAGGTGAACCATGGCTCCCATAGATCACATTCTTGAAGCAGAACCAAGCTCTTAATTAAAGTTCTGCGACGTAGCTCAGTATGTGTCATACACAGAGTAGAGAGATGATAAGATGCTCAGTTGTGGAGAATGAAGAGGAACACCAATGGTATCAAAGGTAGCAGAGACATCTTGGTAGCAAAAGGGACATGCTTAGTAACAGTGATGAGAGAGAGACAGAGACAGAGAGACAGAGAGAGACATTAAGATAGAGAAATTAAGAAGAGAAAAAGAGTAGATGAGTTGGAGGAGGAAGAGAAAGAGGAGGAGGAGTAAGATCTATGGTCCATTCATGTCCTCAGAATTTTAGGCACTGTAGTTTATTTAAGCTCTGTTTTGTTTATTTTTTTTTTGGACCTGGAGCTTATATATATTAACAGCACTTAAAGCATTATAAAGCAGGTGGATCAAAGTTCAATTAGCATAAATAAATAATCTCAGAAGTTACTAAAGTATTTCCTGGTTGTATAAATTAGAAGGTCCCATGATAGAGCAACCTCTCCCAGTTTCTTCTTATCTTGAGAGATAGAAACAGAGAAAGGGTTCTCTCTAGGGTTATGTCAGCTATTTTTATTCAAGTACACACTCTTCCCTGGCTATAGTATCTGACAAAATGGTTGAAGATCACTGCAGTAAAAAGATTAATTTATCATGGCAAAACACACACCCGACAAGGCAGAAACCAGTGAAAGGATGGGGCTGTCTAGGGTGGTGGGTATCTCCAACTCAGGGAAAGAGGAATAGACTAAAGATTTGGAATAGTGGAGACTTTAAACAATATGGTTATTTTACAGAAGCCACATCAGTTTTGTCCCAGAAACCCCACAGATGCTCAGATCCCTTCTTTACCATGTGCATTGTATACACTGTAATTTCAAGTCTCAGAATATTCTGATACAACACATCTTCTCAATAATTAAACATACTTAAGTCACCACCTTTTTTGGATATTTTATTTATTTACATTTAAGATGCCATTTCCTTTCCCCATTTCCCTAGAAACCCTCTAGAAACCATTTTAATTACATGCAAATATTAAGGTCAGTCCTAGGTTGAGGAACTAGCAATACAATAGATGCAAATAGTCAAGGAACAAGCACGGCAATAAACATAAATAGTCAAAGAACCTGCAAGGCAATAAACAAAGTTTCGTGAACACTCCCGTGATCACTGTTTCTAGGGGTTTATTAGGATAACCAAATTATCTGAGCCTTCTTTCCTGTCCTAGCCTTTTAACAGATATCTTGTGATGCTCATTTCAAAATTCCTGGGGATAAGAAAAGTGAGTAATGGTGCTTGCCATGAAAACAATAGAATGATCTGAGTTCAAATCACTAGCTCTCCTGTAAAAAGCCAGGAACAGCTATCTTGCCTTTGATTCCAGTGTTGAGAAGCAGAGACAAGCAAATGCTGGAAGCCTGCTAACCAGTCAGCCTGGCTAACATATCAAGACTCATGTTCATGAAGTGACCCACTCTCAAAGAATGAAGTGGAGAGTGACAGAGAAAGACTTCTGGCATCCTCCTCTGGCCTCTGTGTGTACATGTGTGTATACTCATGTATGTTTGTGTGCGCACGTGTGCACACACACACACACACACACACACACAAACACACAAAACTTATGCAATTTGCTACTTGGTATAGCTGGTGATATATATATATATATATATATATATATATATATATATATATATATATATATATAATTGTGGTGTTTGTAGAAGGGAAAGAAGAATCAACATTTGCTCTTAACTGGAATAGCTTGAAGGAGGTGACATACCACTACTGACAGTTTCCTATTGGCATCACTTCTGAGAACCCTAACTTGTTCCTGCATGTAGGTGAAGAGTGTGATTCTCACTGACGGTACTTGGAAAAGCAGCAGATGCTGGATTGCCCTATCTTTGTTTTATGTCTTCTTTCAGTAGGTTTTTTTTTATAAAGATAGAAATGATAACCTGACCAAGAACAACATCTGGAAGGCATATCTCCTAAGTAAACAGTGTCATACCCTCCTTTTTGCTACTACAGTTTGATGAATTAATTAATTGAATCTACTTCAAAATGCAAACAGATCTTACTTAGTACTCTTATTATTAGTTTTGGTTATTGACATAACACAATAAAGATTCACCTAGGAAGGGAGATAAGCAGAAGTATCTAGATCCATTTGACCGACTGGAATGCCTGTGAGGGATTTTTCTTGATTAGGTTAACTGAATGGGAAAGGCATACCCAGTGTAGGTGACATCATTCCAGAAGGTCTTGGACTGTATAAGAGTGGAAAAAGAAAAGTTAGCTCTAACATGCCTGCGTTGCTTCATTCTCTGCCCTAGATTAGAATGTGGCATGCCTAGCTACATCAATGGTACCGTGATTTGCCCACAATGGTAGACTGTAACCTAGAACTGTGAGCTAAAGAAATCTTTCTCCATTAAGTTGCTTTTGTCAGGGTGTATTATCACAGCTACAGGAAGGACAGTAGCAAACCAAACCAAGATTCTTAGTTCACTAGAGTTCAAGTAAGGTGAGGGTCAAAATTAGATTCTATAAATACTGACTTTGACAAAAATAAAGGAAAAAATCGATAGAATGTTGATAATGGTTAAAATTGAATGAAGACTATATACCATTATGACATTTATTTTGTATA
This sequence comes from Rhabdomys pumilio, assembly GCA_030674055.1. Classification (NCBI taxonomy): domain Eukaryota; kingdom Metazoa; phylum Chordata; class Mammalia; order Rodentia; family Muridae; genus Rhabdomys; species Rhabdomys pumilio. Next base: position 14,971,191 of record JANHMN010000008.1, on the reverse strand, counting down.
TGTGTATCTGAAAGTTTTCTGTAAATGCTAAAAAAAAAAAAAAAAAAATACTTGAGTAATTCTGTATGACAGTGAATTGTCAATTAATTATTAATGTGATGATTATTTTCACAAAATGCAAAATCACAACTCTCACACAGATATAAAAATGAGTACACATTATGTCCCCTATCTCATAAAACTGGTATGTTAAACATCCATTGGGAAATGATTTCCTAATCATTTAGTCAAGTGTATCCTTAGTATAAATGTCCCACAACTAAGGAACAAGCAAAAGTACACAAAGTTAGATCCAACACATTTTAGATTTAATAAATCTGTGCTTTCTTATTAAATTTATCAGCTGTACAATTCTTGTGGAAAAAGTTATCCTGGTGGGAAAAATGGGAGTGACGCAAATAATGTCTGCCCCTTGGATTGCAGTCAGGCTTATATGAGAGAATGCATTCAAAGAACTTGACAATGACTAGCTCAAAGTAATTCATAACTGCTGATACTGCTGTTATTATTTTAGAGAACATTGGGAGAGTTAACTGGGAGAATCACCAGGGGTTTACATCTAGTTTGATATTAATGTGATCCCATAATTATATAACCGATTCTAGCAAAAGCTTATTTCAAGATAAAGAAAAGGTTCCAGGGAGAATCAGATCATATCTACAAAGGCAAGACACCTGTGGGAGGGAGGGGCAAGTAAAAGAGAGTCAAGGGGCTTGGTGGAAGGATGCAAGAGTGAAAGACAGAATCAAGGCTAATGAATGAATACCCTGTGCTGTTGTAGCCTGTGCTAAGTCTCCTGCTGATTGTGTGCTTTGTGTCAAGCCTGCCATGATAGATGTGTCTCCATTAATGACTCAGCTTTTATACTTTTCTAAGGGTTCTTCAGAAAGTACCTCAATCAACTTCATCCATTCCACCCTGCGACCTCACTTTGGAGGGCAGGCAGAGGAGGAAATAGGTATCATTCAGATGCCCAGAAAAAATCCAAGAGAGGCTCACTTGTAATTAGATGCCTGAACCATCCAATTTAGGAGACCAGCTTGCACTCTTCATTATCCCCTTCAAAAGAACACTTCTGCCCAAAACCACAACGCTGACTTGCTTTTCCAGTTGTGCTTTGAAGCCGTGTGTGTGTCATTTTCTCATGCTTGAAATTGTTCCTCAGATTTCTTCCCTGAAGGAGTTTGCAGACACTGTACAAAGAAATTAATTAAGTTGATTTTCCATTTGCACGGTTTTAATGAATAAATGATGTTCCTATTTGTTTATCTGCTTTCTAATTATAACACCAATTCAACGCATCTTGGTTTCGTGCATTGTGACAATGTTATTGTGGTGGTGTTATTGCTGTCTTTGTGGTACAGGTAATTTTTTTTTTTTTTAGATAAACGCCAGGTGCAATATTCCATATTTATTAAAGTGATTTGCATATTTTTCTCTTTTCACTGAAACACATAGCTATACAAGTGCATATAGTTAAATATAAAACTGTGCTTCAAAGAAATTGGGAAGTTTTCGCAGATAGCTTAGAGATTTGTGGTCTTCATTGAAGATCAGCTTTGGAGAATACAGTTAAGGGTCTGTGGAGAGGAATCATGGCCAGAATCTCAAGCATCAAGACCATTCCTAACTAATCCAAATAGCACACCTTTTAGGAAGGAGCAGTAAGAAATGAAATTTTGGAAAGTACATAGATGTTAGAAGGTCAAAAGTCAGTGGGAGTAAAACATTTGGGAGCTTCACAGAGACAGAATAAAGAAGACATTGGCTAGAGTCAAAATAGGTTTTCCTCTTTCTTAGTATTGTTTATACAGTAGAAAGTACAAAAGTCGTAAGTGTTTGTCACAGCCCAAGTTTAGAATTCTTCAGGAGCACCCTGATCTGACTTGCATGTGGGGAGAGCAGGTGGTCTTCCTTTCTTATGCTCTCTAGATACAGAGAGAACCCTGTCGCCAAAGGAGAGTTGTCCATCTTGACCTCAAGTTGACTTTTAGAAGCCATCTTGTTTACCTTCTCATTATTGCCTTCTTATGGCATATCACTTATAATTTATGTTCTGGGAAGACACTCTTTTCCTCCTGGGACTTACAGTCTAGTCTTAGAAAACTTATTTAGCCCAAAAGCTTGTAACACCCAAGATACAACTCAAAGATGGATCACATGAAGCTCATGAAGAAGGAAGACCAAAGTGTGGTTGCTTCAGTCCTTCTTAGAAGAAGTAACAAAATACTCACAGGAGCAAATACGGAGACAAACTGTAGAACAGAGACTGAAGGAGGGGCTGTCCAGAGACTGCCCCACCTGAGGATTCATCTCATGTGCAGCCACCAAACAAAGTCATTGTTGTGGATGCCAGGAAGTGCCTGCTAACAGGAGCCTGATATAGCTGTCTCCTGAGAGTCTCTGCCAGAGTCTGACATATACAGAGATGGATGCTCACAGCTGCTAACCATTGAAGTGATCACAGGGTTTCCAGTGGAGGAGTTGAGAGAAGACTGAAGGAACTGTAGGGTTTTGTAGCCCCATGAGGAGAGCAACAATACCAATCAACCAGAGCTCCCAGGGTCTAACCAGAGTTCCCAGGGTCTGAACCGCCAGTCTAGGAACACACATGGTGGGATCAATGGCTCTAGTTGTATATGTGGTGGAGGATGGCCTTGTTGGGCATTGGTGGGAAAGGAGGTCCTTCGTTCAGTGACCAAGTATTGTTGTTTTTTGTTGTTGCTGCTGTTTTTTTGGTCCTCCTTCTTCCTAGAGATTTTACTACTGTGCCTTTTTAAAAATATGTATTATTCAAAATTCCTTATTTTTATAACTTTCCTTTTTTGGCCTCTTGAAGGTGTGAATGATGATCTCTGTATTCTCTCATTTTATTTCTCTTCACAGGGTAGATTAAATTGTCATGGGCCACACATCATGTTTATTAATGAAGCCACAATTTAAGTGCCAATAAAGTGTATTCTAATTAGCTTTCTTGTTTCTTCTCAACCTCTTCACTGTGCAGAAGTATGATAGGCATGTGTGTATCTCTTAGAGATGATAGCACACCATTTTCTCTGTACATATGTGGCTTCTTCACATATTTACTCTATGTATACAGCAGTAAATGTGGGCCATACGTACATTATCTTTACTTTAGCTTGTTTTCTATCCTCAAGGGCCCTTGGAGATATTCTCTAAGGACAATAAATATGAAGTGCCTAATGTGCTCAGGAAGTGAACCAAATGCTGGAGTTTCAAAAAAATAAAAGATGTCCTTTTTCCTTGAGAATCCGTATTTTACTCAGAAAGGGCAGAAAGCTCACAGGGAGCTACATATGGCCTGAATTGTAGATTGATGAGGCTGAATACAGGTATTTTGAAAACTCTTATGCAGTATACATGTACAAAGAAGGACTTTTTTCATATACTGAGTGTTGTTGAAAGATAAGACTTTGAGGTTCTACAAAGATTTATAACAGTATAAAGATGTTGCTGTTAGCTGGCATGTTTATGTATTAGAGGTCCGAGGGCTATGTTGAGGTGGTAGAGCGTGATTTAAGAACACGAATCACTGGAAGTGTTAGAAGAGGATGTCAAAACTCTTCTCCTCTCTGTATGTCTGTTTCCATTCAGGCTACCATGAGAGGTTTAGCATTACTTTATTACTTTACTATGCCTTCTGCATTGGCATTTTACATTTTCACAGGGAAATAGCAGTGCAGTATGCTGTATATAGATTGACACCCCTGAAACTGGGCGCCAAACCACTAATTTGACTTTGTCATGTATGTTGTCTTAGCGAGAAAAAAAAGAAGAAAGAAAGAACAAAAGAAAGAAAGAAAGAAAGAAAGAAAGGAAGAAAGAAAGAAAGGAAGAAAGAAAGAAAGATGCTGAAAGTAATCTTTTCTCTTAAAGAAGACAATAATATATCTGATTAAAACACTCTGGATTTTGTTTTTGTTTAGGCAGCATGTACATTTAGCAAATTGACAGTAGATGCTTTTGAACAGATATAGAGTATCAGGTATCAATTTTCTCTTGTTGAGAAGACCTCTAGTCTAATCACAAAGCAGTGTGTTCCTCTGCCACCCTGGCAGCTGTGCCGCTATTATACAGTGGGTACATTCTGGGTCTCTAATAAGAAGAACCAAAAGTGAATTAGTAAAATGATCTTCAAAATCTCTTTTAATTCTCAAGAGACTGAGACTTTCAAGCATGAAGGAGAAAGTTTCCAGTGCGTCATGGACAGTGATAGGATCTATGACTGACTCATAGTTTAATATCAGGCCATACCCATAGGAATGGATGGGAAGGAGTCTGGAATATCTAATTTTCCTACCTTGGTTCATACTAAATTCTCCAGCTGTTCTGGAATCTGAGGACATTTCTATGAGGAGTTCTTATTTTCTGACATTTAACTATTCAATAACTGGAATGATAGAAAGCCAAACTTTTATTAATATTGTGTTGTATGGTTCATTGCCTCATACCATTTTGCTGAAAAACATGTGACCCACTCCAGAATGGTTTAATAGGGAGGATTATGTGTTATAGATTCAGCAGCACTGATAGCAATATGGGCTGTTTTAACTTCACTTTCAGGTCATACTTAGAGTGCATTAGATAAGGAGAATAGAAATAACAAAAGCAATAATAATGTATACATATATACATACATAGAAATCATGTGGGATTCTACTCAGAAGCCTGGATATGTGATAGACCTCCAATCTTTTGACTTTACAGAGATGCATCTGTGCTATACAATTTAGAAGAAGGACTGAATAATCACTTAATATAACAAAGAGTAAAACACATATTGAAGTAAGACTGCCTATGGTTAATATTGTATGTTCTTGGGTGTTGTTTCTGGAAGATTAGAGCTAGTGTTCAAGTAGTTACAACTAGTTACACAGCATCTCCATGCCTCAGTTACTTTGTCTGCTAAAGGAAGTAAGGTAATAGTATCCACATGTCACATTGCTCTGAAGATTTCATGGGTTAATAAACACCAAACACATAGACGTGTATGGCATGAAATGTTATGAGTGCTAAGACTTCTCTCTATTCAGTGTGTGCTTTTGAGGAATAAGGATCATCTTCCTTATGGACATTTTCCCAATTTCCCAGCCCACAGCAGGCCTGGCATGAACTATATATGAGGGTTAAGTGAACAGGCTTTGGGTTCATATGCCTAAAATCTCAGTACCCTGCAGCTGAGACGGAAGGATTGAAATTCTGAAAAATTGTTTAAAGTAATTTTAAAAACAAAATGAGAGAAACAGTATTTATGGGAGCCTCTGGGTTTAATTCCCAATATCTTCAAAAACATCAGGGAAAGAAATCATGATCTTTGGGGCTGGACTTATCTGAGGATGTATGCTTTCATCATGAGACCATGTACAGAGTACTAACCTTCCTAATTATACACACACACACACACACACACACACACACACACACACACACACACACGGCTTTTGCATGGCATTTAGCACAGAACTTGGCACTGAGATTCTAGGCTCATACCATCATTAGAGATCTTATACAGTAGTAGATGAAGGGGTAGTCAAAGTTCTAATGTAAGATTTATACCGTGTCTACTGTATTTTACCTCTATGATGCCCCAGTGGCCAATCAGTTCCCAGAATCTCTGTTTCCATGTCATGTGTCTGGGGATAATCTAGCTCAAAGCTTACTTCCCAGGAGAACAAAGAAGATGGATGTTTATGTTTATTAAGTTGCTCTCAGCAACCTGGGAAAAATTACAAGTGAAAACTATTGCTCTCATCATGATTAGTAATTGATCTTCTAACCACTCATCAGTTGGAATACGACGGATCCACAGACTGTGAAGGAAGATTTATCACTTGCCTTCCCAAACCTTGCATGTACTTTTCATGAAATGCAATTATCTCCCAGCAAATACACACATCTCACATCCACCAACTCTTATCCTCTAAAATCATTAAAAGCAAGGAGCTACATGATGAAAAATAGCTCTAGTCTGGTCCTGGGTTACCATACCTACTTAGAAGAGAGTGTAGAGAATGTTTTGGTACCTCTAAATTTGCTTTTGTTCATCTTTGACCCATGTTCCTTTATTACTGGTTTGGGAGGCAGACCAAGCAGTGTCTCTGGGTCTCTTGGAATTGCTTCACAGAAAGAATTGTGCATTTAAAAGGTGGACATAACTGAGAAGACAGATAACAGTGTCACCCAAGTCTCTCTGCCTGCATTGCTCCCTTCTGAAATCACCACAATGGGAGCCACAAATAATAATCTTTGTCTCCCAAAGGACACATTTGACATAAAACTCAGTTTTCTTAAAGAGACAGTTGAAACCTTTTCTATTTGTAGAAAGAGGCTTAGTAAACATAAAGTAATGTCTAAATCAGGAAGATTGACAGAAGGAGGAAAAGCTGAGTAAGATTAACTAGTAAATAGACACAGTTGGGGTAGTCTAGAAGGGCTCACAGGAAAGAAAACCTGCCAAAGATTAGTATGTCTTTTCTGACCTCTGCTCTGGCTAGTCTAGTAAGTATATCTAGAAAAATAAGTCAAGTGGATTGAAGCAATAAATATAAACTATTAAAAAGTTAAGTAAGCTTCTATGAGCTGAGTCCTATAAGCATGAGCATATTTGAGATAGCCTTGGAAGTCATACAATTCAGGATCCAAGAAAACTCATAGCAAATTTAAAAACAAACAAACAAAAAAAAAAAACAATCAAACAGAAAATGGTATACTCATGAAATCTCACTAGCAGGGCTGCCTGAAGATGGCCTGAACAAGGACACAAATAGACATCCTAATGTAAAAGGGGTAAACATCCTGAGACCACATCCCTGGGGAAAACAAAACAAAACACAGACAAGGAATTATGAGAGGGGGGAGAATAGTCTTCCCCCGGGAAAAAAACACTGATTTATTATCCAATACCAATGGTTATCTAACCGGAGATCATATACATAAAGGTGTCATTTTATAGAGTGGACAAGTTTATTCACATATTTAGGAATATACACACACCACCACCACCCCGACCACCACCACCAACAACAATTAAAGAGTCTGAGGCCACAGATTTGAAGAGAATATATGGGCGTTCATGAGAAGGTTTAAAACAGTGGTTCACGATCTGTGGATCATGACTCTTTTGAGGGTTGAGTGGCATATTCAAAGGGGTCACCTAAGATCGTCAGAAAAACACAGATATATACATTAAAATTTGTAATATCAGCAAAGTTACAGTACAGTAACAACAGAAATAATGTTATGGTTGGGGGTCACCACACCATGAGGAACTTATTTAAGGGCAGCGGCATTAGCAAGGTTGAGAGTTGCTGCTTTAAAGGGAGAAAATGGAAAGAGAAGATTATGTAATTATTGTATAATTTAACTATAAGAACAACAACAAAAAAATTGGGATGGCAAGAAGACATAGCAAAGAGGATTAGTAGGACCTTGGAGCTTGAATATTCCATTTATGTGCTGAGTCTTTGGAATGTGTTGGTTTTTGAAATATTCTAGAATTTCCATGATGTAGAATATCATCAGGGCCAGAGTAGCAATGTCATTGGACAGTCCCCTAAAAGCCACAAAATGATTAAGTTTAGTTAATAACTCATCTTTTTTTTTAATCCTGTCATCTTTGGCTCCTCCCTCATATCAATGAGCTAAAAAGTTTAAGTATCGTTCCTCAGAAGTTCAGAAACATTTCCTGAGCTTTCTCCTGGTCTTTACACACATGGAAACACACATGAGCATGCACAACACACACACACACACACACACACACACACACAGAGAGAGAGAGAGGGGGGGGTGACTCATGCACCCATGATTTTGATTTGAGGTAGAAGAAAGATTTCGTAAGCTTGTATATAGCACACTTTAACATGACTTGTTAAAATAGAAGCAGACACTAAAATAATACATCAAAGGTAATGCAGTCCTGAGCATAATGTGAAGCTCTTTGGGGGGAGAGAGCAGGAGGTATCTCATAATTGCAGTGAGAAGTTCTATTCTGTCAAATACTCGGGTTGAAAAATCAATTACAAATACCCAGAAACTTACTTGTCAAAACATCACTTCCTATTTTCATTGAGGAAAAGAAAGTAGATTATTGAAGTGCACAGGCAGTCACTTAAACCAGCCACACTTCTGGCTTTCCATGGTTGTTATCAAGTGTGAAGGGGTAGAGATTTCACCCACAACTGAAAGATAGAGAGTCTGAAGTCAAAGGGCTCCGGTTCCATGTTCTCTCCATTTTATAACATAGACTCTTCAGATGTCTACCATTTTCGCACCATTCATAATTTTAGCTGTAAATCAAATATTTTACAGTTGAATAAATATTAAAAATCTTGATGTGTGTAGCCAAAACCAGGTGTTAATGAGATTGACTCAGCCTACTAGAGCTGTATTCACCAAACAAACAGTAAAACAATTGAGATATCCAACATTTATGATTGTAATGAAGCAAACAATGGCTACCTGGGCTCTCAGGGGCAGCATCACAGGTAATCCTCCCTAACACTAGCAGGAGAGACCTGTAGAACCCATATAGTATATTAATGATAATTTAAAAGGTTAGGTCTCAATTTAAGTCCATGCTACAAAATTAACTAATAGTAAGTTATTAATAAACTAAGTCACCTATAAATACAGGCTACAGCAACTGGTGAATGCTACAGTTTTATAGCAGTTTAACTTTGGATCTGTTCATCAGGGATCCTTTCTAGATCCTCACTAAAACAGTTACTTAGGAGCAGTGATGCCCGTGACCCTGCTCTTTCTCAGCACTCTGTTACTGTTCATTTGTCCTAAATTCTTACTTTTATTTAACTTTTATCGTTAGTTTTGCTTGGAGATGTCTTATTAGCTGATGTTTGTATCTCTTTATCTGCAATTGGTCAACAGCCATGAGATATTTTGTATTGTTCATAATTTCCATTGGTTATATTATGATATCTATCTATCTATCTATCTATCTATCTATCTATCTATCTTCTATCTATATATTTGTCTATCTAATCTATCTATCTTCCTTCTTAACACATTTATTTATTCATTGTGAAAAGTGTAGAATGGTTATTCTAGGTTAATGTTGGTCTTCTTTCTACACTCTTGAGAACTGGGCTGAGTAATTTTTCCTCATGGGAAATGCCCTGCATTTTACTTGTTTAGGAGCATCCTTTTTGTTTTCCTGCCCACTGGGTTTCAGTAATACAACTTGATCTATTAGAAATAGCAAAAAATGACTTAAGGCATTGTAAAACATCACCCCTGCTCCACATTGATTATTTTTCTAAAATACTGTGGCTACAAGAGTAGAGAAAATCTTGAAATTGTATAGATGCGTGCAACATGAAATATTGATAGGAGAAAAATACTTCCTAGCTAATAACTCGTGTGCCTGATTTGAGATGAAGAATTATGTCAAACCAAATGAATGCTGAGACACTTATATACTCAGATGTTTTCTGGGTTGAGTTATTCATAGAAGGTCATTTTCATATAGATTGAAAGCTCCTTTTTTCCCAGTCGCACATCCATTTGTCCAAAAAATAGTATGGGAAGTCCACTCACTACCAGCAGCATTACTGTATTTGATTACTTCTTTAGTTTATTTGCACTGTCTACAGCTTCTCTCTTGAGTCTCTTGACACCTTTAAATAGTTTTAAAAGCTTTCATTTAGGGGGCCATATTGCCTCCCAGACCATTTACATTTAACTATTTGCCTAGTTATATTCGAGAATATTCGAGATTAAAATTCTTGGTTCAGTTAGCAATGATCAATGCCTTTTCTTAGTGAGGTAGATGGAGAAACATAATGTAAGACATGTCCTTCACTTGACCAAGAATCTTTTGACAGTTGGAACATCTTGCTTCAAGTGCATTGAGAACACTTTCCCAGAAAGTCTTTGTCAACAAGAGAGTAGTAGTACTCTTCATGGTAATTTGCGGGGCAGTTAGCTCACGCGTGGGCATGGGCATGGGTCCTGTTGGGCGAAGCTGTGGCTCCCACAGGTCTTCCACCCAGGGCGGCTTGGCTCCAAGGGAACAGAAGTGCAGAAAATTGACTGAGTTCCCTTCACACAGTGCTGGCCAAAAGCTGGGCAGTGAGAAGCCGCTTGGGGGTCTGCCCAGGTGTGAGGAGATCTCAGTCTGAAGTTCCACGGAGGCAGGGCTCTTGAGTGGCCCCCGAGGCCAGTGGTCTCCATCCTTTGGGCTACCAGATGCCACTGGGGGCCGTGGAAGAACAGAGACACAAGAGGAACGAGGGGAGAGAAGAGAGCCCTGATAGCGCCCCATGGGAAGGAGACTCTTCCTTGCTGTACTAGTTTGGCTGACTCGGTGGCTTGACTAGCTTGCTTGAATCAGCGACCTGACCTCCGTAGCTAGAACACAGAGAAGCTCTCCACAGGAGATTAGGTGGTGGCTCAATATTCGGAGGACCCCTCCACGGTTCCCCACAGCAGGCCCTAAAGACACAAGGAAGTCCATGGTTTTATAGGGTTTATTGTCATAGCAGAAAGTAGATGAATTTGGCTGCACCCCTGTACCCACAGGGCAGGCCTTTGGTTAAATACCATTTGTAAGGAGGAGGGTCTGGGAAGAAATACTTAATTGACTATGCACTCTGGTCTTCAGGTAACTCATTAATATGGAAATCTGTTGAGGTTGAGGCCTGTAGTCATGCCCTCTACCTGTGGAGAGGCTGGTAGGGATGTTGCCCTTCATGACTGAAAGGCTCTATCAAATGGAGGTCTTAGATCAAGTGTCAGGAGCCTGGAGTCTGGAAGCATAGCAAAATATATGTTGTCCCTTGCAGGCATGGACACCTGTTGGGTCTCGGACTATCTCTAGCCAGTCCTCTATAAGAAACCAAGCCATACTTTCACAGTCCCACAATAATTACCACAGTGACCTTACATAAAGGTTTCATTCATCTTCTCTAACAAAAGTTTTCATGTTCAACTAACACACTCTTAACTGGTCCTTGATTGTTGTTGTTTATTAAAGATGTAATCATTTTTAAAACCATATTACTCAATGATATCTGGGATCTTCTCTGAAATGTCCTGCTTCCAAACAATAGAATGTGTTAGTTGTATACATTTAGGAGAAACCTAAGAGATCTCCTTAAGATAAAAAGCAAAGTTTCAAGCTACCGCTCACTGGTTTGACTAGCGGTTTGACCAGAAATATCCTCCAAATATGCACACCAGAATACAAATGATAGAGATAACTTCTTAGAATCTACCTGTCATACTGCGACTTTCAAAGATACAAAGGAAAATAGGATGCTTTGCTTGACCTCACTGGCTAGATCCTCAAACAACAGTGAATGGGACCATTTTGGACCTTCCATTTGCCCTGGACCTCAACAGTACCATGTAGCTTTCAAGTGATTCGGTTCTGCTGAGATCTCCCCAGATTGCAGAACTGTCTGGCTGTTTGTTTGTTTGTTTGTTTGTTTTCACATAGTCATTGGGTAGATTTTAATCATCTATCCATTTGAGATGACTTAAGATTCACTTTCCTCTGACTCTGCTGATTTTTCTAGTTATACAATCAATTTCTAATAGTTTTAAAAGAGAAGTTGTCTTTGTTTTTAATCATAGAGATGTTACCTGTGCGTGATAAAGGCCCAAAGTAAAAATGGTGAATAGATGTAGATACCTCTCAAGGGAATGGTCGTCTTGACTCTGGAGCACACAGGGTCAGCAGGAGCAAATAAAGCAGCCTGTCATTCTCTGCAAGTTCTTGACACCAATCAAACTTTCAAACAAAATGTCTGTTGTAAATCATTTTTAGATGCCTCCGAATCCTGAGCTTTCTGTGGAGCACTGTTGAGATGTTGTATTTGTTCTTCCTATACACAACATTTAATGGCCAAACAAAGCCTCTCGTAATAGGCTAATGCTTTTGCTGCCCTAGTTTATGGGCAGTGTTCTGAACTATAATCATTTATACAATGTGGTAGACTTCTGAGCCCCTTACCCTCTACCCACCCACTCTGCTCTGTCAGAATATTCAGTTACCATGTGCAGCCCTGTGTGGTTCTGTAGAGGAGCACGATTGATAAGCCATCAAATTGTTCCTGACAGGGTGGTTTTAAAAGCTTTTAGAGCGGATGTATAGAGGGAAGTTTTGTCTTCATGGAGTCGGTGTGGCTCATCTGTCTATATTAAATGTCTAACAGTTACACTGAACAAGAATGACATTTTAAATAAGAGCGAGTACTGCTTAACTTTTTAATGTCATTCCTCGGAGCCAAAGACTTGATTCTTCTGGGGGCGGGGGTGGCTAATGTACACAGTTCAATTTACAATATCGGCTTTCCTTCTTGCCTTGTTCCACTGTTGCTAATGTGTGTCTCTATTTTCAGTGTAATTGAAAAAATCTCCATCTCTAGTGACCATGGCATGGCTACTGAAGAGTCCTGGCAGTTCTCTTTCTGCATAGGCTTAATGGCAGCCAAATTGTAATGGGCAGGGAGCTCAGAAGTGACATCAAGAACAAAGACTGCTGTGTGAGAGGCACTGGGAATGGGTACCTTAGTGTAAAATAAAAAAAATGAATATTAATAAATCAATAGTCAGGTGATCAGTAGACTGCTAAAACATGCAACAACAACAACAAAAAAGATGAAAAATGATAGCTGATCAAGGTGGAATATCCATCTCTGTGACCACCCAGTTCCCACAATGTAAAGGAATGGGTGGACAAAATGAGGTTCCTTTTCTGCTTTTTGGTCCTAGGATAGAGTAATGAAGATGAGGAAGTAGGGGATTCACACTTAAAAAAGAACAAGCATAAGCACCAAGGCTACTTCTCATCACAGGTTTTTCTTTTTCCTAAAACAGCTACTTTGAACCTTGAATGTGACTCAGCAGGTAAAGGTAATTGCTTCCAAGCCAGGTAACCTGAATCAGAGCCCCAAAACTTGTATAGTGAAAGGACAGAAGTAAACTTGTGTCCTGGAAGTTGTCCTCACACCTGCATGTGTGTGTGTGTGTGTGTGTGTGTGTGTGTGTGTGTGTGTGTGTGTACGAAATAAATAGCAAATGTTTTTAATCTTAATCTTTTAAAAGTAAGGGAGAGAGAGAGACAAAATATTGTTGCCATACAGTTTAAGTATACATAGTAATGGCTTTCACTGTGACATTTTCATGCACGCATATGAAGTATTTTGATCATATTCAACCCCAATACCCACTTTATGTCCCCTCCATCCATTCTTTCGATCTACTTTCTCTTCTAAGTGTGTGTGCATGTGTGTGTGTGTGTATGTGTGAATACATGTGTGTTTGTGTATATGTGATCCAATGAATTTAACTATGGTAATTCACAGGAGCCTGAGTGAGGTGTCATTTTCAGAAGCATGGGCACCTCATTAGTGGTTATATGACTGAAGAAATGGCTCTCCCTCCCTCAGTAACTCTTAACTGCCCATAGCTTCTCAGGGAAGGATGGGTCCTCATGAGCCTCTTCTCTCTCCATGACAGGGTAGGGTAATGACAGATCTAAACTCATACTGGCCTTCCTCTGATAGTTACAGCTGCTATGAGTTCAAGAGTATAACAACCACACCCATACCTAGAACAGAGCAGGTCACAGTGTTCCATCCCTTCCTCCAGTTTTTTGGCCCCATCTTCTAAGCCTTGTAGTTATCTGAGCCTTGTAAGGGGAGACATGATGTCCCATATATGACCAACCATTCAACATTTTGATCAGTTATGACTCTCCACTGACGACTGCAAAGATACTTTTATGATCAAAACTGAAAACAGAGTTAATCTGTGGGCAGGAACATAAATATTTAAAGAGCAATTTTATGTACATATGTCCATCTTGCAAAATACAAACGGTGGTGCCCTTAGTGAGGACCTCTCATTCCCTTTATGATGAGATTCACCGTCCTAGACATAAATACCTTCACATAAACTAAGCCTCAAATCTAAACAGGACACATTTGGTTACCTACCCCTCCACCACCACCAGTAGTTTTGCTAATGTTCCACCAGGGGTTATTTCTTGCCTGGTAGATCAATAATCTAGCAGGAGTTCTGTGGCTAAATCAGATCCTTGAAGATAATGCTTCCCAGGCAGCCTGGACAGGACTCACAGCACTTCGAGGGCTAGCCTGAATAGAGATAACTTTCAACTCATTTCTAGCTTAGTTTCCATATATTTTGTGACCAAAGCATGTGGTGGGCTGCCTTGGAGACTTACTATCTTGTTTTGAGCAATTGCCAGCCATGGCAATCTCCTGATCTGTTATGTGGGTGTCACTGGGCTCCCTGACCAACAGCTGATAGGGAAGTAGCACAGCTCTAAGGATTTTATGGTGGCAGACAGCAAAGTTTTCTGTATTAAGGCTTTTATACTGTGAAATGTGGTTTCTGGCGATTGTGTTTTTCACAAGTGTTTTGACAGACCTATGTTCTGTTACCTCCCTCGTGGCTTGGGAAATTGTGAAGGTGTATTTTCCAGAGGGCACTTTCCTCTTAGTTCCAGGAGGGAAAACAGACTCTATTTTTGCAACAAAGGAGCTTCACCAGTAGTGGAAGGAAAGCTGTCATCTCCTGCACCTGAAAGTGACTCTGTCTGTGAATGATCCACCAGTCTGATACTTCTGCACGTGGTTAGCAGAGATCTGTTGCACAAACAGCCATCTCTTCCACCTGTTGCATTCTAAATACTGGAAGGCATACTGAAATTTACAGTAGTCTGACCTTCAGAATCCCCCTTAACTCCTGTTACACATATCTTGTTGGAGGACACACAGGCTCTAGAGAATGTCTGTCACCTCCCTGGGGTGATTCTCTAGCCATGGGCAAAGACTGTGCGCATCATATCTGCCCCCACAAGATCCAACTCACATGGCTGGCACAGTCCTGCTTACTGTTCTTGCTTTGTTTCTGTCTGGATTTGTCTATAGTCCCAAGCTATATTGTCTCCAGACATGGAGAGATGGGGAATCATGTATTAGATGACCCCACCTGCTTTTCTACTGCCTCCACAATGTATCTGCACAGATGCCTTCATTTAGCTTCTAACCTAGAACATTATGTTCACATTTATGTCTCCCTCTCCCTCTCTCTCTCCCTCTCCTTCTCTCTCCCCCTCATTTTCCATGTTCCTTTCCCCTACTATCAGTGCTCCCTCTGCTGAGTTTTAAGTTCCATCTCCATGTATTCTCAGGTTCCCCAGCTCCAGAGTAACATTCTTTTCGTCCTCACTTTCAAGAAGTTCTTTCAGATGGTGCAGTCATTCTATGACTATCTCACATCTCCTCTCTAGGGAAACTTGGAAACTGAGGTTCTGAGGAGGATCACCGGCATGGCATCAGAGAAATGCTGGGATGCTGGACTCAGAATGTTAGCTCCTTTCAGGCAATGCAGGTTTTCTGCTATTTGGATTTTCAATTCCTAGATGCAACTTTGAGAATTTCCTTGTGATTTATTGAAGAGTTTACAGTCTCTCAGGGGACCGTTTGGGAAAAATAAAAAAAACCCTATAAGATGTGATCACTGCATTTAAATGAACACTGGCCTTGGATGGGAACATGATATCATGTAATTGCCTACTTATCAGAATGTGAGGCAGGAGAAAAAACTTTCCCTGTTTTCCCTGCATGGTTTCTGAAAATGGATATTTATACTGACATGGTACTTTTTTTTTTTACTCCTCTTAGAAAATATGCCACCCTTTCATTTACATGCAGACTGAAAAGACTCTCACTCTTTAATGTTGAGTGTGATGGCAGCTAGGTAGTCTGTCTGACACTCTGGGGAAAGCACACTTTGCACTTTCTCTTCTCAAAGGCAAAGCTGAAAGCTGAGTTTGTTCCCCACACACTTAACTGTAATGTACAAAGGCTAACCATGATGATAGATGGATGCACTTCTCAATGGGCTTTCTTTATTTTTCCTCTGTCATGTTTCCCCTTTCCATATGGCTCAATGTAAGACAGTTTTCTCCTATGCTCTGTGCCTTCTGGCAGCTCAGAAGTCCATTATATCTTTGTAATCTGTCTACATATACTTTCCCTTGAAGCCACCACACAGTTAGTCTTGCACTTTTACTGTGATGCTTTTAATCTAATTATCTACCTGGATTCACGTTCATAACAAACCTCAGCACATGTATGTATGAAGTTCAGTTCTTACAAATGCATGGGCATGGAGCCCAGAGTCAAAATGTTGGTCATGTGTGGCTTTTCCTAAGGAGCCATGAACAAGTGCCTATTCATCCCAAACAGAGCACCAGAAAAAGGCCAATAAAACTATTCCTCCTAAGTCTAACGTGTTGGATCCATGACTTTCCTGGGACTTCTAATAAGAACATGGATGATTTAAATGGAACTGCTCCAGTGAAATGCCCACCCCAGACTCAAGGCAATCCCATCCTTGAAGCTCTCTACCTAACTTTCAAGCAATGTCACTAAAGAGTCACATCCTCTAAAAAGGAATGCTTTAATGTAGGGGAAACAGCTAAGCAATAGACCAGGTTTCTGGAGGAAAATAACAGCAATAATTTACTACAAGGCTTGATTTCTATTGCTGGGAAATCTATAGTAAAAGCCACAAAAATAATATTCTCTCATAAACACCACCCTTGGAGACACAAATATGGCCCCAAATACTTTATAAAATTCTTGTCTTGGAAACATGATAGATCTATGTCTTGCTCATTGCTTCTGTACTCTTAGCAAATTCTACACTGGAAGCCACGTCTCCAGCGCCAAGGTCTTATCTTCCCACAGGTGGCTTAGTTTTTTTTCCAAGCCCCCATAGTTTTTGATGGTTTGGTTTTTCTATAATAGCTTGCAGTTCCTGGAGTTTGGACAGGGTTTGTGGGCCTGATATCAGACCTGCAGGTGCTGCAGCCAGCACTGCCTCTACTATCACAAGCTCCACTCTCTTCCTCCACCTGCTGCTTCCACCAAAATTGCTGCTGCCATCTCCATGGTCATTGCTGTTGCTGGCACCACGTCACTGCCTCCCCCTGTCCACTATTTCATTGCTGCATGAGCCTGGGCATCAGACAAGTGTACGAGAGCTGGTCCAGATGGCAATGCACCCACTTCTGTGTTTCACTCTTTGGAAAATGATGGGCTAGCCATTAAAGGGGAACATGATGAAAGGCAATGAGCATTTGATCAAAAGGATCTGGGCATCTTTTGCTGGCTTTCTAGATTTTAGTTTTGCAGGATTAATGAAGACTGCTTGATCCTCATCATGCTTTCAAATCTGCATTACCTAAAGGTCTCTTTAGAGGAGACCCAGGACATCTGAGTGGATGCAGCCAACCCTAGAGCAAAATCTAGGTCTGGAATTAAGCTTCTTGACATTCTATTTGTGAACATGGCACACACACACACACACACACACACACACACACATACATTCATGAGTGATCCTTTGGACATGTGTATGTATATGTAAGTTATGTGACTTTAATCAGGGACATGTGAACAAATGTCTCTTCCGTCTAGACAATGTAACAATAACAACAACAGATGAACATAAAAATTCACATGTTCTGGATGACAAACTCAGCATCTTATTAGAGTTATTTACAAGAGTATGGGTGTTGGGTTACTCTCAGAAGTACAGGTGACTGGGAAACAGTATGGGTGATAGCTCACAGAACCAGCATCCCTGGAACTTCCTATAAACTTACGGACAACTTTAGCTGAAATTCTCCTCTCCCCAACAACTGTTAATTGAGTTTTTCTTATAACATTACAGAGGATCTTGTGAATTCTGCAGTTTGTGTACTATCCTGACATTCTAGATATGTTAATTTCCTGAGGCTTACAAACTTCCTTCTTCCATCTAGGCAGGAATTTTCAATTTTGAGGATATAGTTACACACAGCTTGTGTTTGTGTGTGTGTGTGTGTGTGTATGTGTCTGTGGGTGTGTATGTGTTCACATGTGTGTTTTTATGTATGCCTTGTATCCCTCAAAACTACTCGTTTTCTATAGAAAGAGCTGATTTTCATTGTAACTACAAGAACCCACAAGCATGCACTCTGGTGTCAATCTGTGGGAGTCCACAAATGTTTAATAATGGAAATTATCTAAAATCAATTCAAAACAAAAAAAAACAATAAAAAAATATGTCCCATTCACAGCACTTTTTATTACTAAAGCTTCAAATCATTAGGAACCAAACACTTACTATTCTATAGCAAACTACCCAGCCAGCATATGAAAAGGTATCAAAAATGACATGGGAAATCAAAGAAACACAAATAGATATGCCATATAGCCTTGCTTTTATGTGCTTAACAGGAAAGATTAGCAATGAAAAAAAATAGGTTCCACCTAACACAAATGTAGTTTATTTTTCTCAGAATATCATGAAAATGCACGGGAAGCTGGGAAATTTGAATCTAAAGAAGTTCCAAGCTTAAACTTATACCCTTTCTAGAGTCCAGGGATTCTTGAACAGGACATGAGAATTTTTAAATAATAAATCCAAAATAATTAGATTCTCTTTGTTATTTATTTATTTGTTTATAATCTGAATATCTTATTAACACATGCAGCCCTAATTGTTTTTCAAAAAGCTTTTAGAAGTCTCCAGTGGACCCAATCAGTACATCTAAAATCAGCCTTTTGAATACCTGTTTATATGTCATTAGCCTTCTATACCTTCTCACTCAACCGTCTGTGTTAGATTTTTCCAACAATATCTGTGGCCCCAATCAGTAGCCAGCCCTCTGATAACTACTCATTGACTGCTTTTGCTATGTCTGGAGCCAGAAAAGGCACACCACTTCTGTCTTCTTTCCTCTGCATTTCCACCTGGAAATTCAGATGCCCACGGCGAAAAGGGCTGGACTTGTTTGCCACAATCTTCAAATGTTCACTGAAATGTCTCTGCCCCCAGATATCACTAGATTTCAGCCTATGTGCCCGCATATCCTTCCTAAGTATTCGTTGTTCTGCCCAGGTGCTGCTTCATGGATAAGATGAAAACAATTTAAAAACAAAAGAAAACAACCAAGAAAATCCTGTTAATGTTTTTTTCCATATTTTCGTATTTGTCTGTGAACACCACAAAACTCTTTGCCCTGTACATATATTCAAGACCAACCAGAAGTGAGTTGATTAGCTAACTAAAACTGGTCCTTAAAGGGAAGCAGTGCTTGTGGCAGTTGGAAAGGAAGGAACTCTCTGGTCCTTCCTGTGAAGGATGCTGCACTGTTTCTCCTCTGTGTCAGCTTTTCCTTCAATTTCCTTTTTCTTCCTACTGCTTCCTTTCTCCCAACTCCCATGCCTATAAAAGAACTAATTAGCATACCACATGCCCCAGTAATAAAACATCACACCAAATGTAACATTAGAAAGATAGAGAAGGGTATGGCTAATTTTGTAAAAAAACAGCACCGGCTTCTGCTTTGGAAGGGAAGGATTTATGTGTGGAACAGCCTGAGTTGTGGGTAGCATGGATGGCAGAAGTGCACAATTGTATAACCTCATGAACACTGAACAGTGCTTTCTGAAATTAAAAAGAAGTGCATGTGATTTGATAAGAAGAACACAAATTCCCACTGAGCAGCTCTCTGACCTCCAACCAGTTGTTTGCTGTCTCTGGGCTTTGCTTTGCATTTTTGAAATATAGAAAAGATACTATTGTACTATTGAACTCCTTTAAGACTGTTGCAAAATTTTAATGACGAAAGAATTGAATGTCCCTGGCCACAGCATTGGGACTCTGTATCTATGAATAATGATTCTGAGATTTTCTTTATTATTTTTTCCTGTGCCACCTACATGTAGTTCTGTGGTATGCTTTTTGTGATGGCTTCTCTTTCCTGAAGAACATGCTTGACCTTTTGGCTGTTAAGATTTTTTTCTCCATTGGTAATTTGGAAAGATATAAAATGCTGTCATATAATTCATCTGCTATTGGAAAGTTGAATCGCCCATTGTCTTAACTGGAAGAAAGACTCAGGCTATGCCGTGAAGAGAGAGGTAGTCTTTTGAAGAGCAACTGCTGAACGGCTTTCTATGAGCCTAGAGTCATGCTGTACAAAGAGGCTGCACTGTGAGCATGATTAGAAAAAAAAAAGGTGTTTAATGTTAAAACAATGATCTAAGGGAGAAAAAGTCAAGTTCTATGAAGCAATTATGGTTACATATTTACATCAGGCCTCTATAGTATTTTTCTGTTTGTTATGGTAGATTATTGAGAAAGTAATCAATATCCAATTTCTGTGGCATAATACCACAAGTAGCCTTATCTGTCCCTTGATTTGTGCTGAGAAGGAACTCCAGGGGTACCATCATCTACCTACACCTTTTGGCCTCCTAGGTAGATTGGTGCTTCACCCTTAATAATGGTCACTCTCCAACTTGGATTTCCAGGATCCCTTGGCCCTTGTAAGCTATTTTGATGTGGGTTTTATCTAAAGATTTGACTAGGTTAAGTATTAGAACTTAGGTTTAAAAGAAAAATTAAAACAATATCAGTTCCACCATGTAAGTCCATACTCTCAATCTCAGCAAGCACATGGAAGAAAGTGAGACAGGAAAATCAATCATAAGTTCAAGGTCAGCTTGGGCTACATAAAAAAAAAAAAACAGAAGAAAGACGAAAATCTAATCAAAACAAAAAGGACCAACACACTTGAAACTAAAAATGTAGCGAGTACATGATGAATAAGTAACACTATGGCAAACAACCATAGTCCATAAAGAAAAATAAACATGAAAACAGGGGCTTAGTTTCACATCACTACAAGGCTTTTAAGTGTGCATCTTAATAAAGAACAGCTGTATTCTCATTTCTTGCACTCAGACTATTGTAATATACTGATATTCTGATATGCAGATAGAAAAAAGAACCTAAAATGGCCAGAATCTTAATACCTAAGATCAGAAGGAAAATCTGATAGTTCTGTCCACAATCCATGGCTCAGAATTCACTGCATGGAGAAAAGGCAACTTCATGAAGCACAGGAAAACAGATGAGAGACTTGATGAGAACCTCCATTCTCAAAAATCATACGCTTGATATGATGTGTTGATGTCCTCTCCCAGAGACCTGATTGCAGAGGACTCCCAACTTTGTGGGCTGTTTCTTGTGGTCAGAGTGTCTTCAGGTTCTGGATCTTATTCAAGAATGAAATCAAAGTCTATACAGACTGCTAAGTATCCAGGAAGCTTCATTCAAAGCAAAGTGACAGAACAGGTCAGATCCACTGAAAGATTGAAAGCAGAATTCATAACTAAGAATATTCAATGTTGTAGCCTGAGATCATTTTTATGGAGTCTAAAAGAGGAGGAGAAGCTTAGCCTCTGGATTGCTCAATCTTACTTCTGTCTAGATGTTAGTAGAGTACCACTGAATAGGTTTTGTCTAAAATAGATGGTTGTTAAAGTGGAAAGATGCTCAGAGTGGAGTATGCATACAGCTCAAAGTAATTGGGGTCCTAAATTGCTAACAGACTCCAAGGTATGCTACTTAGTATAGGGATGGCTGTGTACAGCACTTGCAGAGAACAGTCTTGGAGAGTACATTACCGTTAGAAAAGAAGTAAGCATGCATATAGCCCAAGACAAGCAGGGTTCCCAGTTGCTAAGCAATTGACGATGCTTGCCTGCATCAGTATTGATGCATAAGGCATGGAGTAAAAGTCTTTGGAATTCAGTTCAAAAGTGATGTTGAGAAAACAGAAGCAAATAGGACAGGAATAAGGACCCCCCATTTAATATTCTGTGGATTTATGTCACTTACCATTTGCTGTTGCATCTTCCTAGGTTTAAATGATTTTTAAATATGGAACAGGTACTAATATTTCTTGTCTGTTAAATTCTAAGAACATTAAGTATATTCTTGAAGTGATTCTTAATAATCAAGTAAAAATGACTTGCCTATGGATTCTGCAAAATCAATTCAGCAACCAGGTCTGCCTGGGAGCTTTTCCATCTATATTCTACCATACAAAGTGTCCCTATGCATAGCAATGATTTCATTTCATATCCATGCAGATTATAATTCAGAGGGTCTGCAATGAGACTGACGTTCTGTAACTGGCCTGTTGTAAAAAGAATTTCATTCACAATAACTTCAAAACTAAAAGGGGAAAAAAGGAAAAGAAATACCAGACCTTGGGATAAACTTTACCAAGAAAATGAAATACTTCTACCATAAAAACATTAAAACACGGAGGAAATAAACTGAGGAAGATACTAAAAGGTGCAAAGACTTCTTACTCTCATAAATCAAAAGAGTGAATCTTGCAAAAATGGCCATCCTACCAAAAGCAGTCTTCAGATTCAAGGCAATTCCAATAAAAAATTCCAGCTCCATTCTTTACAGTAATAGACAAGCAATCTTAAAATTTCTTTGAACACAAGAATAACCTCAGATATGCAGAGCCATCCTGAATCCTCATATTGAGTCCATACTGAGTTTTAATACTCTAAGCCCAATCTCAACCCTTGTCCCTGGGGGGTGCTATTCCCTTCGAAGTTTTATCTCTTATTCTAGAAAAGGTATTGGCTATTATGTGTAACTCAAACTAAGCTTTCAAATACATGGCAACTTCTATCCTATGAAAACTGTGTGCTGTCATACCTTCAGATGTCCAACATTCTTCAGGACATAGATACAATATTTTCAGACCTTTTGGTAGCTTTCAAGAACTGGAAATAATGACAGTATTTTTCTACTTTACAATAGCTTTATGGAGAGCATATCACTTTTATTCAATTGATTTTATATACTTTTAGATAACACCACAGTTTTGGGGTTCAGTCTTTCTGTGCTTCAAAGATAGTAATGGCTCTTATGTATTTGGGCTGTCTTGGTTTCCAGGGACCCTACAAAAGTCTAACATTCACATCATACAGATGACTGGAGAATTTGAGAAGTAGATGAGACCCTCTTTCCTCTAAGTGGCTCAGTTTCATTCTTTATGATTTTCAATGACTGTCTTTGGGTTGCAATGCCAGGACAAGCACAGATAAGTAACCGTATCCAATAGATTGCAGAGCATGAGTCTGTACCACTACCTAGTTGTCATCCTGTTGACGACATCCTGGAAAGATAATATCCTTCTTGGCTTTCAGATAAGAACAAATTGGGAAACCATGAGGGTTTTAAATTTCCCACTCAGAGATCTGAATCTGTACAAAATCTTTTCTTTTATTTTATTTTTCCTCTTCAGAATGAGGAACTCAAGAGCAAGAGAAAGAGATTTAGAATTTAGCCCCTTCCCAGAATCCTCTGCACACTTTTCTACTTCTGTCACTCTGGAAGAGCAAGTTCAGGTGAGCTAGAGCCCTGGCTTAGCATGTTCATGGCAAGAGGAAAGCATGCACACATAATTCCGCTTCCTCTTTTGGTTTTAGATTCCCCCAGTCTTTCCAGGTTTCTCTTGATTTCAGGGACCACCTGCTCTCAATCAGAGAAGACAAAGAAAGCAAAGCGCTATTTCAAATGAAGGATATAATATGCTTTCGCTTTCTTTACTACTTTGTCATTTAGAGGAAGGAGAAAGGGAAATGGGCCATGGTTCGTGTGAGGGTTTTTTTTCCCAATTCTCAGTAAGCAGTGCAGGACAGGGACTACTCTCCTATCTCCATAAACCCTTAGCCCTCAACCAGAAGGATTAGGTCCTTTATTCTCAGCACCGGACCTCAAGAATTACGACAAGTAAATTCATCAGGTATTAAATATGCCTTTTAATACATCAGAGGTGACCATGAGTCGAGTGAAGTTTGGTGACTTTCCCCCTACTTATTTATTAAAACAATCAAATGGAGCATGGGTAAATGAATGGTTCCTATTTTCTCAGCTGATTCTGTGGCTACTGCCTGAACTTGGTCAAGAGAAAGTAGTTATTCTAATTTGTGAACACCTGCGTGTCTGTGAATGTTTGATGCAACCACATGAGGTCGGGAATAGAGAGATTTTTAAATGTGTGGGGCGTCTGGGACATTCATTCTTACTTTACACGTTTGTGCTCACAGGTGTAAACCTACAATTTACTGGGTCCATTCACATTATTATTTCAGCTGCCTGAGCAGGATATAGGCCAACTTGCCCCAGGTGGGGCAGAACACCTCAGCCAGTAATCAAACAGAAAGCCAGGCTGAGCGCTCTCATGTCTGATGTAATTCAAGCTCACTTACAAGGTTTATTTTTTTCTTTTTTTTTTTTTTTTTAGTTTATGACTTTCTGAACATTCCATGAATCTGTAACTAATATAAATCTGTAACTAATAAAAAATCAATCAATTAGGTGAAAAGCAACTTCACTATTTTACTTGTATGCAGTCCATCTCTTCCCTGGGCAGATATCACTCCAGTGATGCTATAGAATGCAAATGTCAAAAAATAACCCTTTCCAGCAATGGAGAGGTATCACAATGAGAATCTGTCTTGCTTTTCCCAAAGATCTAATGTTGATCCCTAACACCCAAAATGGGAAGCTCACAAACTGTACTCACAAAGTATAACTCTGCTAGAGGGAATTTGAGGCCTTCTTTTGGATTTCATCAGTGTACATACATACATACATACATACATACATACATACATACATACATACATGAGACAGAAAGAGAGAGAGAGGGAGAGAAGGAGAGAGAGAGAGAGAGAGAGAGAGAGAGAGAGAGAGAGACAGAGAGAGAGACAGAGAGACAGAGAGACAGAGAGAATAAAAATATTCTTGTTTAAAAAAGGAAAATAGCCCCTTCCACCTAGGTAAGGCTGGCTCTGGTCTCTTCCCTTGCTCCTCTGTAAGTCTTCTGTCATAGTTCTTCAAGCTTGACTCAAGTAAATCAACCCAAACAATTTCCCAATACCATCTTAGAACATAGTTTTTAAAATTTTGTGTGTGTGTGTGTGTGTGTGTGTGTGTGTGTGTGTGTGTGTCTGTACATATGAAAGCAAGAAAGCAAGGAGTTGTTCCCAGAGGCTCCTAGAACTGGACTTATCAGTAGAAATAAGCTGCATATTGTGGGTAATAGAAAGCAAACTTGGGTCCTCTCTAAGAGCAGAAAGCACTGTGATCTTCTAAGCTATCTCTCTTGCCCATCATACATCAACTTAAAAAAAAAGATAATCTTTATATGCATTTTACATGCAAGAAATAATGTAAAGATATAAGATAGTATGCCATCCATGATATTGTTGTGGTGCTAGTTAAGATGAAGAATATTTAAATTAAGACAAATAACATTCATTTCACTCATCATTCAGTTAATTTCCCTCTCATGTGAAGCAATGGCCTAGCATCTACCTGTCTTTCTGATTCCATTCTGATGTGGGTATTAAAAGACATCCCATAGCAGTCCTAAAGGGTGGGAGTCTCAATTTCCCACTGCCTACAGGAAGACAGAAAAAGAGTTATTTTAACATTTTTTTCCTAAAGTAATTAGATTAAAAATTCCTTTATACTAGGAGGTTTTCTTTCTTTTTTTAAATCTATTAATTAGAGATTGCAAGTTTTAGTTTTATGATTCTGTGACATAATAAGAAATATGCATTGATTTTTATCCATAGTCCATAGCAATGAGCTTCTAAATGCCATGGCATTTACTGATATATTTGAAAGGAGGAAGAATACTTTGTTATTCATAGAAGTCCCCACATTTTCCTCAAGCACATCCAAGTTTATGCTACTAATGTCTCTTACAGTAACAATCTGGTTGCTAAGGGAAACAAACTTGTGGTTAGAGAGTTGGAACTCTCAGTGACTATCCTACTTTTACTGAAGGAAAGGACTGTAGATTGGTATAATCAATGATAGTCAAAGATGAAGTCATCTACGTCTGTTCTGTGAATCTTCCTTAACCACTCAAAGAGCTGGGTCCCAGAGAACCTCTAGATGGAAGAGCAGACAGACGTACTAGAAAGATTGAAATGGTAGACACCAGAGTCTCTGACAGTAAAGAAGGCTTTGTAGCCTCAGGTTGGGTTAACTGAGTAGTCATGCTATCAGGAGCTCATTGTCACAAAATGGATCTATATTCTTGCCTTATAAGTTTGAAGAATTAATTCCACAGAAAATGGGGAAGGTATATATTTTTTAAAGCTTATTGTGTGCTCCTAGATGGGAGGTTAAGAGAAATAAAGAAATCCAGCCCCTGCGAAACAACAGTGGGTTCCATAGATAGAGTACTGTTGAACTGAGGCCTGTTGTAGGAACTATGGAAAGAATAGATGGAGTTCAGACAGGTAAACTCTAAGTCTATTGTCCTACTAACAAGGTGTCCATTTGCCTCTCCAACCCAGGCATCTGAACTGGAGCCTTTATGTCCCCTTCATGCATCACCCCCAGGCAGCTGGATACCAGGAGAAGGATAATAAGAAACCAGACCAGGAACTGGGGACCCCAGACACTACAATAATTTTTAGCCTCTGGCCAGATATTCCAAGTTTATTGCCAAAGTAAATAAAGCATTCAGGCACCTGTCCCTAAACTTTTAAATAAGTTTCTCATCAGGTTGATATCCTTGGAGTTGTCAGAGAAATCCCAACCTACCCTAAAGTCCTATATTTTAGGATCTTATTGAGCTGTCCGGAGTTGGATCTTTAGCAATTAACTTTCCCAGAAGAAGTGTGTACAGATAGCTGTTTGCTCCACTCAGGATACAGATGACAGCCCAATGAAGCCAAGGATTCTACCTAAGTCTAGCTTAGTGGGCCAATGATCCTATTAGGGACATTCATAGGAGTTTGGCTAAGGTGTTGCTAATAGGAGCTTGGGTAATTCATTATGATTTTGTATTATCAAATATGCAATACATCTCAAATCAATCAAATCTATTATTTCCTTTAACAAAAAAAGACCAAAAAAAGTTTGATGGGATGTATGGTCTTCCACTGGAGCACAGTCAACATGGGAATGCATAGTCAACCAGGGACTCATCCTAGAGAAAATGATTCTCCTCCTAGAAGCTATCAGTTTCCAAAAGCTCCTCTTCTAGGGACCAGACTTTCTATTCAGTCTCTTCTCTGTGTTATTATTTGTTCTGTCTTAGGTTTGCATAGGTTTTGTATATGTTGTCGTAAAAACTGTGAGTTCATATGTGCAACTGCATCCAGAAGATACTATTCCCTTGTTCCCTGTAGTTCTATAGGCTCTGGCTCTTACACTCTTACTACCCTTTCTAATTCAAGGACCTCTGAGCTTCTCGAGAAGGGAGCCTGATATAGATAGATAGATAGATAGATAGATAGATAGATAGATAGATAGATAGATAGATATGATAGAGACAGAGATTGAGAGATGATATATCGATATATAGACATATACACATATAGACATATAGGCATGTAGACATGTTGATATAGATATAGATCTTCCTTTGCTCACCCACTTGTCATAGCCCAGCAGGAGCCAACCTTTAGATTCAGCATCTCCTTTTGTGGTGACTATGTGCCTTTTCTGCCCTGACGTGCTGTGATATGTACTGACAGAAGAGAATCCGACATCCATGGGTTCAGGTGAGAGGTGGACATAATTTCAAGACCTGGCTTTGCTACATGACACTTGTGACACTTGTGTGACTCAAAGTAACACCGTTGATTTTGCCAAGTTTGGACTTTATTATCTGTTAGTCAATTTTAGCAGTTCTTGCTCTGCATTATATCCCAAAAAATTCAAGGAGGAGATGAGGAAGCATGCAGAAGCCCCTGGCACAGGGCCCAGAGAGAGCAAGAACTCAGGAAATAATTGCTTCCCTTTCTCAAGTGAAGCCAATTCATTTGAAAATAACAGTTCTCCTTTACCCTCTCATTTACATTTTCTGTACTAAATAACTAAATGGTTTCCAATTTTTTATCTTACGATGAGTTTTCAGCCCTGTCCAGGTCTGCCCTCCCTATATCTGTCTTTGTCTCTGTCCATCTGTCTCCGTCTCTCTGTCTCTGTTTTTCTCTCTCTCTCTCTCTCTCTCTCTCTCTCTCTCTCTCTCTCTCTCT
>JANHMN010000008.1:14919769-14942988 GCA_030674055.1 Rhabdomys pumilio | reverse complement strand
ATGATGATGATGATGATGATGATGATGATGATGATGATGATGATGATTATATGCCTTGCTGTCATCTTTTTCCCCACCCAGCTACCACCTGATCTATTTTTCTGCAATAAAGTACTAGTGAGAGACTAAAAGTTAGACAGACCCTCCCCCCTGGTATGCAGACAGTAAGGACAGGGGTCATACTAGGCAATAAATGTGGCAAAATTCCAAGATGAATGGCTGGCTTCTTTCCCACACTTCTTACTTGAGACAAAAGCCTGGCAGATTAAAACAAAGGCTTTGCTGGCTTTTGTCTTTTACCAGCAGATCTCCTATCAATGGGCTGGCTGGCTTAATGAATTCAAGGTTGGTTCAGGACACTTTTCACAATCAATCATACTGTCTTTCTTCAAATCTACAAATCCTAAATTAGGGGGTGAAAACTATTTATTGGCTTTAAAACCCTAGTCCTCAAGAAGAGACTGGATTTTTTATCCCTTTTCTGGGTCCTGCCTCTGCTTTGAGATGTATATTTTTTCTGTGTTCCGGATCCATGTGCATGTTTCTTTACACCCAATAAATACCTTTCTTCAAAAGCTGATCCTGTCTGCTGGGATTGAGGTTTTTCTACTGCCACCTGTTACATTCCTGGAATATTTTCCTGCCTTTTAATCTTCTAATGGGACCCAAGTGTTTAAAAATAATAGTTTTTTTTAAAGGTAAAAACCACGTCCTGGTACTCTCGCTTGGCAGCAATATGGGGGAGGTTTGCAGAAACAAGCAGTTTAACACAAACTAACATAAGTTAGTTGAGGCATCTTCACCTCAGGCTCCTAGAACATGAACTAAATCAAGACTCCTAGACTGTATTAGTAGGACATATGTATGAGGAAAACCTGCTCATTAACTGATAGTAATAACTAAGTATATGCTGGTAAATCGAGTCAAGATTTACAATCCTTTCTTCAAATTTACAAATTCTAAATTACTATCACTAAATATATACTGATAAATTGAATCAGAATTTAATCCAGTGTCAAGAAATTAAAATATACCCTATTACATCTTATGTTAATGTTTCTGAATGGAGCTGTAAGCCCCCTATTCAATACTTTGTGTTATGTATAAAAAGGCTATACATAGTAAGAGCTACTTAGTACTTCTCAGATGAAAGACTACGTAAATTACAACATTGTCACTAGTAGGTAAAGCTTTGTGTGTGCCATTGGACTGCTTTATGTCCATTAACATGCAAGTCATATGCATATTAGTAGATTATATGGACTGGATCAATGGCAAAGAAATACCAGTTGGGTAGAGGGGGCTTTAAACAAAGGATTCTTCTGTATTGAACTCTACATACACATATTCTGACTGTTCTGTTCACAGAAAGACTCCAGCTTTGCAGTCTGTCAACTTTCCCAGATATAACATTAGCCAGCTCAAACAGGAGACCTTGCTTAATAACCTTAGGTGCTCTGAGGGCTGTGAGCTCTTGAAGATAGTCTCACATTCAATGAATATAGTAGCAAAAGTACATGACAGTAATGCAAGTACCCTTAGACTTCGTGTGCAGTTTTTATCTCATACCAATCTGTACTCTAGTCCTTGACTTATATCCCAGAGTTATGGGGAGATCACCAGAGATGATCATTTATGCAGTTTATACCCAACTGAAGGCTTTAGTCTAGCCAGCAAAAATTACACTCAGGTGTATAGGACCCAAGTGTTTAGATTAATATTTTTTTAAAGGTAAAAACCACACCCTGATAACCTCACTTGGCAGATGTATGGGGGAGGTTGGCAGAAAAAAAGCACTTTAGCAGAAACTAACATAAGTCAGTTGGGACATTTTGACCTCAGGCTCCTAGAATACAGTTGGGTAATTTTCCACTAATTCTAGTTAAGTCTATAATAGCCTCAGCAAGAATATAAAATGGAAGAACCTCTACTCTGCTTCATCCTATCTCACCAAGAAAGATATTACAAATAAGGTACATAACTAGGTTGAGGATGTTTATACAACAGACATAGTCCACTGAAAACCAATGGGTTGTGCTCACATGTACCATGATTCTCTCATGATCTTGTTGCTGGCCAGACACTAAGACTCCTAATTACTACTAGACAGTGTTCAAGAATGTGTTACTGTTTATAGCTAGTCCAGAAAGATATGTAAAGTCAAATATGGTTTCTATTAATGCTTGCCTCTTTCACACCATGATAAAGATCAAAAAAACAAAAAGAAAAAGAAAATTAGAACCATTGTATGTTAAAGACTGTTACTAGGTCTTAAAAATATTAGTATTATTTCAAATTCTACTCATACACCTGGATTTGTTTGTCTTTCTGATGAGCTGACCTTTTCTTTAATGTTACAGCCCAAGCACACAGACGGAAATAATTCGAGCTCCAAATGAAGACATGTGCGTGTACAATGCTTAGTGGATGCAAGGAGCCTGGTAGCCTCAAGCAAGAGCAAAGATGCCAATCTTTCGGAGTTTGTGTACCTCCTTATCATTGCCAGACTCTGTGAATTCTACAATACCACAGCTTAAATCTTGAAATTATTCACAGTATTCCATAAAAATAAAGTATCGTTAGAAAGGTTTGAGTGGATCATATGAATCGGGATATACATTTAAGATGTAGTAACAAAGAATCTCCAAAGTATACAAACTTAGTGCTCATTCACGAGACGAGCAGAGATACCTGTAGACTCAAGGGATCTTGAGTGTTGGTTATGGTACACCTTCACCTCACAGCATACATATGTGTCCTATAGCATCTGCTCTTGCTTTAGGCTTGAAGGTGGTAATAGAGGGGGAAAGAATGCCTAGGAAAAGGTTTTCCTCTAAGTACAGTGTAAGGTAATTTCCCACACCTTCTCAACATTTAGCTTGAAACCTGGTCACCTGATCATATCTAGGCTGAGAGGAACTTGGGAAACAATATCTGCCTTCAAGATCACATGCTTTGGTAAAACTCATGAACACGTAAAGAAAGTCAAGCTTATATAATCCCCTAGTATGAGATACGTTGGAAAATTCTTTGCATATTATAACAGAACACTGATTATAATCAATAAGGGAAAAAAAGAGGAGATACTAAGAAGGAATACAACATATAAAGTGGAAAAAGAGATGCATAAACATTTAAAATCTTGTTATAGACTGGAGTGATGGCTTAGTATGTAAGACCATGTATTGATCCCACAGAGGACCAAAGTTCAGTTCCCAGCATCTATGCTATAACAACCATCTGAAACTGCAGCACCAAATACTCTGATGCCCTCTTCTGGCCTCTGTTGATATGTGCATGAACATGTTCACATAATTCCACATAGATACACCAGTACATAATTAAAAATAGAATATATTGTTAAGATAATAAACAAAAAGGATTGGAGTGGCAGAATTATGACTCACAGAGACATAATGAGAAGTTCTTCCAGTTTTAAAGGTATTTAAGTGCCTCTGATCCACAACTTCCTTTATCTTTTAGCGTAAGCAATTTAACTATTCTTTTGTTCCTCTTTCTTCCAAATACTCTTTCTGTTTGTTTCTCTAAAGTTACCCTTTTAGGTGAGCTCCCTTGGGCCTCACTTCTTAATAGCAACAAGAATTCCTCCTCTATTGCCACTGAGAAAGCTATTTCACTATTTTAGTAATGTCACATTGGTTCTGGGTCATTGGCCAGGCTGTAGGGTGAGTGCCTTCTGCTCATCCTCTAGGAGAAAGTCTAGATATATAATAACATCTCCTATATACTAGGACTTTACTTGTGAATGTGTAAGCCAAAGACCAACAGTGACCTATTATCTGGGGGTTGATGGGAATTTTAAATGTCACTTCATAGCTCAGAGGCACAATGTGAGTTTCCCAGAACTGCCATAACAAAGTAGCATAGGCCCAGTGGCTTGTACAGCAGAAGTGTCTTGTCTTAAGGTTCTGCAGGCTGGAAGTCTAAGATCATAGTGGTATTTGGCATAAAACTACCTCTCTTGTCTGTTTGCATGGAGCTGAGACCCTAAGGTAGTATGTACAGTTTGTTCCCACTCTGTACCACTGCAAAAGGTAGGACCAAAAAGAGATTCCAACACCCAGTAGAACCAGCAGTGGGGACCCACTTCGTTTTGCAGTGCCCCTACAGCACCTACTAGTGACATAATTCATCATCTGTTGCCTATTGCAAGTAAGTACTGAAGCAGCCAACCCACTGTGGCACAGGAAGTCACGGGATATATCGTGTGCCTGGGAGGCAATGATATTTAGCACTGTGCAGATGATGTGTTTCAGTCAATAGTAGTATCTTTTTCAAAGAACAAGAGGGAAAAATGTGAAATTGTTAGTAGCTCCCCAAATACATAAGGAGGAAATTCTCCCTAGGGCTTACTCAAATTCTCCCCATACACATGCTGTTTTTTCCAACTAGTAATTTCATGATATTTTTTAAGAACAGTAAATAAATGTTGAAGGGAGAAGTTGTTAACAAAATTTTGAACTGAAAGAAAAAAAATCTTGCAGATGGTACTTATCTGCCCAAAATATGGTAATATTAAATTCACAAAAATCTCAGACACTCCCCTACCCCACCCCTACCATTATCTAAGATCCTCCTTGAGTGCCACTTCCTGTGGCATGCTCTTTTAGGGCCCTGAACTATTTTTCCTATGTTGTGATTTGAATATGAAATGTTCTTCCTCGGCTCATGAGCTTGAAAACTCTGTCCCCCATAGGTGTAGCTGTTTTGTAACATTTAGGAGGTGGAGCATGGCTAGAGGAAGTACTGCACTGAAGGGGTGAGTCAGGCTTTGAAGTTTACAGTCTGACCCACCTCTAGTCTTCTTTCTGCTTCCTGAAAGCAGGAAAGTTAGTGCATTGTCTTCAAGCAGCTCCCTGCTCCTACTGCCAGGGCTCTCTCTCTCTCTCTCTCTCTCTCTCTCTCTCTCTCTCTCTCTCTCTCTCTCTCTCTCTCCCTCCCTATCTATCTATCTATCTATCTATCTATCTATCTATCTATCTATCTATCTATCTTCCCTTTTGGATTCTAATCCATGGAATTGTAAACCAAGGTACGTCTTTCTTAGAGTGGATGTTTTGGGATATTTTTATCTCCACAACAGAAAGGAGGAGAACAACTTCACATAATTGAACTCACCCACAGCACTCTGTGTCCCTGGCTTTAATGAATGACTCATGAGCACAGTCCACTTGATAGGTTGCTATTCTGAATTCCCCATAGTATAGTGCTTGAGGCTAATCTTGAATGCTTCAGAGATGTCACAAACTTGCCTGATTCATGCTCATTTATAACACCACATTCACCCTGGTCTTCTGGGCTCTCTCAAAAGTAGTGTCTTGTGTTTATAATATCTTTCTCTCTTCTCTTTTGACTTCTATATTTCTTTCCCTTCAAAGATCCCAGAAATATCTCCTAAATATCTCCAAATTGTATCAACTTTTTCCATCAAAATCACCCCAAGTGAACATGAGCTACCTTGCCTATGGCCTGTATAATTCATTGGGATGCACTGTACCCCCTTTCCTAACAAAAATCTGACCATGCCTCCCCTATGCTTAAATTCCCCCAGTGTTTAGAATTCTTCACTGTCTCTGTCTTACTCTTGAGACAAAGACAAAATGTGCAGGCATAATTTTTAATATCTAGCTCCCCTCAACCTCTCAAACCCTCAGTAGCTTTCCATAGCCATCTCTGCATCAGCTACACCAACTGTATTGTCCAAAGCTTACCCTGCTTTTTCAGGATTCGGGTACTCTCCTGAAATGCTTTTTGACTCTAGTCCCATCCATTCCTTGATTCCTTGATTGCACACAAGCTGAATGGCTCACAGTTTAGTACTTTTTAGAGTTGATGTATATGTAGATTTAATTATTTTATTGATGTCTAACAATTTCTATTAAGATATCCTTTAACATGATACATCTAGTATTTTCTGAATACTTTAACCTCGTTCTTTATCCAGATACTTTTCTTGTGTGCAAAAATCTAAATGTTTGAATTCATGTGCTAAAATTTCTCTTTCAGATCAACTCACTGACTCAACCCTTCAGTGTATTTATTGAAGCTTTTGTTATACTTGAAATCATTCTTTCAAAACTGAATGGAACAGACCAAGTTCCTACTCACTTGGTGTATTTGTTGCCATAAAAATAATATAGGAAAAAAAAACCTTAAAATCACGTCATAAAAATTGCTGGTTGAAATAAGTTTAATAAAGTTAATCAAAAAGCTAGGGTGATAGAAAATGTATTTTTATCATTACTTGCTGCTGTTAGAGACAAGGTTATAGTGCATAGCTAAAGCTGATCGTTTCTTTATGCTCCAGCCTTAGCATAACAAATGCTATCACTCTGTGCCAATATACCCTGTACTGAATAGGTCCTTTTGAATGGGACTTCACTGATAAATAAATTGGCTGCATAAGTATTATACCAGAGGGTTCCACGTAAAAGAATCAACATGTAAAAATTTCTAAGGAACTTTCTCTGCTGGAGAAAATGAGAAAAAACATCATCATGTTAGCATTTCTAGGGTAAAAAAAATGTCTTTGAACTAAAGCCTCTCATCTTAGAATCACTGAACATAATACTTACTGGAAGGTAACTCAGGGAAAATATGATAAACACATGCATACTTATAATACATATATACATATATATGTATAATACATATATTATTATACATATATTAAGTCAGGGTCTCATATATTTCAGGCTGGCCACAAACTTGTAGCTTATAATAATCTGGAGTTTTTAATTCTTCTACATACCAAGTGTTGGGATTATGGGAATACACCAGTGTGCCCAGTTGGTGTGGTACTAGAGATATGAACACACTAGCTCTTCATACATGAGTGAGCACTCTGTCAAATAAGTTATGTCCTCAACCTCAAAAAAATTATATTTTTTAAAGGGAGAAGATAACAGCATTTTTGTTGGGGTAGTGACCTTTCTCTCTGAAAAGTGTCTATGATTACTGGCTCTACTCTGCTGGCCTTCAGCATCCCAGAGGACACCATTCTCAGGGAACACAGTGTGAATGTTGCTCCAGGGACTGTGCAGAGATCCTTCCTGCTTTCCATAGTTGAATTCCCACATATCCCCACCAAACATCTGTCAAAAATATAGGCTGTGCCTATACACCATGTGCACTGCCACACACTTTCTGCATCCCAATAAGGGATGATATTGATCTTGAGCAGAACGCCTGGTGCTTTCTCACACTGCAGATGTGGAAACCAAGCACCAGCACACAGAAATAAACAAATGGCAGAAGCAGAGCTATCCTATCGTCTTTGATTCAGTGCTTGATGTTCATTGGACTATAGCATAGCTGTCACCCATCTTTTCCCCCACAGTCATGATTGCTTTTGGCAGGTGTGCAGCAAACAAACCACAAATATTAAAATGCTGTGTTTTTAAAAAATGTATCTTCCCCTAATTTTCCTTCTGATAAATACAGATATTTATGCTTGATGTTTTCTTTTAATGATGCCTATCTGTGCTTCGAGGAAAGGTAAGCTTGGAAGCCCACCTTCTGTTCAGTGCTGCTACAGACAAGTAATTTTAATTTAATGCAGTAAACATTCTGCAGTTGTTCATTGTACCCGGGTGCTTCTGGAAATATTTAATCTGCCAAAAAAAAAAAAAAAACAAAAACAAAAAACCTTTCTCATTGTGTATTACCATTCAGATGCAAAATAATTTATGGCTCCAACTCCCTCTGCTTTTGCATTCATAAATCATTTGATATTTGTAGGAAGATATGATTGTCGCTTAATTCTTTGCTTTACTTAACTTTTGACATCGATAAAATTTAATTCTGTATTTGTTTTAGATTAGCTTCACAATTAGAAAATGAGAAATAGAAACATGTGCCTGTGCGTGTACATGAGTTTGAGTTTATGTATTGAATACAGCAATTTCAGGGAGATTTTTTTTATGTGAATGACGTATGTGTATGGATCCTCCTGTGGCGTGTGTGTGTGTGTGTGTGTGTGTGTGTGTGTGTGTGTGTGTATGTGTGTCTGTGTGTGTGTGTGTGTTTACTTTTCTGTGTGTGAGTTAAGTGTAAGCATTGTCATAGTGCACATGTGGAGGTCAGAAGACAACCACAAGTTTCAGACTTCATCATTCACCGTGTTTAAGATGGGTCTCTTTTGCTATTGGCCACTAAGTTAGGTGTCCCACATGTTTTCAGGGCTCATTATTCAGTGCTCATCTTGCAATAGAAATCCTGGTACTATAGAGATGCACTGTCACATCTAGCAGATTCTGGGGATCTGGACTCGGATTCTTTTGCTTGTGCAATAATTACTTTACTCCAGGATCCATCTTCCTCAGTTCCTAAATATTTTTTTTAAATATTCCTTCTTTTTGTCTATGCCAGAGATCAAATCCTAGGACTGTCACATGTTAGGCAGTACTCTACTCCTGAGCAGAACACCAAGTCCCGGTGAGATCTTTTGTCACGGAAAAGATCAAGCAGCTAGTGAACTTGCACCTTATTTTTCGAACATGTGTAAGTTACTACAAGCAAATTATGTTTAAAGAAATGTATAATAAAATTGGATATTTTTACCAATTAAATGCTACTACTTCTACTACTGCTATTACTACTACTACCATTACAACAA
Source organism: Rhabdomys pumilio (assembly GCA_030674055.1). Taxonomy (NCBI): domain Eukaryota; kingdom Metazoa; phylum Chordata; class Mammalia; order Rodentia; family Muridae; genus Rhabdomys; species Rhabdomys pumilio. The sequence goes on along the minus strand of JANHMN010000008.1, from coordinate 14,934,350 downwards.
CAACAACTACTACCACTACTACTACTACTACTACTACTAATAATAATAATAATAATAAATATTTTAAAACATCATTCAAAGAAGGATTTAAAAAATGGCTCCTTAGTTAGGAGCACTTACTGCTCTTCTAAAGAATCCAGGTTTGGTTGATTTCCAGTCCCCATATGGCAGCTCATAACAAAGTCTAGCTATGATTTAAGAGGATTTGGCACCTCCTCTGGCCTTTTGAACCCTTCATAGACATGTAGGGCACATAAGCTCACAGAGGCACAGAGGCATACTCAAAAATAACAACTGATTTTTTTAAAAAAAATATCATAGAAGAGGAAATTATGAATAGATCAAAACACTTTATAAGTAACTGCATTATGAGAAGAATTCCTCCTGGTTGGCTATGATTTACTTGAAGAAGACAGTGCCCATTTGTTCTGTCTGTGTATTCATTCTTAAATAAGATTTATTCACTTGAACATGCCATTAGCACTCAGGTACATATTTACTTTGTTTGCTTGTCTATCTGTTCATTAAGTGTGATAAAGTGGTAAATGGTAATGACGCTAACCTTACTGAGAACTAGCACTGTTAGTGTTCTGTGCCTCGAGTTCCTTTTGTGTGCTTCACACAGTTAGGACAATGGTGTTGGAACTGTGCCTTCATTATGACAGAAGAGTTCTGATGATTTGAAGCTTGCTTTACTCAGGAAGTTATTAAAAGAGACAGCCATATACATGTAATGATGTATAATTTTAATACTATGAACTTTACATCAAGAGTAGGTTTTCTCACTTAAAAAGACATGGTCAAGGAGTGGCCTTTTAGCTGGGTATGGTGGTGCATGCCTTTAAATCTAGAGGCAGAGGCATGCAAGATCTTTGAGTCCAAAAGATCTTGAACTAAGTTGAACTTGAGTTCAAAAGATCTTGATCTAAAAGGCAAGTGTCGGGAAAACCAGAGCTACATAGAAAAACCTTATTGGAAAAAAATAATAAAATTTAAAAATAAAAATTAAAAAAAAAGAAGAGGTCTTTTGAAGATTTACCTCAGTGGGTAGAATTTAGTTTGCACTAAGCAATGCAAGTTATCAAAAAAAAAATCAAAATGATTTAAAAATGTTGGCTCATCTTTCTTATACTCAGCTTGTAAGTTTCTTTTTTTTATCTTATTATGTAGACTCTCTGTCACAGATAGTGATAGGACAAGCCTCAGCTCACTTGCTTTAATTGAGTGACAATTGAGTTCATAATTTGTTTTTTATTGTCATTAATAGAATCAGCCTTCCAGGAATATGCTTTATCTTATGCATGTATTTTTAATTATTTAATTCAGTCAAATTTTAGTTTTTTGTTATGGTTTTTGGTTTTGGACATTTTTTGTTTTGTTTTGTTTGTTTGTTCGAGAATCTTACAATGTAGTCCTGTTAGCCTAGGATTCAGTACATAGCATAGATTGGACACACCCACATTTAAGAGATAGGTAAGATCTAGGGATAGAGCTTAGAGGTTATGTGAATGGTCAAGGCCCTGAGTTCCATCCCCAGTACAAGTGAGAGAATGGTAGGGAATGAAAACAGGTGACTAGAAAAAAAATGAAGGCTAGAAAAAGTAGGGAGGGAAACGATCTAAAAAAAAAAAACTTAAATATTATTCTTCAACACTTCCTAAGGTGAGTTTTCCATTGTAACAAATACCAGAAAACTCACTGCTTTATAAATAATGAGTTTATAAGTCTTTATAAACTGTTTCTGTTTGTTTGTTTCCCGGTGTCTTTTCTAATGAATGTTTTCTTTTGGATTTTCTGTTTTCATTATTTATTTTTGGTATTGTCCTTTGTTTGCTATAGATTCTTGGGTCAGCCAGGCTTGTGATGAACTCCATCTGCAGGTGAATGTGATCTAGAATCCGTAATCTCTCTGTCTCTACCTTCCTAATGATAGACTACATGCTTGAGCTACTACACTTTGCTCTTTACCAGTTATGTGAATTAAGTCACACAATATTCCGCTGGTCCTCGGGAGCAAGCAAGATGCCTTACAAGGTCGCAAATCAGCTGAGGGTACAATTTTACCTGGGGAGGAGATGCTTCTAAATTCTATGGAAACAGCACTTTGGGTCTTCAGGACTTCATTTCTTACCACCTACTTCAGAGGTCAGCTGAAAACACAATGCAGACTTCAGAGTGAGGAACCCTGGGCTAGAAGCCAGGGACACTCCCATCTTAACCTGAAAAGTAAACCTGTATTCCTGTATTGGTTCTGTAGCTCTGCGGGAAGCTAATCCCTTAGTAGAGCCCACACCTTGAGAGAAAGACCAAACAAGAATGTGAATACCGAAAAATGTGGATCACTGGTTGACATTGCAGAGGTGATAATAAGGATTGATAATAGGAAAGTTTAATGGTCAAAGCGATAGGAGATATCAGTTACATGGGTTTATCACGTAACTTGTAGACTTCTCAGTGCTTTATGAATTTCCAAGTGTAAAGGGAATAAAAAGTACTTCTTAATCCTAAATGTTCAATGTACCATCACTATTGAAAAAGGCTATTAACATGTCCTTTCTCCTGAGTGTGGAGGACAGGATGATGCTATCTGTAGGGCCCTGTAGGGTGTCTTGGTTTTGGTGTGGCACAGGGCCTTGAGCCCTGGCCCCAATGGGGCAACAACAGGTGTTTGGCCATGCCCCCAGAACCCAGGGTCCTGACACATGGTCTAAGACTTCCATTTGATCTGCAACATTCAGACATGAAGGCTATACAGCCCCTCCCAAAGAGGTGTCACCAGCTCAGGCAGAGGGCATGACTACAGGCCTCAGCCCTAGAGAGATTTCCATATTAATGAGTTACCTAAAGGCCAGAGGGCGTAGCCAATTACCTATTACCTATTTCTTTTCCCAGACCCTCCCCCTTCCCCTCCCTATTTAACTCAGATCTACCTTGAGTTTGGGGAAAGGGGGAGCGTGCACATCCAGATTCAACTATCATCCGTCATGCCAATAAAGTCGTTTTGGAATCCCGGACTTTTTGTGTTATTGGGGCCTGTCGTTAACGTGGAGCTCGAGAAGGTCTCAACTATCATTATGTTGTGGAAAGCTTCTCTGCATTTTCTCCAGGGCCCACAACCTCAAACAAGCAGTCTTTCAAGCCAAGTGAGTTCTCCCCGCAGCTCCCTCTGTCCCCCTCGCCTCTCCAATCGATCCTAGGCTGCCTCCTCCGGGCTCAGGGGTGCCATGCACAGAACTGAATCAGTCAAAAATCTCCGGAAAAGAACGGAAGATGCGCCGGGACTCACAACTCAGCCCATCCAAGATCCACGTCCACACAACCGTGCGCAGGCCCTTCAGCTTTTCCCCACAGCTATCTAGCATCATCTCCAGACCAAAAGTTTGTGGAAGATAAATAATTGCCTCGGTGATGTTTATAAAATGTGAGCTCCGTGATGGTTTCTTCAGCTTCTAGATTCCTCCTCTCTAGGATGCCATGAGGTTTACTTACGCTGTCACCATGTAGACCATTTAGTACACAGCTGCTGACAGGATAAGCTGTGAAGTAGAGGACAGTGAACTTGTTCACAGTAAGTCATTACAGAGGCTTCAGTAAGTCAGGCACCATGGGCATCAGCCACTGACTGATTACCTCCCTTCTTTTCTCAGAAGATGTCAATTCCACTGGCAAGTTCTGACACCTTTCAACTACCTTATTGGAGCTGAAGAGTAACCAGCATCCCTTTTATGTTAGAAATGCCAGATCCCTCACACTTGACTCTGCAACTATTCCCAGCCCTCTGGAAATGATACCTCAGCTCCAGGTTTTAACCTTTTCCCCATGTTTTTCACTAATGAAATGGATGGTGGCTGGCTATACAGCTCAGTGCTAGAGTGCTGAGCTGGCATATGCAAGGTGCTAGGTTCAATCTTCGGTACTACTTAAAGGATTAGAGCATACATAGTTATTGTTATCTCATGTTTAAATGAGATAACAATATCTCATGTCTAAGCACAGTATGTATTCTTTGGGATTTAATCCTAAAAAGAGTTCATTTTGTCTTTTCTTGACACTGGTAGAAATTATTTTGTGCATCTCCAGAGAAGTTGGAAGAGAGCTTTAGATGTTTCTCTGATTGTGTGACCTTTTTTTTGTAGTATTTGCAAGTTACATTAAGCCTGCTTCCATGTATATATGTTTTATCTCTATACATGCCTATGACTCTTCCTTCATGGCTTCTTGTTTTCATTGGATTCTCTTTTAGGAAAGTCAGGAAGAGCATCACGTAAACCAAGTCCTGAAAATAGGCAAAGTATTATTTTTTTTTACGTTTTCTATTTAATACTGAGTGGGATACTTGTGCGTGGCTATGCATTGCCACAGCAAAAAATGGGAGAAGACATGTTTTAGGAGCCAGCTCTCTCTTTCCAGTGTGGTTTTTAGAAACTGAACTCTGGTCATCAGGCTTGCATGGCAGGTGCCGATACCCAGTGAGCAATCCTACCAGTCCCAAAATGGTGTTTCTTATTGGCTTGTTACTTTGTCTCTAACTCCTGGGTCTTGTAGAATCTAGGCTTTAACACTGGACATGATAGTAAAAATTGTGGTGAGTGACGGTGCCTGGGGCAGCTATTCTTGCAAAACTCCTGATTCTTTTATGGCTTTCTGGAGGTGAGCAGATGTTTTCATTTGCTCATTTTGGTCTCAGGCCCGTTCAGCCACTGGTATTATCCTCACATGTGTGTGGAATATATATTGCATGTAGTCTGATACATTAGAAGAAGAGAGACCGTTATAATAACAACATTGAGCCCTGGCAGCGTACACTGTGCCTGGAGTTCGTGGTGACTTCAGCATTATCAGAATGTGGATGGCATTACATCTGTTATGTCTGAAAAGTGCTAGGCGAGGGTGCTAATTTATAAAGCAGGAGGAGGGAGGTGAAGAAAGACGGGGTGATGAAAAATAGCACACAGTAGGAGAGAGTCAACTAAATGGTAATTTGTTAAGTTTTATTCACACCATGCAACAAAGTGCTGTCACAGGTTTGTGGTATGCTTTATAAATCAAGCGTGTGTGGTGCTCATCTAGACACATGGACACAGGACGGCTCTTAAGAGGCCCCTTTTTTGTAGAAAACATTTTTTAAGGGTTATGTGGTTTGAAATGAGCATGGTGATGGAGTGACGGAAGGCCTCTGGCTGCCACTGAACTTTATAAGACAAAGGGCATGGGCAGGAGGCAGGAAGCCCATAGAAACAGAGCATTAGATCATTTGCCATTCACAGAGGAAGAGCCGAGAAAAAGCAAGGCAGATGGCGGGGAACCACACAGAGAACGGTGCTGAGAGTGAGCACAGATGCTGCTCAATCTTTAAAACGTTGAGAGCTTGCGTCTTTCTGAAATTTAAGCAAATACAGTCTTGTCTTTCCCTTGCCTTCTTTTCTATCCTTTGGCCTATACCCTGCCACCAATATGAGTTTCACTTCTCTGCATATCTTCATTATACGTTTTATGATTAGTACCCTAGGTTGCAAAGAGTGTGCTTCTCAATAACAAAACAACAAACGTTTACAAGATGTCTAGACACAGCCTTAAGGACAGAGAATTTATATCAGCTGATAGAATTCCTAAGCAGGTACAAACTTGGTATCCATGGAGACCTTTTTCCAGGACTCGCTGACGGAATACTCTGTCTACTCAAGTACCTTTTATAAAGTGGGGTCCTTTTTGGCTGCAGTATACAAAAATCCCCTCTGTGCTTGAGCTCATCTCTGGTGCTTTAGCCTTTCTCTCTCTCTCTCTCTCTCTCTCTCTCTCTCTCTCTCTCTCTCTCTCTTCCCCCTCTCTCTCTCTGGATGACTTATATTATCTACTCCAATGTATAGAAGTATACTGTTATGCTATGTTGTTTAGAAAATAATCACACAAGAACATCGATGTGATTCATGCAAGTACATCTTTAACATATTTTTGTATTTTTTTTTGATTGGATCCATGTATCCATTGCTCAAGGATGCAAAACTATAAGTTTTTATAATACTTGTGGAGAATCTTGGCCTCTACCTCACCTTATTTTTTGCTAGCTTCTCCTTGAAACAAATTTTTGATATTTTTTTTCTTTATTTTAAAGTCAGTGGAGATGACTCCAGTAACTTCTGGAACTGAATATTGGTAAGCAGAAAAAAAAAAAAACTGATGTGAGATTCTTACAAGAAAGGAAAGTTACACCATCAGGTGTGATTTGTGCTTTTATTGTGTAATCAAATACATTTTATATATTTTACATGTGTCCTGTACCATTCAGCACTTGGTCCTAGACTGAATAACCAAAACGGGTCAGACACTTCAGATTCTCTTTTGTAATCAGTTTTAGACAATGGCCTGTCAGCCTTCACTTAGGAAGTAGCCTTGCTATTCATAGGGAGAATTCTGAGTTACAGTTTACATTTCTTCATGATACTCATAAGATTCCTTATGTCACCCATAAGCCTTCAGATTTTCCCAGCCATCATCAAGGATTTCTTTCCATAGCTGGAGTGCTGAGCCGTAAAAACCCTTCAACATTAAATCTCTTAAGACTATCACCTTCACAAAGGACCAAACTAGGACTCAGGGAAAGGAAAATAAATTGAGAGACTATAGAATTTAGAGCCACAGACTTACAGGCCCACCAAGTGGTATAACATCGTATCAAAATATCAGCCTAGAATAGATGAAGTATGGAAGGAAACAGAAGAGCCTATTTCCACAACCTGGAATTCAAGTCATTCTGACCTCCAGAAGTGCACTACAGCAGTTCCTACACTGACTGTAAGGGACTTAGAAGCACTTAGAAACCCCCTCTGGTAAAACCTTGTCATTCATGCTAACAGTCAACACAACTCTAAACATTAAGTCACATATCATTTTCTTATTCCACTTGACCAGGAGACACTTACTACAGTGCTCTCCTTGTCTGAGAACATCTCACAATTGGCCAAGAGGAGGCAGATCCATAAAAAGAGAAATGTAAGTGTGCAACTGGATTAGGAAAAAGTAAACTTTGATAAGATTTTATTCAAATGTCTGATTAATATTGCGATCGACCCCAGCACAAATTAAATAGACTCAGCCTTATTGGCTCAGCTCCAGATTTACTCTCCTCCTTCCCATCCAAGTATTTATGCAATACTTACTATGTGTTGAATTGCATCTGAGGACAGGTGAGCTGTGATTCTTGTGAGTCCTATGAGGAGTTGATTTTAATTTGGATGAGGAGCTGAATCTCATTCCTCCTTCTTAAACCCTCCTCCACCACTTCCTTTATTTCCTCACTGTTTCAAGTGGGAAAATAGTTCCAGAATATTCTGAACTTCAGCCATCATTTCCTCATTCATCTTAGAGCTGGGAAGGAGACATCATGTGCTATTTAAAAAAACTCTGGAATATGAAGAATAAACAATATAGGTTTTGATAAGTAAAAAGAACTTTATTGAATGTTTGGGTGAGTGGGACTTATCTATATATTTCAAACTTTAACACCCCCTGTGTACAATGGAATGGCTAGACAGACACTCTAATTACAGTATGTTAGCTGCAAATACTATGAAGCTTTGTTTATCAAGAACCCTCAGAGTTCAGACTGTGGGTCAATAAAATGAAACAAAGATATCTTTTACTTCTTCGATTCTAGACATAAAGTCAAGGCACAATGAGATCCTGATTAATTAGATACTAGAGACCCTTCCTATGGAAATATAATTCAGGACAAAAGCACTTTCTTAGCCTGGGTGGAGTCCTGCTTTCAGTAGCCAGCATTGGAGAGAAAAAAGAGAGGACAGGCTTCTAGACATTGGGGTTCAGAGCACTGCAACCCACTGAGAGGTCTCCTATAATTCAAAATGGTCATTGAAAACATGCTATCGTTTGGAATTTGTCTCCAGGATCCATAGCTATGAATATTCATGGAGTCAGGAAATTTCAAAAGTTGCTTTGGAGGTAATAATCTTAAATATCTCTCATTTTTACACAGACCAAGAAATGTCATCCCTTTTATAATGGAAATGTTTGATAAGTTATCCCCAATCAAGTCCCATCTGACTATATACTGGTAAGACTGAAGTAGCAAGGAAGAACTCTGCTCTCCATCTCAGGGTCTCTCCCTACTCTACCATAACCTTGTCTTAGCCAAGGGATCTTATATTTATGGGGATTCCATCACCTAAGAATTAGGTTTTAACTCCTTGTTTTCTATCCTTTCTCTTTTATTCTTTATTCTTTTCTGTCTCTTTAATGAGAATAAACTTTAAAAAGAGGTCCTGTATGAAACCATGGCTATACTTTATTTTCCTACCAGAAACTTTCAGTGGGCTGCTGCCGTGGCCCTACTTGAGGAGGCAGCTTTGCTCCGCTGCTGTGTTCTTGGAAAAAAAAATCACTTAGCTTTTCTGCCTTGGGTTTTCTTCATAATGGAATGGTGGGGTTGAAAGTTTATTATTTGTAAGGTTCCTGATGTCTCTGAGTTTTGTAGAAGGTCATTTCCCTTTCCCTCCCCCAGCTTTTTGGCACTTGATTTTCCTATAGCCAGCTGTTAATCATTAAAAATGAAGACGCTACTCCAAGCAATGTCTGGCTGTGAGAACATGATCTGAATACTTCCATTCTGACCTCCAAATCAGTCTGAACATATTACCTTCAGAATCAAAAAGAGTAAGAGGAGGGACTAGGGACTGTAATTATATTTTTAAACAATGGCTTTTCATTAAAATTGTATTTTTTCTACACCTCTGGAAAATTACATTGTAGATGAGATAAATGCAGCCTCTTATTTAAATTAAGGTTATCTTTAGGCTGCTAATCTGGTTTGTTGTTTAGCAATTTTAATTCAAGTCAAAGCCTTGTAATTAGTGCCCTCAGCCAACAGCAGTTCCATGCAGCTTTGTAGCTGTATTTACCACTGCTGTTAAGACAAGGCTTCTCATGTGGGAAGGGTAAGTCATCATACTAAATTATTAAAGGTGGCATACATCAACAGAGATTCCTCTTGCATGCTGATGCTTACAAAGCAAATGCTATACACCAACATGTCTAGTGAACATTGCTACCATGAACACTCATTTTGAGCTATTGATATTTTTAAGCACAGAGAGGTTAACTAGATATTGTATTCTTATATAGCAAGCATGATAGAGTGAGTGCATAAGAGAAGCAAACAGCGTAGAGTCTGGACATTAGTGTTCTCATATTGGAAAGTCATTAGAGTATAGTCCAGCTTTTACTGGACAACTATATAAATGAGGCACTGTGCACATTCTAGCAAACCTAAAAAAATCAGACCTTGCCTACGACCATATTACAGATGCAAACATTAAGCCCCAGAGATGATTAGTGGAGCTTTCACCCACTAATAAGTAAAGTTCATAGGAACATCATGTTTTCTGAGTCTGAATCCCAGTACTTTAAGATACTTGAGACAAGAAGGATATAATTTAACTTAAAACACATGATGTAAGGATATGATAGGTTTTTATTTCTTTTTGTGCAATGAGGTGTACAATGAGAATGTGTGTGTGTGGAGGGGATGTGCTAAGTGTGTGCAAGTGTAAATGTCTATACACATTTGTCATCACTTGAAACATAAATATCTGAAGTTGCTAAAATAAATGAATAAGAAATTTACACGTCGAACTTCGGCCCCTCTCCCTGACTCTGAAGCTTCTGGAGTCTGAGAAACTTAGATTCATAAAAAACTTGGTAACAATATCTTACATACAAATGGCTTTCTAGTTTTATGGACTTTATATTGAATTCATTTCTTCTTCTTTTCTCAATCCCATTAGGAATATAAGCATATTCACAGAAAAATCCATTGCCTGTTTGGAGAAAAACGTACCATTCAGAATATTTTTGAGAAGGAATCAATGAATAGAGAATGTACCCATTAATATTTTTTTTGTTTTGTTTTGTTTTTGTTTTTGTTTTGTTTTCAAAGACAGATTACTCCATGTAGTCATGGCTGTCTTGGAACTCTGTACACCAGGCTGACCTGGAACTCAGAGAGATTCCTCTGTCTCTGCCTCTTGAGTGCTGGGATTGAAGACATGTGCCGCTAACGCCTGACTAGATTTGTGAATCTCGATCTAACAAATTTGAAAGTTAAAGAAAATCATTTCATTTGGCCGAGGAAAGGATTTGTTTACTCTGATAATCCAAATCATGGGTCCTTTGTCCTCACAAGCAACCTGAACAGCTTGTAGAGCTGAGGAGAGGTGAGAGCCCACCTCAGCCTGTAACGGAGTGCTAACACATTTATTAGAATCGACAGAGTATGATATCATAGATTTTTTTTAAAAAGTGCATCAAAGAGAAGTCACTCATGTTTTTAAAGAAGACCACATAAAAGTAGGAAATCTAGGTGGCTTTTCCTGACCCTCATGGAGCATCACAGAGGACATTATTTACTGTTTTGAACTGCAGCTCAGAAGTTGTTACACTGGGTACCACATGTCACAAATAAAATGTGTTGAAAATGAGCTCTGCACATTATATCAAGGCCTCATCACAATCCCCCCAAAGCAGAAACTTATCTTAATAAAATAGCATATAAAAACTGTTCTCTTGAAAATTAGGAGATGAGTTATTTTTTGCATGTGTGACAGAATACTGAAATTATATATTTAAGCATGTCATTTTAACCGATCTTAATCTTTTTGGTAAAATGAATGTAATTACAAACATTCCTAACTGGGAGGCTGTTAAAAAGATACATTCCTATTAAGTTTATAAAGCACACTAATCTTTTTTGAGAGCTGTCTAAGAACAGCTGGTTCCTTTATTTTGCTGAGGTTTGTTTGGGGTCTCATCTTTTTTATCTGCTGATTGATTCATCTAGCCCTAATGTCTGAGACTATAGGATTTCAATGGGCCCAAGTCATTGTTTTAGACAGCTCACAATTTGGTCAATCATGCTATTTCTTCTAAGTTTTACTCTGATAATGGCCATTGGCCATGCTATAGCTGCTCTTCCATCACAGAAATTTGTACTGAATGTCATGAACCCTAATATCTTGTCACTAAAAACACATTTTGTAGAAAAAACAGGCCTGGTTTGTTGTTACCTATGTCATCATGCCACTGACAGTTTCCCAGAAGCCTAGTTTCCACCAACTCCTACTGTGCTCATCCTGGTGATTGATTTTGAGTTTCCTAGTGGAGATTTTCATTCAGTCTCTGCCACAGCTAATAATCATTCTTTTCTGGACACCTGTTTACAAGTCTGGCCATTCAAACACCATCATAATATTTGACATAAGACCCAGGAAAGATTGACAGACAAACAGACAGACAGACAGACAGACAGACAGACAGACAGACAGACTGAAAGATAATAGACGATGATGGATACATAGATAGATACATACATAGGTAGATAGATGATGATGATGATGAGGAGGAGGAGGAGGAGGAAGAAGAAGAAGAAAGAAGAAGAAGAAAGAAGAAGAAGAAGAAGAAGAAGTAGAAGAAGAAGAAGAAGAAGAAGAAGAAGAAGAAGAAGAAGATAGATAGATAGATAGATAGAATATAGATAGATATTCATCCACACATTCTACCCACCATACATCCTGCTGAGTGTCTACTTCTTATTATGATGATAGTATCCCTAAAATACTGGCCACTTTTATAATATGAGAAAATATTTACCAAAAGAAATGGCTTATTCTTTAAAGTTTGATGTTTACAATAACTCCTTCATACCTACCACAACTCATGTGCATGGATTAAGCTAATTAGAAACGCCAAACTCTACTAGAGAAGGAACTAGAGTAGAGTCCTCAAAACACTCACCATTGTTAAAATTCAAGTAAGATAGAAGAGCCTCTACAAAAACCCAGGAAGTGAGCCCGCCAGTTACATCATGACTGTCTTCCCTCATACCCTTGTTTGAGGTCTTTACTCTTCCAGATTTATAGGAACATGGAGGCTTTAGAAAAGGGGCTTGCTTTCACACTGATTAAATTCTGTATAATAACATACATCAGAAGGTGAAAGAAATTCATATTAAGGAAACTAAATTAGTGAGATGGGTAAAAGCTGAGCCCTGATAAAATACAAAGTCTCACTAAGGAGAATGTGTCTTTGTTGAAGAGATCTAAAGTATACTTAGTAAGCCGGGGCATACACCTCTCTTTACTTATAATAGGCTTTACTTCGGTTCTTTCTAACATTTAGATTTTCAGTTTTTGGTGTAAGAGATTGTTTTTAACTAACCAAATTAGAATCAAATTTCCAAGCAAAATGCCACAATGTAGCACAATATATTCTCCCTGGAAGTTGAAATATGAAGCATCTCTCATTGCTGAACTCACTAATTTTATGACCCTATTGCAAAGTGCTTGGGAGAGGATTTATGTCTACTCTATCCATGAGGCTTATTGTCCATGATGTCATTGCTCATTATTGTGTTTACTGATTTATTTCTCAAATGCTCAACACCAGTTTTGGTTTATTCTTTATCTTGGATAAGTGATTCTGTCCTTTATAACGTCAAATTTCACAGTAACAGTTCTAAACTTTTCAGTTGGCAATAGTCAAGGCGGTCATGGCTGTGACTTTGTGACTGTTCTAGCTACTGCCTAGTAGCAACTTGACTCTTGAAATAAAAGACAGGGTTAAAACTAGGGCACACTTAAAGAAGACATCATAACAAACTTCCTTTTTGGTATGGCAACTTAACTACCATTTCAAAAGTTGCCATACAGCGAAATAATTGCAATTATTCCTGGTGTCTGTTATCTGCTATTATACTCAGTTTTTCCAGAATAAGGAATGCATGAGTTATCATTGCATATGAAATCCAGAATGAAGTGCTGAGCAGATAATTTCAAAAAAGAAAATAACAGGAAAACTTTGCAGTTTCAGATACCTCAATATCTGACTGGGCAATCATTGGTACTATTAATTCTCATCAGATTGGGGTGTATATAGGCTTAGAGTTGGTCCTTGGGACAAAGGCTTAAATTTGACCCTTTTTGGAGCAATTTGCTGCTGGGTGGGAATGTAAAAGGTCATTGACTTTAAATAGATATGGCCTCAGTAGGCAGTCACATTATATGGTGGAAATAAAGATGTTTCCTTCCAATTTGCTTAGAAAAGGTATAGCCAAAGTGAGACTAAGATCTATAAGAGATATGAATGAGTCCTCTTCCCTCATTCTGGAATCTCTACCAGGAACTTATCAGCCTCTCTCTTATCATGGATAGAATTAAGAGATATTATAATTTCTCTTAGGTACTTGAGGAAATAAACTACTATTTCTAACTACCCATGGTTACAACCAGGAAATTAACATTTTTAGATGCCTAAAGACCCTTTATGTGTTTTCCATAACTCAAAACCATTTCTCTACTTCTTATTACCAACTGGCTTTGGCTATAAGAGGACTCAAGAATAAATATTAATCAGCAGTACCTTCCTATGTTGGTTTTTGGAATAAGAAAAGTCACCAGTGTTTATTAATTTGCTTAATGCCAGACAATGCACCAGGTAATTTATTCAAAGTATCTCCTAAGCCTGCTCTATTATTCTCTTTCTATAAAGAAGTCCATTGAAAGGTATTGCATGACAACTCACTTAATTTTATGGGAATCAGAAACCTGTGAAGTTCTTTAATTCTCATCTCTACTGTTTTATGCTTAATCAATATACTGTGCTGCACCATCAGTACAGTTCACAGTAGACTATCAGACACTATTCTACATTGTATTAGCACACATGCATTGCATGTAAACACAAGCAAGGACATTTTAAATAATTTCTCCACCTGATAGTTTTTTTTTTTCTGGATGGGAGCCATTAAGCTAGAGGAAACTACTAAGAATAGAACCCCAAAGAAGGAGAAGAAGAAAGACATTTCTGTTCAAAACATAGATTTTACAGTCTTTGAATTTAGGAGTATTTTGTCATATTTTTCAAGACTCATAGATTTATCTTGAGAAAACATTCTGCAAACATGCCAAAGTCCTTCATATCTCAAGTGCAAGTCAGATGTTATGGTTTAGGTGGATTCTGGGTTATTTTCAATAGACGTTTTTGCCTAGTTGATGTTATTTTCTTAATTGACCAATTTTCTTTTCTCTGGTAAACACTAATTAAAGAATGAGCCCAGAAATGCCACCTTCTGGGAGACAACATTAATCTCCTGCCCTCTGAATACTATAATGGGGCTAATTTATACCTATTACCTACTGTCTTCACTACCTCAGCTAAGCACGGAAAACCTTCTTTCCTCGCTGCTTCATCCTTCTATTTTGTCCTGTATCCTGTCATCAGTAGGTTTTGAATGGCTTTGTTGACCACTCTTTTCCATACAAACATTGTATCTGCAATACTGAAATTATTATTTTTCCTCCTGCACCCTCTACTACTTTAATTGTTCAACATTGCTTTTTTCTCCCCATCACTAATTCTCTACATGCCTCTGACAAGCTGATAGATACATTGCTCATCCAGCATTTAACCTAAGATAAGACTAAAGGTCTCAGAGGCCTCAATCTTTGTCTCAACACACACACGCGCACACACACACACACACACACACACACACACACACACACACACACAC
>JANHMN010000008.1:14888814-14919759 GCA_030674055.1 Rhabdomys pumilio | reverse complement strand
ACACACACACACACACACACACACACACACACACACACACACACACAAATGGAACAAAACAAAAAAAACTAAAAACAAAAAAACAAAAACAAAAAAACCAACCCTATAACTTAATATGTTACCACAACTCTACAAAATAGAAGATTATTCTAGAGAAGCTCTGAAGAGGAGCTCCTATTGTAGCCTAGGGGACACAAAAAGCTTCTTGGAGAGGTTGAAATTTACAACAGTTGAATCATTAGGTAGGCCAATGAATGGAATCACACAGTACACTTTTATCCATAGAAAATTTCATTGTGATACTGACTCTCCATAGAGATCCATTATACATTCTACAACTCAGCACTAGTCCCATTAAGAAAATGTTACAAGGAACTTTAAAATATCCCGACTGAAAATAGTTCTTTAATTAAAATAGAGCAAAGCCTAACTAATTAACCCAAATACAAGCTCTAGAGCAAAGAACCTGGCTTCTAAGACACTAAATAAAAAAGCTGAGTACAAGACTTGAGCTGCTTGTCTTGGCTTTTAAAGACTTCTTAAATCCTCTCATAAAAACCTATCATACCCAATAATGATATTGCAACATTTTTAGTTATATACCATCCATCACTATTGAATTAGAAGGAGTCAAACCTAGGCTTAGTAGTTCTTTGAAGAAGCATGACATTAACCGTGGAAAGAAAAATGATTCCCTAGCACTTGAATAATGAAAAAGAAAATTCGCAAATATAATGTAGAAGTCAAATTAACAAATCTTAGCTGTGGAGAGAAAACAGATCCAGCAAGTAAGAGCAGTAGAACTCCATCTGTCTCAGTGGCTCCTGCTGTTACCTGTGTGATAAGAAGAACCATTGTTGTCAGTAATAACGAAGTACCAAGCAGCACAGAAAGACGTGCTTCTATTAAAGAAATCCACAATGGATAAGCTGAGAAAGCTGGCCACTAGTAGTGGGGAAATAGCCACATGGCTTGAAGTCAACTGAATAAAATCATCTGCCTAGCAGGAATAAATGTCAGTCAAGAGGTGCTAAGGTTTCATGGGTGAATATTTATTTCTGTGAGCTTAGTATCTCTTGCAGTTGTTCAGAAAGCCAAACTTTCACTATTGAAATCCTTTCTGGATGTGCTAAGACACTGCTCCCAAAGAAGTTGACCCTGTTTCCAATTTGAAAATAGGAGAGTTGGTGGGAAAGGAAGGTGCATTTGATTTGTGTATCCATGTGTGTAGTATGCGTATGATGTATAATTATCTATGCAGGAGGGGGTTGTGTGTGTGTGTGTGTGTGTGTGTGTGTGTGTGTGTGTAGTGTAAGTAAACAAGGAGGAATGCTCTTAATATGGTGAATGTGTAGGTTTGTGTTTGTGTGTGTGTGCGTGCATGCAGTATGTAGTATTTTCTTAAAATTAGAGCCTCCTCTTTTTATAATTGTCTAAGAAAAAAGAAATGCCTATTTAAAAATCCAAAGTTCTTACACCCTGCATATTAGTAATACTCAACAACAGGAGGCTTTTTTGCTAATTGATACACAACAATTCACTTAAAACATATTTATAAAGCACTTTATTTGGATCAAGTGGCTTTTGATACAGCCTTTCATGTTACAATGAATTGTACTGTGTTCTCCATTCTTGACATGGTAATCCACTTTAAGAGTTTCCTTTTCATACTTACCATAATAATCTGACTCATACTTGTTTTTTTTTCACATAATGATCAGCATACACCTCTCAGTCACACTGAGCTCTGATAGTTTTCTGCTCAGACCATAGACATAGGTAGACCTGCAGAATCGCCAACTAATCATCACAGAGGAAGAAATGTACTCTTCAGAAGCACGTATGAGTTTTTAGAGACTGTAAACCCATGATTCTGATCTAAGGTTTGTTCTTTTTTTTTTTTTTTTGGTTTTTTTTTTTTGGGTTTTTTTTTTTTGTTTTGTTTTGTATTTTTTTCTTTTTACATACCCTGAGGAATCTCTGTTTCTGTGCATAACCTAGAGGGAAAAATTTACACTATTGAACAATTTGCATCCTGTGCCTTACTGTGAACTACATATACTATGTAACTGTTGAATATATAGTTGTAGCATCACATTTCATGATGTTTAATAAAAAAAGGTCTGTTTGTACATTCAAATACTTGATGTGATTCCATGGTAATCCTGGGAAGTGTAAAATAGTTTATAATTAATAGAGAGAAATTGGTGTATAGTAAACAAAGAGAAGAGCTGTCTATATAAAGTGGTGCTGGGGAGAAGCCTGTGCTGGCAATGTCTGTGTTTCTCCTTGTGATGCTAGGACTTCCATTCCATTCTCACCTCAGTAGCCCCTCCATTTTATAAATATCCCTACCTGGGTGGTAATTTGAATGTTCTTAAATCTCTATCACATGTCTTTCTACAATCATTATAATTAATAAGCCAATTCATTTTATATTAATCTCCTGTGAATCGTGCATTGTTGAGTATCTCTGAATTCAAAATTTAGTTTTCCCTGACCATCAAATTCAGAGTCTGGTTTAAAGAAAGTCTTGTGCTTTCTCTTTAAGTATATCCTTAGTACTGACTGATGAGCCATCAGGACAAGTAGTGTTGGAGTCTGAAGGTTTCTACCTTCTAGATTGGGAAGTCAAAAGGTCTGACTTTTACTCCATCTGTCTTTCAGTGAGCCTTGTATTCCACTTAGTCTGTGAAACTCATTTTTAACTTTTGTTAAATAAGGACTTGGAAAAAATAATACAGAACTATCTTAACATGGTCTTGGAACACGGATAAGGGAATATTTTAATATACATTAATCCACCAAAATAAGTCATAATATTTGTTGTTTCATTGAATAAAGATTTAATAAAGGGTATTGTAGATACAGCTGGTAAGAAGGGAAGGAAATGGGGTTGAAGAAAAGTCCAGACAAACTAAATGTGTCTGTGGTGCTACACAGAAGCTAGCCAAGCCCATAGCTTGGCTTCTGTGCCAGGAAGATGAGGGTTTGCACTGAAGGTTAAGGTGAGATCAGTTGTGACGTGCATTATATCTATAAATGCAGTAGTAAGCAGCGGAAGAATCAGGGAGTCAAGGAAGACTACTTAGTAAGGATACAATAGGGAAAGGAGGAGTGTCTGGAACAAGGCTGTCTTCTTACAGATGAGCAAACAGAGGTATGAGGAGTGCCTAAGGATTAGAATTAACAAAACTTGAAAACTAAGTGATGTGGATGTAAGAAGCTAAAAAAAAAAGACACTGAGTGTGGTTTGGGACAAGGTAAGCTTCAGGGTGTAATGGTAGGTAACATCAGTGATGTTATATAAATGAGTGATGTTTAGGAGCAAAGAGCTGTAGGGCTATAGAACCTACATGTGGGTCCCTGATGTAATAAGATTCCCTAAGAAGAGAAGAGAATCTGGAGGATAGAACTCTGGGAAAAAGCAGCATTTTTAAAGGAAACTAAGAAAGAATATTCAGGTATTTGGAAGAAGAACTTGGGTGAAATTGCAGGGAAATGATACTGTCCTCCCTCCCTCCCCTGCTTTCTTTTTTCTAAGATAAAAGTCTTTAAAATTAATTTAACAAGCCAGTTCAGGGTCTGAAAAGAAGGCTTGGCCATTAGGAGTATTAGCAAAGGACTGGAATTAGTCCCACTCTGCTGAAACTCCAGGTTTGAGGAGCCTGCTGCTCTCTTCTGGTTTTCGTGGGCATTTGGATTCACATGCTGATATGTAAACACAGAGACACTCACACATGCAAATAAATAAATAATAAAATACAACTTTTAAAAACAAGCTAAATTTGTCATATGCAATTGTAAAATATAGATGCATTTATAGGTAGCTAATGACAGTTGGGTGGTTATTAGATGACAGACCTATAAGTATCTAAATTGGCAATATGTAGACAGATGGATAGAGATGAGAGATAATTGGATGGATAGGTAGATAAATAGATAGACAGACAGACAGACAGACAGACAGACAGACAGACAGACAGACACAGACAGATTCAAACAGTGCCTTTCAAATGTAACCACGCTTTACTGATACTGTTTACAATGAAAGCAGCTGTCAAATGAAATGTATTGATGGATTTTCTGCTTCTAGCTTAATAAGTTCCCTGAACAACACCATGTATGTGAGTTTCACTTCAGATAAGCCAGACCATGTTTTAGGGATAGCGAGGTATAGCAGATTTTAGTTTCTAGAAGTAATGATACAAGCAGAAGTTCTGCATGCCCATATCTTAGCCCTGAATCACTTAAGGCTCAAGCAACAGTTGTTGTCCCTGAGCATCCAAGGCTTGGGCCTGGCTATGTATTTTTTTTCTTTTTTTTATTGAATATTTTATTTACATTGCAGATGCCATCCCCTTTCCCCATTTCCCCTACCTTAAAAAACCCTATTCCATCCTCCTCCTTTTTGCTTTTATACATTTTTTAATGTTCATAAAAGGCTTTAAAAGTTTAGTAATGCTCAATAACAACATGCCCATACAACCACAAGTGTAACCCAATACCCAACCTAGATATATCAACTATCTTTGACTGGCAGAGACATGCAAACATCCTCCTCCATGTCTCCCCGCTTTCTCTTTCATCACCTAGTTCCTCCTCTCCTTCTCCTCTTCCTTTCCTTACTCCTCCTCTTCCTCTCCTTACTCCTCTCACCTTAACGCCTCCTACATATCACCCTTCCTGTTAAAATAAAACTTTTATCTTAAAATACAATTAGAGCATAACTATACCAATTTGTGTCAGTAAGGTACAAGATAGACCTAATACACAGTCCATCATTTTGTTGACTAACCAGAACCTCTGTCATCCCTCCTAACTAAAAGACTTAGTTCTGAACCTGGTTTTTATTCTTGGCTTTAGAATGAATTTTGTACAACTTTGGTGATGTCTCTAAATGAGTTTAGCAGGTCTATAGTGTTGAATAAAGATGGTGTCCTTCTGCATGATCTAACATTCTAATTGATAGGACGTCAATTTCACCAATGAAAGTCTTTTCCTAATCCCTTGTACAAAGCTACAGAAACTGATTGGCATGTCCCTAGGTGGTCTTGCAGTGGTCTTTACTAGGAAATAATTTTGGTTATCTCTGTGTCTGTTGATAGGAATTCAAGTAAAGAACATTCTAACTGTCTTTTTCTCTTTACTGAAGAGAATATCAAGCTACGAACTCAGCAATGCAAAGGGAGGGAATCATAGATGACATTATCGTGCACTCACATCTTTATGATGAATGAAGTATCTTTTAAAGGCAAAATCTGTTTCCCTTAAATCTAACCTTTTCAGGGAATTTGTTTTTTTTTTTTTTTTTTTTTTTTTTTTTGCCAAGTTTGGGAGTCTTCTGGAGAGTAACAATCCAGATTCATTCAAATTTAAGTTGTTTTATCATAGCCCAGACCCTCATACTAATGACTAACATGAAAACAGCATGTGCCTGGGTGTGGTGGTATACACCATTAATCCAAATAGACACAAGTAGGTAGAAGATACTTTGAATAAGCATTGTCTGGCACGAAGCAAATTAATAAACACTGGTGACTTTTCTTATTTCAGAAACCAACATGGGAAGGTACTGCTGATTAATATTTATTCTTGAGTTAGAGGCCAGCCTGGTCTCCATCGTGAGTTTTAAGCTAGCCAAGGCTATATAGAGAGACTGTCTCAAAATAACGTGAAAAACAAAACCAACAACAACAGCAATGAAACCCATCATGCTTCAGCATACCAGAAAAGCATCTTCTACCTAGCTGTTTAGTAAGATATGGTGTGGTACTCTTACCTGAAAATTCTTTCAATTAGTTTCTTCAGGTAACAGTTTAGGTAACATTTGTATAATGAGAAAATAGAAAGTGAAAAACAGTAACAGGCACAGCATCAGCACAGCCATTTTTTTTGTATGTAATTGTTGCCTTCTGGTTTCAAAACTATTGGTGGTGTATAACTTAGCAAAGATGCACTGCAAAGATCTGATACCTGAGAAATCCCATCTTGAGATGGAGACGCTGGTATTTGCTTGCTGTGTTTTACAGATGTTTTACAGAATAAACATGCATAATTACATGTTTTCTTGAAGGATCCTAACCATACATGCTGATTTACAGGCTATATCTTTTAAAGGCAATTGTGATTTCTTTATTTTATGCATGTCAGAAGGAATGGTAATACAGATACCACAGCACAAGTGTAAAGGTCTGAGGACAATTCAGAAGAGTTAGTTCTCTGCATCTATCATGTGAGCCCAGGAATTGAAATCAAATTGTCACACTTTGCAACAAACGCCTTCACCGGCTGAGACATTTTACCAGTCTCTGTTCTACAGTTTTCAAACAGTTCCTGCTGAACATATCTCTCCAAACGGAAGCACTTATTTAATTTTTTTACTTTGTCTTCCTTTGTTGTTCATTCCCATGTGTGCATGTGTTGTGTGAATGAACCATATATATTATTACATGTATGTAAACACACATTAGATTTTAAGGGTTTTTGGACTTTACTGATTATTAATTTCATTAATGTCTATGTTATTATTAATAACAGTGATAGGAAAACTTCACAATACATTCTATTAGCATTCTTTGAATCAGAGACCAAATTTGCTGAACTGGTATTTTGGGCATTCCCCTTTCAGTTGTGTTATTTAACTTTATATGAATTAACCAGTATGATTCAGGAGTCACATCAAAGTTGGACAAAGCAAACCAATAAAGGAAAACTGCCCCAAGAGAAGCACTTCTGATGCTTCTTCTTCTGTGGGGTTCCCTGAGCTCTTAGGAGAGGAATTTGATGGATACATCTCATTTCCAGCTGTGTATTCAAAGGACTTTATTATGAATGAGATCAGTGCTCCTAGAGGAAGCCTTAGGGCCAGGTCCCCCTTTTTTTCTGCTGTATGACAGCTCATGGAGAAGATGGTTGTACCCCAGGACAAGGTTCTTATCTCATTTGCCCCTTGATCTTAGTTCTATCGCATGTGGAATTTTCTATTGTTTATAAACTATTTGGTCTGTGGTGCTTTTTTAATAGCATCCCTGACTTAGACTAAGAATAGTCAAGGAAGCCTTCAAAGACATCACAGCAGACACATTTTGAGCAGGTCTGGCTTAGTTTGAGCAACTCCATTTTTTTGGTTATTTCAAAAAATGATAATGGCCTATCTGGTTTCTATATAGCTTTAGAAATATATAAATATTTAAGTAGCTAACAAATGTATAAATATCTAAGTAGCCAAAGCTTAGGTTAATGTCCTGGAATGCTCATTTCATAAGTCTTCTAATCCTTACCTCTGTTTGTTTCAGGAATTCACTGTCTTAGGTACAGGAGACCCCCTCTGGCTGAATGCCCATCTGTGACATATGGCCATTGCAATTCAGCAAATTGCCTAACCTCTCTACATCTAGGTTTGGTCACCTGTAAACTGTACATAATGTGTGCCTTGAAGAGAAGTAAACAACAAACTAAAATTGAAAGGCCTTTCCCAGTCCCTGACCTGTTCAGTGGCTCTGAAAGCCGGTGGCCTTAAAGAAATGTTTCTTGCTTACTCCCCTAAGCCTTACTATACTCTGGGACAGGGTGGGTGGCTTCTATGGCTGTAGGCATGAGGTTGTATAATGCGTTGATGACCCGTTGCAATTTGTCCTCTCAAAGTGTTTGCATTTACCCTGTGACTTCATCCAGGGTAAAATATTTTTCTAAATATGAATGTTCCCACATGACACCAATTATCTAGAGGTTGTTTCGTATCTTTGCCTCATTTTGGAATGACTTCAAAGGAAAGGTTTATTGAGGGACTAGCACTGAGATTTTTTTTTTCTCTCAAGCCTACCCATCTCTCAGGCTCTGCCCTCATTGAAATGAACTCCTTTGGATTTTTGGTATTGAAAAGGAAGGGGGAAAATCTGTATGTTTCTGTTTGCATCATTTTGTGAGACGAGGGAAAGAGAAGGAGGAACCATTGCTCAGTGAACAGGACCTCGGGGCTATTTGAGTGCCTGGAGGCAGTTAAGCCTGTAGGAAATCCTGTGCTAATTGTCAGAAATTTGAAGATTAATGAAAAGATTGTCTGGTCTGTATTAAAAGAGACTGCCTAGGGCATACACGTGACTATGAATCCACACATTGAACAGTGAGTAGAAAGGTGCTACAAGAAAGTAGTTGGAAAAAAATCTTGGATAAGTACATTTTTTATCCTCTGTTAGCCTCAGTTCTCTCAACTGTAAAATAAGAAGAGTTACAGTATTTACTTGCAGGGATAGAATGATGTTCAGAAGGCATAAAACATGTAAATCCTTTAGCCCAGTGTCTGTTGGCTTTGCTTGAGTTCTTTCACTTTCTCTCCATTTGACAAGGTGAAATATTCTTAAGGGTATTTACCATCATTGAATTGATACTATAATTTGCTAAATGCTTAGAGTCACCTGAGGTAGAGAACAATATTTTTAGAAGAAATATTTAATTGTGTAGCTTTGTAATGGGTGATTACACCCATTGAAACCTCTTGTTCATATTATGTAGAATAGCATGCTGATGATAAAATATGATCTCTAGTGTACACTGCTCTTAGGTTACCTTGCTAAGGTATTAATTCTTAACAGAAATTATAAAACCTATTTATGAGAAGCATAAAGAAGAAAACTAGGAATTAAACTCTTTTGGTCTTCTATTAGAGTATAATTTTGAGCACATACTTTATATTTCATTTTAATAATTCTTAGAATAAGCATTGCTTAGGGTCCTGCTATGTCCCCAGGACTCTTTCTGTTACAGGTCTGCCAGAAATGAAGATGGTCCAAAAAGACACTCAGTCTTTCAATCTACCAAACTGTAGGAACAATGGATCACAATCAAATGTGATTTTGTTCCTCCAAGAACCTTACACTAGGGGAAGGAAAATGCCTGGTACAGAGGAGAAACTTGCCTCACTGAAGAGAATGCACAAAGGTCTATCAACTTGTTAAGCTAGATCAATAGTGTACAGAACACACCAAGACCACGACTGTTTAGGTATGTAAAGTCTTGACCCTCTCTTTGAATTTTAATCCCACTTTAGGACCCTAAAGGCTGACTTCAGGAGTTCACTGGATTTCTTTATCCCTCTCCCCAGGATGGCCACATTAAATAAATTTCCTCTTTCTAACTTGACACATTTAATTTGCTTATGGATGATAGGTGAATGAATCTGGTTTGGGGTCTTAGCTCTGAGCTTGAGTTTGATGAAATTCCTGGTGAGAAAGTATTTAGCATCATTTATTTAATTCAAACAAATCAGGGACAAAATACTGAGTTAGCATCATTGTTAGACATTTAGTATGTATTTCTTCTCATTTGATTAAACTTTGTTGAATCTGACTTAGGTGAAGATCAAGATTTTATTTTGAACGATATGTACTACCTCATATAAATTCCAACTTACTACTGTAAGACAAAACTACACACTAATCAACTGTTTACAAAACAACAACTCAGAACTTACCCCCCCCCCAAAAAAAAATGAAGCAGTTTACTCTGAAGCCAAATTTAAGTAACCACAGCCTGGGAACAAACATTTCTGTCATTCCAAATATAGTGCTTCAATGCAGAAGCAATTTCATAGCGATTCTATAGTACCATACAATGAAAATTATAACTTCAGGTATTTTGACTAAGAAAAATACACACATGTAAAAATGAGAATATATGTGTTACAAAAATCCATCTTTTAAACAACTTTCACCCTAGTTCTTTTCTCTGTTTCCTTAATTATCACCGTTTTCATTAAAAACCCTCTGTTTTCTCTCACTTAACTTAAGTGCATTGAGATAGGTTTGTCTTTGCAGTCTTACTTTTAATTATCTTGCATTTTATATCAACTATTTCCTTTTTATGATATAACAGATGTATGCTTATTCTTTGTCTCATAGTACATTAAATTGCAAAGAAAAAAACCAATAACCAACCAACCAGAAATAAAAGCCTTCCAAATGACATCCATTTAATATCTTGCCTTTAGTTTAACTGCAATAGGCTGCAGGCATGTGAGACAACCTTATTTCAGCTACATTAGTAGAACTTGGCCATTTTAAAGAATTTTCTTGCCTTCTTCTGCCTTCAAGACACTGATAGCAAATTCATATCTGATACCTAAAAGGAAAATTCAGAATATTCCATCTTCTATAGCCTTCTCATATTAATTAGGTCTTCAAAAAGTCCTACCACACTGGTTCCTAACTAACAAAACTTGTTGATCTTATATGGATCCTCCATTTTTGCTGCCTTGTGATTCTTTGATATCTAAGTTACCTGGCCTGGACTTCAATTTCATCAGTGTCCCTCTGAGGAACTGCCTGGGCTCTAGTTCCTGCTGCATCTTTGGTTTTCCAAGTGTTTGCTCTATGTCTTGAGCTTCTGCTACTGTTAAAATTTCTGCTAGTGTTAAAATTCAAACTTTTAGCATCTCTTCTGAAGTCCGGGAATGTTTCTCTTTTCTTTTAGTGGTAGACATTTTCAATAGGAGAATCTAAATGCTGAGACCTTGGTATGTTAGTTATAACTGTTACTGATTTACAAAAATTTCTACCACAAACCCATTAAAACTGTGAATCAAGTTCACAGGGTCCATAGCTCACTCAATGCAGAAGCACAGCTCTTTCAGTGACTAAGACTTTCTTACTGGACCATATGTTGATTTAAGTTCTATGCTGTAAGCTTTGGTACTTTCTAACCTGCCTAAGAGTCACAGATGATTCTCTCTTCAGTTCCATTTGCAAAAATATTGCTGTAAACCCTTTTTACTTTAGCCTATCTAATGACCAAATGAGTTAATTATTTTACCCTTGACTTAGGCCAATTTGAATTGCCTAAATGAAGAAGTCAGAGGAAAAATAATAAATTATTTCACTATTATAGTCTCACAGTATAAATAAGATGTTTGGATGATTTTAATCACAAGGTAAGCAAAGGAGAATTTGAATGATTTCTTCATTTACTTTCAAATTTCTCCACTGGCTTTTCAAAGGTAATAGAGATTATGGACATCATAAAGAATAAAGAAAACTCTAAGTGAAATATGACATACAGGAGCCCACTCCCAAGGAATACAGCTTCAAAATATTCCCACAGCTAAGGCTCAGGGATCATTTATGAAAGAGGTAACAGAAAGAATGTAAAAGCTAGAGTTTCAGGGAGTTGGCTGTGAGACTATATCTCCTAGAAATTTCTTATGTATATACATATCCGTATATGCATGTAACAACAATTAATGAAAAAAGATCCATGCATTTGAAAGTAAGTAAGTATCTGGAAGGATTTGAGGAGAGAATGAAAAGGGGGAAATTGCATAATTGTATTATAACCGCAAAAAAAAAATAAAAGAAATACTTTAAAATGGAAGTAATGTGAAAAATTGATCTTGAAAATTATATATGTCAAGATATATAAATATAAACAATCTATATAAATACATAAATACAAAAGCAAACCTCTTGCTATAGAGAACAACACTAGGCCAGATTTGTACCTGAATGATGGATGTACTGTGTCCTGAAATACAGACATTCAAATAACAGTTGACGAGCAGAACAGGATAGCTTGTGGTTTTTATTATTATGTGACTGTGACAGGTTCCCCACATCATTGTTCTCTTGAACATTTCTCAACACCTCTCTTTCTTTGCTAGTGACAAAATTAAAAAAAAAAGCCACAGTGTCTTTCCTTTTTAAATACAATTTACAATTTGATATCATGAATACTTAATTGTGAGCTTTATTCATCTCTTGAGATGTTTCACAGACTGTAAGAGAAATGTAGAACAGCATTACTAGATCCAAGCTCTTATCCTTTCCAGACACTTTAATGAAAGGAACACTGGAAGAGACACAACAGCATTGTGATGTGTCAACAACTCCAAGCTAGGTTCTAAGTAGTGTTAGTGGTTTTGGTATTTCAATACTGTTTAAAGGCAAGTCTATCTGAATCAGTCTTCCTAGCAACCCTCCAACAAATACATATATATTAAAGCTGTGAGTTTTTAATGCAAATTTTCCTTGAAGACTGATCATATGAAATGCCTTCATTCCTCCAAATTGATTGATACCTGTAATACCTATATGTGAACCAACCTGGAATCTTTAAAAATCAATCAATCACTTTTAAAATGAAATTATACTGTAGTCTCTCAAACTCTTTAGCCATCAGTAAAATGGTTCTTCATATTATACATATACATCATATACATACACGTACACATACACATACATATACACATACATATACATACATATATATGTGTGAGAGAGAGAGTGTGTGAGAGAATATGAAACATTGCTCATTTGAATCATAAGACGTTAATTTTCCCTCTTATGTGTCATTCTTTCCTTCCACTCTGTTTTCCTCATGCCTATCTGTTCAACTTTTAGGGGACTTTTCCCTTAGAAACCATGTAGTTTTAGAGGATAGAGCAAAGGCTCTTGAGCATCCTGTATGCTTTTGTGTAAGAA
The DNA here is from genome assembly GCA_030674055.1 of Rhabdomys pumilio. Lineage (NCBI taxonomy): Eukaryota > Metazoa > Chordata > Mammalia > Rodentia > Muridae > Rhabdomys > Rhabdomys pumilio. The sequence continues at coordinate 14,907,286 of JANHMN010000008.1, read as the reverse complement.
TTGAAAAAAACTATTCATCACCAGGGATCCACCTGGTTTTCTCTTAAAAAGAAAGTGACGAGAGTGTGGATCTATTAATACTGTTATAGTGGAGCTGGAGTGGATCCCCAGAAGAGCTTGAAAGTAAAAAAGGAAGTGCATTTCCCATGATTCTCCACAATTTGGAACTGAAGGTAGCAATTCTTTGTACTTTTGTTGTGAATCATCTTTTGAGATAGCTGAAAAAAATTCAGATGAGTACAAGCTGATCATTTGACTAGGATTCCTTTTTATAGAATTTTAATTTCTGATATTAATCACCTCAGGTTCTATACCATTAAATTGATTGGCTTTTGATTCAAATTATCTTATTATCTTATAACAAAACCACTGCTTTTTAGATAGCTTTACTCTCTCCAGGGGTCAAATTCCAAGAAGGCTTCAATAGTCCTCACCATTCCTATTCAGCCTTCCTCTATTTATGGCCAAGTCCAAACTATAGGACCATTTAACAGCTAGACAATACAAACTGACAAGAGGTGGGAAAATGGCACTGATGGAACAAAATGAACTTAATGCATTAGCTAATGCATTCCACTTGTCTATCCCCTTCTCTATAGAATATCAATTTCCCAGAATTTCATGTTCTCCTTACATGCAAAAAAACCTCATATTAACATTAAGCCCACCTTAACATGTATTTTTTATCTGATTTCATATTATGTCTTGAACATTTACCAGTCACTAGTATTATTTGGTACAGACTACATGCCACCTTTTCTTAATCATTATTTAAAAGACATTATTTTTAATTGTATTTGTATACTTCTTGTATCTACAGAATAAGTTCCCGAAAAACTGGATAACACACATTAAACTTCCACTTACTTTTTGTTTGCTATGACAAAAATACCTGAAAAAGAGGAACTTAGTAGTTAAAGATGAAGCAGCTCCTCATGGCAGGGAAGGCTTGACTAGAGGCAGAGGCAGCTGTTTTATAGTCTCTGAAATTAAGGAACAGCAAAAAGCAGGAAGTGGAACCCGACAACAAAATCTGAAGGTTCTAAATCCTTGGATGCACTTCCCAAAGTTTTTAACCTCCTAAAACTTCCACAACCTTCCAACATCGGGCCACAATTGTTCAAACATGTACATAAGTGAGTATGAGTCTAGAGCATCCTCAATAAAACACAACAGGTGAAAGGGAGGACAGTAGGTGGCTGATGTAAGCCGGAATAGCTAATAGTAGACTCAGAATCAGATAGAACTCAGGTCTTCTGAATCTAGGTCTCAGCTCAGACTACTCTCTGACTTTGCTATCACAGTAACACATTTAGCTGGTAGGCAGAGACTCTAGGAAGCTACCTGGATTGTGAGTGTACAAGAAAACCTGGAGGGATTGCACCATCTCTTTGTAGACAAAGCTCACACTCGCTATTAGGCAGTGGTAGCATCATTTCTCCATCCCTATGGATTAAGACTGTCAAAACATACCAGTTTCCATCATTATGCCATCTCTACATTGTCACATACATGTGTACCTCAGCTTGGATGATGGAGTTGTGCTGCTATCAACCAATTCTAAGTTAAACATATTAGATGTTTTAAAACACGTTTAATAAACCTAACCAACTGAATGTCATAGCTGAGCCTAGTCTAACTGAAATCCACTCAGAACATTTACATTAACATCTACTTGGGCAAATAATATATTTAACAAAATTCCCTTTTATCTTAAAACATTGAATATATTACATAATTTATCAACTATTGTACTAATTAGGCAAAGTAGCATAAAGTTCTGTATTTCTGGCCCAGGAAAATGCCAAATTTCAAGTTCCAGTTTCATCTGACAGTGTGTCTGTCTCACACCATCTTAAGGTTGGAAAATTTGTAAGCCAGAGACAGACTTATATGTGTAATGTGACATTGCAGTATTTTGCTTTTCCTGTTGCTTAGTAAGCTAACAGGTATTGAAATTCTTAAAAAATAATATTGTATTATTGTATTGTACTTATATGGTTTTACAGAGACTGACATGATTGTTTGTGGGACTAGCGATTAGTCCCAGTAGTTAAGGCAAACTTCAGATAGTCAAGAAAAAAGAACAGCAAGAGGAACTGTTGACAACATCACTTTCTATCCTTTTTCTACACATTTTTCCCCTCTAAACAACTGTGTTCTAGAACATGTGGCATGAGCCTGTAAGATGGGATGCTTCACATCTGTAATTCTAGCACTTGATAGACAGAGATAAGTGGATCAGGAGTTCAAGGCCATCTGCGGCTACACAGGGAGTTTGAGGCCAGTCTGTGTTATGTGAGACCCTGCCTAAAGAACAATAACAAAAGCAAAAACAAAGCTAACAAAGAGAACCGAAAATGCATCAATCTGTTCACCAAAGAAAATAATTACAACAAATTGCACTTCAGTTTCTCAGTTGGCCCTATTTGTGATTCTGTAATTGGTCAACTCTTAATTCCATGTAATAGAATAAGTATTCCAATGAACCAAACAGAAAAAAAATGGTTCTAAAGACAAAAGAAAGGACTGATAAAGCACTAAGCAGATTGGTAATTTGACAGGGAAAGGAAGACAACAATGGAGAAATAACTGATGGGTTAAATCTGGGCTATTTCAGTTTTCTTTTGGGGGTAAGGATTAACATAGAAGAAACTTCATTATCTTATCATTGAAATAGGCCAGTTTAGATAATTTAGCTATTATTTCTCTAGCCTGATTTTATTATGTCTCTAGCCTGAAGGTCACACCACAACTTTGTTCCAGCTTGGTGGTACGGAATATTACTATTTGTGACTCCATTTGACCATGAGCCTGGTCCGTCAGATCTCAATGTAAGGGATTAACCCAAAGCAATGGCTTTTTGTGAGTTTTATTCCATATTCAACTAAGACAATAGAGTACATCATACTTAGAGAAGAAATTCCGCTTTCAACAGAAAGGGCAAGCTAGTTGTCTGGGTTGGAGACTTTGACTCAATTATAAAAACAGAAGGAGTGTGGCCCTATGGGAAGACCAGCAGTCTCAACTGACCTGGACCCCAGAGATCTCTCAGATACTGAGTCACCAACCAAGCAGAATACACCAGGTGACATGAGGCCCCCAACACATATACAGCAGAGCATTGCTTGGTCTGACCTCAGTGAGAGAAGATGCTCTTAACCCTTGAGAGACTTGAGGCCCCAGGGAGTGGGGCAGTCTGGTGAAGTGTAAGTGGAGAGGGTTGGAGCATCTTTTTGGAGACAGGAGGGGTAAGGAGAAATGGGATGGGGATCAGAAGGGGGATGAAGTCTGACTGAAGTGTAGAAAAAAAGAATTAAAGAATAAACAAACAAACAAATGAATAAAAGAAAGCAATTGAGCATTTAAAAATGACACAAGACTTTGAATCAATCTTCATCTTTTGTGTATTCAGAAAAAACAGGTAATCTTATGAAGAGATTTTTTTTCCAGCTTAGATCATGGTGTAGATTTCTAACATCAAGTTCATCATACAGTGTGGGTAGTTGGCTGGGAATGTTCTGGGTTTCTCCACAGGGAAGTTAGGCATGGCTGCTGTGGCTCCATGGTTCCTCACAATGACACGAGAAAGTCCATGAGTTTTTACTGGCTTTAATGTCATGGCAGATGGTAGATGGATCTGAATACACCCCCCATCAAACCCAGGGCAGACCTGAGTTAAATAGGGAGGTAGAGAGAGGGGAGGGGCTGAGGAAGAATGTTTAATTGGCTCCACCCTCTGATCTTCAGGTACCTCATTAGTATGTAAATCTCTCTAGGGCCTGAGGCGTGTTAGTCTGACTGTTGGCAATAGACCTCTCTGTGGAAGGGGTTGTTGGAGGGCTGAAGCTAAATGAAAAGAACCAGGGCCTGGGAGCAGAGCTTAACTCCTGCTGTCCAATAAGGTTCTGGGGTTCCAAGCTCATGCTCGACCAAGCACCCAGCTGCTTCTCACAGCCCACCGCTCCACAATACAGTTTAGATATCACACCAGGCATTAGCATTGCTGGATAACAAAGCTGACATAAAGGAACTAAGGGAAGACATTATCCAGTGCCCAGTCCTAGCACACCTCTCATAATCACTTGATGCTTTAAACCAGTTGAGTGGATGCTAGGCTTCAAAACAAAGCACCAAACTCACCCCCCTCACAACCTCAGCCTCTAGCCTCAATGCCTCATTTGCACTCCATGAGAAACACAGGAAGAGAGGTACTCTCAACTTCCTACTTCCACAAATTAACTTCTCATCACCTTTCAGTTATATTGAAGTCAACTCATCGTCATTGACTTCACCCAGTCTTTCCCTTTCTCTTCCATAATGAATAAGATTGTACCTGTGGTCTAGGACCGATTCTTCTGCTGAATTCAGTGTTGTAGATGATACACACACTCCTCAGTTTCTTCTATCTTTGTACTCAGATCTGAACTTCCTTTATTCGTCACGTTTCCAACCTCTAACTAACCAAACCACCATTCCCTCTTTCATTGCTGACAGTGCTCAGGTCCTTCACTCTACAGTTCTTTTTCCCCTCCACCCATTTTTCTGTGCCACAGACTAAGTCTAATTCTTCTTTTATATGATAGTTGTTAAAACTGAAGAGTCATTCACATCTGACCCCTCCTTTACACCTTATGTACAGCCTATGAAATAGCCTGAGATAACCCATCCATTCTACATGCATTTGAATTCCTACACATCTGTTCATCCCATTCACAGTCATGAACCCTGTTTTAGCTGGTCAGTACTATTTCTCAAAGATAAAACATTATACAATCCAAATTTGTGGCTAGAGATGTAGCTCACTTGATTCGACAGCCTGCTTGGCTTGCACAAACCCATGGGCTCAATACTCACTACTACATAAAATACAAAAGCTCCAGTCTGTCATAAGGGCAACAGGATCCTGAAGCCATATTGCATCCATAAGGCATAAGCAATGAGGGATACATGAAAGCATGCATGTTGCTACTCAGCTCACTTTCTCTATTTTTTTTTGGTGCATGATCTCCTGACCAGCTAATGGTCCTAACCATAGTTGAGATGGGTCTTCTCACATCAATTAACATAAGACAATCCACCACAAGCATGAGCATGGCAAGTTACTTTCCTGAGAGACTGTAGGTTGTGTTGCTCACTGTCATTTTCTGAAGCCAATCTGTCTTACATGAAACTCTGACTCAAAAAAAAAGAAAAATTTCAAAGTTTCCTTCATTCAGACTTCTGAGAGATGTCAAGAGGGGCAAGCTTCACTCTTCCCACAGGAAGAGTCACTGTCCATAAATGCCTCTTCTCCAGAATATCGACTTTCAGAGATCTACACATAGTCATGTCTGGAAAAATGAAAACATTTTCCCAAATTACAGTAGAAAAGGGAAAGATAGCATCTACAGTCTTATCTTTGTTCTTTTAATCAAAACGGCAAACACAAGTCACAAGTTTCTGGGAGAAATCTCATTTGTGTCTCAGGGCAGCTGCTCTGGAATTTGGAACTTAGGTCCTCAAGATTTACGACTGACTGATGCTGTGAAATCAGTTGTTTCAGGCTGTGAATCATGAAATCAGTACCAAGTTGGCTATAAAAAATGAAAGTTTTATGGTAAGTGGTTTAAGAAAAATGCAGAATATGAGTCCTTTGTGGTGTATTTGTTTTATGACAGCAATTCCCTGTTTTTAATTTTTTTTTTAAAAAAAAATCTTTCAGTGCTATGGGTATGGAAAAATCTTGAAGTAACTTCAGTGAAAACAGCTATGTATGTAGAATATAACAAACCTCTCAGACTTATTCTGCCACTAACTGAGACATGAATTTAGATGATGATGATGGGTTTGTTTCTGCAGGATTATATTTTATTAAAATAGTCACTTGGTATCAGGAATGAAATTTGTTGATCTTCTTCACACTAGGACACAAATGAATTTTAATTTCCTTTGGATCTACTATTAATGTTTATCTGATAGTAGATGTGTGTTGTTTTTAAGTCATTGCTATAAGACTAACAACAACAACACTGATCTGATACAGAGAGTCATTTTTCAACTCAATTCAAAGACTATGGCGTGATACTTTTCCTATCCAGTGAAATTTTGTCTGTATCATTGACTGTTTTTGTTTATCGCATTCTATGGTAAGTTCATAAAATATTGCATTATATTTGTTCCCGTGGCATTTACTGTCGGAAGAGTATTGGAATATCCATCTGCATGGTGGCTGTGGGTGACTTCAGTTAATGAGACATGTTTTATGGAACGTGCCTAAATTGGTAGGGTTAGGGACAAATAGCTTTTCTTTTTATTATTACAATTGGCCCCTCTTGTATGGGTCTGTGATTTCAATATGTGTCTAATGAGACAAATAACTATGATTTAAGAGGAGGAAAACGATAAAGACATGGTTAGAACAGAATTTCCCTGAGAGTCTAGAAGTCTGTCTCATGATGGATGGATTTTGAACGAAAGAGGCTCAAGTTCATACTATTGCCCTAAAGACTGGGATGCTGGTTTTCAGCTGTGATTTTAGTAGAAGCCCACATACACACAAAGGTGACTTGGAGTGCCACTGACAATTTATAGTAATGGCATTATTTACGTAGGTGCTGGTTATGACTCAACAGCATATGCAGTATGAAACAGGGCACTATCCACGTAGCCATGCTTTCCTCTGCACTCTGTCTGGTTTCTGATGTTGATTTCTATCCTTCCTTGTTCTTACATTTGAGTAAAAGTAAAGCTGCATGAAACTAGTGGCCAAAGTGACCCAAAATTCAGAAAAGTTGCTGAAGTGTTTGTCATAAGACCATCTCTACCTGTCCTTCATCCCAAATTACACATGTGTCCTGGACCTTCCATCTTCCAACTGGTCCTCAGGACATAGTACATCATTCCACATCATCCTTTTCTATCTTTATTTCTTTTCCAGAGAATCAATCCTGAAATCTTACTGCATATGAGAACATAGGTATATTATCTTGGCTGCTAAGCTAGGTTGAACAATAGCCATAAGATTTTTTTATTACAAATATCACTAAATCACACAGATATAACTGTAGTCAGATACCTTGGACATTTTAGGATGTCAAATTGACAAGACATAGAAGCAAGTGTTGATGAGGGACTGTCTAAATTAGGTTTGATTGTGGATACACCTGTGGGAATTATCTTGATTACACATTAATTGAGTCAGGGTAACCTAGCTAAATGTGGGCAGGCAGTACTATTCCTTGGATTGGGTTCCCGGATTGGTAAGGGTACTAATCTAGCTGAGCATGCTTGTATTCATTCTCTCTGCTCTTGACTATAGATGTGATGTGACTAGGTGTTTCATGGTTCTGCTGCTGTGAGTTCCCAGTGGTGCTGGACAGTTACCAGGAATTGTCATCTAAAGTAAACCCTTTATCCCAAATTGTTTTCTTTTGAGATGTTTCTATCACATCAATGGTAAAGAAAACTGGAACACTGGATAATCCACTGCATCCTGCTCCTGGGTGTTGACTTGGTTGGTTCTTATTGCACAAAAGATACAGTTTGTTTCATTTTATAACTATAGATAAATTTTATCCTCCTCTGTTTTTATTGCATAAAATTATAAGAAGCATGGCTATTGTTTTTAATTCTTATTGTCAGTTTTGAATGACTCATTTCCAGTATGTTTTCAGACTTATTTTTTCTTCAAACAGTACTAAGTATTGAAGAGGGGGAATTCATACTGCCTTCATCTTATAGATGAAGCACTGGAAGCTTGTCTAAGTTTATTCTGATGCTTGAATTTGTGAGTTCTCTCTCTAATTGTGACTCCTCCCCCCAACTTGACATTCCCAGGCATTGCTGCATGCTATTAGATAATTATGAGTCCCAGGAGATGTACACACAGAAGCTGATTTCTGACTTTGCTCATGGCCCTTTCTGTCCACAGATGTGAGCCCAAATTGTGCCTTTGGCAATGATTATCCCTGTGAATGTTTCAGGAGCTTGTCACATGCACAGGGTAGCATCCTGTGCTCTCCAGCTCTCCCAAAGCAGTTCTGCTTCACTGGACCACAGACATGGACAGGATTGATTGATGAAGAAACACAGTGGAGATGACATTTATGATTTTTCTGAAAGGTCTGGGAGAAACTTGGGTGTTTGGCAGTTTACTGATGTATAAAGACAAAATGCCAAAGAAATGGCATCTATTACAGGATCCCACTGTAGAGTAACAAGGTGCTTTATAAAGTCATTGTGTACATGGAGCATTGGGAAGCATAGGTAAATTTGATGAAGGGAAATCTTCAGGGAACTTGGATCCCAAACTATCCTCTTTGGTGAGTGGGTGGTTCATGTATAAAATAAAATTCTGAGTTTGAGCTATAAATCAAACAAGCTGCTTTTCTGCCTAGCAACACCAAATATAGGCAGTATTTCCATACATGCATATGGCCACTGCAAGTATTATGTTAAGTTTTGTTCATAGTGAGATTATATGTTTGGGCTTTCACAAATATATATATATATATATATGGCATGGCTATCTATGATCATGGTACCAATAGATTTGGTATCTAATGAAGATTATCACTCTTCTCCATGGTCCCTACTGCATGTCTTCATGAAGTAAAAGGCCCCCTTAAGCCTTTGTGGGGAGTTATTTTTCCCATTTATGAGAGCTGTGAGTTCCTAAACTGTTGTTACTTCCTTAGGCCCCACCTAAACACAACAGACAAGGTATTCAGCCTCAATATAAGAGATATTAAGGGGAAGAATAAAGTCACACCACAGCAGCCATTGTGTCCCTCAGACATTGGTCCTATGACTCTGTCTCATCCACTTAGGTACTGACACATTCTAAAGTTAATGAAAGAAAGAGAGAGAGAGAAAGAGAGAGAGAGAGGAATGAGAGAGAGAGAGAGAGAGAGAGAGAGAGAGAGAGAGAGAGAGAGGTCGGAAGCCTAAGCCTATTTGGGGGAAACCCATTGTGCCATTGCAGGGGATGCATAAGTCACTCTCTAGGTCCTAGCAGTTCCCAGTGTCATTGTCCACTGGGATTTGAGAACTTTTAGGGAAAAGAGACCATCCAAGTCCAACTGTAACTGAACGCTACAGAGCAGTCCTAAAGATAAAGCTAGAAAACTTATATGGTGTCACTATTTAAGACTATGAATTCCTGAGACCTCTGACATTAGACATGTCTGAATTTAGTGCTTTGTTCTTTCTATATTATGTCTCATTCTGTAACAGTAAACCCGAACTCCTAACTCTGTGTTAGCCATTCACATTTGCTTTATGTACCATTCAAATGAAAAGGAGCCCAGCCCAGTTTGGGAGATGCACATAAGAATTCCAGACTGTCAGAGGGCAGAACTGGGGGAAAATAATGACTGGACTGTTAAAAAAAAAAACTAAAAATAATAATAATAAAAATTAAAAAAATAAATAAAATAAAAATAGTAACTGTAAAATTAAATGAAAATAAAGAAAACAGATATTTCAGATATATGGGAAGTCAATTCCTTTTTTAAGTTTACCCTTATCTTTCCTTTAAAAAGTATTTTTTTCTTCTGTCAAAATTATGAAAGGAGTTGGATGAGAATGTATATTTTTTTAAAAATCCCATTTTTCTTCCTCTTAATGTTAGATAAATATGATACTCAATACTTCCCTTCTGACATAAAATGATGAAAATACAAATTTCCACAATAAAAAAGTTCTCAAATCTTTCTGTGGCTACTGACTGCTTATCCTAATATTTAATTCAATTGCAACCTAGAAATAGCATCAGACCCCAGAGGCTAAGGACACAGTCCCAGGTGACGTTCTGCACTTTAAACATGAAATGAGACTTCAGGTTCTAACCTGTGCTTCTAACTGAGCCAGTTAAAATCAATGTTCCCATGATCCTTCTGTACACGCAGTAATTTGTTAGAATAGCTTATAAAAGCTCTGTAAGCATGTTTTCTTTTAGGTTACTGTTTTATTGTAAGATAACACAGATGAGGATAGGTAAACGGCCAAAAAGGACCATTCCATGGTCACATATAATCTCCCCAAATTTTGGCCATTTGACTGTATAATTTGTATTACTAACTTAGTTGATGATTTCTGTCTTTAACCATTGATAGCCTTTATCAATCACATGTTTTCTAGAGATTAATTTGTCTAGCAAGCAGAGCTCTACAGAGGTTTCTGAAAATCACTTCATTAAATACAGATACAGTGGAAAGAGATATATCAGGAGAAGAAAGGACTCTAACTTTATTTCCCTGTGTACTTAGGAAATTGTGAGAGGTCCAGTTTTCCTCATACTTTTGTGTTGGCTGTTCTACATTTAAGTATGACCTACCTTGTTCACCTTCTTCCCTAAGCTGCATCTACCATTCTGTGGGTTCTGAACTCTAAATGAAGTAAATCAGGCTTAGGGGAAAAAAAAAAAACAGACTTGATAGACATTGTCTTTTTGTTGTGACAGAACAATTTTCCTGGGATGTTGATTAATTGAAATCTAGGAGTGTGCTTCTTGCTGCCATGTGTATACATGAGCAACGAAGGCTGATCAGCAAAAGCAATTGGAAAATTAGCATAGAGATGCCAGACAGTCGGTCTCCAGGAGTCCACTCACCTTCAAGTCTCTACTGAGGAATGGCCTAGCTCACTTCTTCCTTATAGAGTATCAATATAAAGTAACATTTTATTTTATACATTAAAGAAAATAAGAACATAATTTGATGCTGAGTCAAAGGAAAAATATTGGTCTATGTGTCCTTTTCCTCATTTATGTGACAAAATGACTGACAAAGCAACTTAAGGAAGGAAGGGTGGTTACTTTGGCTCATGGTTTGAGGTTTATGGTGAGATAGTTATTGTGGCAGCAGTTCTAGCCTACTGATCATATTTTATCCACCGTTGGGAAGTAGAAAGAGGTAAGCAATGATGTGCAACTTCCTTTATCCTGGTATTCTTAGTCTAGGACCCCAGATGATGGAATGATGACATCCACATGTAGGTTGAATATCTTTATCTCAACTAACTGAAGTTAGACAGTTCTTCACAGACATGCCTTGAGATTTGTTTTCTCACTGATTCTAAATCTCTTTGGAATGATCTATAAGATCATTATAACCCAAAACATAATTCGTGTTTTCCTGAATGCACATTACACTATGGAAGTACATGCATAAGCTTTATGGTGACAGAATAAAGGAAAGCCATAGGATTAAACGCTTAGCTATTTCATTGGTGAGGAGCGCCAGGAGGGTGGGCTTCAGCGTAGATGGGGGTCATTTATAGGTTTCAAATGGTATTTTGTAGTGTTCATAGCTTTAGGGTTGGTGGAAATTTTAGGTCAGCTAAGCTTAACAATATATTTCGAGAAGTTTGTCTGTTAGTCAGAAGATGTTAGGGCAGATACAAAAGTTAAAGTAATTGGCTATTAAAGGGCTTAAGATAGCACAAGATAATTTTGGCTCTCAACCTACAACATTCCATCTCTCCACAATCACGATGTTCTAGTGAGCCAAGGTCATGCCGTCTTCAGGATCTCTAATACAGATGAAGCTTGCTCAGAGAACACCGGTTCACAATGGCTTTGGAAAGCTTTTATTTCCTGCAGTTAAAAAAACTTGCCTGACATAAGGGTTACTTTTTAACTCAATTTATGGGTGATGCAGCCAAACATGAGACAGGTTAACTAAAGCTGATTTGTAGCAAGCTGAGAGTCAGCCCAGTTTGTCTAACTTTATAACCTATGTTTTCCATTTCACTTGCTGGTTAAGTGACCAAGAAAGATCAATTCATCTACTTTATACCTAAAATATTCTGTGACTGTTTCCCGTCATATATCAGGGAAAAGAAAATTACTCTTCAGCTGCTTTGGAATGTCCTTGATGAAAATTAAATGGCATATACAACTGCCAGATTGAAAATCCAGGCGCAAGCACGGTAACCATGAATGGAAGGCTCTGTGAACAAACAATGACAGCATTGTCTTAGATACCTGAATACTTAGTCATGGAAGTGGTTTGACATTTATTAACTATCATTGACTAGGACTTAACCCTACATTGGGGAGCTTTATCTTGGTTGCAGCCTTGTTTGGATCTGGAATTAGCTAAGAGACCTGACCTTGTGTTGGTCTGTGAGGGTGTTTCCTAGAAGGCAGTAGACCACACTATAAAGAGGACTAAGTGAAGAGCAGTTCTTCTTTTCCCAGCCTGCCTTCTCTCCCCACCAGTGAGTTCATCTGCTCTGTTATCATCACTGCTGCTGATGCTCTTTGCTGATATTGGTGCCCAGCTTCTCAGCCTCCCATTGTGAATCAATCACAAATGGCTCCTGGGAAGCTTCCCCTGACTTAGTTGCAAGTGGGAACTGCTGTGGTATCCAGCCTTTATAAACTAAACAGCTACAGTATTTCCAGGCTTCTCAGTGTATAGGCAACCACTGCCAGAGTACCCAGCTTTTACCGTGTAAGCTAATCTTATAAATCCTGTTGGTAATATGTATCTGTTCCACTGGTTCTGTTCCTCTAGAGAACCCTAATACCTAGAATCTCCAAAGTGAAAAACAACCCCCACTGGAACAGTTACCCCTGGGGTATCAATCTGAGACTCCTCTAGAGCCATGGCTTATTGTCTCATAGCATTTAATATTTATGACCCAGCTCTCTTGGCCAAGAGGCTTCTAAACCTTCATCTCACCTCTGTTAGACCTGCTGCATAGAATAAGCACTTTTTTTTAAAATTTGCTGTTGTTTGGGGGACTTCTTGGCAATGGTTCCCTTGCTAGTCCCCCAGATTAATTTTGGCATATGACATATAGCCTCCACATTTAATGAAAATGCACTCAGCTTTTTAACTGGGATGTGACAGACAGACTGAAACTTAATTATATTGGCAAGGATTTGACTTAATGCCGTGGTACATTGCTGAAAAAGACATCTCTTTAAGGGCGATTACAATTACCAGTCAAGACTAGGAGGAAAATACAGCTATGGAGAAATATTTGCACAAGAGGATTTCAGCTATATCTTTAGGACACTCACCCTGTCAGGGGCTGAGTGCTGTCTTCATTCATCCAGGTAATCACCCCTAGACCTTAGCTTAATAACTTTGAAGACCTTCATTGCATGTCTGAGCAAGAAAAATTTCTAATAGTATTAAGTGTTGTCTTCGTAGGAGGTCATGTCTAGTCTTTTAAGGTCTTTAACTTTACAACAGACATTGTAAATAAAATATTTGCTCTATAGTATCTCCACACTGAGCAATTGGGTTGTACAGTCCTCCTCCATCCCCAGGTCAGAGGAAACATAAATGTCAAAACGTATTATCTTCCTGCATCACTTTCTTTTTATCTGACTCCCTCTCACTTGCTTTCTTTCCTTGGTGTGGTGGGAGTACTTCTGGGCCAGTGATTAAATCAACATTTCACTACCTTATCTCTCATTACGCTCTTGCAAACTTATTCTGAGAAGGGTTCTTTCGCTTATGACCTCTCAAAGTTAAAAGCAGAGATTCTATCATTGTCCAACTTGATTGATGCTATTGAGAGTAGTTTAGCTGATTGGGTCCTATAGAGGAGATTGTCATGGGCAAAGGTCCAGGCGAGAGGCTGAGGGGAATGGATGATAGGGGATGAACTAGAAGCTTCTGCTTCAAGAAGAGGTCAGTATCTACCAAAGTGGAGATGACAGAAATGAGAAAGAGGACAGAGCTATAAATGATGGTTGGTACACCCCAGAAGCTGTTGGGGTTTTGTTATAAAGGAATAAGTAGTTAATATCTTTATTAGCTTGTTCCAGCACAGAGCAGTGCTGAAATAGGAGGATTTCGACTCCTAAGCCACCAAGGCTACATAGTAAAATCCACTGTCAAAAATGAATGAATGAATGAATGAATGAATGAATGAACACTTTAGTTTTTAGGGCTATGTTAGGCTTCCCTACAGGAACAGAATCAACTGAATGAATATGCATTAAAAGGAGATTCATGAGATTGGCTTACAAAATATGATCTGTTTATTCCCAAAGGCTGTTTCACACTGGAAAGATAGGAAGCCAGTAGCTGCTTAGTCTGCTAGACTGGGTACCTCAGCATTCCCAGTCTGGTGGGAAATACCTGTAAAATTCCAAAAGAGACACTGGTATTTATAAGTGTTAGAAATACAAGGAAGCTGAGTTCTAATGCCAGGAAGGATGACACCACCAGTCATCAGGAAGCAAAGGCAAACAGAAAAAGCAAAAACCTTTCCACTAGGACCTGCTTTATATCAGGGTGGATGCTCAAAGGTGCTGCCTGCATTTAGGTAGGTCTTTCCACTTCAATTAACCCAATAAGAAAAACCACTCACAGGAATGCCCAGAGGCTAACCTAATCTAAATAATCACTCACAGATGTGCTCAGGGACGTGTCTCATGGGTGATCCTAGAGCCTGTTAAATTGACAGTTAGAATTCAGCATGTTGTTTCACATTTCCAAGTATTCAATTCTGTCATAAAGCAACCATAGGTAAAGGAGTGGCTGCTTTCTGTTGGACTTTCTGTTGGAAACCTAATGCCAAAGTTGGAGGCTAGACTGGGTTTTACAGTGAGGTCAAGACATTTACAATAGAAGTTTCCCTAAACATCGACTGTGAGAGGGCAGATTTTGTCATATTGTACCTGTGGGACAGACATCTATGTATCCTGACAACAAAATACCACTTCAAACTCAGAGATATAAAGTGAACGACTGGTCAGTCTGGTCTCCAGAAGTATCTAGAGATCAGTGTTGAGCTCTGTGCCATTGACTTCTAAGATATCATGATGCTATTCTCAATATGACACTGGAGAGAGGGAAAAAACGGAAAGAGGAAGCCCAGCGAAGATTCTGTAGTTTGGGCAGAATGAGGGGGAACTCAGTGAGTCTTCAATTTGCACTTTGTTTGGTTGTACTTTGCCTTCTTCTAGACAACCCACTGAGTGCAGTATTGTACATTTTCTGTAATACCATATCTTGTTTATTCATGGGGTGTGAAGGTGCATATTTAATTCAGTGTGGGTGCTTCTGTCTGAGTATGTGAATAAAAAAAGGGCCAACCTTGGATGTCATTTTTAGAACATTCTGTACCCCTTTTACAAACAGTTGCTCATTGTCTTGGAGTTTACCAAGTAGACTACAGTAGCTAGACTCACTGCCCAAAAGTCCTCAAAAATCCTGCCTGGCTCCACCTTCACAATACAACATTTTAATGTGGTTTCTAAGGTTCTAACTTGACCTTTCATTCTTGAAAGGTAAACACTTTGCTGACTGAACCATCTTCCAGCCCAAACTTGACATTTTATTTTTCCTGTCTTCTCTCTGGTCCCTCTACATGATCATGTTACGAACTGACTTCTTTGAACCTGTGTCCTATGAGTACATATCATGACCTGATCTTCCAGTGTCCTGGAGTGTCACATATTCTTATAAAGTACAAATGAAAATGACTTCCTATTTTGTCTGTGAATAAAGATCTTTATTCAAAGATCATCTAAGACTTTAGAGAAAAATATGGCCACAAGGCTGCCAAGAAGGGAGCTGGCAGAGGTTTGTATATCCATTGCAGGTCCCTGAACTATGTCAGCATAGATATTCATCTGCTGTACAGTAGCAAAGAGCTAGCCTTGATAGGAAGTTGCTTATTCTCCAGAATTTAATTGATATAAGAAACATTATTACAAGGAATTAATTAGAAGCCCTCCCGTCTTGACAAGCATTTGTTACAGAGAACTGTGCTTATACATGATGAAGCTGGGCAAGGAATAGGGAGGAGGAGAGCTGAAGGTGTTTAACAGGCAGATTTGAGATACACTGTAGATAACAATATAATGGGGGCAACTTAATCACAAGGAGACAAGTCAGAGGCTTCCATGGGTGCTAAGCTCTCAGAGAAATCTAATGTGAGGCATTTTCTGACAAGTTGCATGGCTGAGCTTAAAGAAATTGAGTTGTGAACCATGTCCTGGGACTTCTGTATGTTGTACTCATGGGACAGACACCTATATATCCTGGTTTAAAATGGGAAAAAAATAGAGGCATGAAATAGGGGAAGTAACACAGACTAAATAAAACTGGCTTGAGGTCTGGATGACACAGATGAAACAGTTATATGCAGAAGCATCCCAAGGAGTTACTCCAAAATTCCACTTTAAGGGATAAATCATAGCAGTTAATACTGACTACCTTGTTGTCACAAGGAAAATAGAAGATGATATGTTGAGTTCCTGGGAAGCTTATTCAAGTCCTTTCTCACAAGAGAAGCTATTTACTATGAAATTTCTTGAGTCAATGGAAGCTTAATATATTTTACAATAGGAGTACCTTCTATGATCTCAATGCAACCTTTCCCTTAAAAGTTTAGCCACTTCAAGAGTATATGATCAGGACTCTAAGGATGACTGAATGACGTAGCCTTCTCTACATCATCCATCCATATATGTGTTGGGAAGTTCCAGTTATGCTGTTTTAAATGTCTGTTATGAATACAGTTCCCCTATCAAGTACAACTTTTGTTGTAATTTGAATACACTGTTCTCAGGCTGGGAGAATCATATGGTAAAAACAGCATTAGGCCAGCAGGTGAAATTTGAGTGATATTCAACTTAGCTGTGCAAAGATCAGTAATTGTTGGAAATAACATGTGTCATACTGTATGTGTATTGGGTTTCTGTGTGTGTGTGTCTGTGTGTATGGATGTGTGTTGTTTTAATATCTTAAATTTGTTATCTTAACAACATATATGTTGTTTTAACATTTAATTTCATGTGCTAGTGTGTGGGATAGAGGAAGTACACATGACACTAACCTCCTGTAAATGTTTCACGACAAATTTGTGAAGTACTAAGAACAGAACTCAAGTTGTCATGTTTGCATAGTCATCTCATGTTTTTCTTTTCCATTTTATAGTTCTTGATTTATTATAAAGAGTACAACTTAGGAAAAAGCATGCTCAGACCAACATATCTCAGAGCAAGATGGTGGCAAAGAGCGTCCTAGCCTTACCTAGGCATGTCATCTTCCCAGGAAGTCAGTATGTTCACCCATCAGAAGGCTTTCTGGAATTAAAATGAAGCAATCATGGGCAGGCACTTTGCAGTGCTTTCAGGAAATATTGGAGGAGGTACTAATGAAGTGAAGCAAGCCCATAAAATGAAAGTAATAGGGAAAAAGTAGGAAAAAAAGAGAACCAAGCCCTCATTCACTCTCAACAGGGCCTCTGAGTATCATGAGAGATTCCTACAGATTACCAAATGACCTTGGATTTGGGATATTTAAGAGAATGCACAAAATTACATAAACTTGTGCCAAATTCGAGACATTTTGTGGTGAGTCCCTTTTCCTTCTTCAGTAGTGGTCTACATTAATGGTTCTCCCAAGATAGCTCACCATTCTTGCATCCAGGTTTCCATAGGTGACCTCCTTAAGCCAAATTTTCATAGTACTTTCTCATATTGTCCCTAAGCATTGTCCCAAAGAGCCAGCTCTCTTGCTCACATGGTACACTATCATATATTCTTACTCTTCATTCCTCTTGATTCTACCCAGCACAATGTCTATGATAATATATCCCTTCTTCTCATTATTTACATGATTATAGTTTCTCATCTTTCCTCATCATGAATACTAATATTCCTGTCATCATACTGTCAATTTTAGAGTAGCTGTGTGGGAGTATTCATGGACTGAGAGTGAAGCTAAGATTTGACCTGAGCTCTCATCAAGAGGTAGGGCTTATGCCCAAGTGGATCAGTTTGCAATGAAAGGAATGAAAACATTAGGCACAATTTCTGCAGTAGCAACAAGAATTGTATATTCATGCATTTTACCTCCTCTCAAATGTAATTGCAGATACAACTATGAGGTATGTGTCTCATCAGTTGAGCTAAAGAGGGCAATGCACACCCACCTAACAGTTTTGCCCAGTCAAGTGATAAGGTTTAGAAAAAGAAGAATATAGTGGCATAAGCCAGATGTTGAATTTTGGCAGGGACAGGAAGTCTAATTTGACCTGACCAAAGCTGAGTGTATTGTAGGGAAATGATATGGAGATAGTATGGGCTCATTCATTGAACTGAAGTTCTTACAACTGTATTGCCACCAACATGTATTTGAAAGAAACATAGTAAAATCAACCCTCAAAGACACATACATTCAACCTGTCTCATTCATATTTAAAAGAGCGCTATAAACTATCCCATCTTCAGAAATATGGTTAACAAACGAGAAAGAATTGTCATTACAAATGCTACTGACTGACTCCATGGGCTTCACTTTCTTTTTCTTTTACATGGGAATTAGATTAGTCTGTTTACTCAATGAACAGGAAAATTGAGTAATGTGTGTTAGATGAAATTTGATCATAAAATATCTGAGAGTTGCTTTTGAATGGTAAACAGTGTCAGTTAAGTGCAAGGGGGAAGAAAGGGTCTTTCATTCGTGTGTGTGTGTGTGTGTGTGTGTGTGTGTGTGTGTGTGTGTGTGTG
>JANHMN010000008.1:14877520-14888804 GCA_030674055.1 Rhabdomys pumilio | reverse complement strand
TGTGTGTGTGTGTGTGTGTGTGTGTGTGTGTGTGTGTGTGTGTGTGTATCTACTTATTTCTTGTCAATTTTATAAGGGAATGGTCCTAAGAATACGCTTGTAATGCTGAGCTATATCATAGTTGGAACTAAACACCAGTTCCCAGCACAGAACCTGTCTTAGTCACGGTTCCATTTCTGTGAAGAGACACAATGACCAAGGCAACTCTTATAAAAGAAAGCCTTTGATTGAGGGCTTGCTTGCCATTGTAGAGGGTTAATCCAGGATAATCATGGTGAGAAGAGGCCTAGCATAGTGTTGCAGCAGTAGCTAAGAGCTTTATATACCATTCTGCAGCCAGTAGGCAGAAAGACAGGAAGATTGTGCCTGTCATGGGCTTTTGAAACTTCCAAGACACCCTGCTGCAACACCCTACTCTAATGAACCCACACCTCACCATTTCCAAATTCTTCTGCTAACTGAGGACCAAGCATTAAGAAATATGAGCCAAGAGGAATCATTCTTACTCAATCTATCACACCACCTCAAACATTTTACCACAGAAAATGTCAATCATTCTTGTAGAATCAAAAATCTTGAATATGTTCTATTGTTAGTAGTTAAATATTTTTCCTATGTCCTAATTATTATGGACTCTTTTGTACCAAGAGAAGCTTATGATCTGATAACTATCAGCTAACAAAGTTAGCCAACAATTAAAATCCACAGCAGGTAACATTAACACATACTTGAATTGCAGAGAATGAGAATTCTCTGTATCACTAGGTGATAAAGTACAGAAAGTCAAAAGCAGAATCACTCTCGGACTGCAGCCAGCTCAATGGATTCTGTGACTTCAATATAAGACATAAATAAAGCAAGGTATAATTGAGACAGAAGAGGATTTTAGAGTAAACTTCTCTCCAACCCCTTTATTTTAGGAAAAGTCATTCTGAATTTAAGAATGAGTGGTTTTTTTTTCTCCAGGACTTTGGGTTTAAAGGCTATTGTATCCAAGGATGATTGCTGAGGCATAACTTGCTGTTTGTGCAACCTGTAAATGGCCCCATGTCTAAGTTACAATTAAGGAGCTTGTTATACCATAAAAGATTTTCAAATTTTAATCTAGGACAACACACACATGGAGTTTAAATACTCTATTGACCAAACCCACTCCTTTGTTGGAGTTGGAAGAAACCCGCTTCAGTTTATCTCTCCCAGACTACATATTTGTAGTCATAAATCTTTTGTAAAGCTCTGTGAACACTAAAAATAGCCTGGTATCATTGGCTCTGCTGTGGTGCTGAGAGAGCCAAGCCAGAGGAGCAAGTCTCCTGTGGCCTTTCATGTAGCTCTACAGAAGGCCATGTTTACATCCATCCCAGCCTGCTCAAAGTATCTCCTCAAATGGTGGCATTTCCAGTCAAAATCATCTCTGTGTCTTCAGCTGCCTCTTTTGTCCAGGATGGAAACTGAGCGTTGCTGCTGGTGATCCTTTTGTCACTTCGTTTGGTGATGACTGAAGACAAGTAGATTAGATTGTCTTCATTCTCAGGGATCCCATAAGACAGAGCAGCATAGCAGAGCTGCTAGCACATCCCAGCCTCTACATATTCACTTGGGTCTCAGGTGGACAAGGAGGCGACACAGGAAAGTCCAGGCAGGAATTCCTTTCTGAAGGCTGAAAAGAGAAAGTTTCAATATATGTCCCAGAGCGGATCAGAACTAGAAGACGATTTCACAAGTGTCTAAAGATGAAAGCAACAGTGGCAAGAGAGATGACTTAGTGAATATGAGTATTGATTTTCTTGTAAGCACAAAGACCTGAGTTCAGATCACCAACAACCACAAGAGATATCAAACGTGTCCATGCACCTATAAACCCAGCACTGTTGTTGAGGTTGGGAGTACGAGATAGGAGGAATTTGTGGGTCTTATTGTTCAGCCAGCATAGCTGGAAAATAGGAGCTCAAGACTCATCCAGAGATCTGTTCTCTGAAATAAAGTGAAGGATGATAGAGTAGGACACCAGATGTCCTTCTCTAGTCCCTACAAAAGTAGAGAAGCTCTCACCTGGACCAACATGCATATACCATCCACACACATAAACACATACCAAACTAAGAGAGAGCAATAGTCTGAGATGGAACCCCCTTCTTCAAATATGGCTGTGTTATTTGTCTGTGCTTTATCCCACTAATGAATAGAAGTAAATTTTATAGACTCATCCTATGGACTTTATGGAGTAGATCTGTCTCATCTTCTTTTGTTCCAAGTATCTTATCTGAATCATCCATATTGAGTTATAACTGATGTACATATTTTAAGTAACAAAATGTTTTTCATTCCATAGGTTATGGCATGCCATAACCATGCTAATGAATTCATGAGTCTTGCAAATGTTCTGAGATGCTTCAGATTCCCTCCCCATTGCCTCTTCTCATCCTGCTTCTACCTTTAGGCAACAACACGTCAGTTTTCCATTAGTATCAGTGAGTGAGTTTATACTTTCTAGACTTTTGCATAAATGGACCACACTATGCAAGCTGTTCATCTTAGCTTCTCGCTGTCAGCATGATTATCTTTGGATTTATCCATGCTGTATCTATATCATTCATTCATTCATTCATTCATTCTTATTGCTGAATGATATTCTATATGATCCAGTTTATTCTTCCAATCCCCTCAGAATGTACATTTTATTTTTTTTTCCACGTTGAGGCAATTCAAAAATAAAGCTGTTTTTAACATTTGTGCTTGGGATTCTCTATGCTTTTATTTCTCTTGATAAATGTGTAGGAGTAGACTAGCTATTTTTGAGTGGAAACATAGGCCTGGAATAGGGTTCTGTGAAATTACTTCAAAGGTTTTAAGAATTTGTCAAGTG
Source organism: Rhabdomys pumilio (assembly GCA_030674055.1). Taxonomy (NCBI): domain Eukaryota; kingdom Metazoa; phylum Chordata; class Mammalia; order Rodentia; family Muridae; genus Rhabdomys; species Rhabdomys pumilio. The sequence goes on along the minus strand of JANHMN010000008.1, from coordinate 14,885,938 downwards.
TAATTGTAGTTTTGGCTACTTTATTGGGTTTTATTTCATACTACCCCTCTCAACTCTTCCAACTCTCCAACACTAGATAGAAGAGAAAGAGAGTTCGAGGGGGAAAGTAGCATTGATATGCCTAGAATATGTTCTACTGATTAAGGACATCAAATTCCTTGGGCCAAATGCAATCTTCTTTGTCAGGATATCTCCAAGCTGCAACCAGCAACCAAATAACATGCAATAGCAGGATGAGCAGCAGCAAGGCGAGCTACAGCTGCCACCTCTTTCAGGACTCTAGCATTTATATACCCTCTGAATATTCCCCAGAGTTCCAAACATAAACAATTTTCAGATAGCAAAATCATGTCCTTGCCATAACATAAGACAAATCATAGTTGTCTGCTGTGGACAATCAAAGACATCCCCATATCCCACACCTGAAATTAAAACAAAAATATATTCTAAAATCCTCACAACAATTAAGCATTATTTTACCAGCTGATAATTCTAAATCTACTTCATATAACCTTCTGGCTATATTTGTGGGGTTTTATACTTTATTTTATTATCCTGATTGGATAGTAAGGCTAGCCCAAATGGCCACATATATCAAGAATGCTCTTTTATTTCTAGTCACATATCAGATTCAAAGTTTCCATTAAAAAAAGAAAACACTAGAATGAAGAATATTATTGACTTTGTGCTAAATATTAATGAGATATATATGTTGTGATATGTAAAAGAAAGAAAGAATGAAAGAAAAAGAAAGGAAGGAAGGAAAGAGAAAAGAGATAGGGAGAGAGAAGAAAGAATGAATGGAAAGAGGGAAGAATGGAAGGACAGAAAGAAGGAAGAAAGCAAGGAAAGAAGGAAGAGAAAAAAGAAAAGAATTTTTATAGACTATTAGAATCAGGTAGCCATATATTAATATAGATTAATATTCCTTACAACTATTCTGTAATGTAAAAATATACCTATTTTATGTGTGTGATGGATGGATGTAAGTAGTCATATTTTTGCATGTTTTATTACATTTGTTTGTGAGTACCTGTGAGGTAGAGGCCATATGTTGATGTCCAGAATGACCTGGGTCACTCTTCCACTTTTTTCATTGAAGCAGAGTCTCTAGGTCAAACTCAGAGCTCACAGGTGTGGCTAATCTTGCTAGCCAGCTGGGTCTAGGGATTCTCTATTTTTGCCTTCCACAGCTGGAATTACAGGCATTCAGTGAACTAGTCCAATATTCATGTGGGATTCTAGGGATACTAATTCTTCATTGCTCATGCTTGTCTGGCAAGATTTTTAAATTTTGAACTATATTCCAACCCCAAAAAGTTAATATTCATTGTCCTTCATTTCTCAGAACCCCATAAATATTGCTCATAAGTTGATTAAAATGTGTATTGGTACCTTAAAACATATTTTAAACCTATCATCATGCAAATAAACAATGCCTTGACCTTTTAATCCCAAATGTCTATCCAGAAGCCTCATTGGTATCCTCTGACAATTTATGACAATCTAAACACTGTCTGGAGAAACCAATAATATAGGTCACTATTCTTGCTGTAGTAGCATCTAGATGATTGTCCATAAGGCCAGGTAGGATCTTCTAGAGCATCAGTTTCCGTAACTTTCAAATTGTGTCCCTAGCAACCAGCTTATGGTAAAGAAAAGAACCAAAGCCTAGCAACTGGGTTATTTGTTTAGCATGCATTATAAGAACTGTTGCCAACTCAATTAAACAAGAATCTCTTCACTTAAAGACAAAAAGAGGCAAGGTAGGAGAGAGGAGAGAAAGGAATCAAGCTACTGTCATGGCCTATTGCTCAGTCAAATGAAGAGCCTGCCAATTTCAGAAGTGAGAAGATTTGTTTCTGCTTGAACTCAATGCAATCATGTTGGGTTCCTAGAACAGAGGCTAGTTAACCTTTCATGTGTCTTTCTTATCCTTTAATTTCAAGGCTAAAAAAATAGAAACAATAATGTGCTGAATCATCTGCTGTTCTGTCAATGGTAGGGTGAGTCAGGTCCTTTCTAGACAGATAAGCTCACTACTAGAGAAAATATGGATGAGGGGTAGGGGGCTGTAAAAGAGCACCATCTCAAGTCTTCTGTTGTTATGAGACGGTTATACATAATTCTTTCTGTCCAGCTATACTTCTTCAGATACTAAATAGCACAAACTTATGTCAGGAAAAATAATAAGAGTCATCAACATCTTCTCACATAGTATGTAGAGCAGTAGGAGAGAGAGTCTGAGGTTTTCGGGGATCATAGAGGTCTTACACATGTTCTCTGTAGCAGTGTGTGAAAGATCTTTAAATATTAGAATAAATACATTAACAAACTCATTTTTTATTTAGGTGGAAGTTACAGAGAGCAGAGGTGAGACAGGAGTAGTCTTTAATATTTTTATTTATTTTATCGTATATGTTTGTACCTGTGTGTATGTGTAAATACTAAGTGTATGCAGGTACCAGTGGAAGCAACTTGAAGAGAGTGCCAAATCCTTGTAACTGGAATTATAGGCAGTTGTAAGCTACTCAATGTGAATGCTGGGAACTAAGCCTCAATCTTCTGCAAGAGCAGTAAATGCTCTTAAGTAATGAGTGATCCCTCCAGTCCAAGGACGGAGTCTTTAAAGATCAAAAAGCTAAGTGAGCACTAACTGATGGAATGTCTAGGCTCATATATCTCACCATACAAATGCCAGAGACGAATGCCAGGGCCTTGCTGATGAATGCAGGAAATGGAAATGGACCTGAAGATGTTTTTCTTGAAGCATCTTTATTTATTACCCAATAATGTATTTATAACAACATTTGGCCAAGGTGAAAAGCAAAACGCTGGGTGTAATGTTTTTGCAAAATACCATCTGCAACTGTAACCTAGTATTAAGATATTTGCATACTATTAAATAAACATAGTTTTTTTTTAACTATTAAGAGATAGTGCAGGTTGGAAGAGGGCTCAGCAGTAAAGAGTGCTTACTGCTTTTGCAGAAGACCCCAGTTTGGTTCCCTGCCCGATTCTGTCCTCTACAGGCACTGCTATCTCTGTCTGTCTCTGTCTCTGTCTCTGTCTCTCTCTCTCTCTCTCTCTGTTTGTCTGTCTGTCTCTCTCTGCCTCTGTTTCTCTTACACACACACACACACACACACACACACACACACACACACACTCACATTTGATTTTCTTACATGTGAATAAAAGAGAGTTTGCCTAATTTCTGCCACTGTGACAAAATAAGAAAGCAATTGCTATGAAGAAAAGATTACTTTACATCTTGAGTTCAGATATTTCTGCCCAGGCTCATTTGGCTTTATTTGTGTGATGAGTGAGAAAACGTCATGGTGGTAAACGCATGGTTGAGTGAAGTTGTTAATGGAGTGGTAGTGTGAAAGCAGAAAGAATGAGGGAGGAAGTGACTTGGCACAAGTTATACCCTTCAAGGCCATGTTTGTGGCCTGCTTTTTTCAACTTAATCTCACCTTTTAATGGCTTATTTATTTATTTATTTATTATTGTTGTTATTGTTATTATTATTGTTGTTGTTAACTTTATTTTTATAAATATTAATGTTAATGCCTTCAATATCCAGTTACATAATCTGAATAGAATCACCAACTGAAGACAAATCTTTAACATACAAACTGTAATATGATGTCATTGTATATGTGGCTTTATGTGTGAAGGTCACATTCATCCCCCAGACATAAGAGCATCTTAGGCAAACATCCACTGAGAAAGGCAAATCAAAATGAACTATATATTTTCTGAGATACTCTGCTAAACTGTTTCTATATAATTTATCTCACTTAGTCTTTTCAATTCTATGGCATGTATGTGATTCTCCTTCCTCAGCAGACAAATAGAACAAATAATTTTGTCAAAGTCACAAACCTAGGCTAGATTCTAACCAAGCTCTATCTAAAATCAAGGGTCAATGACAACATCTTAGGCATTTGATATTTATAATTTAGAAATTATGGCAAAAGGGAAGAAGCCACCATTTCATATATAAATACTAATTCTGAGAAGCTTCCCAGAGATAAATTCTCCTCCAGATTGTTACCCAATGGGTTCAAGGGTTGACTATTTGGTGAGATATGAAGAGATTGAAATTTAGATGCACTGAGTTCCATTAGAATATCTACACTTGTGGTTTATTTATCCCATCTGCCACACACACACAAATGAAGACCCAACCATCCTGAGATGGGATTGTGCTTACTGAGAAACACCTGAAGCCTGTTGTCATTCCCATAGTACATCAGACATCAGCAGGGAAATGAGAAAAGCCACACAGAGAAACTAGAATGCCTGCAGGTGGGATGCAGGTGGGTGACACTTCTCCTGCCCCAGAATCTAGCTTACGAGCTTACAACAAAGCAGGCATTTTTTACTGTGCAGGGACTAAAACAAACAGAAAATTATAAAGTGCACAAAAGGATTTTCCACACTGCTGAGCCTTGCAAAGTCTTCACACTTGAATTCCCCTTTTGGAATTTATTATCTCAAGACAGTATTTGCTTTGGAATGCCAAGGCAGCTGAACTGCAAATGTGTGCTGTTATGACTGGAAGTTCCTGGGGATGAGGGGCAAAGGGTGCAGGCTTCAAAAACCTGTCTTGCTGTTTGCAAAGTCTTTACAATATACCTATCTCTTACCTTTGTCTTTGGCAAACATGGGACCCGATGGAAAACACTATTTGGGGACACCTTCCTGACCATTTGTTTCAGTGGTATTATTTTGGAAAGCCTACTTTATAGTTACTAGCTCCTAACTATAAACTATATAACTAGCTCCTTGAACACATACCACTTGAGTTCTCTCAATCACTCTATATTCCGAAGCATCTTATTTAGACTGTGAGGTCTACACAGCATCCAGGTTCCTTAACAGTCTGTTCAGTTGGGTTATCTTCTTGCCCCCTCTACTCTGTCTTCTCTACCTTTCTTGTCTTGCTTTCCTTCTTTTTGCCTCCTCAATCCTGCTTGTCACACAGTGTCTAAATTCTTGCCCTTTCTCTAAGATTTATGAAGCTATAGAATGCCTAGAAAGCATTCTTTGTCTTTCTTCCATGTGATAGATGACTGTTCCAGTCACCTTGAGAGCTAACCACTTGGTCTGTATGGCATCTCTTCTATTTTTAATCTAAGATTAAAATTTAAAATTTTTCTCACTACTTAGCTTTTTATCTGTATACAGAATGGTCAATCCTTCAGGTCAAGACTTCCTGTTCTTGACTTTAGTGTCTATTGTAGAAATAAACGTTCAGCTTCCTGAGAAGTGTCTTAATGAAAGGATTTCATTAGGTGACTGGCAAATACCTGATAGAAGTAAGTGAATGAATGACCACAAAAGGGGAGAAAGACACTTGAGCTAATTTCTTCCCTTTTCTCTAGCTGTTGCTTTATAATTAGCTAAATAGAAAGTGGCATTAGTACTCATCCCAAGTTTGGGCTCATTTATGGTATCACAAAAATTTGTGAAGTGTCTCTGAGAAGGGAGGAAATCACTGAAAAGAAGAAACAAATCCCCGTAAACTACAACTGTTTTAATTTGATACTGGAGGTAGTAAGGTAAATTTTCGTGCCCATATATTGTACAATGGTATTGATTGGCTTGCCCTTTTCAAATTCATTAGAGCTGTTAAATTGACCTTTTGCTATTGTAGCAAAATTATTTCAATGAAAAATGAACATATGGATTGAACATAGTTTGTGTATTGGCGATTAAAGAGAATTATATGTAAGGCTCTATAAAATCAGCACAAAGGTAAATGAAGGCCTCTTATATATCCTTATGCCCAAAAATAAATACCATTTATATCAGTGTTCAAATAGACGTTAGAAGTTATAATATCAAAGGGCATGCCATGAATATAATCCTTGTTTCCACAGATTACCAGGCATAAGAAAATCCTCTTGTTCAATAGTTTGGATGTCAGATCAAGAATAACATTGCAAACAGCATTCAGTGTGCAAAGGAGAGGGTTGTTATGCAGTGCTTAGGTGTCAGCATATATCCCAGCCTTTACTCAAGGAAAGCAACACTGACTGGTTAATTGCAGAATCAACAAGACTCTGAGATACACAGTTTATCCAACATAGGAACTGAGGCCCTGGTACCTTAATTTACCCTTGGAAACATAATCCAATACATCACTAACATCTTACCTTCCAAGTGGAAAGCAGTTAACTGCACAAGCAGATGTATTAATAAGTGTCTCTTTGAGAAAGAACATTTGTCACTGAGTTCTCTATTGCATACAGTACCATGCTCAAAGAGGCAGAAAGACCTAAGGCAGAACCATTAGCCATGAGAAACACACTCTGTGATAGCATACTACATATGCCATATACAAATCTTCATCCAGTAGAAGTGCATATTAAAATACAGGCTTTAGGCACCTCTGGGATTATCAGAATCTCTAGAGGGGAAGCAATTGGAGATCAGGATTCTACATTTCAATAAGGAATCAGAGTGATTCCTCCCAAGCTGAAGGGTGAACTACTCTAGGGAGAATTATAAGTTTGATACTTGACTGTAGAGAGAACTTGCCTACAGATATGTGATTATCGATGGATGAGAAGCCACCACCAGAAAAATAAAAGAAGGAAAAGAACGGAAGTCAGAAAATATGATAGACTAGGTCCCCAATGCCATCTCCTAAATTTGAGATATGAAATAAAGTCTATTTTTTGTGCTGTGTGGATATGGCATATAAAAATTTAAATTTACTGAATGACATTCAACATATATGTATGAAAATAAAAGAGAAGACAAATAATGAGTAGCTAAGAAACATGTTCCTATCAAAAACAGGTTTCAAAGGGGCAGACATTGAATATGAAATAATCACTCGAAGTTAGAAAAAGATAACACTTTTTTTGGTAAGGAGCACATTACAAAAGAAATGTGGAGAAGGCTATGCTCTTGTGATACTGTTTTTGGACTTTCTGTCAAGCAGGAGATCCTGAAGATCATAAAAGGATAAAGAAGATACACATATACTGGAGACTGACCTTGTTCAGCGGTGATTTAAAAATGATTACAATATATTTTAGACTGTCCAAAACAGTCACAATAACTGGTATTTGGTCTTCATTATATGGCTGACTGTATTTGTAATCACCTAAGAGACCAGTGAGGTACACCTGTGGGCATGACTATAAGGCTGTGTCCACAGAAGTTTCACTGAGGGCACAAGACACATTGTGATGGTGGGTACCATCATATCATGAGCTGGAGGCTCCCAGGTCAGAATAAAAAGGATACTGGAAAAAGGCAGACAAATGCCTATTTTTCTCTCTTTCTCTGTTTACTGACCAACTATGAAAGACAAAACACTTCTGCAACAAGTCTCAGCCACCTCAGTTTCCTGCTCAAACACATTGGCTAAGCTGTTCTGGATGTAATAAACCCTGACAATGTGGGCAAACACAAATCCTTCCTCCTATAGGTTTTTTCTGCAGGGGATTTTCCCACAGTAACTGGGAATGTTATTAGTATTTGACCAATGTCTTTGAAGTTTACTTCCCTCATGCATTAAATGTAGAGGCTGGACAGCTTGAACTCTCAGACAACCACCAGCTTTTTATGATTCTCTGTTGTTATCAGTTATTCCAGCCCTCATGAGAACCTTTCTTCTCTGCCTGGAATGAGATCTATTTTGCCTCCAGAGCTCTGAGGATGTTAGCTGATGCAGAGTATCTTGAATAGTTGAATAGCCACCCTGCTGGGACTGGAGAGAAAGCTTAAACTGTCTTTAGGTTTTCACACTTGCACACCTCATCAGATGCCTCTGTTTTCTGGAGCTTTACTTAACCATTCTTCATTTTTAGCATCCTCTGTGCTGTTTCCTGAGTTGCTCATGTCCAGGTTTCTCATCCCTTCTAAATGAATTCTCTTTGTTATATTAAATAGAGGATTTTAAAAACAACTACAAACAAAACCAAAACAAAAACACTCACCCACAGGCTTACATAACAGATCATGTAGGGGGGAAATCCAAGATTTAATAAGGCATGAAGTCTTGAGGGAAAAAAAATTAGAGGAAGCAAATTGATTCTTATATTGGTTGGATTTCAGAAACTCAGGGAAATTATAGCAAATCGTCTTGACCTGTGAGTTCCTGAAATCAAAAATTTCTCATTGAAGTGAAACAATCTGTAAGTCTTTATGGTTAGGATTTTAAAAAGCTTTGAAGTTGATATTATCTCTGTCTCTTTGTCTCTCTGTCTCTGTCTCTCTGTCTGCCTTTCTCTGCCTCCCTTCCTCCTTCCTTCCCTCCCTCCCTCTCTTTCTGTGTCTCTGTCTCTGTCTGCCTCTGTTTCTCTCTGTGTGTTTTTCTGTGTGTTTCTCTGTGTGTTTCTCTCTCTCTCTCTCTCTCTCTCTCTCTCTCTCTCTCTCTCTCTCTCTCTC
>JANHMN010000008.1:14845223-14862813 GCA_030674055.1 Rhabdomys pumilio | reverse complement strand
AGAGAGAGAGAGAGAGAGAGAGAGAGAGAGAGAGAGAGAGAGAGAGAGAATGTGTGAATGTGTGTGTATGACTTTAACGTAAAAGGTATACACTTATTTGGATAAACCAGGACAATGTATGGCCACCAATTCTCAGAAATTGGCTAGAAGTTGGGGAGTTATTAGTATAGTCTAAGAGCAGAAACATGTGAGAAATGTATGGAGCAGCAAAAAGAAGAGGCGACTTGTATTGGGCTTTGAATAAGCTCCCTTGTGACCGTCTATTGGAGTTGCAAAAAGATAAGAGAACAGTCATAGGTGGAAGGTGTAGTTCACTGGTGATCATTTGCCTTACATGCTGAAGACACTGAAATGAGGAGGAGCCATCCATCGTTGGTGATTGGTAATTAAATTAAACCTTTGAAGCCGCAAGGTTCATTTTTCTCTGGTGACCATGAGAATAATGAATATGGAAGTATTTCTTCCAAAATACTTAAATAGTTTCTATCATGTGCCTGGCCCAGTGTTGGCACTGGCTAATAGACAGACATGTACTTGCTCTCTGTGAGCTTACTGTGTAGTGGGCCACTCAAGCAACGAGCAGTTCCTCAGAAGCAGCCCGACCACACAGCTGTTCTTGCAGTTTGAGGCTCAATTGAATTGCTTAACTTTCAATTCATTGTCCAAATGAGATGTGATATTCACTTCCCAGTTCATGCATAAGCATGTATGGCTCTCCTTACATGACACATATGCTTGTGGAGTTAGGAGAAAATTGAATGTCCATTTGCTAACTTTATTTTTCTCGTGCAGCAAATGTCAGTTCGGGCATTGCTGGTCAAACACACCTTATAATGAGCTTTGGTAATTTAGCTCCTAAGATGGCTTGGTTATAGAACCCCATAAAAGTTTATTGACTCTTGCTTTCTGGCTTGGGTTGTAGGTTAGAATGTACCTCAGAAATTAGCTTCCTTCAGTTTAATGACTTCATTACAGAGCAGTTTGCGTGCTCTCAAGCACTTCCCAATATATTTTAAACACCAGTTTGTAGCTATCTTGAGCTATTCCTATGAAGTGGGAGAGGCACAGTTGGCTTCCTTAAATTGTCAAGATAAAATGTCAGTGTCCAGGTGGTTGTGTATCTTAAACTGTTCACACCGACAGAGGTGGCTCTTTGAATGTTCTAGTGTCAAACTCCAGTACTATAAAGAGACCCTGGGGGGGGTGGAGGTGTCTCAGTAAAGTGATCAGTATCTAAGCCTGAGAATCAGAGTTCAATTCTCAGTACCTAAAGGAAAAATGTGTGAATGGTGGTTAGTATTTGCAATCCAGCTTTGAAAAGAAATAGACAAGTGTATCCCTGGAGATTTCTGGCCAGATATCTTAATCATGTTGTGATAAAGAAGACTCTATCAAAAAAAAAAAAAGTGAATGGCACCAGAATAGATAGATAGTGGTGATATTCCAATTTGCTCTCTGGTCTCTCTACACACATGCACACACACACACACACACACATACACACACACACACACACACACACACGCATACACACACGTGCCTGTGGAAACATACACAGAAAGAGGTCTCTATAATTTTCCAATTTTTTGAGTATTTGAAAATTATATTTGCAGTTTACATAAAATTAAAGACAAAAATGAGTGATGAATATTTATAGCCATTTATTAACGTGTATCCACCATTGAATGAACTGGAATTTCCTCATGTCTGAAGAAGATGTTTCAGTAGGACTATTAGCCTTTTCCTGGTATCCTACAGCATCATATTACACTTAACCAGTGGATTCTTCACATGATTTCCAGAGATACAGTAGTGTCTGCAAAGCTGAATACTTGTAATTTGTTTTTTGTTTCTTGGGGTTCTTTTGAGACAAAGTCTCTCTGCTTTTCGTGGCTGGCCTAGAACTCACTGTGTCAACAAGCTAGAGAAAGACAGAGAGAGGAAAGTGCATGTATTTATATGTGCAGAAGTACATACATGTTTATGTACGTGTGTATAATATTAATATGTGCAGGAACATGTGTTGCAGCCTGCAAATGAAGGCCAACAATCAAACAGGTATTGTCCTCAGCTGCTTCCCATCAGTTTTCGTGATATAGGCTCTCCCATTAGCATGGATGTGTCATTTAGCGAGGCTCAGTGGCCTGAAAATCCCAGGGATCTGCCTGTCTCTGTCTTCCCAGTGATAGAACTATAGGTAGACTCTACTCCTCGTATCTCTTTGTTGTTATTAACATGGTTTTTGTGAGCTGGTCATGGTAACACAGTTCATTATGCTCAGCACTAGGGAAGCAGAGACAAGGATCTCAGTGAGTTTGTGGCCAGTTTGGTCTAGATAATAAATTTCAGAATATCCAAGGCACACAGAGAAACTGTCTCAAACAAAACAAAAAGAATAGAAACAAGCAAACAAAAAACAAGATTTCTGAGAACCAAAGATAGGTCTTTGTGCATAAAGGCATACAGGGCCATCAGTTTACTACCTGAACTATTATTCTAGTCCCTACAACTTTTTAATAATAATCTTCAGAAGGATAAATCACTTTCCCTTTAATTAAAAATATATAATAATTCTATCAGAAAGTAGAATATGTATTTAAAAGAACAATAACTCACGTGCAACTCTTATCACCTCGGTAAAAAATCTCATAAACATTTGATACCTACTTATATGTAAATATATATCCTAATATACTTCAGAACCTGTTTTATATGTGAGGCTCGCCATACCATATATTTGGTAATCCTAAATCTATAAAGCTGCAGAACATATTTCTTAATATTTATTTTTTTTAATTTATAGTAACTAGAAACTTTGAAAATGTTTACTTTTTGCTAGTCTTCCTCTTTTATTGGAAATAGAGTGTTCTGTTCTGTAGAAAACTCAACAGCTATTTTCTTGTTAGTAAAGGAACAGATGGCTTCCCAGGATCTCACTGTTGCAGGAATGCTGTGAGTATATATGACTTCATAGGTAACTCAGAATCACTTTTATATCATGTGTGGTTCTGAGGTTGTTTCTTAATAATAATTACATTTTTTCAGTATTACTTTAAGTTTTCTTTATTTTAATAATTTAGAGAGACTTTCTTAAAAATGAAACTATTGGGGAGGTACGTGTCCCCAGAACTTCTCTATTCCCTCTGATTTCTCTAAGTGTGTGATGCATGCTCTTTAAGGCTGTGTAGCTCTGTAGATTTCCCTTCACTTTCTCTGCACACACCTCTAAGACTAATCCCAAAATCTCAGGGTCTTGGGCAGTTTTTTTCTCTATTGGAGAAGACAGCTTCTGTAAGTTTCAGACAGATTAGAGTTCACAGTGTTTTAATCAATAATGTGGACATATTGTCACCTCTTCCTATCCTGTTGGCTAATTTGTACATAATCTATTCTAACTATTACCATGTCCTGAATACAAGCCTCCAAAATGTTCTTAAGATGCAAAACTAACAACTTTCAAAGTTTTCAAATCTGAAGATGAATGACATTGACAGAAATAATAATAGAAATATCTCACGCAAGTTCCTTGACAACCAGGAATGGAACTTTCTGAAGGCTCACTTTAGAGCCCTCCTTTAATCTGATTGGATGAAGGTGGCAAACAGGTGCTTCATAGCAAGATATATAATTGTCAGTGTTTTTTGTTTTACTTCGTGGATTGATTATTATAGATTAAAATTTTGGAAGTTGACAAAATAAACAGTATTATTTTGTTCAAAGTGTTTTGCACATGAACTGTCAGGTGAGTGACCAACCACTTTCTAATTGGATGTAAATCCCATTCCACAAAATAGAACTCATGCCTGATACTGCCCTGTGATTAGCTAGGTCATAGCTTCTAAGAGACAACTCAATACTGTTTGTTATTCTGCTAAATGGACATAATAACAAATGTCCCTGAGTTCTTCTCTTCATACTTATGTATTACTGCATCTAGAAACCCTCATCCGAGAAGCTCTTTATTTAATGGGTGGTAATTTATGCAGAGACCCATAAATGTCCAAAGTGCAGAAAACTCAATGCTGTGGAGTGCTCGGCCCTAAATGGGACATCTATATCAGTCCCTTCTCCCAAGAACTAGCCATCATCATGCAATCAGGAAGTAGGGGAACTGTAAGAGCCAAAAGTAGTGAACATCTGCATCAAAATAGTAATTTCTGCGCTGGACATAGCGTAGCTGGTGCATACATAAATTTACAGGGACTCTGACTGTATACAAACGGACTACACAAAATCAAGCTACCAAAATCCCAGAATAAGTCCCAAGGAGTGGCTCATCAAGTCCCACCTCTAGGTGAGAAGAAGCTGTTGACAATCGATTGATGTTGGGTGAGGTAGAATAAGCTTTCTTCAAGGATGTGACCACTAAGAAACTATCCAGGCTCTTGTAGATCACCCTGCACCCTTGAACATACAGGCAGCATTAAATAGACTCATTGGGTTCTAAAACCAACCAACAAAAAACAATATGTGAAGGAGAGGTAACACGAGAGGGAAAAGTGCTGAATGGCATAGGGAGGGAGTTGGATGGATGGGATGGATCTGATCAGAACAAGTTACACATATGTATGATGTTCCCAAGCAGTCACATTTTTGTAAAATACTTTACAAATGAGAAAATGGAGTGATTTAGAGCAAAGGACACTTTTTTGTGGTGAATTTCATGTGAAAGCTCAGATTTCAATATCGTAGCCACTATCTTTGTATACATTTATTTGAATTTGCCCTTTGAGTTAAGTTTTGGTAGTCATTATGCCCGTTGTATTCTCACATGGACAGTGTCAGTTAGCATGTTCAATGGTACATATATTCTACATTTTTGTCATCACAGTAAGTCCCACTGGATAGCCCCTTTTATCTTCTAGTCTAAAGCTGATTACACTGTTCTGCAACATGTCTTACTGAAACCCTTGGCAGCGCTGAACATTTCTCCAGCAACTCTTATGGTAATTCTAGACAAACCTTTTAAAAGAAACCCATTTTTGCATTCCAAAGTTGTACCCAGGTACATTAAAGCATATTATAATGTCAGTGTGTTTAAATTATCCACACAGGATTCATAATTACCATGTTAGGTCTTTTAATGTACATGTCCTTTAATTTTGCATTTTTCTTAAACCTATCCAATTTGAATTTGCACTTAACCATAAATAATAGAGTGTGTAGCTCACACATATCAATGAGAATCGCCCTTAGAAGTGTAAGATTGTTGGCTTAATACCAAGAAATGCTTTGGAGATCAACAAATCCCTTGACAGATGCATGCTGCCACAAGGATTTATTTTCTTATGCTCATAGCTAAAATAGCACCCATTGCATTTTGCCATTTAACAACATTGGAGAAGAAGGTTATAGCAAAGTGATTTACAAATAGCGATTGCATTTCCCAGCTTACCTATTTCCATAAATAAGTCCAGAACTTTCATCTAGATTTGAACATCATGCCCAGCAATATTGATATCTGTCTCTACAGTAATCAAACAAGAATGTGTCAGCCTTTGATCTCACTAGAAAATGACGGAAATTATCCCATTCCCTGACATTCATATCGTTCTTTTCTGTTTTGACTTTACCCCATTGGCACAAGAAGCAAATGTTTAGAGGTTATGATTTCAGTAGAATTGAATACCCATCACCGTCTGCTTCATTAATGACTGATGCATGGAATCCCATTATTAAAAGTCTTTGTTCACTAATCTCAGGGACACATGGAAAATAAAACTAGCATGGGGACAGTACAGACAAGAGGGCTAAGACAGTCTGCAGACAGTACACTACATCATAATGGAAATTTCCTATTTCTGCTTCCTTTCTATTAAGTCAAAAACACTTCTCCATTGGCATGCAGTTTGTTATAGTTGATATTTTAGATAGGAGATAAAGTAGGTGTGTGTCTTCAAAAATGTTAGGGAGTTTAAAAAATATGATAAGATGAATATCTGTGAAAACGATAGAGTGAGATAATGTGATAACTTTGGAAAAGAGCACGAAGGGACAACATTAAAAAAAAAACTAAAGATGTTTGTATCTACATTAACTATATAAGGAAGTAATTTCCACGATCCCGCTAAAATATAACAGACAGTATTTCATACCCTAGATAAAGATTCTAGCAATCATTCAGCAGGACCAGCAAAGATGGGATACAGGTATGGATGAGTTTGCAACACAAGTGTATCAATAGTCTTTCTGCTTTCAATACAGAGATTCGAGTACAGATGTGAGCTCAAGGAAGGAGCATCTAGTGAAATCAGTGAAGATTGTTTCAAATGTCAGAAGAAAGTGGTGTTGAAGATGAAAAGACACAGAGGCACTCTGATTGCTCAGCTTAGCCTCCTCAATTCAGTGTTAACTCAGTGATAAAGATGCGGAGGCAACACCCTTTTTATCTTTATATGGTTACCCATAAGTTTTGCTGCTGTATTCATTTTTAGTTTGATTATTTTATATTATTCTGTGTTGTTACCCAGTTTACTCCCTGGTGTGCCTGGTCTCGTCTTTATGACCTTCTAGATCTTTGAATGACTTCCTTTTACATCCTCAATTCAATACAGTACAATAGCAGCTAAAATGAGAAACCTGGGATATAGTCTTCCAAGTATGTTCTACCACATCTATGTTTTTGAGAAGTAAAATTTCTTTGGTTATGTCTAGGGAACATCTAATTAAGTTCTTTTCTTCCTTCTAAACATCTTGTAAATAATTCATTTTTGTGTGTACTTGTGTGTGTTTACACAAATATTAAAGTATCTGTGGAGGCCAAAAGAGGGTATTGGATTCCATGAAGCTGGAGATACAGGTGCCTGAGATAAATCCTGTGACCCAAACTCAAGAGCTCTTAACTGCTGAACTCTCTCTCCAGTTCTGTCATTTTCAATGGGATCCTGGAAATTCAAATCTTTAGGCTGCAATATTTGTTTCATTATATTTTTATATTTAATTTCCACATATTCTGATATATAATCAGATATGTATAATGGCGGCAGAGTGTCAAATTCAGAATATTCATTTTGTGGGGTTTTAAATATGCTTGGCCCAAGGGAAGTGGCACTATTAAGAGGTATGACATTATTGAAGGATGTATGACCTTGGTAGAGGAAGTTTGCCACTGTGGGAGTGGGCTTTGAGGTATCTATACTCAAGCTCTGCCAAGTGCTAAAGGGATCCTGCTGCTGGCTGCCTTCAGGTCGAGATGTAGAACCCTTGGCTCTTCCAGAACCATGTTTGCTGCCTTCTGCCAATTCTTTCTGACCTGATGATAATGAACTGAACCTCCGAAACTGTAAGCTAATCCCTGTTAAATATTTTCTTTCATACAAGATACCTTGCTCACAGTGTCTCTTCACAGTAATGGAAACTCTTAGATAGTCTTGTCTGACTCTGTGATCTTATCAAAGAATGCAACATTTTTTTTCACACTTCTAGTTTCCCCATTTGAGAAATTAGCGATGGAGCCAGAGGTCATATAGCAGTCATAGGATTTGCCTAGAGAAGGTTAGTTCCGGTCTTATAAATAATCTAATACTCTTAGAGTAGTGTCTAATATTATTTTATACCGTGTGTGTTATCTCTCAGTTCCTTCTACAACCATCTCCATCACTCTCTGGTGAGGCCCTCTTGCCTAGGAAGTGGTTATGTGAATAGCTTGGGTAGGCACACAAAAAGTTCTTGTCCAATGGAATCATCCACTGGGATGTGTGTTGAATTCCTGTATGGAGCAGCAGATGGTAGTAGGTGGCTGGGGGTGGGGAGGTTTCTTCAGAAGCCTGTGGGCCAGCGACAGCTGTACTCTTGCCTCTTGCCAATTTTTCGCCCACAGTACCTACTTGGTGGCTTTGCCACACCCAGGTGTGCTGCAAGCTTAGTGACTCATTACGAGACACTGCAGCAAACTCCTCATCATGTAATCACAATGCATGAAGGTTAATTGATGCCTAGTATTTCAGAACATTCTTTATCAGGTTTTGCCTTCCTTGGGAGTCCCTTTTGGAGCTCAATACTGGGAAGTAAAGTAAGTTGGATCATGTTTACAGGCAAGAAATAAAAGAGGTTTAATGTCTAAATTTCCCAGTCAGTGTCCCAGATAGGAATGAGCATGAGCACGTGTATTCTAAAATGTCCCAAATCAGACATGCCTATAGACCAACACAACGTAAACAGCCACTTAATGAGACTCTCTTCCCAAGTGATTCTAGGTTGTGTCAAGTTGGCATTTGCAACTAACCATCAAGGAAAACTTGTCATCTGAATATTAACAGGAATGACATCACTACCACACACTACAAATACGTCTCTCTATATTACAGGAGCCAGGGGAGAGAGAGATGTTCTCTATTATGCCACTAGGTATGAATTAATTTCCCCAGATTTAGTCTTCTTGTCATATAGAAACCCAGTACTCCACTGACAGAAAATAATCGTTATCAATGAAGAGTCATTTGACTTAACAGGACAGATTTGAATTTCAAAATTATATGGGAACATGATATTTTGTTTTATTAGGGGGACTGTTGGACTTAGATTTTCAAAGACAATCTTCACTAGTAGTGACTTCCAAAGTTCTCTTTTGTCCTGCACGTCTACAGTGGTTCTCAATTTTAAACTGTCAGTCTTATAAATGGCCACCCGAATGTGTTAGAGAACCCAGAATGTTCTTAGTTAATCCTGTGGAGAGTAGATATGACTGCCATGTGAATATCTCTTCCAAAGTTTATCCGAGTGTTCAATTTATTGTAAATTACATATTCTTAAGGGAAGTCCATGCTGTTTGTTTACCTGGTAGATACCTGAGTTGTCTAAGATTGTCGTTATCTGAATTGAAGTGTGTGATACTCCAAAAATTATAGTAGAGTAGTATGCCAATTTTCGTCAGTCTCGAAAACAGTGATTTGAAGAGACTGTCACATAAGTCAAAGCAAATTCAGGGGCTCTGTTAAAACATCTACTGAAGCCTGATTGAATTGCTCCCCAACATTTTTCTTCATCACATTAACACTGTGGTCTGGGTTTGATCCAGTGTCTTAATAACCTCCCCCAAACCCACAGTGAAAAAATAGGTGATTAAGTTTTCCAGTCTACCAGTAGGAAGATAAACTACTGGTATATGGAGAAACCAGTATCTTTTTTATATCCTGAGAGATTTTGGGGCATGGGTGGGTGGCAAGACTGGGTGTCACTGTATAGTCTTAGCAGAACTGCAACTTACTCTGTTGACCAGAGTAAGTTACTTACTTACTCTGAATCTTAGATTCAGAGATCTGCCTGCCTCTGACTCTCATTTGCTGGAATTAAAGGAATTTGCCATTACCACCGACCAGTTAAAATGTGTAGGCCAGGCTGATCTTGAACTCATGACTCTCCAGCCTCCACCTGCAGCAAATCCTACTAGCATGTACCACTGTAACTAGCCTGAGCTAGTTTTGTGCATGTAGTATAAATTATAGGTAAGAAACTAAAAAACATAAAGAAAACCACAACAAACAAAAATGAGAACGCCTAGCCTATTAGGTTGAATAAAGCAAAGAAATGTAGGAGGAATAGAAACAGAGGTGTTCATAGGAACTGAACAGGAAGAATAATAATGGATTGTGGGTTATGGGACCCAGTATAAAGAGTGAGTTTCTGATTCATGGTTTCTCTGGAAGATAGCACTTTCCTCTCATATTAGTTCTATTAGTCAAAGTAATGCACTTGGGTCTTACATTTCACAGTCAATTTTGCAAGACTTGGTTTATGGGCCTGGTGAAAGCATCAGGGCAACCCTTGGCTTCTTGGGTAATGAATTTGGCTAAGCAAGTCAAAACCATCCTTGTTATTAACAATGTTAACTTAAACACAGCTCACAGGACTCTAATTCTATGATCAAGGTGGTATTTGAATACCTCATAAAGATAATTGTTAATTAGTTTTAAATGTTTTAATTATAGTAGATTAATATGAAAAAAACCAAGTTGTAAAAGTAACAATAGTTACCATATGCTTGATAAAAAGATTGCCCAAGATTATCAGATTGTCATGAATGTATATGTATGTTCATGTTATATTCATGTATGTTCATGTGTGTATGCATATTTGTGTATGTGTTTGTGCATGTGTGTGCAAGTCTTGATGTGAGTATGCATATGCATGTGTGTGCAGGTGCATGAGTGTATATGTTCATGCATGCATGCGTGTGTGTGTGTGTGTGTGTGTGCATGTAAGTGTGTGTGTTTGTGTGTAGGCATCATTTCTTAGGCACTATCTACTTTTTTATTCTTATTTTTTATTTTTGAGACAGGATCTTTCATTGGCCTGGAACTGGCCAAGTAGACCCAGATGGCTGGCCAATGAGTTCCCAAGATCTGTCCACCTCTGCTTTTCCTTACAAGAACTAAGATTATAAGCACATGCCATGATGCCTAGCTTTTGTTTAAATGTAAGTTGTGATGGTCAAAGTCATTCTCCTGCATTCCTATCAAGCACATTATATGCTGAGTCACATTCCTAGCCCAAGAATTTTCATTTATAAGTAGAATGCCATTGAGGAGCACAGAGGCATACAGCTCTTACACACAATCCCATTTCTGATGTTTAAAAGGATGGAAATATCATAATGAATATCGAATGAATTTGGAATGGAAGGAAAGAAATTCAACTCTCATTTTTCTGAATGATAAAGAATGATATTGAAACATTCTTGAGAAATATCTAAATTACATTATAAAAGTTTGAGTTCCAACACTGCCAAGGAGTGTTATAACTTGCATTACATTCACAAGGTCTTATTGAGTGCAATACTCATATTTCCATCACAGCTCAAAATGAGTACATGAGGTAGATCGAGTGAGCATAGCTCCTATCGGCTCATATGTTTGAATACTTGGTTCCTGTTGGTAAACTATTGGGGAAAGATTAGAAGGTGTGGCCTTCTTAGAGGAGGTATGTCACTGGAAGTATGTTTTAAGGTTTCAAGAGACTTGTCACATTTTTGAGGTAGCTCTCTGGCTCCTGCTTGTGGATCGAATGAGAGGTCTCAGCTGCTACTCTAGTCACCTGTACCATGCTTTCCCCCTCTCCCCATAGACTCTGATCCTCTGCAAGCATAAGCCCAACTGTTATGAGTTGCCTTGGTCACTGTGTTTTTATCCCAGCAATAGAAAACTAACTAGTTACACCTGTGACAATAAACTTTCTATGATCTCAGCCAATGCCTGCATATTTCCACTACATTGAGATTTTGGTAACATAGTATATTATGGTCAAGTGCACATCAGAGAATGAATGGGGGTTCAAAAGCTGAAAAAAGGAAAGAAAATGTTCTGACATTCTATCCAAGGGCACATATCTAACAACCTAACTGTCTTCCATTATTTTCAAGTCCCTAAAGGTTTCACTAATTCCCAATAGTACCACATCAGATCCAGGTCTTCAATGCATGGTCCGCCACCATTCAAGAACCAAATAATGCTGCTGACTTAAGCAGACAATGGTTTCTCACACTACTGCATTGCACAACCTCACCCCCAGGAGTGTACTTAGCTACTCATAGCCATTCTTGAAAAGCCATCATTTTTCAGAAAAGTGTTACAGCCTAGAGCCCTTACATTCCAAGCAACCTTACTGGTATTCTGATCAGTGTTTGGCCTTAGACTAGTACAGTAGTCACCCATGACCATAAAAAGGCTAGAAAATAGATTTTTCTTTTTATTGTGATATTCTGGTCTTCTAAGAGTTGTCATCTGTATCCCGTACCAGTGATTCAGAGAACAATAAATACACCTAATGGGACTCAGTGAAATTAAATCTTTCTTCAGTGATTTATAAGACAGCATGGGATTATTCTTGGGAATATAAATTTTCATTTTATAGGAATTGAGATGGCAGAGTATGTGTAAGAAATTAGACAGAATCTTTCTGAGATTTATCTTTCCACAGCTTCTGATGTTTGTTCTCGTCATTTGTCAGTAAATGGGAGGTTTTGACTTTAATTAGAGGTTAAATGAGAATCTATAAGAAATAGTGGGGAAAAAAACAGATGGTTTGTGCCCATTGGCAAGTCATTAAACTTTTTGGTATCATGGCTTTGACACCTTGAAACCAAAATAATATTAAATAACATGAAATCCATATCTGACAGGACCCTAAAATACCACAAAGGAAGCAGAAATCAACTTAGCTGTCTTTACCCTTAGTTGCATTCCACACTTGTCCACCTGATGACCAATGCTTTCTATTTTGGGGCTTTAATTTAGTTGAAAACTATGCCAGAGTGTGCTTGCATCCTGGGATTCAGGATGTAGTGCGCAACCATGTCTGCCATAGGCACAAACAATCTTTAGGCAATGGCTGCCTTTCCAACTTCCATAGCACTGGGAATGCCCAAAAAAAGCAAGAGTTAGATTTGTTGAGTTTGCACTGATCCTGGGATCCTATCTGCTTCCCCAGGCAGAAAATCCTCATTTCAGATAACAGAAACTCAGCTTGGTTTTATGAGAAAATTTCCGGTTAAGTGGTAGACATATTGGAGAGAAGACACTGTTGAACCTGAGGGAGATACTCCAGGAAATTTCTTTTTGTCACAAAAGGAAATCAGACAAACTTTCTCCGCATCCTCCTTGGAACATCTATCAGCTCAGACTCCTGCTTCTGCCTGGGTTTCACCTGTTGCTTCCATTACCCAGTTTATTTCTTTAAATCTCTCATGAAATGTGCCCTCCTCAGAAAATGTCTTTGTGTTCTGCAGGCTTTTAGCTTCTCCTGTTTTATGCTGCCATCAAAATGCACACTCTACTTCTTTGCATGTCACTTCTGGCTATGTACCTGGGTTACAATCATCCATGAGGGCAGAGCAGTCTCTCTTAGCATTACAAACCACATTCCTTAAATGAGAGCCTTATTAGCAAAGTCTGCTTAAGATGCTACTTCAGTAGCTTGCCCTGTATCATATCCAAGACTTACTCTCTTTCAGTGTAGGCAGTAGCACTAGCTTCACTATTCTCCCTACAAAATGCATGCATTTTCAGTGTGATGCTGCCAGGATATTGTGCTTTTAGGAAGTGATTGAACCATAAGGATTCCTTTGTGTGTGTGTGTGTGTGTGTGTGTGTGTGTGTGTGTGTGTGTATGGGATCAAAGGTATTATAAAATAAGCTTTCACATAGCATCGGTTACCTTACTTTTCTATCTTCTACATAGAAAGCACATGGCAGAAAGGTCCTTACCAGAACAAATGCCCAAGGTGTCACCTTGGGCTTTGAAGTCCCCAGACTATGAGGAATTAATTCTTGTTGTTTATAAACTATCGAATCGTTAGTGTATTTTATCATAGCAACTGAAATAAAATGAGAACATCCAACTTCACCCTGCTTAGTTCCAACAATGTGATATAGCAAACAAGACGGACAAGATCTCTCAGACAAAACTTTGTTTTCAAAGTCTTACTTTCCCTTCATATACATAAGACCATGAGGACAAATTTCCTCCACTGCCTGCTTTGAATTGTCAATAACTTGGACTTTATCAGCAAACACTGCATGTGGAGAAAGTTTTAACGTGAGAATTAAATTAAAAGAAAGCTCAGAGCTTTGGGGGATCTCTCCTGGCAAATAATTTAAATGAGACTGTCCTATCACAGGCCCTCAGTGAATGCTCCCTGGCCTGTGGTGGAAGACCATGTCTTTAGATAGGAGTCCACTGTCATATCAATCACAGGCATATTATTTCAAAATGGAGGAAGTTAAATCTTATCAGCGAGCAGTATGTTGATGTATAATTACTTATCATTACTGTAATACATCATTTTAAAAAGTATTTCCCAACTGCTCCTCTTCCCTTTATCAATGTATTATTCATATCTATATAAATAACAGTTCACTGAATTCATTTTAAAGAAATCCGTTGACTCTAGTAAATTATTAGACACATGTAACTGTCACTCAGGCAATAATCTGGAAATACTCTGCTAAAGATTTCTGGAAACTTGGTCTGTGGATAAAAGATGAACAAAAGCACCATCCCATCTGCTACCAAACTGACAGCATCAAATGATTTGAAATTTAATTACAGAACTGACTGAATTTTCAGGATGTGATTTTCCAAAGGCCAAATATTTCATTTCAATCCTTGATTCTGTGTTTTGTCCAAGGCACATCAGTAGTATTTGTGAATCTCAGTCCTAGAAACTGATAGCTCTGGGCTATACAGGATCCATATGTTAGGAGTCAGGCCAAGGGAAAAGGCAGAAAAGGGAAATGATCACGCTCATCATCTTCTCCCCTTTCTGAACAATCTCTTCAACTTCATCTTGCTAGCTGTGAATATCTCCATGTCTGTCTGCATACAAATAGAGGTTTCCACATAGTGGTATTGGATTTCACATTAGCACTAATTGTTTTGAGTATGAGTGCATCCCATGAAATATTGAGCTGTGCTTATACTAAATAATTATTGGAATTATCTGATTCTAAAGTTTAACTTGATAATTTGAATTTGTGTTTATTAAGTACACTAAGCAAAGCGACAGGATAACTTTGTGCTAAGCTCTTCATTTGAAAGGTAGAGTCAGAGCTGTTGAGCTGGCTCAGCAGGTAAAGGAACTGGCCACCAAGGGTCACAACTGCAGTTTGATCCCTAAGATTCACACATTAAAAGGAGAGCAGCAACTCCCACAGCTGTCCATTGATGACACCACATTAACCATGACCTATACATACACACAAAAAATAAATAAATGGAATAAAAATTTAAATAAGAATTTATTCTAAAGGAGAAAGAAGGAGTGAATTTTGGAAAAGTTGGGAGGAGGAATGTGGATGAAAATAATCAGCACATGTTATATGAAATCATCAAAGAACTAGTATCATTTTTTAAGAAACAATATTCTATGTAGTCAGAACCACTTTGTTGTACCTAAGTTTGCAATATGATGTCAGCTTTTTAAAATAAAAAAAAACATGGTTGTATTTGTGTGTGTATATCTGTGTAAATGTGTGTATTGTATGTAGACGTGCCCATTCAAACCAGAAAGGGCATTGTGTCCCCTGAATTGGAGTTACAGGGCATTGTGAGCTTCGTGATGCGTGTACTAAAATATGAACTCAAGTCATCCTGAAAATAAGTATTCTAAACTGCTATGATATCGCAGCTGATGGGTTTATCTTGATCCTTCCTAAGGACCTCTCCCAAGACAAGCCCTATCACTTACACAGGTGTTAATGATTTGCTTGAACTCTCTTCTAAAGTACAATATACAGAATGTGCGTTTTCAAAAGTTTTGCTGGTGATACTCAAAGGCAAGGAAGTCATCAACCTGCTTATGGCCAAGATTCATCACAGTGGTCAAGCCTCATCACTACATGTTGTCAAGATTTGAGAAAAATGCATTCTTCATTTTAATTCTTTGTGTGATTAAAGCAATTCTGTTACCATTCAATTTAATTAAAAGCTTTTATGATTTAATTTTAGTGAGGGGAGAATAATCAGTCATTAAAATGATAACTGAATGATGATTTTTTTTATTATTGCAGTAGATAACAGGGAAAGGCCTTTGAGATAAATTCTATTTTAAAAATGTAATCTTTGAAATGTGTTATGTGTAATAAAAAATTAGTTGTTGATATTATTAATTAATAAGTGATGAATTAGTATGGAACCTGACACTTAGTTTCCCCAGTAATTCTGCAGAGAATGTGAGTGTATTATTCTGTTTAAGAAGATTTAGGAGGGGAGGAAAGCAAGAGAAGTGTAGGGGAGGAAAGATATGAAAGAGAAAATAAGAAGATATAAATAGAGAGAAACTGAGAGGGAAAAAGTAGGATGTTCAGGGAAGGCAGAAGCATAAGGTTATAGGAGAGAAGGAATAAAATATAGTCTAGTTCTCAAGTAAAACTAATCAGTTAAAGAAAATGCATGAATAACCATTATGGCATTTCATAGCAATCAATAAAATAAATGAATTTATTTAACTTAATAATTGATAGTCTAAATTGGATGTCATATGTTTCTCTAGTATAAATTTTATTTGACATGTTTCTCCATTCTCATCAGCAATATTATTAGGATTTTAAATCCTTACTTGATAATAGATGAGAAAATTAAAAGATTCTCATGTTGAGAATCTTTTCTTTAAAATGAGAGAAAGAAAAGAAGGAAGAGAAGAAAAGAAAGGAAGGAGAGAGGCTGGGACAAAGAAAGGGAGAAAAATGCTATTCTCAGTGAATGTAGTTTTCATATAACTTGTTGATTTTTTTATGATACAGGAAAGTATAGTTTCAAGACTACTGTATATTAGCATGGCTATATATAAATTCTGACTTTGTTATTTCTGCCTCAGTTGCAAGACTGAAACCCTGGTTTTTATACTAATTTAGTGTAGACACCGCAAGTTTATACAAAATTCTGTGTGAAGAATGCTGCAGGGTGGGCTGGTGATATAATATATGGGCTGGTGTGTTCAATGGGTATAAACTCTGTGCAAGCCTCATATACCTATCGGATCTCATGGTTGTCAATGAGATTATCAACTCCCGGAGTTGACCTCTTACCTTTACACAGACACATGGCACACACACATATGCACACACACACACACACACACACACAATCCACATGTACTCATGCACACACACATATATCACACACACAAACACATCACACACAGTAACAATACTAATAAGTAAAATATGTATGAGACTGAAGAACTCAATGTCATTCATGCACATGACCCAGTTATTAGCTCAAGAATTCTTACATGACGCTAAAATAAGGGGCAATGCTATTTTTATTTCAAAAAGACACCAACTCAACTACAAGTAAGTTCCATCAAGAAGAAAGAGGAATGAGCCTCTTAAAAGAAGGAGAACAATGAAGCAGGTAAAGCAAAATAACAGTAATTTCCAGTTATCCTGTGAGTTGTACAGTTAGTCATGTGCCTTGTTTAGAATAAATTTAGATTGGTGGCACAGCTCAGTTCACACATGAAAACAATAATTGGTTACTAGAAAGAATTATGAGAGGGTTGTTGGTAAACAATAAGTCTTACTCAGGAAGTCCCAGGAGGAGGAACAGTCATAGCCTGGGGTCCTTTAAGCACATCTCTATGGAGGCTTTTAATGTCTGGAAGGTAGAGGTTGCAGGGCTACCTCTGATATAAACTGTATCCCAGCCTATCAAATGAGTCTCTGAGACACACAGACAAGTTTTGCTTTCTCTTCAGCAAATGAAATCTGTTTTAACTTTTGTTGCCACAAAAACTATGTGACAATTTAGTAGTTACCACAAGGATCTCAACTGAAACATTTAGTAGAACTTAACAACTCCAAGAACTCACTGAAAACTGAAATATTTAAGATTTGATTTGAGGGGAGGAATGGGGGCTCAGCAGGTAAGAACACTAACTGCTCTTCTAGAGGACACTCAATCTACTCTGCACACCCACATGGAAGCTCACATGAGCTCTGTTACCACAGTTCCAGGGAATCTCATGCCATCTTCTGAGTTCCACAGGCACCCAGCATACATGTGGTACCCAGATATACAGTCAGGCAAAACAAGAAAACACACAGTAAACACACACACACACACACACACACACACACACACACACACACACACA
>JANHMN010000008.1:14825879-14845213 GCA_030674055.1 Rhabdomys pumilio | reverse complement strand
ACACACACACACACACACACACACACACACACACACACACACACACAAAGGGAGGAATGAAAGGAAGGAGAGACAGGGAGAGATTGTAACTTAAAAATATGAAATTTGAAAATGAAACCAGGAGATTGCTCTGCTCTAAGTCCTACAATGAAGCTCTAGTTTCTCAGGTTTTTGCCCTCATTTGTACACGTTTTTTAAATGGCTTTACTGGGAAGTAGAGAGATGGCTCCAGGCACAATGGTACTTGCTGCTAAGCTTGACTACTTGAGTTCAATCCCCATGTGATGGAAGCGGGAGTACTGCCTCCCATAAAATGGCCTCCGATGTCTGCGCACATTCATTCCCAAGTGTAAAAATCAACAAAGTGGAGTTTGTTCTTAAATTTGGAGAAGCAGAGCAGCCTTTGATACAGAATGTTGTGGACCTTAGAGTCCTGTACTTTGAGTTATTCAGCAGTTCTATAGTATGTACCAGTGTACGAGCCAATGGCATACATTTTTATACAAGTCAAGGTGACAGGCATTGCCTTTTCCAACTTCACCCACCTGCTGATCTAACTAAACATAAATACATCTGGTGACTATATATCCTTTATAACTATAGAACACCAAACAAATGACAAATTTTTATGGGCAAGACCAGTCCATATTGCAAATGCTGGTAAATTTCAGAAGTTTCCCATGACTTAAAAGTCTTTAGTTGGAGGCATGTCTTAGTGTTCCATTGCTGTGAACCACTACTAAAGCAACTCTTACAAAAGAAAGCATTTAATTGGGGGCTCGCTTACAGCTTTACAGGGTTAGCCCATTACTGCGGCGGGAGGCAGATAGGCATGGTACCAGAGCAGTAGCTGAGAACTTTACATCCTAATCATCTATGGATCAGGCAAAGCCAGACAGTGGGCCTGGTGTGGGCTTTTAAAACCTCAAAGCCCATCCCCAGAAACACACCTCCTTCAGCAAGAACAAATCTACTTTAACAAGGACACATCAAATCCTTCCTAAGCAGTTCATCAACTAGAAACTAAGCATGCCGATATATGAACCTAATGAGGGCTCATACAAACAACCACAGGTCTGAAAAACTCTCTTGTTGTAACAGATGACTTGGGTCCGGTTCACAACCACACATTATGGCTCATAACCATTCCTAATTCCAGTTCTAGGGGATCCTTCTTCTAATCTCAGATGTACGTGATACACTGATACACATGCATACATTCAACAAAGACGCTGACACACATAAATAAATCCTAAAAATTATGAGACTTTGGCGGTGTTAAATGTGTCATTGGGGTTATACACAAGCATTTTCCTCCAAATTAAGGTTTTTCTAACTGTTCCTTGTTGCTCTCTTGCCTGTCTGCTATCCTAGGGAGGTCAGCCAGTTACTGTGGATCCAACATTCAGCATGAGCTCTAAAGCCACAGGTAAAATAACACAAACTCACGCACCTGCCTTTAGTTAGAAGGTGTCCACTTAAAGTATGCTTTTAGTCCAGAGTCACTTAGTCTGTCTTAGCCTTGAACTTTGCCGACCTTTTTTCTCTCCTTCCTTATTTTCTACTTCTTGAAGCAGAGAACAGAGAACATATTTTGATTGGCAAATGACTCTCCCACATTTCTGAAAGGCATTGTGTGAACATAGAACTCTGCTTGTTTCCTTTGTTAAGCTGCTTTTATGCCTTAAAATGTTTCTTTCTGCAATACTTAAGGGAAACATCATTTCGATCCACCTTCTCAAGAGAGGCATAAAATACTGTTGGCTATTTGCTGAAATGCCACCTCTTGGCTCGATTGATCTGAAGGGATTTGGGATCCCCATGGAGAACAAAGATTAATTATCCATTCAGACACATCCCTGCACACCTACTTAGGATCTGTGATTTTTAAGGCAGTGTATTACCAAGTCCCAGGCCACCCTCAGGAGCTTCTCAGAAATTCATACAGTTTGAGTTATGCAGATAATTCATATAATTCAGATGAGGTCATGTTCATAAAAAGGGCCAAGGGCCAACTTCTGAATCAGTAGGAATCAAACCTTTTAGACCCTCCATATCAGTTTTTGAGGATCCAAAGAATGAGAGTGTTTGTTCTAATATATATAAGCTGAACCAATGAGGTAGCAAATCAGGCAGAGGTATTTGCATGCCAACTTGATAATCAAAGTTCAATTCCTGGGTCTCATAAGATTCCACGAGAGAACCAATTCACGTGCAACCTTCATGTTGGACCCAAGTGCCTACAAACACACACATACACACACACACACACACACACACACACACACACACCAAAAGAAAAAATAAAAATGTACAAAATACTGTCAAGAGGGCAAAACCTAAGAGTAAGAGAGAACATGGGCTTTAATCACCAATAGATATTAATAAATAATTTAATAAGTTCTTTTATAAGCCATATATATTGGTGTGTTTGTGGATATAGAGAATCATAGGACAAATGGTGAGATAGACTAGGCATGTGATGTCTACCCAGAAAGTAAGCCCAGAGCCCTAGAAGATGACTCAGTGTGTAAAGTCTTTGCAGTGCAACCATTAGGCCTTGAGTCTATGTCACCAACACTCATGTAAAAGCTGAGAGTGGCAGCACATACTGCAACTACAACACAGGAAAGAGGAGAGAGAATGACAGCTCTCAGGTGGCTCGTTGCCTCTTAGTTTCAGTCCAGCATCATTACTGTGGACCGAGATAAATATGTTATCCTCTTTAATAGTTTCTGTCAGGTGCTCCTTCACAGCAATAGGGAAGTGACTAGCAAAGCGCATGAGGAAAGTACCTATTTTGGTGATATTGTTGCAACTGAAAACATATCAGTGGTGACAAGTGCATTTGTTGCACATGAGGGAAGCTGTGAACAGTATTCTGGTGTCATATCAAAAAGGGAGGCTGGCTTTCTGTGTATTGCTTGTGGTGATCATAAAGTGAGATGAAAAAACTCAAGGATAACAGAGGGGAAGAGAGTATCAGTTACTTGTTGTTCTGTTGTTGTTGTTTTAATTGCTGCAATGAAATGCCTGAAACAGGTGTCTTTATAGAGAGAGAAAACCAGTTTATGCTCTCTGGTGTAGTGAGAAACCTCTTTATGAGTGAGAAGCCTAGACATCTATATAGTCTGGCTTGGGGTGAGACATTACCCTTTTCCTGGCTCCTATTAATAGCACTGGAGGAGTATGAGTGTATATCTTTGTTCGGTCTACTTATAAATCTATTGGAATTCAAGTACATGGTCTCTAACCTAATGACATAGGAGGTAGTTTAATTACTTCATAAAAGTCCTGGCTAAACACAATTAGGGTAATTTTCCACCATGTTTATATGATTAACATAAAACTTTGGTAGTTAGGGCTGGAGAGATGGCTTAGCAGTTAGAGGTCCTCTTAGAAATGACTCATTTGGTTCCTAGAACCCACATAAGGTGCTTGCTTCATAATGGCATGCTATTCTAGCTTCAGAGAACTCAGTGCCCTCTTATGGACTGTATGTGCACACGTGCATGAGTATGCACAAGCACATACACATACACACACACAAATTTTAAAAAATATCTATAATTTTTAAAAAGATAAAATAACAAGATGGAGAAAATGTCTACTGGAGCCCTCATACCTCATACCTTGTTGATGGGAACATGAAGTAGCCCAATGATATGAAAAATAGATTAACAATTTTTCAAAATAACTAATATAGGGACTGGAGAAGTGGCTTAGCAATTAAGAACACTGACTCCTCTTCCAGAGGTCCTGAGTTCAATTCCCAGCAACCACATGGTGGCTCACAACCATCTGTAGTAGGATCTGATGCCCTATTCTGATGTGTCTGAAGACACCAGTAGTGTACTCCTATTCATAAAATAAATAAATAATTACAAAAATGGCTAACATAAAATTACCCTTTATCCCAGACATTCTACTTCTAGATGTAAAAATAAGGTAAATGAACATATGAAAATATCCAGAGCCATGTTCATTATTCACAACAGCCAGTGTCATCAAAGATATAACTGAATAAGCAGAGTGTAGTTAAGTTTGTGGTATCATTTGCATGCTGTATTTTAAAGTATTTGCTACACTGTAGATAAACCTTGTCAACCTACTAAGGGAAAGAAGCCAGATAAAAGGCTGCATATTGTATGCTTCCATTTACACAAAATATTTCAAAAGGGAAAATCAAGAAACCAGAAGATTTTTAAATTACAAGGGAATGAAAACCATACAAACTGAGAGTGACTCTTTTTCCATTCTCATTCCTCTCAATGAAACAGTGATTCTAGTCATCACATACTGGTTCAGAACCCACTTAACTTCCATGTACCCACTCACTGTGTCTCCATGATCTCCTAAAGTCAAGAAGTGATGGTGTAAGCTGTGTTTGGGCAGTAGGTCATTTTTTTAAATGGGTGCCTGAGATCGCCATTTGTAGGACATCTCATAAATACCTCATGGTGGGCCCTGTTTGCCACTTCCAATATCCCTGTCTCCACAGCAGTATCTTTTAATTTCAGACCTTCTTCAAATCACTTGTTCTAGGTACTGCAGCAACAACTTCCAGTAGTTCCCTCTTCTTTCCCTGTGGGATACCTCAGGGCTCCTGTTTTCATTCTGAGGTTGAATGCAGGGAGAGAGTATAAGAAAGATTAGTTGTTTTCTGTGTAACAGCATGAGTTACAGATATGGGATATATTAGAGAAAGGGAGCAAAATTAGCTTCTAGATTGTCCTGCTGATTAAGTATCTGCTTAGGAAAAATCAAGTCATCACACACTGTTGTACACCTTGCTGGTAAATTTGGCTGGGGCTTCCCATTCCTTTTCCTGCCTTCATGCCATTTTACATTGTGAATTGTTCATTTGAGAAACATTCTCTTTCTATTTTGCATATCACATTATACCCATCTCTGCACATCTTTCTCAACCCTCTTCAACCTGCCATGCATTAGAAAATCTTCTACCTTGACTATCTTTATAATAACTCTGTATATAGAATAGTGCCTGGGGGAGATAATGAATTCTTTCATACCTTTGGTTTACATTGAATGTGTGAACCTTATACCCATTCTATTGTTCTCTAAACCTTTGAAAGCAAGGCCATACTTTCTCTAATTCTAGCACCTGTATTACCTAGAGACCAACTGAACTGAATTGATAAAGATGGTTTGTCTATTGACCATGAATATATAATGTAACATAAAATATGTCAACATGAAGGATTGGAAGGTGGATAATTAGTTAAAAGGACTAGCTGCTCTTAACTGCTGCTGTTAACCTCAAGATCTTCCAAAGGACCTTTATTTAATCCCTAGCATCCACATGGTAGCTCACAACCATCTGTAACTCCAGGCACAAAGGATCCAATTCCTTCTTCTGACCTCTGTGGGCATAAAATATACACATAGTATACAGACATATGCACACAGTCAATGTAAACTGCTTGGCAGAAAAGCATTTGTACATGAGTTTTGATTTTCCTGAAATGCCAGCATAATGTCGCATTTCTGGAATTCTGAAACTGGGGAAGTAAAAACAGTAAGATCACAAGGGTTTGCTGGCCAGCCAGTCCATCTGAATCAGGTTGAGTAAAAGACCCTGTCTCAAATCCAAGAAAGAAAGCAATAGAGGAACACTACTGTTGAATTGTATTGACCTTTGATGTGTACATACACATTCACACACCTGCACACATATACATGAACACATGTAAATAGTATATGTGTTTATATTGTACATATGTATTTATAATCTAATACATGAGTAATTTAATAGCATCATATAGACAACAATGAAAGATGTCCTTGGGAACTCTAAACTAGTAAATAATGGTGCTAATGACCATAACTGTTCTAACACCTTCTTCTGGTGAGAGACAGGACCACAAGTAAACACAAGCCCTGGGAAAGCCTTCAAAGTAGTTTTAGAACTTGAATAAATGCTGGGTCATCAGGAAATTTTGAATGAATATAAAATAGGAAAGATTACATAAAGGATGTGAACATAGGGAGAGTGGTAGAAATAACAAGCACCTGTTGGTTGTTTAGAAACTCCAGAAGTAACCCATAATAGTTTCACGGGCATCCATCAAACTTTAAACCAACATAATTATAAAAAAAAAAATTATAAGGTCATCTAGTGAGGTCCATAGTTCCATATACTAAGCCTCATTCTGTTACAAATAACACTGGAAAAGACATTCACTATATATAATATCACAAGTTTGTGGTCAGAGTTGGTAACAGATGAGAGGATGGGGTCAAGAATTTTGCTGAGGATACTCATGATACTAACTGAATGCTAGTGTGTTTTCAGAATGTACAAAATGCAGTAATTTTAACCCTACTTTCAAAACAGGAATAGTGAACCATTCTAAACTAACAGATTTGGAAGTTGTTTGTCCTATTCCGCACAACTTGTGTACAGATCTCTAGACATTTTGTGTTTCAAAGTCCAGTCATCTTCTATTCCTTATTGCCCTGAAGGCCAATGGTCATGCAAACACGACAATGAAAGCAGCAAAAATGTTATCCTATTGTGTGTTTAACTTGCCCCTCTTGTGAAGCATGAATAAAACTTAGATGAGCCAGCTTAGAGTTCAGTGCACTGTACGGATACTCTATTTATTTAGTGACCCCTGCATTTGAGGGCCTAGGCATTCATTTTCTTAGTTAAGCAATTAATTACCATCTTAAGGTCCGATCCAGACACTGGGAGCATCTTCTCTCTGTTGTCCCTGTTTATGCTGTAAAGGAAAAACAAATCTCACATCCTGACTTTCTCCCTTTGTTGAGTGCCCCAAGGAAGGAACATTTACCCAAAAATGAGAGAAACAACAACAATCCACTCCCTCCTCATTACAGGACTGAAAACTCATAGTGATCACAGCAAATCTATGTCTGCTCTTAGAAAATTGCTTCAGGAAATTATGTTGATCACAGTAACAAATTTTCTGACAAGCCACCGTTTACCAAAGGGCGAGGAAGTGGGGAGGGGGGTGACAAAAATAAAAGGATCCCTCGGTGTTTTATCTCATTTTTATTAACATTCTTTAATATTTACCACAGTTGTGTTTTCTGAGGCAAGCTGTTAGTGGAAGCACTGAACTACAGAGAAGATACCAAAATTTCTCTCGGGATAGTACC
Organism: Rhabdomys pumilio; assembly: GCA_030674055.1. Classification (NCBI taxonomy): domain Eukaryota; kingdom Metazoa; phylum Chordata; class Mammalia; order Rodentia; family Muridae; genus Rhabdomys; species Rhabdomys pumilio. Next base: position 14,838,067 of record JANHMN010000008.1, on the reverse strand, counting down.
TTTAGTCTCATTTTACAAACAGAAACTGGTGGTAACAGCTTTGCTTCCAAGATCTGGCAGTCGATGAAAGATTAAGGTGAAAACCAAAGTCTCCAAAGCCCTACCACACATATACTAAGATAGCACGGCCTCTGGACTGGCCCAGATTTCTCAGCCTGTTTCCAGAACTTGCTGTTATACAGTCTGCACAGATGGTGGAGTGCTTGGACAAGGAAGGGAGGGGAGGAATCTTCACAGGGCACCAGCTTGGAGAACGATTCTTTTTCTTTTTGTCTTTTCTTTCATTTTTCTCCCTTCCTTTTCTTATTTTTTTTCTTCAAAGAGCTTATTTGAGTAGAAAATCAAAACAAAAGCAATCCTTCCATCTCTCTTATCTCTTTTCAGTGCAGTTCTTGTGGGTTAGCAGTTCTGCATAAACGTGTGGGCAGCTTGCTTTGGTATGTGTGGCTGGCTTTTGCTGCAGATCAGAACTGCTTGGCTGTGCAGTCCAGAAATACAGTCACACAGGCTGGCAGATACAATACCACCACGGTTGTCAGCTCTTGAATGTTCACAAAAGCAACACATGCACTTTTGATGGCAAGACGTGATTACCGTTGAGCCAGATGAGATTTCTACTCCCACCTTCCTCCAGAAGTCTCTAAGCTCACAGGAGATGAAACAGGTATATGCTGCTTGTGGAGAGATGTGCAGAGGATGGGTGTATATGGAATCTGTTGACAGAACATAGGAAAACCATTATATTAGATGATAATAATAATAATAATAATAATAATAATAATAATAATAAGCATGCACTGTATGTAGGCTAGGCAAAGAGTATCTGCAGTGGTAGGTTTTATGTGACATTTGTGCAAGTTTTTTTTTTAAGTATTATGGTTGACTCTAGTGACAGACAGAGGGGTTCTCTCTCCATCCATTTCTCTAATAATTACTCTACATAACTCCTTTCCATCCCACTCTTTACTCTTTTTTTGTGGTGATCTAGTGTTCTCTATAGCTCCTCAAGTCTCTTCTTAGTTTCCTCATCAGAACACCAACTGCCTCTTGTGCCAACTGGGCTTATCCTCATTCAATTTTGATATACGTGGCATGCGGCTACATTGCCAAAGGACACAAGGAAGACTCATGTTGATTGAGCATTTGTTGCAGGCCAGCCTTTTAACAAAGACAGTGTCAATAATTTCTGATCATTATCCTAAAATCCTGAACCAATAGCTGGGTGGTGGTGGTGAAAACCTTTAATCCTAGCATTTGGGAGGCAAAGGCAGGTGAATCTCTGAGCTTGAGGCTGGCCTGGTCTACAGCATCAGAGCATCAGTTCCTGGACACCCAGGGATATACAGAGAAACTGTCTTTCCTATCCACAAAAAAAAAAAAAAAAAAAAAAAATACTAAAGCAAGCCACTTGGATGGAATGTAGTAGATTGGGTAAGCTGCTGAGTCTTCTCCTTTCTAATTAGTGGCCTCCCACGAACACTCATGCTCATCACAGTAAGGTGGAGAACTGGTTAATGGTAGAAATGTAAGATGTGCCTGTGGCCCTCAGAGGTCACACTGGTAGATGGAACCACAACACCCTAAGACTTCGCACTTCCTTAAAACATTGTTTTGAGTCTTTCAACTTTCTAAGGTTCTTTTAACAACATCATCTACCTCTCTTGATTGTAACCACATTATTATGAAAACAGACTGACAAGGGATTATATTCTGAATTTCAAGGACAAGAAGATTGAGGTCCAAAAGCTAAGCCAGTAAGCTGAGGCAGAACCAAAGCTGTCTGTTAATTCCATATTTCTCATCTTTTTTAATTCATCATGAAGGCTCCAAATAGAAAAGCATGGAATATGTTGAGTCCAGAAAACCCTGATAAGACCACATGTCCTAGTGGATATTGCAATTTCTAAATCTCACTTTTTTGTCATCAAAATGCATGGACCCCCTTTGTTGTCCTCAAAACCTTAGTTGATGAACTACAATGATGCTTATCCTATTTGCTGTAATCTCTTCACCATGTCAATCATTGTAAGCACTGTTCTCAGTGTGCTCAGACTTTCCCCTCCTCATTATCACAGTCTCCCACTGAGAAACACTGTTGTCATTTTCCCTCAGTTCTCTGTTGCTCTGAAATTATATATATATATGCAATATTAAAATATATATTTTTTATATATTTAATATATATTAATATATAATAAATATATATGTATTGTATATCTGTTGATATGCTATATGCATGGCTGTACTTTATACATAATATTGAGGAAGAATTTTGTTAACCCACTTAAAAATAATTGTGTTTGTTCCCTCAATGCAATTTTTGACCAGTTGGTAAAGCATACTAGGGTTCATAACTATGAACTGATTTAAGAGCAGGCGGGAAAGGAAGGAAAGATTTGCAACTGGTTCAGACTGACACAACAGAAGGAAAGAGAGATGGAGGCAGAAAACAAGCAGCAACAACAATAAAAAGTCAACAAAGACTCAAAACACCAAAAGTAAAAGCTGTCCTCAATTCCCAAATGGTTAGAGTCTTCTCTGATAATATAGATTTTTTTTTGTGTTGCTAATATTAATGTGTTTACCTGCAGTAGAGAAATTCTCTTTTAGTATTCTCTTCCTCTGAACAAGTCACAGTATTAGGTATTGCTTGGGACAGTTTAAGCTCTCAGGATGTAGATGGAGCATAGGATGTTTCTTCTAGCTAAACATATTCTTCTTTGTGTGAGTGACTACATCTCTTGGGATACTATAACCTGCCCTTTGGAAAACATGCATTCACCTCTCTGCCAGCCAGTAAGTCATACCATTAGGAGAATGGGCTGCAAACTGCCATTTCTTTCTCTATGCTTTTATACTCTACACTTGACTACTAAATCAGAGAGCTAGAAACAAAACCAGAATTCACCACCAACACAGAAAGAAAGGATGTTACAAGGAGAGCCATCGAGTCCAAGGTCTAGTGAAGAATTGTTGAAGCTGTCCAGGGAGCCTGTCTTGTAATACTCAACCTCCTTCTTAGAAGAAAGGCTCTTCTCAGCTGCTCTCTCCATCCTTTGTTCCCCTTGCTTGTTACAACCAAATTGGGATGGCTTGCACACAAAGGACAAGCTTCTTAAATAGAAAGTCGTTGTCTAAAAATAGGTGTTTCTACTTAGTATCCTGAGGATTGGTATAATTTAATATTACAGTCATTAAGTAAAAGTGTAGGCGTTAGATGGTGACCTCAGCGTATTGACCAGATATCCCCTTGGGAAACTAGCAGTGGATAGTGGACAATTCATAGTGGAGATAAATTTTATTTTCTCACTTAAAACTGTCATAAACAGTGCTTCTGGGAGAGGTCACTAGGCTACAGTTCATATAAAAGTGGGGAGAACAGTGCTAAACCCATATGTGTGTGCATAATCACACGCAATCATGTAAATGCTTTTGACATGTTGACATGTTCTGTGATGGACTATGCCTATCAGTCCTGACTGAGCACAGCAGAAAAAGGCAAGACAAATCTGAGTCATTGGACTTGAGCAAGTCAATTGTTTTCTTCTACCTTGGGTTTGAACTCATGTCCTAAGGCTTGGAAGCAGGCTCCTTTACCGTCTGGCCAGGCTCCACCAGCCTTTACTTAATTTTCAGGCTGAGCATGCTGAAAAGTACTCTGGACAGAAATAGATCCAGATTGATGGCAGAACTTGGATGAGAAAATATTCAGGACTGAACAGTTTTGCTATCAACCACTAACACGAATAGTATCTGTATAGATATATGTATTACTTACTCCCAAGGGAGGGACCATCTTTTATAAACAAATCAGGAAATTATGGAGGCATCTTCAGCTCACTCCTATGGTAAGTTCGGAAGAGCTATGGCTCCAGGTTCCTCTGGCTTTGTGCCTCACCTTCACAAGTGCAATGATTTCCATGTTAAATGGTTCTTTTGTCACTCCAACAAATATGTGCTTAGTCCCTGAGAAAGGAACTACGGCTACCAGATCGAATGGGTTGAGCAACATAACTAGAAGGGTAAAAGTCTGAGCAGTGTGTTGCGTGTCAGCATTCTAGCTATAATGCCATACATCCCTTCACCCGCTGTGGAATGTTTGATCTTTTTTGTATGTGTGTGATTTTTGAAAGAGGATAAAAAGGGGGAGGAGAATGAATATGAGATGCTCAGATAAAAATGACCTGGGCAATTAGCAAAATACAGTGAGTTCCAAGAAAGGACCATTCTTGGTAGAGTAAACAATCTGAAAGGGAAGGGAAGCAAACAAACAAACAAAGCAAAGCAAAGCAAAGCGAAAAACAAATCTCGGCTGCTGGAAATAGAGATTTCTCTGAGAATGCCATCATGATGGAGCAGAGACACAAAATCACAGACCACGTGGTTCTGCAGCTGAGGGACAAATGACAGGAACGCCTGGGCCAGCTGAAGACAGATTGTGGTATTGTTCCATTAATTGTGTGTAACTTGGCTTTTCTAGACCTTTCTGTGACAGACTAATCCAGCTTCCAAATGCTGCTGAGCCTTCTCCCTTTTGTTCGAGGCCGCCCACAGTATCTCTGAGCTGGAAATCCTGCCACACACAGTTTCATATGTAGAATTTTTAATTGAAGATAGACATGCTGATGGGAAATATTCAAAAAATACATGGTTTTCAAAGATGGTGCTGGCTTAAGAAAAAAAAATGCATCTTCATGTGAGCCTTGATTTAAGCTCTTAAACCGTTGTTGGAGCTGATAGACTTGGGTTGGTAAATGAATTGATCAAGGCATAGTCACCTGGCCAAATATATGCCACCCTACTTATTTGGCTGCATGGGTTTTGAATATAACTAACTTCTCTAAGTTAGCCCTGTCTCTCCTCATTCCTTCCACCAAGATTCTTATTCAAGCTGCCAGAATTCTAAGTAGAATTATCATCCCACATCAATCAAAGTCTTATTAGGATTTCGCCTTCACATTCTTGGAAGAGCCAGTAGCAAAGCTGTTGGTGGCTGTGGGTTGGCTACAAAGGGATATTTTGGTGTTATGGGGTGTTAGCAAAGTGCTGACATCTCTTTGGGTATTTTTCTTAGCAACCCAGAGGCATGAGTGGCAAAGAAAGAACAAGTCAGGCTCAGGGAGGATGGAGGGTATACAAGAAGGCAGAGATGAAATGGTGTGTCAGCGTCTAGCTGGAGGAGAAAGGCACACATTAAGCAGGAATACAGAGTGTCTCTTAGGATTCCCAGCAGAGGCATGGATGTGAGTATTTTTCCTCATAATGACACAATCAGAGAGGGAAATGGAAGTTGCAAAAGGGAAGGACACATCACTGAGAAGCAGAAGTGCTAGGTGTCAGGTCTGACTTCATCAATGACCTTGTGGCAGCTGCATGATGCCTTCACATATGAGGCTTCATGTCCTCTAAACAGGATAAGTCTATGCCTGCCTTGTAAACCTATTCAGAGAACTTGAGAGAACAAAAGGCAATGAAGGAATGATCACAAGCAGTGCTTGATAGATTAACACGGATTCAGAAATAAGTTCTAAGCACAACTGTACTGATGAATTCCACAGTGCTGCCAAGTGAAGCCGATGGGGGTAGGTGGTTAGCAATAAGGCCCATATTGAACCAGGATCCTACCCAGACCAGCTACTGAATCATCATATCTTCCGAAAAAAAAAATGTTGTCCAAGTTATATAGATATTATCTTGCTGAACCAACAGGATATGATCAAAAGACCTTCTAAGTCAATGATTGTGAACCTGGACTGGTCTATACAACCAATCATCTGGGAATATTTCTAAAACCTCCCCATCCCTCGGATCTGTGAAATAAGAATACTTTAGGGTGAGACCCAGTCATCAATATTCATCAAAGGTCCCCAGTGATTCCAAACACACAGGTTGAGAAGTGCACCTTATCTGAGAGAAAATGGCTTCTCGGCATCCCATTGAGAGGAAGCAAAAAAGGCCAACTATGTAGATCAGAAGAGATACAGCTAAATAGGATGGAGGAGACAGTCTAGCTCAGCTGTCATTGGTGATAGCTTTAACATGTAAATCACAAATCTTGAAACATTTCTCTTCTTTCCATTCCTTTTATCTTTCTCATTGCCTTGGCTTTCTTCATGTCTCTCCTCTTCTCCTTCTGATCCATCCCCTACATTATTATTTTAATAGAAGGCTAACCCCAATGCTAGTCAATTATATTGAATTATTTTAGAAATCCTGAAAAAATATTTTCTTTCTTACTTCTCAACCTAGTAGTATTCCTTAGCATTCTGTTGTTTTAATTGGGCAAATGTCTCAGTTCTGCATCTCAGGACTCAACACACAGGTTGTTGGGTGTCCTCTTTAGACGTAGTCTTTCTGCATATTTTATAAATCTATATTCATACATACCACATACACCTGAACTTTTTCATCTTTCCCCAAATTTCCATCTACCTCTCTGAAGCCTGTATCTCTCAGTCAGTTTCTCATCTATACTTTCTCGTTCATATGCAGGCAAGCCTGATGAACCAGAATGTCTGGGGAATGAGAACGCAGGGAGGTTTTAATTTTCTGGTTAAATGACACTAACTTGAAAACTACTTTTGTTTCATATTTTATTGATGGGAGAAATGGTAAAATCGAAGTACAGAATGGAAAGTGTCCTCAGGGAATACTAGATAAATCCTTCAAAATATGGAGTGAGTGAGACCTACTGAGGTATGCTCAGCCAAAATCTTCCCTAGAAAATGAAGAATAGTAGAACCAGGTTTAAAGACCAAAACTCCTGACTTCTAGGTTCTGCATTTTTGGTTTTTGGTATTTTGGAATTTTTTTTTTTTTTTTTTTTTTTTTTTACAATTTGACCTGCCCTGCAAATGTGCTCTGGTTAGCTTGAACCCGTCTGACTTATGTATTTGCTTTTAATTGAGTTCTCTGATTCCCTCACAATGCCATCCCTATAAACACCAGCCTTATGCCTGTCTCCCTCACCCCAAATACTTTTGTGAGCAGTGTGTGCAGCTCTGGACAGCCTTTTCCTAAACTCTGAGATAACACCTTTCACTCATATGTCCATCCCACTCACCTGAATAAACACATTGATTTTTCTTTCCTTAATTGATGCTCATGCTTACCTCAAAGGCATTGCAGTCTTGGGTGGGGCTGGAGAAAGTAGAGACAGGGTGACTGGATGTGTCAGACCCCAGGACCAGACTGGAAGGAATACCAGAGTTTCTCGGTTTTTGTTGTATTAATCAAGTCTGTCACCTTTAGCTTAATCCCCCACCCATGTTTTCTAAATGAGGTCTTGCTAAAGGAAAAAGTGGGTCAGTTGAGGGTTCTGACTAGTTTTGCCTTAGTTAATTTAAGGTTTGCCATATGTTCTTTGGGAAGGATGTGCTAACTACATGTCTTTTGCTGATTAACAAACAACCTGAGGGTTTTTAATTTAGACTTGCAACTCCCTGGTTAAAAAAGACAGAGAGAAAGAAGTCTTAAAGGGAAATCAACCTGTGAAGATGAAGTAAAAGCTTAGAAAGACCATTCTGAGCAAGCAACGTTTGTACAGGTTCAGTTACAGCATTCCTTCCTACCATGGAGCCAAGTGTCTCCCTTCCGGCATTCTTGATATTTGTGGTCAAATAGCTCTTTCTTGGTAAATACCATGCTCATTTTTTCATTGTAAGATGCTTAGCTGTATCCGTGACTTCTATTCTGCAGATGCTCATAGCACACTAGCCAAGTACAGAAATAAAAATAAAAACTATCTATATACATTACTAAGTAAATTTCCTGGTGAGTGTGTGTGTGTGTGTGTGTGTGTGTGTGTGTGTGTGTGTGTGTGTGTAAAATGCAAATTTATTTCTGCTTGAGAACTGATAGCTAGCATAGACACATAATCATGTGATCACCAAGTAAGAAATGTGAGGGCCACCCTAGCAATAACAGATGGAAGCCTTGGCCTTATTTTCTCTAAGTTCTACCTTCTGGTAAGAGAATGGCCTAGGTGATTGCTGTTCTTTGGACATCATTTGAATGCCTCTTCTGGTGACAGGGTTTCACAGGACTCATCTACTGATGGATAGACATAAAAGACCATAGCCAAAGTTTCTGTATTTGATCACCCTACCCATGACATTCAATAAGAATGTGCTTAGCAGGATATATTGGCAAACAGACTCTTTGTACAGACTAGGCTCTTTGGTAGGTATGAGTGAAGAAAACAACTGTCCAAAGAAAAATAATCTGTGAACTTTAAAAAGCCAACAGAGTGGACACCAGCATTCCTCAGTGTCTTGGACCCTTTGTACTTTGTACATGATTCTTAATTTCTGTAAGGCTCGGGTTCCTCTTGAACAGATACGGTTGCCTGCACATTGCATATTAAGATCCTGAAAAAGAAAGGTACCCATACCAAGAAAACGCTCAGCAAGTCCTTTTCTTTTTATCTCTTTTGCTTCTGTGTTTTAATCATTAAGTATTTATCTGCCAGGAACTTCACACACATACACACACACACACACACACACACACCAAAAAATAAGGTATTTAGGAATTGTTTTCATTGAGTAGATGGCTATGATTCCCAGTCAGAAGTTAGGATTTTGTCTACTGAATTTCACAGGAAAAATGCAGACAGAAGCATTTAAAATAATCTAAAAGTAAATATATTCCCTAATCCTGAAGTAGAAAATGTTTTCAAAAGAATGCAATGCCATTTCTAGCTCTAACCACTAGACAGCAGGAGTGTACTCTGTGTAGCGTGAGGAGCCCAGAGGCTCTCCAGGCTGCAAAACCTCAACCAGCTCAGGTACAATACTTAAAACTACATCAACCATATCAGTCTTCATATTTTATTTATGGCTGATTTTATCACATTTCCCCCAAATCACAACTTGCTCATAGAATAATTAGTGGTACACGGTAATTGTGTGATATAGTCCTGTGTGTATGTGTATGCCTGTAGGTTTATGTTGTCTTGTATAACTGACTATATATGTACATGTGTGCTTCTATAAAAAAAAAAATATACATACATATAGACAGATATGTGTGTGTATCCCTCAATCTTTCCAATATATTTTAAGAATATGTTTAATAGTCATATTCTAGCTAAATTCATAAAGTTTGACAATCCATTAATAGCCAGTTCAACTCAATTAACATAAGCACAATTCCAATATGTTCTTGTCTTCACTACAAGATACTCATTTTTCAAAACATATACAAAATTTTCATCATTTTCTCAAAGAGGAAGCACCTGATGAGTTTTATTTCACCAGATTTTATGATCCAGGGGTATCCAGCAGCGTCACTTGGCCATGCCAGAGAGAATGGCATCAAACTTGCTGGCAAGTTGATTAATTCCAATCAGAAACACAGGTGGCCCCAAAGCCCGCCAATGATCTATGTTCACTTGCTTGGGAAACTGGGGAGGAATAACAAATGGTGTTTGCCACTCTAATTACTTACACATCCTCCTCAATGTGTGGCTGCTGCTAAATCACACCAAATGTCTGCCTCTCTAAGAGCAAAGAGCAAAGGTAAAGTGCTCTTATGCAATGTGAAGCCTGGGAGAATACTTTAGACCAGCATATCTCTTCAACCTTTCATGTCAATCATGTTTTCTTTGTGATAGAAACTTTATAGTGTAAGGAGTATGTGGTCTTTTGTGGAGCATGTGGTCCCACTAGGCCGACTGAAGTCTGAGAGTCGGGAGCCACTTATCCTCTGTGTAATGGTCTAAGATGAGTTTCCCTGAACCCACTTTTCTGACACAACCTCAAGTTCTACTGGGGCTAAGACCAGTAAGAGAAAGTGCCATTTGTCATTTAAAAACACTTTTTTTCCTCTATAAATATTTTTTTAAAAAAAAAGTCTCAATACCATTGCTGAACCTTAATCAGTACTTAGAAAGCACTGAAAGGCAGGGTTAATCCATCATGATGCCCACGATGTAGCCATGAACTCTTTAGAGCAAGCACAAGAAAAGATTAGCATCTTCCAAGGGAAGAACAAATAGGGATGAAAAAAGTACTACACCTTTAAAAATTAAATTCTCTTTTACATGTGTAGCAGATTGCTTAGAGGGGTCACAGCAAGATCCCTGAAGCTTAGAGATTAATTAATTTGAAGAATAAAAGATTGCAAGTATCACAAAACCTTAGTTAAAACTAGCACTCTGTCTGATATTTAGCTTCTCTCTCCCTTTGCCCTTCCTGAAAGCCAGAAGCACTGAATCAGGTATCCATGTGAGTGAAATTCCTGTGTGTGTGGAAGACTCTTGCTTGCCTATGAATAGAAACAGTAGAACCGAGCTGGTCACACATCATTTGCTCTGAAAATTACTAATGTCTGATTTCTCTTTTCAAAGATTATTCATCTGATTTACAAAGTCTTAAGAAATCTTAAATGCATGATGTTCTCTCTTGGGAATAGTAGAGTAGCAGAGAACAAAACCTGACTATTCCCTCTTTCAGAGCTATGTTGGAAAAGAAAAAGAATTGGGGTATATTTTAAGATGCAGCTCAACTACTGATTCCAGTGTCAATATGTGGAGGACAGAAGGACGTTGTCATTGTAACGTCTGCCCCAAAGGTTTGCTTCTTGGAGCAAAACTCATATAAGCACAACACTGTCGAGCACTGAGATAGACCAGCAAGTGGCACTAAATTCCTGTGGTCTCCCTGTGAAGAGGTGAAGTTAGCAGGAACCCTACTTCAGTGACCACAGTGCTGTAATTTAGAAAGAAAAAGAAAGAAAGACAGAAAGAAAGAAAGAAAGAAAGAACAGAAAGAAAGAACAAAAAGGAAAGAAAAAACTAAAATAATGCCGTGGTTCTTCCGGAGGAAATGCTCTTAGTAAGGTTCAATTGCTGGTATCAGGGATATCAGGCACATCCCTACTCCTACCCTCTCAGTGCTCATCTGTTTCCTAAGGCAATTCAGCACCATCATGCTTAAACTAAACCCCAAACCCCATCCTCAAAGTTAACAAAAAAACACCTTTCTTCCACAATATCCACAATCTGAACAAGTGTTAAGAACATGGTGTGTACCATAAAATCCTGTTATTATAAAGCAAACTGAGGTGAAGTTTTTTGGTCAGGTGTGAGACGGGGTGTGTGTGTGTGTGTGTGTGTGTGTGTGTGTGTGTGTGTGTGTAAAGCTCTTGCCTAAGGCTTACATGTTAAAGATATTTGCAAAGTGTTTCCTTTCCAAGAGCCCCATGTAAGCCATAATTTTAAGCATATCGATTTCTTCAGTGGTAGAAGAAAAATCTATTACCAATTCTTAGCTTAAGTAAACCTTCTGCTAATATTATTGTGCATTTGAAAAAGTGGGAGATTTTCTCTTTAGCTTAGTAATTAGGGGCATTTGCATTTTGAGGGACGGGGCTGTGTATTTAACGATCCCCATCCCAAATCTTGATTACTGCTATGTGTATTTATCTCTTGAAAGGAAGGCAAGGGATTAAAAAAGAAAAACACAGTGCTTTAGTATTAGTAAGGGTACTGTGGGGAATGTTGGTCCAGTTGTCATTTACTGTCTATGATAGTGTGTTTCAATCATGCATTTGATTACATTGTTAGGTGTTTAAAGAAAAAAAAAATCCATCATTACACTCCTGCCCTCTTGCCCTTCTCAGAACCCACCCAAGGGCTACTACCCATATCTCCTCACTCTACAGTTGAATAAAAAGAACACTAGGTCAATAAAGGGGCCCCAGAAGACTTTGGGGGGCTGGGAAGAGGCTACCAGTCATCAAAACATTAAAAAATAATAATAATAAATAATAATAATAATAATAATAATAATAATAATAATAATAATAATAATAGTGGAAAAACAGGAAAAGCACACACCACATGAAAGGATCATCTGAGAGGAGGCAGCCTTCCTGTTCTGGGTTAACAAATTCTTGCCATACTTGCGTTATGCAAGCACAGGGATAAAGAGCGATGTCTCCCACCTCACTCCCAAGGCTGCTGTACCAAGTCAGGACTGGAATATTCTCACCACAAGTCATTACCCAAAGGGGATTCCTGAGTCAGGGTTCCCTCTCTCTCTCTCCTCACAGTAACTCCTAAGCTGAAGCTGGCTGAAGTCTTAGCTCCAGGAGGAGCCTGTCTCAGTATTGAACACTGAGATATTCTCTCTCTCTCTCTCTCTCTCTCTCTCTCTCTCTCTCTCTCTCTCTCTCTCTCTCTC
>JANHMN010000008.1:14813333-14825869 GCA_030674055.1 Rhabdomys pumilio | reverse complement strand
CTCTCTCTCTCTCTCTCTCTCTCTCTCTCTCTCTCTCTCTCTCTCTCCTTCCCTTCCTCCCTCCCTCCTTCCCTCCTTCCCTCTCCCTCTCCCTCTCCCTCTCCCTCTCCCTCTCCCTCTCCCTCTCCCTCTCCCTCTCCCTCTCCCTCTGCCTCTCCCTCTCCTTCTCCCTCTCTTTCCCTCCCCACCCCTTCTCAGGGGCTGAGAGGTTCTCTCATTAACATGGGAGGAGATGATAAACGTTACTAATACTGAGTAAAGGACATGGGAGAAATAAGACCAAATATCAAGTGGAATATGACGGGGAAATCTTGAGCTGATTTGAAAGGAGGAAAACCTTTTCAAACTGTCAAGCATTGCCTTTAAAAAGCCATTTTCAGCGATCTTACCAAGATCTCTGATCTCTGCCTTAGAGGCCAAGAAAGGATGCCCAGTCTTCCCTCCTGTCACTTTAAAGTAGCCCACTCCTGCTACACTATAAAGGGTCTTAGTGACTTGGACCTTACTCATGAAGATACAATTACATGGAGAAGCTTTCTTCATTTGCCCTTCTCATCATTTCAAATAGAACCTGATGATTTTGCTCCATAATACCAGGACTTTTTCCCCAACTGCCCCGAGCCCTCATTCCAACTCCCACCTACATTAAAAAAAAAAAAAAAAAAAAAAAAACCAAAAACTTCAAACTTCAACCCCGCTTCTACAGTAAGACAGGTAGCAGTTCATTTAGGTTCCACCAGTCTGTAGAAACTGTAAATGCTATTTTATTTTAAACGTTTTAGTTTACAAAAAAAAAATCAATGATTGGTACCTTTTTTTTAACACTCTCAGATTCCTGAATATGGACAGATCTTCAAAGGGAGGAAGAAGTCCTCATATGAAATTTAAGACAGACTGTCCTGAAGATTACAGGGTGGGGTTTTTTGTTGTGTTTTATTTCGGGATTTTTGTTTGTTTTTAAGACACATAAAGCTAAAATGTCAAGTCTCTGGGAGAGATCCCCTTACAGTTTCAGTCAACAAATCAGAGCACAGAGGAGACCAGTCCTGGTGCCCGCTGGCCTGCCCGGCTGCCCAGGCATATTTGGTAGTGCATGGGTTGGGAGCCTCTGGGACAATCACACCTCGCATTCTCTCGCAGGTTGCTGGTGACAGGTACACGAGCCATACTCGTTGATGATAACCAGGGCCCCCTCGATGTGATTAGGTTTGTAATCAACATAGTATTCCTGGGCAGACATAGCAGCCATCTGATGCATGGTCTGTTTCTGCTTCTGCTTCCTGCGCTGCGTGACAAAGCACTGTCTGAGCTGCCTGAGGCTGGCTGGGAAACACTTCCAGGATACGTAGAGTACGAGGACCACGATGAGGAAGGAGAAGATGAGGGCCATCGTGCCCGTGACCACCTTGTGTATTTGCACAGCGTTCTCTGCGTGCTCACCTCCGGGGAGAGCCACCGTGATGGGCTCAAGCGTGCCATCGTGCAGCCCCTCCCCACCGTCCACCAGAGTCGTGGCTGAGCTCTCAGGGGGCGCTAGGTCACTGCGGTTAGTAACGGCCGCCGACAGGAGGTGGCCGCTGGTGGGCTCGGCCCCATCCTCACACAGGTGGAAAGCATACACTGCATCCAAGACGTCCTCGCCCTGTGCGTACTCCGGGCTGGCGCACTGCAAGTTAGCATCGTAACGTCCCTGGAAGTTGCTGAGCCAGGAAGCTAGGGCACACACGTTGCGCCCGCAGTCCCACAGGTTCCCGGCCAGAGTGATGCTCGTAAGGGACTTCCAGGAGTTGAGGATACGGGGCTCAATGTAGGTGAGGCGGTTGGAGTCTAGTTGCAGGGACTGCAGGTACGGCACGGTCTCGAACACATGGGGCTCCATATATTCGATCTCGTTCCCAGACAAGTCCATTTTTTCCAAATTCCAAACCCAGTCGAGAGAGCTGACCACAATGGCAACCTTATTCCGCCTCAGGCAGAGCGAGTGCAGGGAGATGAGGCGCGGGAAATGGGCGAAGTTCACCTTGATCAAGTCGTTATGCTCCAGGTGTAGCTCTGTGAGCTTGAACAAGCCGGCGAAAGAGTTGCGCGCCAGACTCTTGAGCTGATTGTATCCAATGTCGAGAAACTTGAGGCTGCGGCAGTCCTGAAAGATGCGCACCGGCACGAACTGGATGGCATTGGCCCGCATGTGCAGGGTGGTGAGCTTCCGCAGCCCGTGGAAGAGATCCGGAGCTAGCGCCTGCAGCTTGTTATAGGACAGGTCCACGCTGCGCAGGTTGGGCATGGGCCGAAAGGTGGTATTGGCCAGTTCGGTGATCTGGTTGGAACTCAGCGTGAGTTCCTTAACTCGGCGCAGTTTCTGAAAGGCGTCCCCCTGAACCGAGCAGATGTGATTGTGATCCAAATACAGCCACGTGAGCTGCATTAACCCTGTGAACTGGCCGGCGCGCAGCTCCGAGAGGCTGTTGTAGCGCAAAGACAAGCCCAGCAGGCCGGACAGGTTGTGGGGCGCCTCGGTCAGGTTGAGCGCCTCGCAGTACAGCAGACGCCCCTCGCACCGACACTGCCCCGGGCATCCGCTGGGGGCGGCGGGCAGCATCTGAAAGCAGGCCCCCAGCAGACACAAGACCACCCCCGAGGGCCTCCTCAGCAGCCAGTGTAGACAGAGGCCGAGTAGCAGGAAATCCATTAGCGAGAATCTTTCCAGAGAGACTGGAGAATGTCCATTGGAAGCGCTGGGTCAGAAATCTATATCATATTTTATTCCGAGGGAGAGGAGAGGGAGGGGGAGGGGGAAGAAAGGGACAAAAAAAATCAAATCAATATAGAAAAATGCAGAAGGAACCCCCCTCCCTAGAGCCACACGTTCACCTTATAAGCATGCAGAAAGCCGGGCGGCATACAAAGTTCACAGCCAGGGAAAGATCAAAGCCGGGGTAATGCAGTCCATGTTAGATGCGGCAGCAAAGGGAGGAAAAATTTTTTTCTTCTGGAAAGAATTTAATTAAAAAAGTGTCTTACCCACCCTTTTCCAGCGAGTGACAACCTCCATTCAGCTGCTCCCTTTGTGTGTAGGCTAATTATATGCAGGGCGAGAGAAGACCCCTCTGTGTTTCCCGAGGCAGCCCTGCTCCGCGGCCCGAGGATCTGGCAGACGCACAATGTCTCACTTTGCTGCTGCGCTCCGGAGCTGCAGGGGCGGTTGGCGAGGCTGGGAGGCGACTTCTAGGACCCGCAAGTTTCCCAACTACGTGCCGGGAGCCCGGGTTTCTCGCCTTCCTGCCTCGGTCCCCCTTTTTTTTCCTCTGCAGTTGAGACTGTGACGTGGTTGGGGGGTTGAGGGAAAAAATCAACTCCAAACTCGGGGCTCGAGACTCCCCAGGATTTGACAGTCTGGAGAATGTCATCGGCAATGACCACCGCGAATCGCAGCCACCGTGGAGTCCTGGTTGGAGACCGCCTGCCATTCGTGTCCCGGGCAGCTGCGGAAACCTGGCCGGCTCATGCTTTGCGGAGCGCAGAGCAGCGCCCGGCTCCTTCCCTCCTCCGTGGAGTGTGTGCGAGCCTGCACCGGCACCGACTGCTCACTGAGTGTCGTAAGCTGCTCGCGATTGTGCGTCTTCTCCGAGCACCTCCAACACCGGCAGATTGAAAAGGGGTGGGCAGAAAACCAACATTTTTTTTTTAAAACCAAGCCGCTAAAGTAATATATGTTCTTTGATGAAATGAAAAACACTCACAGCTTTTTTTTGTACATATTTGCAGGTGGAAAAAAAAAGGAAGAGGGGGTGGGGTAAAAACATCATCAATGACAAGATATATCTAAATGAGGGACTAACATATTCGCCCCCCTCCCCGCACCGCCAACCGTTCTTTGGGGATATATCCCCCTCTGTTAAACTGCCTACGTGTAACAGATACGTAGGACTCTGTAGAGCAATCAACATTTGTTTCTTTGCTTTCCAAAAGCAACTTGAGAGGAGACACAAGAAGGCAGGGATTTGGGGTTTGGTTCTGACAGTCTCAGTCTCCTCTCCTCTCCTCTCCTCTCCTCTCCTCTCCTCTCCTCTCCTCTCCAACAGTAACACTAACTACCCTTCTACATGGAGCTGGGCCATTTTCAGGGTTTGCTGAGGGAATGCTTCCCAAGGCCACTGTGTGGGAAAAGCCATCTGGGTCCTGATGAGAGGGTTGCAGTATGGCCATTTCAGTCTACGTACATAGAGACTAATGAAGATCCTACTGAGGCTCACCCAGTCTACACCCTACATGGAGCACACTGCCTTCAAAGATAAAGATGCTGTTGTATGACATGTGTGAGCCTAACACTGACATGTGTTGTTCATGGTAATTACATCTAAGCCCTGGAGAATGTACTAGAAGATGTGTAGAGAAGAGGTATTTTAAAGGAAAAGGAAGCCTTTTTCTCCTCCACTCATCCCTAATTCAGTCTTTTTGCTACAGTACAGAATAATGCTACTTTTCTTTTAAATACCAGGAAAAGCCCCTGTTGAATTTTCTACCTTCAATCCTTTATAGACAGTAGTCTATATGATGAATACATACCCCTCCAGTCACAACCGTAACAGATCTACCTATTGCCGTAGACTTATTGGCCATCTGTTTGAGAAAAAGAAAAGGAGATCAAAAATCTTCAAAGATGGTTGAGTAAGCCAGTGTCAGGAGGAGTCAAGGGTTGAGTGGACTAGTCTCCTCGCATCTACCTCATTTCTGCTTCCAATAAACTCCAAGGAAGTGGGTGCATCTGTCACTACTATGTTGCTAGACGTGATGCTGAGCTCGAAGATCTCATGCGTTGAGTAGGTTGATCAAACCACTAGACTGGCCCTTAACAACAAAGTTGAGAAGACAAATTGGTAGAATTAAGGTCACCGAAGACAGGTGGCACTTTTCAGGAAAATTCATATGAATCATCCCATTCTGTATTCCTCTGAGCTCTGCCCTGGTCATTCATCTCCAAGATGCATCATTTAATTGAAAAGTACACAAATCTGAAATGCCCTAGACATCACATGCTGTCTTAGGAGCTACAGGAGACATGAGAAAATCATTCTCCATTTTGCACATGACGAAACTGAGACCAGAGACATCTGGGGATTATTCAAGGTCATACACCTTACTGTCACAGATAGAACTTTGTTGGTCCTCCTCAGAGCTGTGTTCTTTCTTTGCCAGTCTGGATGGTCAGCTGTCCTCACCCTGCCTCCAACCTAACTCTGGACTGGGCACTTGGCACTTCTGCGTTGCTGCAGAACACTTTAACAGACAGAGAAACAATTTCATCATCAAGTGGTTTTAGCCCTTGCCAAAACAATTATTCCTGACAGCATGCCGACTGATTGAGCCATAAACTCTAAAGGGTTGGAGGAGCAAGGCTGGGCAGGCTTAGGCAGGGGTAAACAGTGGCCAGCCATTCAGCAAGTACTTTGAGCATAAGGCACCCAATCCCCATGGCTGCTAGGAAGAAAATCCTTATAATGCATGCAGCTTGGCAGAAGGATGAGAGAGGCTGCCAAATGGGCAAGAAGAGGTCCTACTTTGGATGTCACTTGATTTGTAGAGCTGGTACAGAGAGGCAGAGAAGAGTTGAGTGTTGGCAAAAAAGAAAGAGAATAAAATTAAACGTACTGCATTTATATGTGAGTTTTCTTCTAAGTATGCTACTCAACGCATAGAAGATGCTCCTAGGCTGTAATTATGACATATATATATATATATATATATATATATATATATATATATATATATATATATTCATGTTGTTTTCCTGCACATCATTTTGTCTGCATGATATCTTTAAGCCCTTCTCACCTCTAATGTGGCAAGTTGCATCTTTTCTATCCTCTTAAATCCCTTGGCAGAGCTGTATACATTAACAGATTGAAATGAGCTTTATTGAAATTTAGCTATTCTAAGTCTTCTGAGTTGCAGAATTCCAATTTATTATGTATTTAAAGCATACCAGCACTGATTAAATCAATGCAAATTAGGTTAAATAAGAACAACATGAATCAAGTGTTTCAGCAAAGTTGAGTTGAGAAACGACAACTTTTGAGTCACCACAGCAAGTCGATATGGATTTCTTTTTCACAAATTTTCATTCCATATTCCTAAGGGCCCAAGATATTAAGATGGGGGAGAAATATGTGTGCCTTCCATTATTTTCTTGTCTTTTATTTTTGCTTGTTTTGAGAGAAAGCTCCATTTATCAAACAGTAAAGTGGCCACCATGTTCTTTACCAAGTTTTCTTGGGGGGTAATCACAGATTTATGTTACCCCATGTCTTTTTCATTGTTGGATAGCTGAAAAGCATTGTTCTGTATGTCTTGAGAACCCTGTTGATAGTCAGCGTGTTTGTGTAGGGTAGGAGACTGTGTCTATCTTATCAAGGTAATATACCCTCAATTCTAAAAGCTGGCTATTCCTCAAGGGGAAATCAGAAAACAGCAAGCTAACATGAAGTTAGGAGTGGAGCCCTGGCCCCCTAGTCTGCTGTCAGAAAAGATAAGTATTGAAAACATGATTTTGGCAACTCAGAAGGAAGACCAGGGTGTATAGAGTAAGATTCTGTTTGCCAAAACAAATCTGTAACTGAAGAGAGGTAGAAAGGAGGCAACCTGGTTCAGTTAAAGAAGCTATATGTATAGTCTGTAAAAGAAGGATGAGCCAGTTAATTGGTTATTCCTTTACTCTTCGACCTTGTAAAGTAAACTTTACCAAGAAAGAAAGAAACAAACAAACAAAGAAAGAAAGAAAGAAAGAAAGAAAGAAAGAAAAAAGAAAGAAAGAGAGAGAGAAAAAAGAAAAAAAACCAACCTTTCCTGTTTTCTGGTACTCCGTGTGACATGAGAGGGAGGAAGTCATATAACCATCATTGCCACTCACTTCATCAAAACTGAAGGTCACCTCCAATTTGTTGATTTCAGCCAAAAGAATCAATGAAGGAAGAGGTAGAACTAGAAAGATTCTGAAATGGGGTTGGAAAGTGGGTAAAGTGCTTGGAGTTGGAGGCAAGCTTGAAGACCTGAATTCAGATCCCCAGCCCCTGTGTAATGACCCATGTAAGATGTGGTCGCCTGTACTATAATCCTATCACTGACACTAGAGATACGAGAATCCAGAAGGCTTTCTGCCCTGGCAATCTAGGTTAAACAGTGAGTTCAATGAGAAACCCTGTTTCAAAGAATAAGGTAGAAAACAGAAGTGATGGGAAATGATATCTCAATATCAACCCTTGGCCTCTCCATATACCAGTTTTGGTAAACACACATACACATACACACACACACACACACACACACACACACACACACACACACATTTACGAAATCAATCTGTATTATAGTTGCCTTTCCTTCAATAGTCTTTGTCAGTTTTCAAGGAAAGAGAAATTTAAGTAACGATTTTAATGTTCTGTCATTGCTGGTACCAGCCTGGACCTTGATCTTTATGCTGTTGTCTTTAATTTTCAGTAGCAGTGAACCATGGCTTTTCTTTAAAAGGAAACACTTAGAGGAACTGGGGGAGGATGGGAGTCACAGTTGCAAAAGAAGAGAATTAACCTCTTTGTTCCTCTGGGCACGCACCACACAGATGGCACTTTATGTGGAGTGCCACCACAGATGCCTGTGGAGCCCAGGGGTGAGGACCCTCAGACTTCACTCAGGAGGCCTAGTTAGTAGAAACAAATTAAATAGGGGAAGTTCCCTTCTGATCAGGCTGCATGTCCCTCTTGAAAGAAGGCAGCAATGTAAGTAATGATAAGAAAGTTCCTGTCATGCTCAATGAATGAACTGAATAATGGTGGTAACCTAAGTTAATATGAATGTCCTTTTCTCTTGGGCCTATTTATGGGTCCTCTCTGTGCTGATTTTATGCACTTGGTCTTGGCATGTTAGGAGAACCTTTATTTTATGCTTTGTCTGTCTTGGGGTGACTTGTATTCTAACCTTCAACATGAAGGTCAAATAGCCAGGATCACTTAACTGACCTCAATTGTATCCTATCCCATATGACATGGCCCCTCGTTTTTATACACTCTATTGCTTCCTTTTACTCATTTTTGGTCCTATTCATTCTATATGAGTGTGGCAATCACTTCTATCATGACTTTTAGAACTGCAAGGATTGGTTAAACATCTTGAAATCAAGACTAAAAAGTAGCTAAGTTAGGATTCCTGCTCTGCTATTCTAGGTTTTTTTGTTTTGTTTTGTTTTGTTTTTTTTTTTTTTTTTTTGTCATTTGGTTTTTATGTTTGCTTATGTTTTTCATTTTCTGTTTTTGAGACAAGGTTTCCACATGTAGTTATGTTGAACTTTAACTCCTTCTAAAGCCCAGGATGGCCTAAAACTTATGACCTGTTATATCTTCCAAGTGCTGTGATTATAGGACCGAATTATTTTTTCTTCTCAGTGTGACTCCACACATGCCATCCCCATTGTCTGTCAAATAGGTCAAAGTATGACTACCTGAAAGGATACTTAGGAGCGATTAGTACAATTGTGCATGTTAAAACTTTGTGACTCAACACAATAAACTGGAACAAGCAACCTCAGAACTTGTTAGAAGTGCAGAATCTTGGGACTTTTCTCGATCCCTGCACTTACCAATAAAACCTAGATATTCAATAAACTTATTAAGTAAGAAACAGACCTAAGGATGTATATCCATGGGTAGATTGCTTGCTGTGTGTGAATGTAGACCCAACTTCTGTCTTACATATCAGATAAACTAGATGTGGTGGTGCCAATCTGTAGTGGTAAAGGTGGAAAGATTGGGATTTCAAGGTCACCCATGGCAATGTATCCAATTCAGGGCCATGTGAGAGATGCAGTGCATAAAACCATATCATGCAAAAAGAGGGAGGAGGAGGAGGAGGAGGAGGAGGAGGAGGAGGACAAAAAGGTGAAGGAGTACAAGAGGGAGAGGCGGGGAGAGGAGGAATAAAAAAACAAACAAAAGTAAAAACCAATGAAACAAAATTTTTTGAGAAGTATTATATGAGAGAACTGTCCAGTTTTAACCAGAAATGGAACCCTAGGCCTCCTTATTTATGTAGCTGGGGAATGGAAAGGACAGTAATATTAAGTTTCTTTCAGCCTTGCTGATAGAATTTCGTCAAAAAGGACAAACTGACTAAGCTGCATTTTGTCTCTCTTACTGGGCTTTAAGACCACAAAGTACAGGGTCTATGTCTATTAGAAGTTCCAGCAGGGAGAAGGCTTTCTGGCACTGCTTGGTTTATAATCAGTTTAGGAAAGACAACTGAGCATTCTGAGAGCCTTCATCTGGTCTTATCATTACCTTTCATCTTTAAGTCACGATGGTGTTCTGACATCTGACATAAGACTTTGACTCAGTGGAGACTGATCTAAGAGGCAGCACTCTATCTTGTCTCCCCAGCCCTCAAATCATGAAAGGAACAGGACAACAGGGGTACATGAGGGAAGGATGGGCAGAGGAACTGGAGAGCTGTCTTTCTAGAAAAATGTATGACATTACTAAAGTTTGCTAACGTTGGTCAGTTTCTTAGCACCATCTGAAGTTACTGTGCCTTATGTATGTTCCTAATAGAGATGTTTATAGAAAATGCAAACTAAAAGAAACATAATTAATAACGACAATAAAAGAAATTAAAATCAACAACTCAGGGATGAACTATGGCGTTGGGGGATGCTTTGACTTTGGGTTTGTCTCCTCTTGTTTAGTGCTTAGGTTGTTACTGTTTGTAAGGCCTCATGAAATATCTTGATAAATCTAGTCATATATATAGACCTTCCACGCCCTTGGAAACATGAATTCACACTTTTACTCTAGAAAGAGAATTGGTGTTCAAAGAATGAGGGCCTTTGGAAACATCTTCAGTGTATACTCCAAATTATCCTTCTAGAAGGTTGTGTATGTTTCATCCTCCACAGGTCTTTCTCTGCTTGTTGGGAAACCCCTGCATACCACACATTAAATCACACTTTGGTCCCTTTTCCATGAAGCTGGGCAGTGACCAAACACTCTGCAAGAGTGTTCTTGACTGCTGGGAACTATCCAATCTGACACTCAGTTTTTCATTTAACCCAAGCAAAGGAAGTCTCACTGCAGAAAGAAGGTTGAATTTTTTTTTTACGGTTATCTTGTCTTTTATTAACAAGGCAGCCAAGTTATTTTTATAAACATGTTGCTGGCCAACAATGTATTAATGTATTAATAATGTATTAATCGAATAATGTTTAAAATGTAAATATGCTGAGGGACCTACCATGGTATCTGA
This sequence comes from Rhabdomys pumilio, assembly GCA_030674055.1. Classification (NCBI taxonomy): domain Eukaryota; kingdom Metazoa; phylum Chordata; class Mammalia; order Rodentia; family Muridae; genus Rhabdomys; species Rhabdomys pumilio. Next base: position 14,815,582 of record JANHMN010000008.1, on the reverse strand, counting down.
GCAGGTAATCTGCCTCTCTCTCTCTCCCTCTCTCCCTCTACTCTCTCTCTCTTTCTTTCTCTCTGTCTCTCTCTCTCTCTCTCTCTCTCTCTCTCTCTCTCTCTCTCTCTCACACACACACACACACACACACACACACACACACACACACACACAACTGTAAAACAAATAGGCAAAAATAAGGTAAAAATATTAACCCAGGAATGTCCAGCATTTTCCAGATAGATTCACACTGGTTTATGCCGTCTGCATGCATTCCTTTCACAGATCGTTGTATGAAATTTCCTGCTCTCGTCCATCCCATAAGCCGTACATGGAATTCCAGCACATCCAGGTTCATTCATATCTTCCTTCAAACTGACCCCCGTTGTTGGGAACTACTTCTAAATCTTCTACAGAGAATGCCTTTTAATTACTTATCAAAATATTTTTGCTGTTGTTATTTGTTCTTGTTAGTCTGTTTTAGGTTGAGTAGAGGGTCAGCTGACAATATGTGGTAAGTTAAATGTGGCCCCTGCCTTCAGTCCGCCTTGAACCTGCGAGGAGCTTTGCAAATGAAACTGTGTGGTTCATATTATGACAGGAATATAAACTATGGCGGTGCTTGGAGTGATCTCTCTAGCTAGTTGAACAAGGCCAAGCAGAGAAATTAAAAAGAAAAAAGAGGGTCTGAGAATATGTGTTTGTAGGTATAAAATGTGCTTGATATGAATTCCAAATGATCTGAGTTTGGAGCACAAGAACCCATTTAAATGTCAGTCATTGTATTACGACCGTCTATAATCTCAGTGTGTCCCTATGGGAAGATGGGAGGCAGATACAGGAGAAATTTTTGGAAGTTCATAGGCTAGTTAGCCTGGCATACTCAACCTCAGCTAAGATAACCTGTCATAGGCAATGTGGAAAGACAACAAAGCCCAACATCTAAAAGTTGTCCCTCACTTATACAGAAACATTTGACTTGTATACCTACACTCGCACTCAGAAACAAATGTAACACACACACACAAGCATACACACAGGCAGACAGATACACACATACACACACACATACAGAGAGAGAGAAAGAGAGAGAGGCGGAGATACAGAAATACAGAGATACAGAGAGAAAGGGGTAAAGGGTAAGGGGTGGATTATGCGGGTCAACAAGGGGACAAGATTAACTCCAGTTCGTAGAATAAGTAGAGAAAACTGTGAGCTCTTCTGGGATGCACCGAGTGTGAGTCCTATAGGCACATACAGAGAAGAGAGCAAGGAGCCTAAGACTGGATGGTAGATTTAGAGTTTGGTTGAGCAGACTTGCCATCTGACATTTGAGATCTATCATGTAGGTGCAAGAAATGTAATTCCGATGATGTTCAAGAAAAGGCTACTGAAAGCAAAAGGGGGAGTTGAAGGCTACGCCATCTGTTTCAATAAGGCATTACACTGGTCTGAATGAATTAACATTGAAGTTGGACAGGGCAGGCCAGAAGGAATAATTGTTCTGTGTTGGAAATGAAGGTCTTTCAAGTGACATTTTCCCTCAGACCTTAAGACGATCTCAATAAACATGAGTATCTTGAAGAAAGGCAATGGGGGTTAGGAGGACTAAGAATGAGCAGTTGAAGATCTGAATGTATATCATACAGGGAAATGCAGGTGAGGGATTTCCTGCACAGTGCTTGTGGGTTGTAATGCTAAGAATATAAATACAGCTCCGGCAAGAAAGGTTAAATGAGACTGGTCCATGTCAGAAGTTACAATTCCCTTAGTAGTATAGAGATGGGAAGACAGGGGTCTTAAACAGTGACCCCAAAATAAAGCCTCCTCCCCTTTAGCTGCTTTCCTTGGGTGTTTTTAAAAATGCATTTTAGATTTATGTTTTACTATTTTATGTGTATGAATGCTTTGCCTGTGTGGACATCGGCGTATCCCAGTATGTGCCTTGTGCCCTAGGTGGTGGTGAAACTCCATGTGGGTGTTGGGTCCTTTGCAACAATAAGTGCTCATAACCACTAAACCAACTCTCCAGCCCTAGGTGGGCTTTTTAAGATTAATTTTTATTTATGTGTGTATGTATGTATCCATATGAGTATATGTATATGCCATTTGTCCGTGAGTTCCCTTAGAGGCCATAAAGGTGCATGACACCTCCTAGAGCTGAAGTTACATGTAGCTGTGAGCCACCTGATGATGTCACTTGGAACCAGACCCAGGTCCGAGAGAGAGAGAGAGAGAGAGAGAGAGAGAGAGAGAGAGAGAGAGAG
>JANHMN010000008.1:14794536-14813323 GCA_030674055.1 Rhabdomys pumilio | reverse complement strand
GAGAGAGAGAGAGAGAGAGAGAGAGAGAGAGAGAGAGAGAGAGAGAGAGCACAATAACCACTAAACCACTGAGTCATCTCTCCAGCCCTGTTTGTCAGGTGGTTCATCACAGCAATGAGAAAAGCAATGTTTTTATCTATACACTGTCTGTTTTGACAAAAGTTATCTTTAAAACAAACTTTTCTTCTATTAAATTAGGGTTTATTCAGTTTGCAGAATGTACCCCCTTAAAAAAAAAGTAGAGCCTTTCTTTAAACAGATAATTCTCAAATTTAAAGAACAGGAGAAAGTGGAAGCTAAATAAATGAGGAGAGTTTAATTATTGTGAAATTGCTCATAGCAAGGGTCCTCTTATATGTAAGCACAACCGTGGAGCTTTTATTAATATTTTTCATGGGACAAAATATGAAAGAATAAATATACTTCCACTTGATAGGTTTAGGAACAAACCCAGATGGTCAAGGGTCACCAACCTGGTACGATATGTCTAATTGGATAAACCAGCACAAAGAAGCATGTAGCCATGGTGTTGGCCAATGAAGAAGTCTGCTAGTGAAGTGTATTCTTCCCCGACTGTGTTTGTCACTGATGTACCGTCACCGGCTGAGACTGTCCATTTATGGGTAGACCTTATGCCACCTTCTCAAATATGAAACAAGGTAATGGTTAGACATGTCCTTCAAAAGAAAGTGCTATATTTATCCTGTTGGCAAGAAGAATTTGATGCATCTAAAGCTTACGGAAAAGAAATTTTGAGATTCCTCCTTCTATGAAGGAGAAACTGTCCTACTATTTAACAAGGTTGTCCATGTTTTCAAGGTTGTAAAATAGGAGAAAAAAAGCAACTTAATGATAGCATTTAAGAAAGGATCAAATGCCATTGTAATAATTACTTATATCAATTTCCATTATTTACAAGTAAAACAGAAAATAGAGACTGAATTCACAAAGGAAAAGGCATCATAGGCACAAGGATCTTACTGCTTCTTTAAACAACAACAAACAAAAACATCTCCATGTGGAGTCCCTAAAACAATAGTGATTTGGTTTAGCTTTAATCTCTGTGCACAGTTGAGGTTATTTTTTAAGGGAGCTGGTTCACTGAAGTCAGCTCTGATGTTTACACAAGTGTTTACCAGAGACAGGAAGATCCACGATGATTTCATTCAGGGATTGTGGATGGCACGTTGTTAGGTAGGGCTACCTTTTTTTGCCATAGATGGGGTAACTCTGTTTTCTTCCACAGTGTCTCTTTTTCCAGCAAGTGAGCTCAGGTACACTCCTGTAGGACTACAAGTTTCCGAGGACAGCAAGAAAGTTCTCTCTTCATTTATGCATGCATCACCAAGCAGATGCTGCTATCTCTTGACCAGTTAATCCCCTGATCAGCCTGACTCAAGGCATAGAGAAATAGACTCCCTGTGTTGGTGGGACTTGGAAGATTTACAGTTGACTAAAAATAACTGCATTTGTTTGATGTCACTTTCCTTGTAAATACTAAATGCCATCAGGTGACTTTTATTTCTTTAAGTCTTCAACGATATCATGTGTAAGCACCAAGAACTAATACTGTTGTTGTCACTCACAGGGTGTTCTAAATGCTCAGTCCTGGGCTCCATTCAAGACAGAAGGACCCAGAAAAATCTCCATTTTTACACGGATCCCCAGGTGATCTGTAAACTTGCTTGAATTTTAGAAACGCTGTAGCTTTTTTTTTTTTTTTTCTATCCCTCATGATGATTTCCTTAGTGCAGTAGCTATGCTGTGTCTGGGTGGGTGATAGATCTTTGATTTTTTTTTAAAGGTGCCAAAACTGCTTCCTTCTGCACAATGGAAACAGAACAAACACAGGTTAAAACAGTGGAGCAGGTTGCTTCACAGCATGAATAGCTGGGAAGAAAGGGGATAACATTTTTCTACAAAGTTGTACTTCGTCTATAAAACAGAAATTTTAAATTAAAATAACAGAACACAGTTTTTTAAAGTAGAGTACATTTGACTCAAAAACACCACTTCAATGTTAGAGCAATAATTTCATGCAATCAGATCAGGAAGAATGCACTTGAAATGACCTCTTTTCTGTTCAGACTATTACTTAATAAAACTCTGGTTTTCTGATTGTTTAAAGATTCACTCTCTAATCTTTAATTGACAGTTTAAACATCTGTAGAACATGTGTATACCTCTGAGTAATCTTCCAGATTTTGTTCAAGTATTAGACCAGTAAAATTTTACAAGTAGCTAAATGTATTATAAGAAATACAAATGTCCTATAACTTGGAGGAATTTCTTCATTTTACACATCAGATGTAAGGAAGAGAAGTAGTAAGTTGTTGATTAGAAAAATTTCATTTCCCTTGGCTTTGTACACGTATGTTACGTCTAAAATACGTGTAGGGTTTTTTCCCCGCAAAGTGAAAGAAAATGAACATAACATTCAAAGACACCCATTCTTCTTGTTTTGCCTTTTCTCTGAAGGTGAGAAGTAAAGGTGGAAGAAAGAGAGAGATTGGGTTTCTGTAAAGAAAATGTTGTCCTTCCCTGTGAAGTTTGCTTGAGACTTCCTCATCTAGAAATATGGCATGTATTTCTTGACTCATGCTGTTGAAATTATTTTTCATTTAGGCATTCTATTGCAACTCACCAATCAACCAGCCACCAAGGTTAACAAGTAACTATTGGGCACTTAATCTCTGTAGGTGTACACACATCAACCATGGTGCTGATAGAGAAAGGAAAAATTAATGTATCACAATGTAGAAGAGATAAATAAAGAGATGAGACTTGATTTATGAAACATGAACCAGGGTGTCTGTTATGGCTGAGTTTAGTTGTCAACTTCACACTAACTAAAATCACCAAGAAAAGAGTCTCAGTGAAGGGTTATTGTCCATGTTGAATTAACCTATTTCAATGGGGGATAGTCTTAAATAAGTTAATTAAGATGCAAAAGGGTCAGGTCACCATTCCATAGGTAGACGGACTTAAATGTATGAGCAGAGAAGTTAAGCTGAGCACAAGCAAGCAAGCCAGCATGTATATATTCATCTCTCTCTGCTCTTAGCTGTCTACGTGACATAACTAGTTTTTGAAGTTCCTGCCCACACTTTCCCCAGTAAGGGTGAACTGTAACCTAACTTGTAACCTGAAATAAACCTCTTCCTCACCTAAGTTGTTTGATGTCAGTATATTTCATTAGAGTAACATAAATGAAACTGGGACACTCTCTCTGAGGTGTCACTTGAGTTTAAACATAAATGTTGAGTAAGAGGCCACTGTGCAAAGTCTCAAGACCTTAGAGATGCAGCATCAGGGAACAGCATAGTCCACAGTTCTGAGCCCCCAGCAGCGTATGTTCCAGAATGTCAAATGATGAGAATGTTGGTGTTAATAAGGTAGGAATTCTTCTTTAAGGATCCCAAAAACCTTCTTTATAAACCTTCACACATATGAGCAATTTTATCACCACCTTAGAAATATTTTATAGAGTGATTACTCTGCTTCAGGGAGTAAATCAGAGCACTTTTAAAAACTTAAGTTTGTTTATAGGTCACAGAACCTACCATGTTTCCCATCATAAGAAAACCAAGGCACTGAACGTCTAAGTCGTTTTCCTTAGCTAGCATTGATTATACCATGTGATTTTTCAACATTCCTTACATCCTTTATGAGGTAACTAAGATACCTGAAGATCAACCATTCTTGGGACTTGGGAAAAGCTTCACTTGTCTCTTGCCCCATCTTCTATTCCGGGGGAGGGCTGCTGTCTACTGTTCTTGGGCTCCATCCAGCATGGATCTAGCAAGCATGAACATGAGATAGTTGAGATTTCATTCCAGAATTCCTGCCCCCTCATTCATCCCTGCCCCTCTCAGCCAGTACTCTATGACTGTTTACATGGAAAAGGACAGAACAGAAAAGAGAAACCACACATCTTCAGAAGCCTCATTTTGAATGTGGGAGTCTGGATTGACTAAGAAGTTCTTTAGAATGTCTTTATGCTTTACAATCTAAACATAAACCCAGTGAGGGGATAGGGACAAGTGTTGACCATCTTCCTGGTTAAAATAACATGCAAATAAGTCATGGTCTACATCCTTGTGGTGTTTGCTTCAATTGGCTTGTTTTCTCAACAGCCTCTGAGTAAATAATGCTTATTTTGATCTTCTAAAGACATTGTGCTGCAGGTTCTGATGCCCATTAAAACTATATCGTTCGTCATGTGTGTCTGCTATGCTTACTCCAAACCAATCAGCCCTCCAGCCCAAGGCACATATGCCTAGATGCACCTGCAGTATTAGTTACTTTACTTGTCCTGGTGACAAATGCCTGGTAAGAAGCATTCAAGGAAAGGTTTATTTTGGCTTGGACTTTCAGAGAATGCATTCTAACAAGGCATAGAAGACATGGTCCTAGGAACAGAAAGCGACTGGTTACATTGTGTTTGTAATTGAGAAGCAGAGAGCAAACAGGAAATGGAACTGTGTCATAAAAGTTCAAGGATGCTCCAGTGGGCCACTTTGTTCAGCAAGGCTCCACCTCTTAAAGGTTCCACAACTTTCTGAAATGCAGCTACCAACAAGGGACCAAATGTTCAAACACAAGAACCTAGGAGATTCATTTCACATTGAAATTATGGCATATGCTGAGTCAACAGTCATGTACTGGATACTCACCCTACAAGGTGAGTGCTGAGGGGTATGCAGTACTTGGGATAGTACTTTCTCTTTGAAGCCTTGTCAGTCATCACAATCCCAGAAAGCAGAACAGATCTCGCATTCGGTTTGTCTATTTGTTTTAAATTAAGTAGTCCCTTAAATCCTGTCTTAAACTGCTCTCCAGATGTTTCCTTACCCCACCCATACCCTTCAAATTTTGTCAGGAAATTTCTCAAGAGCACACTCACTCAAATTGTGCTTTGGGTGTAGGGGACATAGAGTCTCAGTGCATACGAATAAGTTCTGACTTCACACCTTATTAGCAATTCCGTTCAGCATAAAACACAGACGTTAGATAAGATGCCAGATACTCCTTTCACCTCCGACATTCAGGAATTTGGTGATTTATAGCTTGCGAATATGTAGGATATCCTCAGTGTACAAGTACTGATGGCTTGTTTCAGAAGCATCTTTTAAAATTGTTTATATGGTGGTGGTTTTCTGTGATATAACACTGCATCGGCTTTTAGGTGAGGACATTGAGGTTTTGAAACAAAATTGTTAAACAATCTGAATGAACTTTTCACGTAACGTCGGGCCTTACGGCGAGTCCTTAGCATAGGCAGGTACGCTGTGGAGCACTGTAGACTACAGCCATACCAGCCCTCTGTTTCTTGGGATGTTCTTCCTGACCTTAGATAGACAACATGAGAAAGCTCTGAATGAATCTACAAGAGGATTTTGGTGTAGTTTTGATTGAAATATCATTTAAAAAATAATCAGTTTATTGTTCTTCAATTTGTGTAGGAGTGTGTGTCTGAATGAGTATGTGCTTATGAATGACATTTTCTGTAAAGGCCAGAGGTGTGTCTCTGTAGCTAGAGATCCCTCTCTGGAGCTAGAGATACAGATGATTGTAAGCCACTTGGCAAGTGTGCTAGGAACCAAACTCAGATCCTCTAGAAGAGGCACAAGTACTCTTAAAAACTGGGCCATCTCTCCATCCCACTGACTGAATAATACTTACCAGAAGGTTAAAACAGAATAGGATGTTGGAGGTTCATTTCTACACCCAGAACTGTCAGTGGGAGACGAAGTTTTTCCTTATCAAGCTGCATATCAGAAACAAAAGCCCAGTCTGGCTTGAATTCCTTTGCAAAGGCTGATTGTGTTCAGAGAGTCACTACCCTATGTAGATAAGTACTCAGTTTAGAAATAAAAAACTGCTTATAAGAACTTAAATCCATCTACTGTTCTTCATTTCAATATAATTGGTATTCAAAGAGTCTCTTACCCATTTGAACACTATTTACTGGGAATCAACTACTTGTTTTCAATACAATTGCCCGACAAGGACTGGTGAAAACAACCAGTTTTTAAAGTGCCATTGTTAATGTTGTTAGCACTGTTTCAAACAACTATGTAATAATTGGAAATTATGACAGTGGCACATTGCCAAACTGGCCACATAAGCAGGATTGCTTCTTTACATAACATGGAAATACCGTATCTCTCTTGTTCCTGTGAACATTACAGAGGCCTCAGAGCATTGCATGTATATGACTCAGGATATTATTCATTCCATGCAGAGAGCAAAGTGATGCTTGCTTTGATGGCTTTGCTCCTTCACAAGCCTTAGTGGATGAAAAGAATGCCATGTGACTTGGGTGATCTAGTTGGAGTGAGTCTTGTATCTGGGTCTCTAACTTCTTAACTCCACTTTTCACTTAGATTTCATGCTACCCAGCATAGCATCCTAGATATCCTAAGAACTCCTGATTCATCATAAAGGACAGTCAGTGGCATTTACCACCCACCTGACTCGCTGTTAAGAGGTTAAAATGGGACATCTTCAAAAGCCCCTCAGAACCATTTGATGTTTGTCAGAAGACATTAACAACTCCTGACTGGGGCCCTTTGACTAGTTATATCTTTTCCTGTGGCTCGCTGGTAGGAAATGAGGCAGTGTTTTCCATACAACTATTTTGAGAACTGATAAGAGAGGAATTGCATATTACAAAGTGATAATCAAAATGTCACAAAGAAAAAACGTACTTTGAGTCTGACATTTTGCAAATGCTTTATTGCCGGGCATTATTTTTATTCATTTAATATTTTTGAGCAATCAATTATGTATCAGTTAAACATCCAGACTAAGTGGTTTTATTTATTAGTCATCTAGAAAATGGGATTGATATTTTTGCCTTGATTCACAACTTTTAAGAAAATACAAGTGAGATGACAGAACTACGCAGCTTGCATCTATGACTGGGTGGTACCTCTGTTTTGGGGTCATTTTTGTAAGACTGTTCCTAAAATCATAGAAATATTCATAGGTCATTGAGCCCTTCTTTCTTTGACCAGATAACCACACATTTTGCAAAACAGGGCTGTAGATTGGAAGACAGCCTTGGGGCCCCTCCACTTCTCAGTTTGATCCAGGTAGACCTGGAATCTCAATCTTAGACTAAACCATGGCAGCTCTTCTCTGGGATGGGAAAGTCAGCCTTATGGAGCAGTTGATCAAGTGACTCTTTCACAGAAGAGTGGCAAGGCAAAGTAGATATCGGTTTGTTTCTTACTCAGTACTAGAGTGTGTGGTAGGAAAAGACTTGGGTATCCTGCCAGTTTTCAACAAAGGTTTTTAAGTAAATCACAGATTGAATGTCTTGCCCTAAACACTGTCCTCCCTTCTCTCTTGTTCTGGCTTTGATACATGGTGTCACTATGTAGCTTTGGCAGGACTGGAACTTCTGGGTACACCAGGCTGGCCTTGAACTCATAGAGATCCATCTGTCTCTGCCTCCTGAATGCTGGGATTAAAGCCAAAAGCCGCTGCATCCAGCTTTAGTTGTCTCTTTAAAAATAAAAATAAAATCAAAAGGAATAAAACATGATATTATCTAATATTAGAGTATTAATGGGAATTCTTTTAAATTGTCTGATATACTGCTCATACGCAATTGTGTTTGATAACTCTGAACTTGGATTTGTTTGAATCTAAGTCCAAACTGAGTCTCATTAGAGAGATGTATTTTTCCTGTGAAAATCCCAGAGGCAAGAATAGCCCTAGAAACTCCTTTAATCAATTAATTCCACCAGAATGCACTGAGATCAACTCTTATTACGTGGTCTTATGTTTACAGAGGTTGCCTTTTAAGAGACTAGATGGTATAGGTACCTAAGTGGAAGCACTGGTGTAGCATGTTAGGTTCTCTGGTATGCCCATATTTACAAATGACACACAATGTAAAGCCAAGTGGTGATAACACATGCCTTTAATTCCAGTACTCAGGAGGTAGAGGCGGGTGGAACTCTGTGAGTCTGAGACCAGATTGATCCAGGATAGCCAGAGCTACACAGAGAAACCTTGTCAAAAAAAAAAAAAAAGAAAGAAAGAAAGAAGAAATTAAAAAGTTTATAGCACACACCATATGGTTATAAGTAATTAAATATAAAAGGCATTCTGAGAGAAGATCAAGGATCAAGAAGATTTGGATAATTAATGGGAAGAGTTCAAGAATTTCATAAGGAAACGTCTTTAATATGGCTCTCCAGGCATGGCTGGTGGTCAGGAAATCTGTGCTAAGTCTGAGAGATGGGAACAAATCTTTTCCCAAGGCAAAGAAAATAGGGAAATGGCATAAAACAAGAAATGAATGCAGCCTATAAAAAGCGTTGATGCATCTTGAGTATATTGTTTCATTTCTAATATTTAATTCTATTATTTTAATTACAAGTACATGTGTGTGTGTGTGTGTGTGTGTGTGTGCATGTAGAGAGGTTGGATACCCCTAAGTTTGAAGTTACAGAAAATGTGCATCCCTGGTGTGGATACTGGGAACTGAACTCAGTTCCTTTGCAAAAGCAATGTATTCCCTTAACAGCTGAGAAATCTCTCCAGCCCTGAGTATTTGTTTTATAAGCAGCATATTTCTAACAGATCCTGTGATGCATAGTGACATCCTACAATGCATGCAAATGAGCTAGGGTACACTGTGGCATCAGTCATTTTGTAAGCATATGATGAACCCGTGTTTACAATCTATCAGAAATTTTTTTTTCTTCTAAGCCAAGTTAATTGTGGTTTTGCCACTGTATGTATGAACACACTCATAGACACAGATGAATGATAAAGTGTGGGATCTCCGGTGGTGGGAAATACTAATATAAGCTTAGTCTTTACTGTGACTGTATTTAATCAATACCTTATTTCTCCTAACATGCTTTGCAAGGTTACCTCTGGCATGAGAGCTGATCTATATTCTAAGAAAAGCTATAGCATTTCTGAAAATGTTCTATATTTCATTTTACTTTTTAAAGTGGATGGTCTTTAGAGAATAATGGCTATTCCTCTTTCTTAGGAAGCAACAGCACAAAAGAAACTCAATTTTTAAGTGTGGGTACAAGGGGCTATGTTGTTTCTCAGTTGGTAGAATGCTAGCTTAGGGTATACAAGACCCTGTGTTTGTTCCCCAGCACTGTATAAGCCAGTGGTATACCTCTGCACTTTTGAGGTGGAAGCACGAGGATATCAAGGCTGGAGGGATGGCTCAGTGGTTAAGAACACTAGCTGCTCTTTCAGAGAACTCTGGTTTGACTCAGCACACACATATCTAATTCCAGTGCAGGACATCTGACCTGCTCTCTTCTGCCCACCTCAGGCACCATGCATGTGGTACACAAAGATACAGGAAGGCAAAATGCAAATATACATCAAATAATAGCATTTTTTTTAAGTTAATGGATAGCCTTGACTAGATAGGGAACTTGAGATCAGCCAAAGACACAGGAGAACTTATCTCATGAAAGGAAGAGCAGGAAAGATAGAGGCACAAATTTGACTAAGATACTCTACATACATGTATGAAAATGTCATTAAAAAATCCATTTTTGTATATGAGTAGAATATGCTCTTAAAAGGTTAAAAAATGTGGATGCATTTTTTTAAAAATGAAGCTAAGACTTTTTATAGTATAAACTGAATTTCATCGAGCCTCTTAATTCTATTTTCTTTCAAGAGAACAAATTAATTACCATCTGATAAGCATGCTTAATTCTTTTCTTTCCATCCTTTGACAAGGCTCTTACTATTTGAGGCTTCTAAAGCACTCAGTGCAGGTCACTGTCAATAAAATGCCCCCTGATTAGGTGATACAGTGGCATTCCTAAGTATTCATTCTCTAAGACCTTAGAACAGAACCACGCATGGGTCTAAGGGTGGATTCCAGACTGTGAGTGACACGGCACTTCTCTGAGGGAGAGCCCGCTTACCATTGTCATAGTAACACACAGTTCAAGCCCACATAGATATAATCCACAGAAGCACTAATTCACTGGCATGGGCAACTGCACACCCCACAGTGGCTGACTGTCGCCCACAGGCTCCCTCAATTCGAGACCATGCACCACTGAGCCCACGTGGCAGCCTGGCCTGGGCTCAGACAAGCAGCCCCAGCGGCTGCCCTGCCTGCCTGCTTGCCTGCCTGCCTGCCTGCCTGCGTTACCATGACAATCAGAAAAGAGATTTGTGGAGATGGGTGCCAAGGTTGCCTTGTCCATTTTCCAAAAAGCCTGTCACTTTTGCTAGTCTCGGGCATGTGAGAGGAAGTCTCCTGCCAACCAGGGACCAAATTCCAAAAACAGTCTTAGCTATGTTGCTACACTCATGAGAGTGGTCACACACAAGTGGTCTGGCCAGGCTTGTTCCTTATTCCTGGCCCTAGGCACTTCTCCCGTTCCAATGTGTTTCTCCTATAGTCCCTTGCCTTTCCAAGCAGCTATGAAGTGCCAGTGATTTGAGCACAGTAATGGAGTATGTGATGTTTTAGCAGAATTCTGATTCTTATTTTAAAATTTATTTTATTTTTAATTATGTGTATGGACACTTGTGGAATCAAATCCTTCAAGAGCCCAAATCACAAGCGATTGTCAGTGGGTGTTGCTGTTGCAACGGGACTTGTGTCCTCTACAAAAGCAGTATGCAGAGTGGACCTCAAGGCAGGTACCAACTCCTGAGGAGGAGGAGGAGGAGGAGGTGGGTTAGTCGGTGCTGATAGATAACTATCTTTGTCTTTGTCCCTGAACCATGGTTCAGATCTTCTTCATGCATAGATCAACAGTTCCCTAATCTGACTGCACAGAACATCACCCGTGAAGAGCTTTAACAACATTATAATTCAACCTGCTTCTGGGCAGGTCTGATGAAGTATCTGGAGTGCCCATCTGAACACAGAATAGACACAGGAGTTACTGCAAAGATTAATAAATGCATGCACGCGCACACACACACACACACACACACACACACACACACTCCCTGTATCTCAAACTCAACTCCTCTTTTCTTTCCCCATACCTCCTGAGCCACCTCCTTCTCCCTTTCTCTCACACTTCCACACTTCCAGATCTACTTTTTCTTCCTCATCTCTCCTTTCTGTCTCAGTGAATTCAAGTATTCAGGTAGTGTCACGGAGATCACCAGGGTTGCATCGGTCCTGCTACCTGTCAGCTTCTTCTTGTCATACTTCAGAGGATTCCTAGACCACTGTGGGTCCTGTAGAAGGAGGCCCATGATCCCCAACTCACTCACTACTAATTTCATGGACACATGGATGTGAAATAAGCTCGGGGATGTGAATAAGTCAGGTAACTGTTAGCGAACATGAGTGATGCTTCACTTTTAATGATGTTTAACACATTCCGTTTTGTATGGTCTTCCCTTGAAACTATAGTGAAAGATCAGCCTCAAGTCAGAGGAAAAGCATGAAAGCTGGGGCTGGGGGCGTATATCAACAAAAAATATTGCCAAATAACCTATCTGAATTAATCCCCCCTTATTATTTGAACTGGTGTATTAGATGAAGATGGTGTTTGTAGCACCAACAGAACAAACATTACAGAGTTATCTGTTCCAGTTTCAATTAAAGCCAGGTGCTGTGTGCCTACAAATAGTAGCAGAGCCTCTCTCCTTAGGTTGGTTATTGCTATGTTCTCAAGGCGTGTTCTCCTGCCAGTCTTCATGGGCTGCTCCTGTGGTGGAGGCATTGTAACAGATCACAGTGCCACAGCAGGATGTGAGCTTTCTCTTGCCTCCTCAGGGAATCCACTTCCTAGGCCTTTCCATGGATTTGAGGTCAAGGGCTAGGATCTTAAGAATTATGACTACATGCTTAAGCCCTTGCTTAACGTATAAGCTAATGTAAAGATCTCATGCCCTATTCAGCCAGCCAAACAGCAGCTGATTGTTAAAAAGCCTTGTGTGCACGTAGTTCTGGGTCACCTAGGAGTAAAGAAAAGGTAAAAGAAAAAACAAACACTTTAACCTCTGAAAGTTGGAAAAGTAATTTTCATGAAAAGAAGGCTGTTGATCAGAATGCTTAGAACTACATCCTGACTGGGCTTTTCTCAAGTCTTTGCTCTCATTTGCCATTGTTAGCCTCCTGTATGTTTTGATTCCAGCATCTCTTCCTGTGACCTCTCCCTTCAGTACCAATCTGTGTTGTCAATGGCCTTCCTTCATTTTTGCATAGCCTTCTATAATGGGTAGTATTGGTTGCCAGCTTTACAGGATTTAGCATCATCTAGGAAACAAATCTCGGGACATACCTGTTAGAAAGTTTCTAGATTGGGTTCATTGAAGTGGGAGGTTCACTTTAAATGTGAACAAAACCTTTCTATGCTGGGGGTCTTAAACTAAACGGAAAAAATAGAAGACAAACTGAACACTCTGGTTCATCTCTGTTTCCTTATTGTGGATACAATGTGACCAATTGCCCCAAACTCCAGCCTCTACTCAACACAATGCACAGCACAGCATTCTTCCTCTAAGCCAAAATAAAGCCTTCCTTCCTTGGGTTACTTTTGTCAGAGATTTGCCTTGCAACTAGAAAAGTAATACTACACTGTCTCCTTCACTCAGTTTCAGGTCGGAGTCATTTGCCCTGAACTCTTGGTCCACAGAGGGCTTTAGGTTATGATAATACCCAGGCTTTAAAGGTCTGTCTTGGCACATGTTACTATTGGCTATGGTTTTTCTGTGTATATAGGTTTCTCTCTCCTCCAACTATAACTAAGACTTCAGGATAACTCAGGTTTTAAGTGTTCCATTCTACCTGGATGAAAGCGAGCACTGAAAATATATTCATTAAACCAGGTATGGTTGCACACACCTTTAATCTCAGCTTCTGCAGTGGTGGGTGTATCTCTAAATATGAGGCCAGCCTGGTCTTTATAGCAAGTACCAGGAGAGCCAGGGCTATGTAGTGAGACCCTGTCTCAAACAACAACAATGAAATATGTTCATTCTGCATATTACCAAACGAATACACAAACTGACTTAGATGCTGTGAATATGCAAGGTTTAGAACCTCAGAAAGACAGACGGGTTCATTTCAGTTGAAGCAGGATTTGCCAATTGAATTATCTCATGCATTTGGCCATATACTGGTTACTCCAGCATGGATGGAATCTTTAGCTTCAGTTTCTCCTTCTTATCTTAGAGGTCACTGGCAGCTGTGGTATGATTCTTAAATCTATTTCTTCCCTTTCCTGATCAGGGGTTTAGGTTCTGTCAGCAACTGTGACAAAACCAACATCAGAGAAATAAGATTTAAATAACGGGGATTTTGTCTACAACATGAAGAGGGGTGAAACTCTTTTTCCCCCTTTGCCAGCAAAGGAGATGGTAGTGGCTGATTAATCAGGCCATTAGACACAGTTTTGCTGAATTCTGTGCAAGCAATGATGAGAATTTAGCTTGAATATTCATGTTCTAAGTGCTACATAAGTTGGAAATGCTTATAGATTCACAGAATTGGAGAGCTAAAAAGGACCTTCGAGATGATTTAGACTCTGCATCCCATCCTCCGTAGCACATATAATTTTACAGCTTTAAAATATCAACACCCAGAGGGGTACAGCAATCGGCTTATGGTGTCACTTAGAACTGGTGGGCAAATTGAGATTATCCATTGAGAATGCCTACTACCATTAGCTCACTGCTCTTTCTATTGAGCCTAACTGGACTTCCTGCATTTTCAAAAAAAATTGGTGGTTACGTAAGCAGAAAGAAAAATCTTCATGCTCTGACTAGGCATACTTACAGAAGAAACCATATTTTCAAAAACCTGAAATAAAGAAACAGAAATTGAAGGATCGTGTTGGCATTTGAAGAGGCAGAATGCACTAGCCATCATACCTTTAAAGACTATAATAGGGTTCAAATAAAGGCAGACGGGACGGTATTGCATGGCTTCTCCCATAGACTGTCTCCATATTCCCATATTTCCATTCTGAAATAACAGCACATAGTGAATAATTGTTATCTTGTAACTGGCAATACCCAGTTTGGGGAGATTTATTACCTGGACTAATGAGTTTTGCTCTTCTATTGTAAAGAGTGTCAAATGTCATTCTTACCCTCCTCCAGCAGATGGCAACTCTAGTCTTCTTGTCATTTTCTCTTTTCTACACGCTGAAGATTTCCTCCTCAGCCCCTCCCCCACTCCCACCTCCCCTTCAGAAGTTCATCTGTGTGTTACTGAGGATTGTGAAGACTCAAACTCTTGTTCCTGGCTTAATCATCACCTGTAGCATATGACTCTCAAGTCCAACTTAAATGGGGACAGAAGAAAAAAAAAACAAAAAACAAAAAACAAAAAACAAAAAAACCCAAAAAAACCAAAAACAAAACCCACAATTAGCTAACAGCTCTAATTTAAGGAAAAGAGTTGAAGAGAACTTGAAGATAAAGTTAGAGATTCTAAAATAAGATGTGCTGCAGAAACTTTCCATTTAAAGAAACACAAAATATCTTCTTCAAAAGGAAAAGAAAAGGAAAAGGAAACCATTGATTACTTCAGGTCTAGCCTTTCAGGAGGATTCGGGAGGATGGAGTTGATTAGAGTCTCTTGGTTTATTGGTGGAAAGTGGCCTGTCTGCAAGAATAATAACAAAGAGTGAACTTGGACTTTCCCACCATCCTGTGTTGTGTCTTCCTGCAAGTTCTTCTCTTTCATGTCTCCCTCTCATTTATACAGTGTTTCAGCCAGGAGGAAAAAGAAAATGGCTCCATATGGCCCCTTTGTTCCCTTGCTTTGTAGAAACTCCAGGTGTGTGGTTAAGGCACCAAGCCTGCCACTGCTCTCCGGCCACTCTTATAAGAGTGTACAAGTTAAAACTCGTGCTCTTGCCAGAGTGCAAGCTGGAGAACAGCTGAAAGAAATCAGCAGGAAAAAAAATGTTGCTCCTTTTTCATAAGGATGCATATGGCAGAAAGAAACAATCCCAGAGAAGCAGATTTCTCAGCATTTACTTGTCTATAGCTTTCCAAACCAAGTCACTGCCTGGACGTGCCTGCTTGTGTGAGGATGGCTTGAGGAAGGCATTAAGAAGGACATAGGAAAAGAGGCAGTTGTAAAGTGGGTTTGATTATCTATGGATGTGCAGGAAAGGAGGGTTTTGTTGTTGTTGTTGTTGTTGTTGTTGTTGTTTCTAACATTTCTCTTCTGGCAAACCTAGATATTGTATCCTCTTCAAAGATGAAGACATGTGGGTTTGATGTGCCAAAAGAAGGGCAAACGTACATACCTGAAGCAAGATAAAATCAACAGTAACACTTCTTATTGGAAAGTAAAGGGACTGTTTGGCTACTGGGAGTGTGTGTGTTCTTGCTTATTGCCACTGTCTTCTTCATAGGAAGGTGTGAGCTCTCCTTGGAAGCCACTAAGCTACCTGTGGAAATCCATGTATGCTGTCATTCAGTGACAATCATTAATAACAACAAGGGGTTTTATTTCAGCCCAATAAGTAATAGGCACTGACGATAGAATTCTAAACACAGCCATAATTAATTCACTAATTGTTCTGTCTCTGGGTATCATCTGCATGCCTATTTCGACTTTAGCTACAACATATGCCCAAGATTACTTACTTGTTCAACTTAGAGATATCTCTTTTTCCGTTTGCTCAGTGTGGGCAACCATCTGCCCCAGAAGCTCTTCCTCTCCTCTTGTTAGGTTTTACATGTGAAATGTCCTCTACTGGTTTGTGTATTTGAATACTTCGTCCCCAGCTGGTGATACTATTTTAGAAGACTGTGACATTTTTAGGAGGAGCCTAACTGGAGGAAGTAAGTCACTGGGGACAAACCTTGAGGTTTGATAGACTGACCCACTTCCTGTCCTCGCCTTGCTTCCTGATTGCAGATACTATGTGATCAGCTGGCTAATGTTCTTACTGCCATGCCTTCCGTACCATGTTGGACTGTGAGTGCTTCCTCAAATTCGGAGCCAAAATAAGTCCTCCCTTAAGGTACTTCCTGTCAGGTATTTGATGCTAGCTACCAGAACTGACACCCTTTTTATATGCATTCATAAGGATTTACTTCCTCTTCATCACAATCCTTTTGTAGACAGACTTCTTCACTGGAAATCTCAGAAGACAGTAGGAAAGTCATCCTACTGCCAGAGAATATTAGGGAAAATATGGCCAGGTTGAAAAGGAAGACAGTTCAGATGCAGTGGAAAGTTAGAAGAAACCCCCTCACTTAGCAAGTCAGTACACATTGCCTCTATGGACACATGTGGCTTTCCCTCTGAATAGCTAGTCAGTGCATTGTCTAGAACCATGCGTGGGATTCTTATTTGATGGTAACAGCCCAAGTGCTCAGTGGAAATCTAGAGGAAACTTCTAGTGTACTCCTTAAGACTGAGGACTGGGTAACACATAGTTGCTGGTCTGCTGCATATGGTTTGCAGTAATTCTTACAAACCAGCTTGTACATATGGGTATGAACTGTGTCCCTCCTGGCCATCTCCTTCTTGTATCTTGTCCTTGATCTCCCTGGACAGGGTCATTCTACAGAACTACACATTCTTATCCGATGGTATAGGCTTTCCATCAGGGCAAATACCAGCAACTCAATTACTTCACACGTGTTAAGGAACTATCTTATGCCAGAAACATGCTAAAGGTTTTACATATGTTATCTATTTTTACATTCACAACATACCAGAAGAGTAGATCTTGATTATATGTGTTTGTTGAGAATTATTATTGACATGCCATTAAAGGACATAACAAAAGGCAGTAACAACACTGGCTAGATCATAGATCATTTACGTGTGGGTAAGATAAATAGAACTCGGAAGGAGATAATAAAATGAATCCTCAATCTTACATTTGAATCTAGATCTTTCTGACCTCACAGTCATTATTGTTTTTTTTTTTTGTTTGATTTTCCTGATGACACTGACTTTTTATTTTATACCTTTAAAACCCAAATAAATGTGTAGTAAAATGTTCTCAGTAGCTCACTTACAGTCAATCTGACAACTCTTTGAGTCAGAGTATGTCTATTTTTTCAACAAATATTGCATAAAATAGTGGGATCTTTCTCAGATGTTGTGTTCTGCTTTGTGTGGATTATTAAGCCTTCTAGAAGCTGCCTTCTTGGGACTCCATTGGTTCAGGGGTACATTGTCACCAAGTGGCTTGTTGCTCATGATTGCATTTAATAATATAGCAACAGGCCCACCAGTGTCTTTATTAAAACTTGCTGTAGGCTAGCATTTTCCCCTGGGTCAGTAATGAGTTTAGAGAAATGGATGTGGAAATGAGATTTGTTCTCACCAGTGGAGTGAATTATGTCTTGTTGGGGCCCCCAGGCTAATATTTCAAATTTGCCACAAGGTACTTCATCAAAAATTCTATTTCAGTTCCAAAAGGACTGTGGATGCCTATTAGCAAATTCAGAGCATGCCTTTAAACTGTATATTCTTTCCCTTCCCCTGGCTCCGTCCACTGAAGGCTTTCAGAATTAGCAGTTTGTGAAAATGGTCCATTTCCACGGGCCAGTGAATGGCGCATCGAAGAAAGGAGGCCCTTTTATCTACCAAGGCTGAGTCTGCGACAACTGAGGTGAATCAAATGAAGAGAGTATCCAAAAGGGGAGGGGGTGGTGGTTGCAGCATATTAAGAATGCGTTGTCATGCTGGGCAGTCTGCACCAGGCCACACAGGCTTCTGAGGCAGAATCCTCAGGATCCCTGTCTGCTGTCTTGTTGGTCTTCAAACATCCCTTTGCTCTCATCAGGCCTCCTTCGAATGCCCCTGAGGCTAATGGATTGGAGTACACCCCAGTTGGCTCTAGAACTTGTGTGTTTGTACATGGGGATGTGTGGTGCGCTATCATTCCCCACTCTACTTTTTGAGAAAGGGCATCTCACAGAATCTTTAGTTTGCTGTCTTTGTCTAGACTGATGATCAAGTCCTGGAGGTCCTCCGATCACTTCCCATCTCCTTGCCTGCAGTTCTGAAGTTCGAGGCATGGACAACCACATTCAGATTTTTCTATTGGTCCTGGAGATCTGAACTTAGATTCTCATGGCTGCATGGCAGCTGCTCTTACCACCTAGCTCTTTCCACAGCACCAAGGTCTAGAATTTTGGACATCCATTTCACTTCATGACAACATTCGAGAGAAACTGATTATAAAGCTGGGCCAGTTGGTAAATACAACGGTTAAATACTAATTAGTAAATACTAATAAGCACTGCTTATTAGTAGCAGAAGTTCCAAATCCT
Source organism: Rhabdomys pumilio (assembly GCA_030674055.1). NCBI lineage: Eukaryota > Metazoa > Chordata > Mammalia > Rodentia > Muridae > Rhabdomys > Rhabdomys pumilio. The sequence goes on along the minus strand of JANHMN010000008.1, from coordinate 14,795,080 downwards.
TGGTAAGACTGTGGCCTCTGATTGTCCTTTCGGGTGTTTCTCTGTGGTTGAAAGGGGAAAGAAAACATCTGAGTGATATCCACTAAGTCACTATGCCATCCACTTTTGGTGCCGTTCAGTGATAGGATTATATCCCTCTTTAACCTTCTGTTATCAGATATGGCAAGTGTAGAATCATCGACATTGTATTTCAGACTGGCTTGGCTTGAGAATTATGCAAGAATTCCTTCTTTTCCTCTCAGTCAACATTTATAACACTAAAACAAGGTCCTTTCCAAAATATTTCCTGTCAATGCTCTAAGTTGTGCATCATCTGGATTTTAAAAAATAAATAGAATAATGGCTCCATGCACCTGACTCCAACCCCTCCACATGTCACATGAAAGCTTTTTCATTTCTTTCTTAGTTTAGGTATGTTCAGTCTCTCCCTCCCTCTCTCTCTCTCTCTCTCTCTCTCTCTCTCTCTCTCTGTCTGTCTGTCTCTCTCTGTCTGTCTGTCTCTCTCTGTCTGTCTCTCTCTCTCTGTCTCTGTCTGTCTCTCTCT
>JANHMN010000008.1:14757079-14794526 GCA_030674055.1 Rhabdomys pumilio | reverse complement strand
TGTGTGTGTGTGTGTGTGTGTCTCTCTGCATGTGTGTTCCTGTGTGAGTGCAAATGACAGAAAACAGGGACAGTTCCCCCGGTGCGAGACTTGCAGGTGATTGTGAGCTTCCTGGTAGGATGCTGGGAATCACACCCCTGTCCTCCTCAAGAGTAGCAAGAACCCTTAAACTGCTGAGCCGTCTCTCCAGGCAGTCCTTCATTTTTTATCTTTTGGCAGTCACTATTCTTGATTTCAGGGCTATTCTCACGCAGGAGTGAGTTTCTGCTGGCCTCATGTCCCTTTGGAAGGAACAAAGGCATGAGTTGCATTTTGGTGACGATTCCGTGTCCTTACTGTGTTGTGATAGGATGGGCAGCACTGACATCCACTCTCCTCATTTGCATGTCTGACTTTGGCTTTTCAACCTGTCATGCACATAGACCCATGATATTTGTTTAAACCAACAATATTTGTGCCCAGTGTGGAGTTTTACATGCCCTTGTATGGAAATCGTTAGATTAATTACTCATGTGTACTTCCCTGGCACTGTGAACTGTCCCTTACCTCCCACGGAGCTGGCAGCCTTGGGAGCTTTGAGCTGTCTGTTTTTACTGGCTGTTAATTGTTAATAGATTTCCAGGTGTGGGTCATGCTGTGTTACCATCAATCCTTCATTTAGGAAGGTCTGAGGCTGTCCAGGATAGAGAAAAGGCAAGCGATAAACAAAAGCTGCAGAGATCTCAGCACCCTCACTAAAAATGTCAAGCCCTGTAATGCTTCTGGCAGTAAAAGCAAAATTTATTAGCAAGCGAACAAACTTGCACAGTGAGAAAGAAGAAGAAAGCAGAGAGGGGGGGAGCAAAAAAGGTAGAAGAAAGAGAAAGCATTTAAGAAATCAAAGTCATTTTTAACATAGGGTTTAGGGGGGTTATGCATCTCTTTTCTTGTTCTTGAAAGAAGAACAAAGGAAAGGAGCTTAGGGTGAGCTTTTTTAATACTTCTGCTTGAAAATATGTGTACTAAGAAGCTTGGCTATCTGGAGTCTGCGTGTACTGGTGCAGTGTTCTGCAAACTACAACCTAAAACCAAATACAGTCACTGTCTGCTTCCATAGGGGTTGTGAGCTCATAACAGTTATCAGTATTTCAGTGCTTGTAAAAAATGCAAACGAAGTATAACTCTTTATGACTTGTTAAAAACGGGAAGGAATTCCATTTCATTATGTGTGGACCAGGCTTCACAACCACATAGCAGTACGCATTTGTGTGTATATTGTCTGAGGCTGCTGGTTCATTATAAATGCCAGAGTGAATTGCCTGTAACAAGAGTTATATGTTACGGAACCTGAAACATTAGTTTCTGACCCTTTATCGAAAAAAAGTGGTGAACCTTTATGTGGTTCTATTGAATTGACCCAACCAGTAGTTTGTAAGGAAAGGCTACATACAATATCTTTTCAATAGTGATGTTCTTGCTGATCTGGTCTTTGCAGGAACCGACTTTCTTCCACATCTGCTCAGTCGTTTCAGGATTCCAAGGGTTTACCCCTGACAGATCTATGCTAGGCTCTTTAAATGATAGGAGAAGCCTATTCATTCCAGTCTCTGTTCTTGAATATCTTACAAAACTGTGTTACAAATTCCAGGATTGGCTGAATCTTTAATGAGAAAGTAAGCCTTTGCTGGAAGATGACTCATTGGGTAAAGTACCTACTGTGCAAATATAAAAATCTGAGTTGAAATACTCAGCATCCTTCTAAACTCCAGGAATAGTGGTACACATATGTGACTCCAGAACTGGAGGGAAATGTAGACAAGTGGAAACAGGGAGATCCTGGTGGCTCACTGGCCATCAATATAGCTCAGATGGTCAGAAATCCTGTCTCAAAAATTAGGAAGAAAGAGATTGAAAAGAACTATCTCTGGTCTCAATAGGTGCACACTTACATGCACATGTAAAGACACAGATAAGATGTATGCCACTGGGTACTTGCAAGCAAATATATTCCTTGTGATTCTGAAGACTGCTTAGTCCACGATTAAGGGGCCAGCCAATTCAATGTCCTTTGAGTTCCGTTTCATGTAGATGATGACACCTTGTCACCATGCTCTCCTACAGCAGATGAGACATTGGAAGGTCTTTGTGGTCCCATTTCAAAGGATGTGAATTAGTCTCATCAGGACTCTGCTCTCATGACACAGTGAGACTCTCACACTGGAAGCCATGAAATATGTTTAAGCCTTACAAAAGTTTAAGGAGACACAATCATTGCAACTGTAAAAACCAGCATGTACATTTTGTGATTATCATTTCTCTATATTTACTTGATCAGATACATATCCATCTACTTTTGAAGTCTTAAAAACAGGAATTTACAGCTATCAATACACTTCCACCCCTAAATACGCCAACACACAAGTTATTATTCAGAGTTTCATGTTTATTTATGTCTTTGTACAGATAAAAGTATACACACAGTGAAATGAACATGAGCTTTGATAAATGAATACCTCCGTGTCTCACAAACTCAGAGTACTTTGCTTTTTCCACTTCAAAGATTTGAAAACATGTTACTTCTTACTTAAACAATCACCTTAAAATCATTTCCTGTAGACGATATATTTGCAGCTTCAGAAAACACTTTCTAGGGAAATCACTCGCGTAAGTATAAGCTTTACTTTCAAAAGCAGGGCTTATAAAGTGCTGTTCTCCTTTTACTCCCTGCACCTTTCAATCTAAGATAGAACAACACTCAAAATCATGGCAATACACTCGTGTGTCTCAGGAATGGACATATTCAAGGGAATAAAAGGGCCAGAGAACCTCAGAGGGGATTTAGCATCACACAACCTGTACATGCACGAGCTCCATCTCTATACTCTCTGCATCCCTCCCGGAACAAAGCCAAATAACTTGGGAAGTTCTGACTATGAGGGGTGTAGACCTTTACAAAAAAATTACAAACCAGGACTGGACAGATAGCATGGTGGTTAAAAGCACTGACTTCTCTTCCAGTAGATCCAGATTTGATCCTCAGTACTTACAAGGCATCTCACAACTACCTGCCACGCCAGTTCTAAAGGGTGTGATACTCTCTATTTTGGCCTCACACCGTAAAATAAACTCTTTTCTAATTCACAAACTTTTTCCTCTCTTGTATTGGACTGCTCTATTTGACTGTATCAGCATTGTCACTTCGCTTCTATGGAAACAAATCCAAAAAGCTAGAGCAATTTTGAGAGACAGATGCTGACGAATGATATTCTACACTGCCTTCCCACACATTCTGCAGGGTTTATGAGCTCTCTCTCTCTCTCTCTCTCTCTCTCTCTCTCTCTCTTTCTCTCTCTCTTTTTTCTCTCTCTCCCTCTCTCTCTCCCTCTTCCTCTCCCCCTCCACTTACCCCCTCCACACACACACATACATACACACACACACACACACACACACACACACACACACACACACTCACACACTCACCTCCATCCCCTTGGTTGCACCAAGAATGAACTGGGAAATGAGCAGCTGTGATATATTTGGTGCTTGAAACTGATTGCTGACTATTCAGTTCAGACACCAGGCATTATGGGAAAATCTCTACCAAGTGGGAGCAACTCAAAGCCATTTAACAGTCAAGGCTTCATGTCAAAAGGTGGAGATAAATTGTATCAGGACCTAGTGACACATCTTCCCGTAACATAACTGACCCCACAGTGGAAGGACTGTTGGTCAGAATCAAGGGCATCAGTACGCCTATTGTAGTCAAAGGTCTCCTCCCTCGATTGCTTCCTGGTAGAATATACCAGCAGCAAAAGTTAGAAGAGTAGCGTTTTGTGCTTAAAGCAGAACAGGGAAGATTGAAAGACTATGAAGAGGGAATGTGCTGGAAGTACTTCTGTGGGAGCTCTAGAAAATCCTTTTAGAAGAAACAGAACATTTCAGAAATAGCTGGGCCTTCAGCCAAAGCAGATGGCCTAAAATGGGGAATGGGAGAGCTATGCAAATCAAATCAAGCTGCTGGCTGGCTGTGGGCAAACCAGAGGAACACACTAGTTGTTGGGTTAGGTGGATGTCTCAGTTTCTTATTGCTGTGATAAAATAGTTTGACTGAAGCAACTTAAGGGAGAAAGGATTTATTCTGGCTCAGTTCAAGGGCACAATCCCTTCTGATTAAAACAACAAAAAAATACCAGGAGCTTTAAGCCACTGCTCATATCATACCTAAAACTATGAAGCAGAGAATAATGAATGCAGGATACTACTCAGATCCCTTCTCTTTTTATATCCCAGCCAGGGAATGGTGCCACCATCAATGGGGCTGAGTGTCCCACTTCAATGCAGTCAACATAATCCCCTGTAAGCATGTGCAGAGGTACAGATGACGTTTAGATTCTGTCCGGTTGTCAATTGCCAATAAGCCAACATAGTGGAGGTCCTCAATACAGCACTAACCCTGCATTAAAAACACTCACATGTATCCAGAGCTAATGCAGTGCTTGTTCGTTCTTGTAACTTCAATATGTGGGAAGTGGAGAAAGAACAATTATCAGTGTCAGGTCAGGATCTACTACAGGGTGAATTCAAGGCCAGACATGAAAGCCTGCCTCAAACATGAGAAGGAGGGAGAGGAAGAGAGAGGGAGAAAGTAAAGAAATAAAGGAGCTGGGGAGAAGAAAGAGTGGGGAAAATATTTGTTGCACAAAAATGAGGACCAATGTTTAGGTCCTCTGTTTGAGAGGCAAGGGATACTCAGGGCAAGCTGTCTAGCTAGATTAGCCCTATTGTTGAACTCTGACTTCAAATGAGAGCCCTGCCTCTGGAAATAAAGCAAAGATAAATTGAATGAGACACCTGATGTTCACCTCTGGTCTCTAGATATCAATGGGTCCACGAGGACCCATGTACATGCATGCCCTCACATGTGTACCTGCACACATTTGAACATGCACACACACTATACACATGGGCACACACATAAAAGGGAAACAAGATTTGTAAAGATGAAAAAAGAAGAGCGCATGTGTAGACTTTTCTCCTTGGTAGCTTTGATCCATAGACTCTAGAGAACTTCTATAGAGACTGGTGGCCTGTCTTCCATAGAGACTAGAGAAGATGGCCTGTCTTCTAAAGCCAGGCTAAAAGCCCTCTAAGAACCTCCAGGAAATATAAACAGGTAGGAGAAAGTGAGTGCAGCCTGCAGGCTGCAGCCTTGTGGGGTTGCCTAGCAATTTGAGAGAGTTGAGTGGTTGGTTGGAATCCAGAGCAGCAGCAGCACAAGGGGACTCAGCAGTCTTTGGATAGGCAGAATCTAAAGGCACAAGATCCACAAATAAAAAAAAAGTGAAAATGAGATGGAACATTAAGATAAACAGAAATGCTCATTCTCTCTGATTACAATCAGAGCTGACTATTTTTAGTGAGTTTCTGATGAGTCGACTTCATTGTGCTTCAGAACGGAATGCCATAATGACTGGCATTTTCTCTCTATTGGCCAGTAGCTGAACATAGGAATCTCCACAGTCTTGTGCACGGGTAATATGGAGGCTGACACAGTACATCTTTCACATCCACAAAAGGCAAACCATCGCCGCTAATCATAGAAAATATGTGTGCAGAGAGTTTGTGTGCAGCATACCTACCGAATCAGATGCAATAATCAATCTCCTTTCCAAAGGATAAACTATTTTCAGCCACAAACTCTTAGTTGAGATCAGATGCATTCAGGGTCCTATGGCTGTGGACTAATCTATAATTTAGAAAATTTGAGAAACAACTGGGTAGGTGACAGCCCTGAACTTGAATGAAGATTAATGAGACCTCTGACAAAGTTTTCAGTAGATGGGATTCTTAATTTTCTTTTGAAGATGAGCTTTGACAAGGACAAAGAGTATCTTTATAGACACAATCACAGAAGAAAAAAAGAATATTGTGATACGCCTCTGCAATTATGTTCCACAGAAGTTGCTGAGAATGCTGAGGGGAATCCTACCCCACTCTACAGTGAGGGCTACATATGGATACCTCTTCCAATATAGATTTAGATGGTGCAGTCTCCAGCTGGTGGGATGGCTTAGGTAAAGGTACCTGCTGCCAAGCTTGATGTTCTTACTTTGATCCCTAGAACCCAAGTGGTAAAAAAGAGAGACCCTATTTCTACAAGTCCTTTGGACTGCCACATACAAAATTTGGAAACCAGGTTATTATAATTTCTCTAGCCTTCACACAATTGCTGTCATGTGTATACACATGAAGCTTCATTAAGGAAATGTAAAAGGAAAAGTTTCAGTTTTCTTCAAAGATGGTTTGCATGTTTCCCTTTGACCCAGATATAATGTTGCATGATTAGATTTTTACTGGCTTTTTAAATTAGGCATCTGCTACTGATAAATGCCTCCCATTGACAAGCTGCTTCTATGATAGAAAAGACGTGTAAGATAGACCCACACTTGCCGGAGGTCCCCATGTTATTAGAGACAGGGGAGTGAAAGAAAAGAAAAAAAAAACTTTCATCAACAATGAAGCCTATCTTTACCTCTGGGGACCAGATGAAGTAGAAATTGCTGCAAGGCCGAGGGTGGAGGTGTTCAGGTCCAAGCAGCTCAGTCTTGATATTTCCTATATGCATAATATTCCTTTGTGTCTGAGCGGAGCTCATTTCCAAGACATCACTAATTGGGAATGATACTCGTACACTGGAATATCACAGCTTTTTTAAACACAGCTTTTTGACAATGGTAGCTTACCTGCTTACAACAGTTTTGCATCAGGCATCCCAGTAATTGAAGGAAAAATGATGAAGAGGGTTTCTTCTTGTTCTGGCTCACAAGGTTTAATCTGTTCCATACAATCACCATCACTTACACGTAGGCTTCTCCTGCCGAACCTTGCTGGAGGCTTTATGGACATGGAAAATCACTATCATCTGCAAAGCAGCCCTGTGCTTAGGGAAGTCCAGCTGGTGACTGCAGAGCCCTTCTCCAGCAATGCCTGTTAAAGAGGTTTGGGTTTGCCCTCTGTCTGGACTGTGCTTAGGACTATCAGCTCATCAGGAACTTTCTGTCTTGTTCCTTGTGTCTGCATGCCTTGTGCGATGTTATAGTTCTAAGAAACAAAATCTTGGTTGTTGTAAATATAATCTGATAATGCTTCATTATTTTTTAAAGGTTTTCATGGTTGTGTTTTTCTCAGTCTTCATGAATCCTCACTGGATCATAAGAAATGTGGATCTCTTACCAGTCTGATGTGATGAAAGACAACCCACAGAGCTGGTTGAGTGTTCCCAGATAGCACACAGTCTCACACTATGTCATACCTATGTCAAAAAGCTCTGCCTGACCTCAGATTTGAACTTTAGTGTATACACTGTCCAGGAGATAGAAAGGCTTTCCTGGTTGATCCTTTCAATTACCAGATACAAAATTTGGAAAACAGGTTATTATAATAATACACTTTTGATTTAGCAGTAATATAAAAGCCTAATGGAATGTTTTAAATTGAGCAATGTAATTCTACTTCAAACCAGGCACAGAATTAACTCAGAAGCACATTGTAAGACTCCTCAGCTGATAAAGGTCTCTGCTACCATGCCTCATGATCTGAGTTTGACTCCTCCAACCCTTATGCTGGAAGAAGAGAACAGACTCCCACAAGCTGTCCTCTGACCTCCATACGCACTCAGAAGCATTCAGTTACCTTGAAACATACACATTCACACATAAACAAAATGCATGTTTTTTTTTTAAATGTGTTAAAAACTAGACTGTAGTCCTGAGGTAGAGCAAAATCTGTAGAGCAGATTTTGAGATGGATCAAGGGTAAGAGTGCTGGCCACAAAGCCTGTCAACCTGAATATAATCCCTGGGGGGCAGGGAGGGATTGATTTCCGAATGTTATTTTTTGACTGCTACACACCTGTCAGGCCTGCATACATGCCCATAATATTAGTACAGTACAAGCACACATGTACTTGACAGAAGAAAAACTAGATGCAAGTCAGGCTTCATCAGTACTGAAGGCTTTCCAGAAGACATAATCCGAAAGAGAAAATAAAGTGAGCCCATATCACGAGAAAAGGTATGGCATGTCTGATAAGTCTTATGTGAAGAACATATTTTTTAATTTCTTATAAATTCAGTTATGAAAACACAAAAACATATAAAAATATTTTTTCCAACATTGGCCATCATTTCTTCTCTTCTCTCACACTAAGTAGACACCAATTCTATGTGCTTGGAGTTAGCATCGGACACACAACTGGACTGTTGTTTTCTAGAAGCCTGTTCCTGCTTTAATCGCTAATCATATACTTCTAACCAAATGTTTGTAAATTGGGGCTTTCAACAGACACCCTTCCGAGTCTATAATTTGCTAGAACAGCTCCCTGGACTTCAGAAGGCACTTTGTTTATGTTTTACTAGTCACTGGGAAAGATACATAAATACACAGATGGAGAATTCATACAGCCAGGTCTGAAAGGACTCTGAATGCATGACCTTCTGTTCACACATGTCCATCCATATACTCCATGCTCCCAAAGGACAGATGCACTCAGAACAACCTAAAAACTCCTTCTATAGATTCACTGATGTGGGCTCTTGTTGTTGTTGTTTGTTTTATACTGGAGGTTTGATTACATAGGTGAGCTTGCTCAGATCTTTGAGAACTTAACCTGCAACCAGTCGCAGAAGCACTCTTCCCAGAGATCTGCAGTGGAGTTGGAGCTCCCACTTTCTGATTGGGCAATGGTCTGATTAGTGAGTAAGCTCCATCTTAAAGCTGACAGTGAGCCAGAGATTCTGTAGGCAGGAGTCATTGCTTGAGCATGTGAAATACATTCAAAGCCTGCCTGAGCTTCATGAAACTGTTCCTCAAGCAAATAACAACAACAACAACAACAGCAACAAAGATGTAAAAATGGACGGACAATAAACACATGCAAATTCATTCAACATCCTCAGTTATCAGAGTGCCAATCAAAACCACAAAATACCACTTCTTACCTGCTACAAATGGCTGTAATTTTAAAAAACGAATAAGAACAAGTGTTGACAAGGACACAGAGGAATCGAAGCTCTCGTTCATTGAGGATGGAAGTATAGTACACACAGTGACTTTGGACACTAACATAACAGTTCCACAAATTGTAGAATCGTTACCACATGAGCCAGTAATGCCCCGGTTGAGTATGATGTAAGATAAATTAAAACGTATGTTCACAGAAAAAGAAGTATACATGTGTTTATAAATTTTCAATATCCAAACACCATCAATAACAAAATGCCTATTCGTCAATTAGCATAAACCAGATAAACATTGTTTAAACATATTACTAACCATTTTTTTAAAAACAAAGAATTAAGTACCAATTCTGTCTACAAAGTAGATTGACTTTTTGAAAATTTTCTGTCAAGTAGCAGTCACTAATCACCAGAGACTACACAAGGTGTGATTCCAGAAAAAGGACAATTGTAAATGTCTGAAAGAGGCAAATCTAGAGACAGAAATTAGGTTAGTAATTTCCTGTGGCTGGGGTAGAGAGGACGTGGGAAGTGATTGCTAATGAGTTAAAGATTGCTTCTTGGAGTCCTGACTGTTCTAAACTTAGATTGTGCTGATGGTGAGACAAACTCTGAATTCACTGAATTGTACTCTTGGAGTGAGTTTTGAGTCCTGTGAATTACATCTCAATGAAAATGATAAAGGAAAAAAAAAAAAAAAAAAAAAGCAACCAACCAACAAAGGTATGCCATCCAGACCATGGCTACTTCTAAAATGAGCCATGTGAGCAAGATTCTCTTTGACATGTCTCTGTCCTAAAGGAGCCTGGGTTTGAAGTTGAACTTCTTTATAAACCAGCAAGGCATTCCTGGATGAGTTAATGTTCATACATTTCTTCGTCAAGGAATAAATGAGCTTAGGCATCCTTAAATCAACAGACAGAACATAAGGATGACTCTCTCTGAACACGATTTCCCTAACTATATAAACTACTAAAGTTCGGCAGGTAAAATATTTAATGCATCTGGAATATTCAGTTCCGTTTAACAGCCCCTTATTATTTTTTATATATTATTAAGAAAATAAATTGTTGTGCTGTGTGGGTTTTTTCTTTTTAGTTTACTTATTTAATGTCTTTAAAAACATATACAATAAAGCCGACTTACCAAATTTTCAGATTGTTCATTCTTTAGGTTTGTCATAACAGAGTGCTATAAGTTACATGATTTTGAAGATGTGACTTAATTCACTGTAGTGCTGGAGGTACCACACTGCCTGTTGAGCTATCAGCAAGGTTGATACATTCTCCCAGGTTGACAGAGACTATGCACCATCATTTTCCTCTACCTCTGGTACCCTCAATTATTCCTCATCTGGTACTGTGACAAGAAGTCTGTCTCTCTTTCTGTCTCTGCCTCCATGTGTCTGTCTTTATGGCCACATTTTTCATTTTTATAAAACAGATGTATTAGAATAGGTCTCACTACTGAGTTCCTTGGTTACCTATAAAGATCAGATTTCTAAGTAAAGCCAACATTCTCAGATGCAAAGAGTGAAGCCTACAGCATCATCTGGGTGGATCCAGATTGAGACATAACATAATATAACATAACATAACATAACATAACATAACATAACATAACATAACATAACATAACATAACATAACCTGTCTTGGTATTCTATAATGTTCCGGGCACTCTTTTGACATGACTAAATTTAAAACGTTCCTTAAAGGTGCCTATCACTCCTGGGGATGTTGTTCAGATGATAGTATCCTTAATTAATATGCACAATGCCCAGGATTTGATCTCTGGTTCTTTATAATTGTCATGGCAGTGCATACCTGTAATTCCAGCACATAGGAGGTAGAGGCAGAAGGATTAGAATTATAAAGTTGTCTTTGACGATTTAGAGACTTTGAGGCCAGCTTGAACTACATGACACCCTAGCAGGAGGAAGTAGAAGGAAGAGGGAAAGGAGGAGGAGGAGGAGGAAAGAAGGAGGAAGATGCGGAGGAGGACAGAGGGAAAGAAGCAGAAAGGGAGGGAGGGCAGGATGTAGCAAATAAAAGAAAAATAATTTTGTGACATTATTAACTCCTAGTTTTATGTTGAACGCTTCCAGAATGTTCTTTGTAAGGGTCATAAGGATATTGGATGTGAGTCGCCAATTTCTAGATAATCTTGACGTGAAGAGTGAACTCAAAGAGCACATGATCAAACACATTTACTGCAATCACAAAATTATATGTAGAAAAGTGACTAAAAGTCATGATCTTTCAGAAACAGTAAAAGGAGATTCAGTTATTCCTTTGTATTAGAGGGGACTTGAGTATAGAATTTCAGTTGATGCTCATTCAAAATGAGCAGTAAGATAAGTCATCTTCCTGGTAAGACCTACTACAGTGTTCATAGCTAGCTCTTTTGCTTATTTAGGAAGTGAAGACTTCTAATACATGCAGATATTTTAAAAACTGATATAATTAATTCTTTATTAGTGCATAGCCCTACCTGTGTGCCCTAGCACACATGTGGAGGTCAGAGGAGAACTTGCAGAAATCCTCCTTCTTTCATGAACAATCCAGAAAATGAATTCAGGTCATCAGGTTTACTAGGTGGTGACTTTTTCCTCTGAACCATCTCAGAAGCCCAGTATAGATTCCTCCCATCTCCCTACTCTGAGCTCGTTTGAAGGCACAGATGTTGAACCTGTGGGAAAGGAGGACACTTGTACTAAAAATGAAAAGTGTGATTTTTTTATCAACTGTTAATTTGGCACATCCACAAAAAAAAAAATAAATGCATCATTAAAAATCAGAAATTAAAGAAAATAGGTTAGGTCTGTTAAGAAACTTAAACAGGATTCTACGCAGTAGTTCGTCAGAGGGGCACAGATGTTCTAAATTCATATGTGCATTTTTATATACATGGGTTGCTTTAAAACTTGACTAGTGTTTCTCTGGTCATCTTCCCATGTTTCCATCTCTTCCATAGCAAAACTTTTTAAAACAGGAATGTCTACTGCTTTGTGTGACTTCCTCCACTGTTGCTTCTCAAACCCTCTTGGATTAGGTCTGTAGCCAGTGCTTTGTGCTCCTGTCCTCTCTGGCTTTCCCAGATCCTCTGGATGACTCTGCATTCATGTGATTCCTGTGGACAGGTGAACATTCTCTACAGGATGAGCTCTTCACTGGGCTTCCAGAGCTCCATTGACTCATGATTTTCTTCCTTGGCTACATCATTCATCTTATTTGGGTCCTACTGGTCTTTCTGCTTTTAGAATGTGGGAACTTCTTAGCCCAGTCTAGGGACATTTTCTTAGATCCATCCCCACTCTATTAATGTTCTTACCCCATGATTTATTAAATAGCATTTTTTACTGGTCACTTCCAAATTCCAGTAGTTAGCTCAGATGTCTGGGCTCTTATATCTAACTATGTTTGGAATTTTAATACCTGGGATATTCTATCAGTATCTCAAAAGTAACATTCCTAACACCTGATCTAGGACAGCCACCTCAATCTTTCCATTTGCTTACTAGACTATCAAGTCAGTGGTTTGGGGAACATTAGAATTTCCACAGGAATAGCAATAAAAGCCTGCCTTCCCTCCATCTCACCTCCTCCACATCCTCCTCCTCCTCCTCCTCTTCTTCCTCCTCCTTCCCTTTCTTCTTCTCCTTCCCCTCCTCTTCTTTCTTCTTCTGCCTGCTAAGGTGTCATGTACTTCAAGCTGCCCTCAAACTCTGTATATTGAATCTATAATAGGAATCACAGGAGACAAGTTCAGACAACTTTCCAAACCACCTTGCTGAGGGAATAGAGCTGAAAAAATGATGGGCAGGACCACAACATGACTAGGAACTGCTTGGCTATTAATGCCTTCTTTGCCTTCTCTTTAAACCAAACTTCAGGACAAAACTCCCCACACATGCACTTGGGAGGTGGATGGCTCGATGTCTTCATTTGGTCCTCTTCTGAATGTAGACACATCAAATACATCTCCTTTCTCTTTGTTTTTCACCAATACTCTAGTCCCTAGTGTCCCTTTAAAGGGAGGCAGCCAAGCCTGGCTCCCTGGGTCTGCCAGCAACTAGGTGTATGAGGTGCATGTCACAAATCTAGGAGTACCTGCTGAGGTGTCCAGGATCTTCTATTCTACAAGAAGGAAAAAATAGATCAGGACACATAGTTAGAAATAGAATAGAGTTTATTAACAGAGAAGTACTCCTGGGAATGCAAGAAGGCTTCTGCGCTGAGGGAAAGGCTCCAAAAGTGTTGAGCAAAATAGGCCCATAACATTGGTATTACCTTTCCCATGTGTCTGCACAGGCTTTCTTTGTGCATAATCCATTTGCTGTATGAAGGCCAGGTAGTGCTAGAATAGCAATAAAGGCCCATTAAGGAAATACTCTATCTGGTCAAGAGAATCAATCTTTGGCATGGGGATTGGGGTGTGTGGTTAACACTTCAGTCAGGTGAAGAAACCACATTCAGGAAAGGGAAGAATGCCTAAACTTTGCTAACAGTGGGCTGAATTGTTAGTCTTTTAAGGAGAGACTTGTGCTTTTTTTTCTTAATTTTCCACCCCCTTTCAAGACCTTTTATAGAGGTGCCATGCTGGTTCCTAAGTCAGTCTGCTTTCCTGAATTACTCAAAACAGTGTGACTTTGCCTTTCCTTTGTATCTCATTTCCCCAATACTCTGAGCTCCCTCATTCTCTCTCTACAGCAGGGGTCTTCAACCTCTCGATTCCTGTGACCCTTTAATATGTGTCCTCATGTTATGATAACCATCAACTATCAAATTATTTTCATTGCTACCTCATATCTGTAATTTTGCTACTGTTATGATTCATAATATGTGATATGCAGGTGTCCATTAAAAGTCCCGCAAAAGCGTTGTGATACAGAGGTTGAGAACCGCTGCTCCAAAGCTTCCCTCCCCACAACATGTGACTCCGTGTCCACCACTGTATCTAACCTCCATGACAAGTTAAATGCCATAGCCTTCCTCCTCTGCTATGTTCTTCTTCTTTTGCAGGTAGCTACTAAATCTTACAGCTTGCTTGCCCTGGATGTTTTTCTTTTAAATGCTAACCAAAATTATTCTTGAGCTTCTGTCAGAGTCCATTTTCAAACTCTTTTATTAATCGTACTTAAAAACTCCAACAGAGGACCCTGATTTTCCCTGTATCATCTGGCGATCAGGAAAGGAAACCTGACGATTCTGACAATAGGACAGGGCTTCCATCCTTTCTCTGCCAGCTGCGTCTTTCATATGTTAATCCCATGCTGCTGTCGCCCTGTCTTCTCTGTTACACAGAGCCTGACCTTAATGCCCAGAACAAGTCTGTCTTCTGTGTAGTGTATGCTCAGTCGCCCTTTCCCAGGAATGCTCTGCTTTAGGGTATCCAGGGAGTTCTTGGCTGGTGCATGCCAGCATCATGTTTTCCCTACCCCTGGATCTTTGTTTAAATGGCTTCTGTGCATCAACCCCGCAAGGCCTTTGCTTTGCATGCTATGACAAATTATTTCTCCTAATCTCTAGATTTTACATTTCTTCTTCTCTGCTTTATTTTATCACTGCCTGGTAATCTACTGTACTTTTTTATTAGTTGTTTTTCAAGTCTAGAAAAAGGGGTATGTGAATATCTTGTTTATTGCTCTATTCCTGGGTGTCCAGAATATTGACTGGCATTTACTGTGAGCAAATTAAAACAAACAAATGAACAAAACAAACAAACCAACTTTTGCATGAGAAATAAATTCTTAACTTTTTCTAATTTATAGAAAGATCTATGAGGAGTTTAAAAATTTGATGAAACTTACGGAACATTTCTTTGTGAGGTAAGGTTATATAGCACTCTTGGCTATTCCTCTCTGGCCTAGACAGGTGTTGTCAGACAAGTCAAACTGCAGCCATCTGCAGATCAGCCAGAGTCTACCACAGATGGGACCTATGACCTGTTGACAATGCCTAAATAAAGGAAGTGTATGGGGTGGGCCATTGGTTCCTCACCTGATTTCCTAGTCCCTCCTTCCAGTCATTTGTATGCAATATTGCCCTAAAGGCAGGCAGCCACCAGCAGCTAGACAAAGAGCTACTGTTTTTGTGCTGGAAAGACTAAGGGCAAGACAGTCGGTTGTGTAATTATGGGGAAACTGTCACCTAGTTTGGTTGAAGGCTGTCCCGTACAGCTAATTTGGGTGTTGCTCAGCTCCAGATACCTTAGCTTGTTATTGAGATCTTAGAAAGAGGGGCAGTTGGGGTTTACATTTTCCTCCTGGGAAGAAATTTTAACAACTGGCAAAAAAAAAATGCAGTAATCAGTGCCTTTCTTGTCTACACCTTACCACAGGAATTCAAATCTGTTTATTTTTTTTTTTTTTTTTTTTTTTTTTTTTTTTTTTTTTTTTTTTTTTTGCTTTGGGAACATTCATTTTACTAGTATAGTTTTAGAAAGCTGAACAATATTTTTTTTCAGGACCCTTTATCTCTTTCTACACATATCCCTCAAGTTCAATCTGTTTTCCTTATCTCCTTCCTCCTCCCCAAGGTGGTTCTCTGCATTTCACAAAGCTTGAAGAGGGAATAACTTTAAAATCCTCCGCCTTGGCAGAAAGCGAATAAAAAGAGCCAAGGGGGAAACCATTTGGATTCCTGCCTTTCCCTTCCGGAGTTCTGTATTCAGCCCCAAGGATGTGTCTTGGGGAGTCCAACCGGAGGCATGCAAGTGTTTCTGGGCAGTTTTGAGATAGCAGAATTTCTGCCCTCAGCACTTCCTGAGGAAAATGGGCTTTGTGAATTAAGGATTTATAGGTGACCATGTTTCTGCTAGCCAGCGTTTAAAGATCTGAACTTCCATGCTGGGATCCTGGCTTGATTAAAAGCTACAGAGATGCTGATAGAGTAAATAGTCTTTGCTATCAGTGGACTCGTATTTCCTGGGAGAGATAAACCAAGCTTTGTGCTATGAAGCATTCGGCACCCGCACTGCCTGATTCAGCATTCATTCCTCTCTCGTGCTGGCACCTTCTATTTGAAATAGTATCTAACTAGAAAAGGCCATTTGGAAGGACTGAGTGCTGAAGGAGTTGAAAGTAAGTGGGAATTAGTTTCTTCATGGAAACAATTGGTCAGTTACCTCACAAGACTTTATAAAACAAACTTCCTATGCCTCTACTCTCTTGAACCATTGACCAGAGTACTCTCTGATGCCATTGACCTGAAAAGTCAGTAAGGCCCAAAGAGAAGCGTGCTTATTTCTCTTTGTTTACTCTGAGTTGCTTTAGCAGAAGAAAGTTTGAGTCCCATATATGTTCCCGAAAATGTCAACACCAAACTCAATCCATCCATATCTTGCCATGTGTAGTGTGTGTTATAGTCTCACTATTTTTCACAGTGGAGAGGATTGTAATAATTAACCCAATAAGTGTGTGTGTGTGTGTGTGTGTGTGTGTGTTTCTTGTTTGGGACAGGTTCCTATAGCTCAGGTTAGCCTGGAACTTAATACATAGCCAAGTATGACCTGAACTTCTTCAGCCTCTACCACCCAGGGACTAGAATTACAGGCATACACTGCAGGTTTTATGTGGTTCTAGGGGTTGAATCAGAGACATTGTGCATGGTACACAAGCATCCTAGCAGCTAAGCCAGAGACCTTGCCCTTAATGATATATTCTTTGTGCTTACCTTGAATTCTGAAAATAAACCAGTCTGGGGCTGACAATCTAGATGAGCTTCCATGATAAATTCAAAGCTTGCTTTCAGAAGTACTGTCCAAGTGCTTCTTGGAAGGTAGATACGTAGTTCTGGCCCACACATCTATTGAGCCACAACCTACACTTTAATAGATTGGATCTGCATGTTAGCTTTCTTATCAGGGGAGATGATTAGAAGGCCTGGACCTCAAACTGGTGTGGTCTTTGGAGTAACATGGGAAGTCTGTGGACCACTTCTTGGCATCTGGGTCTGGTCTGTCCTGCTGTGTGGTTCAGTTTGGATGTGGTGTGTTCTCATGGTAGGCCCATGGCTACCAGTCAGATGGGATCCAGGACACATATCATGCACGCACACAGTGGATGATTCATGGGTGATTGTTTTTGAAAACAGACTTTCAGTTGGTTACCTGGCTTTCTGCCAGCTACAGATTTGCATTTGTGGTTTATCTATTTTTACATTAGCTGTCTTCTGAATCCCCCAAAGGAATGGAAGTTATGATCTAGTTAGTTAACTGCTTTTTCTATTGGATTTGCTTCTTTGAGAGTTGATAGGTTAGCATGGGTTTATAATGGTTGTTTTAGAGGAGCCACAAAGATTTGCTTAGTTGAGTCTCATTTTCTCGTAAGCTTTGAGTATGAATGTGTGTATGAGCATGGAAAGGTCACACATCAACCTTGGGTGTGATTCCCTAGTACTGTCCACCTTGTGTTTTCTTGTGGTTTGTTTGTGCTGTGTTATATTTTGAGGTGAGATCTCTCATTGGCCTGGAACTTGAAGATGAGGCTAGGCTGACTGGCCACGAATCCCCTCTCTGCCTTCTGAGGACTATAATCACAAGATGACGAGTTCCTAACCACCACACCTGAATTTGTCTTTGAATAAAAGAGTGTTTTGGGGAGAGACTTGAAATCCAGTCACTCACTGAGCAATTTCCTCTTTCCCTCTACAATGTATTTAAAGGGAAAAGACTTGAACTAAAGATTATCATTTAAGGCTGTCATCTATACTTTACAGATATTGTTACTATCTCTGATAGAAACAAAAGTTGTGATTTCAAAGGTTGACTCCTGGAAAAAGAGCAGTTCAACTTTGTGGCTTGGGTGGGCTTTATTGGATCCCTAAAGCCCACAATTTTCCATTCCACAGTTAACAACACCATGTGTGATTAACACAACTTTGAAATAAGCATAATAGGCAAGTGAAGTGCCACGTGCCCTTAAATCCAACACTTGAGAGGCAGAACCAAGCCATCTCTGGGAGTCTGAGGCTAGCCTGGTCTACAGAGTGAGTGCCAGTATAGTCAGAACAACATAGCAAGACCCTGTTTCAAAGAAACATATCTATGATTAATAAAATAAAATAAAGTAAAATAACCAATTGTGAAGTATGTTGATTTTTGTCTAGCCTTGTTCATTAGACACGAAGAAATGTGTAGCTTCTCCAACTTCCACCAAAGCCATTCCAGTAACCTTCACAAAGTAACGACAATGTGATCCCCTGAGGTTCTGATTTAAAATAGTTACAAGCAAGCAAAGAAGTTAGATGGATTGACAAGACTTTGAGATGTTTGTGAGATATCCTGAATAAAGTCGCTTAGATTTGCAAGAAGCTAGCAATTTCTGAAAAGCTGCTGCCCTGGTCAGAGGGAGGCAAAGAACAGGAGAAAGGTGAGTTTAGAGGGAAGAAAGGAGAAGTACCAGTATCAGAGATACTCAAAGGTTCTTTCAGGCTTCACGCAGCCATAAATGGTGTAATTTAAAGAACAAATACATTGCCTGGCCGCAATGTTTGGTGTCCACTTCATAACCAAACACAGAAAGCACTTGAACTGATTGGGAAACAGAGACTGTGTTAAAATGTGATGGGCAGAACATGCCATCTATGGTTCCTGCCTGGCTTCACTGCCTAATAAAGACTTGGATTGCTCTGTTCTGTTTTTGTTTTTTCAAAATAACAATTGTTTATCTGGTTGTTTTCTCATGCTGTTGAATTCCTAGTTGTGAGTTAGGATTTGTGTGTATCTGAGAGAGACCTCATCTTGAAAAAAAATTTTTTTCCCTTTGCTGGTTTCTTGAATCTCTACATTCTGTGTTGTCTCTGAGACAGCAATAAGGCAGCTCTGTGTTGGGCTTGGGTATCTTAAAACATCTTATAGGAGTCTATCTATACTCTATACTGAAAACCTAAGAAGGGAAAATAAGATATTAAGTAGATGAGTTCTTGTCTGTATTTTGCTGACCTTTCTTCTTGTTTTTGTTTTTTGTTTTAACTCTTCCCAATTACCATGATTACAACAAATCTATAGAAACACAGATCTTCGACTTCCTCATTTCTCTTTCTTCCTGTCTTCCTTTCCTGGTTTCCATTTCCTCTGCTTTGATTTTCAATATTCTGGTTACTCCGGATAAGGTTACCAGTTACTCAGGCTGTTCTTGAACTCATTTTGTAGTCAAGGATGACCTTTGAAGCTATGATTCTCCTGACTTCATCTCACAAGTGATGGAGATTATAGACAAGCACTGCCATGCCCAGTATATGTGGTGCTAGGAAGCAAACCCTAGTGTTCTAGGCTGCCACTCTGCCAACTGAACCACACTCCAAACTCCTTCTGGTTTGAAAGACTTGGTCCTGTGCTATTTGTCTCTATTTTTCCATTTGTAAATCTCACTCTCTTAAGTTTTCTTTTTATTCTATTTGTTGAGAGTTATGATGACTAGTCCAGATGATAACTTAGATTTATTTTTATATTTGTACACCATATAAGTTTTAAAGATACTTCTAAAATACTTACCAACAACAACAACAGCACAACAATGAATTCTAGGATATTTAAAGTACAAAAGAATATGAATGAATCTGTAATTCTATGCATGCATTATTCAGCTATAAATACCATAGCTGAGTAAGAGGGTTGTGTTCACAGTGTCAATGCTCTGGGAGTGGGGGCTATGGTTTGGCATTTTCCATATGAAAGATTACTTGGAATTTGCAGAAACTCTGCAATCCTGGGCCCTTCCCACTAAATACCACTATTGCCAACTTAGTCATTGGCAACCAAGGGCACACACATAAAATTTTCAAATGAAATGCTAAGGCTTATTATGTTGTAGTGCTTATTCATTATACTAAAACTGAAGTGGTTTCTAAAAAAAGGAGACCGTCATTTAGATAGTTTCTCCCTTATAAATTCACTCGGGTTTCTTGTGGTTATGGAGATACACAAGCACATTGGCGTTGAAGACTAAATTGCAGATAGTTGCAACAAGAATTGACACATGAAGCTTGATGTGGTGGTACTGGCCTTTCATCCTAACAATCAGGAGGCAGAGGCAGGAGGATCTGAATGTGAGGCCAGCCTGGTCTACATCAGAATTCCAGGCCATCCAAGGCTATATAATGTGGCCCTGTGTCAAAAGAAAAATAAAAAAAAAGAGATATGAGGGTGGGGCCAAGAATTAGCATATTAATAGTATGCCAATGGTTTATGGATATAGTTCAGTGGTGTGTGTAATGTCCTGGGTTGAATCACAGGACGATCAAAAACCAAGTAAATAAAAAACAAAAACAAGAGCCAACCCAGGTGACATGAAAGGACTGGAGATGGAGCTCATCAATTAAGAACATCTCTTCTTTCAGAGTCCTGGACCATACCTGTCACTCTGTATCCTAGGGACCTGATACCCTCTTCAAGCCTTCATAGATAACTGCACACATATGCACTTACACACACATAAATAACAGAAATCTTTTAAATTGTGTCAAGCAAAATATTCTCCTTCTGTTTAAAAGCATTAAAAAATTGGTTGCCTTTGCGTTCTCAACTAAATCCTTCCACATAATGCTAAAAGTCATTTAAATCTTTTTCTACCATAAGGTTTAAGTGGAAATTCTTCCAGGTAAATTATGAAAGTGCTTCTAGGCTAGTATGAACACTGGTTTTCACTGCTAAATGGTAATTATCCCATGTTCAGTGCCCCAGCAACCACAGTTCAATGACTATAACTGTTTTAAGTCTTCTGATACAGTTCGCATTGGCCCCAAGCATGACAAAGGCCTTTCAGGTGTTGGTATGTGACACTTTGCATTACAAAGCAAGAGATATAAGTTAGTCAACACTCTCTTTTGGCAAACATTGCAAACAACTGTCTATACCTAGGCAAAATGAGGTATGTAACGATTCACTTGAAGAGGTGAATTGTATCTTTGTATGTGTGCATATGTGTGTGCTCGCGTGAGAGAGAGAATGTGTGATCCACTCCAGCAGTTATTTATATATGTTTGTTGAGAACATGGTAAGATAATAAGAGGCAATTGATGCCTTCTAAGGCACATGGGACTCAGCCTAAAAATGGAATATAACTCTGACCAAAATCTGTCTCCCTAATACATCTCCTACCTACCCACAGAGGTAGCATTGGCTGTTTGAACCAGAAACAGAACTTATTTGTCAGACCAACAAAGTCTAGGGGGTGGGGGGTTGGGAGGGGTAAGGGTTTCATGAGGGGTCAGTTTATTATGCCATGCTGTGCTTAGGCTAAAACCCCTCCCTCTCTGAGATGCATCAACAAGATGAGTCACCCTACATCTCTGCAGTGGCCACCTTCCTGGGAAAATAACTTGTCAGAAGAAAATGATTAAACAGGAATAGGTTTGACTTCAATGCTGCCCGGCTGGTGAATTATATTTTTAGAACAATCAGTTTAAATCCTACAGATTGAAATTGTGCTGCTCGCTAACTGCCTGGGTGATTTGGCAGAAAATCTAATTTGCTTTAACATGCATGAGGGGTAAGCAGAGGGGTGTTCCTTCACATTTAAGGGTTGCCATGTTACTTAGAAAAGCAAAACCAAAGTTCTTCCTTTTCCTACTTCAAAACAGGTGTGCTGCCCTGACCCAAATGCAGTCCTGTAATCTACCTGTCTGGGCTTATTTTCTATTTACTCCGAGGCTCATTTCTCACCTTAGTTGAGCACTTAGCATGACCTGGTCATGTTCTCAACTGATGGCTTACTTAACAGAAGAGTTAGCTTCACAGTTTAATGAATGAAGAAACCGGACAACTCCTGAGTTCTACTGTATTTGTGGTGATATCTGTGGACTTGTTATTTCTGGGGACATTTTAGGATTCTGTGTTCCAGCAGGAGTTGAACCAAGACCGATGAATATTAACAGCAAACAATGCATTTAAAAGAGGGCAGAAGTGGATGAAGCAAAGCGCAGCTCAGACAGCTGCTCTGAGTTCCAGCTCTTTGAGTCATTTACATAACATAGTATTTCTTGAGCATGCTCTGTTGTATGCAGTGCTCCATACAACTTCACGTACCACCTGTCTCATTTGCATTTTCAATCTCCAATCAGTCGTGTGCATTAAATTCAACCACAAGTTATCTTCATACACTCTGGAGTACCTCTTCACCACTGAAGGGATTTAGTTGGCCTGGGACTCAGGAAGGCCCGGAGTGCAGTGCGTCCCTCTGTGTCTTGGTTCTTTCATATGCTAATTTTCTCATTTGCATAAGGCTGTCCCAGGGCTTTAGTTTTCACCCCACTGCCCTGCCCTTCGGAATGTAGGGAAGGGAGAATGCCTGTTGTCAGCCTGTTTATTTTTATTCTTTCATCTTTGCTTTCCTAGACTAGAAAACTCTGATGATCTGTATAGAATGTCTCCAGTTGCCAAACAAACTTTTGGAAGCAAAGATTTCTAGTGTTTGGCCATTTCTCCAATATGAGCTAACCAAAAATAAACACTTCCTAGAAATTGATGCCAATAATAACAGTAATCAGACACCAATAGTATGGTGCTGTTCTTGAGTGCCCTGAACCTACTTAAAGAGCTGAGGTCTGTGAGACATTTTCTATGCTCAAATGTAGGAAATGTGAAAAATGCATCAGCCAGGACTTGGTCAGTGGTTGAGTGCTTCCTGATATTACAGAGGAGACAGTTTCATTCCCAGCATCCATATGAGGTGACTTACAACCGCTTTGCAAAGAACACGATTTGCTACTTATGTCTGTTTCCCAGTATCCATGTTGGGCAGCTCACAACCTCTTGTCATTCTACTTCCAGGGATCCAATGTCCTTTCCTGGCATCTGTAGCCACCTGCTTTCTTGTGGCATCTATTTACACACATGCTCGTGCGTGCGCGCGCACACACACACACACACACACACACACACACACAAATAGAAGTGCATTAGTCAGAGAGCTGCCATGTCATGGAATCTGTACACCCAGTGGACTTTTCACTCTCTAGGATTCACATCCTGAAGTCAACTAGAATGCTGGCTAAATATCATTTATTCATCCCGAGGGTGGTGTTTGAGATTCCTGAACATTGTGCACTGTAATTTTCTTTAAGACCACACCTCGAGCTCTGAGTATTCCCTCACTGGAGTCCACAAATTTTTTCATTTTACCTATTGGTCCTCCCACAATTGAAAAGAAATTGGTCTTCAAAAGATCCCTTCTTACTTTATCATTTGACATGCATAATGGATCCTGGCAAGATTCGTTATTTGACACATAATGAAACTGTGTCATTTTTTTAAAAAAAATAAATTCATATTCTATATGTGTGTGTGTGTGTGTGTGTGTGTGTGTGTGTGTATGCATGCGTGTGTACATGCTATGGAGCACATATAGAAATTAGAGGATAACTTCTGGGAGCTTTTTTTTTTTCATCCAACATGTGGTTTCTTTTAGATCAAACTTAGATCTTGAGGCTTTGGAGCAAGTGCCTTTACTCCAGGAGCCATCAGTCTCCCGGCTTCGTAACTATGACACTTATCTAGATAATAGTCAATGATTGCAATAACAGGTTTCAGGAGAACTCTGTGCTTTGTCTAACTAGTTGTACATATCAGTTTACTAACAAGCACACCTATCAGGAAGGTTCCTACAATCAAACAATGGGAAACATTTTAACTTCCTCCTCACTGTGTAGGGTTCCTCACTTTAATTTCCCACACTGATATATCATATTTAGAGGTGACACTTTTTCCTTGTTTGAGAGTGTGTAGTGATTTGGAACTCACAAAGCAATGTAAGAACAAGATTGCCTCAAACTTAGAGCTCTGACTGCTTCTGCCAGAATTTTTCCTTCCTTCCTCTTTCCCTCCCTCTGTCCCTCCCTCCCTCCCTCCCTCCCTCCCTCCCTCCCTCCCTCCCTCCCTTCCTTCCTTCCTTCCTTCTTTCCCTTCTTTCCTTCTTCCTCCTTCCCTTCCTTCCTTGGTTCACATTCATTTCCTTCCCCCACTGCCTTCTTTTCTGCCCGGTTGCCCTTCTAGCTGCTTTAGCCCTTTCCTGCCCCTTCTGCTTCCTTCCTGCAGCTATTCCCTTTACCTCAGTATTTTCCAACTTTGTTAAGATCTTCCCTTCCAGTCTGATTCTCTTTCTAGTTTCTCATCCAATACATATAAAAACACAAAAACACACACACATGAACACATATATTTTATGCATATGTATACAAAATTTAAATCTAGCAGCTTTCTATGAGTGAAAACATGCAATATTTGTTTTTTCTGAATCTGGCTTATTTCACATAACATAATGATTTCCAGTTGTATCCATTTTCCTGAAAGTATCATGATTCAATTTTTTTAATTTTATGAACTATATTATTAAAGACTTGTAAATAAATAAAAGCATCATATAACAAAATTAACTAGACCAAAACCCATACAACCCAATGTTTTTATTCAGTTGGAATAGGCATTTGTAATGCAAACTGTGGAGTTTCACATTAAATTTTACACGTTCAATAGCAATATAGCAAATACATTCTACATACTTGTTAACCACCAAATATTAAAAAAAAATTTATTTGGACTAGAAAAACAATTAGCTTTATATCCTCTTTCATAATATGTCTATTACCTGGCTTTTTTCTTTCCTTATTCTTTAACATTTAGCCTTTCTTGTTTTTCTGCCTTCATATTATACTGTATTCACATGTATAATTGTTGCATACATACATACACAAACACACACATATGAATTGGCTAGATTCCACAAATGAGACAGTTCTCTTTCTTTCTTTCTTTTTCTTTCTTTCTTTCTTTCTTTCTTTCTTTCTTTCTTTCTTTCTGAGATTGAAACTTAGAAGGACTTAACACATACAGTATTAAGTGAGGTACACAATCTCAGGGAAAAAAAGGCCATTTTTTAGGGCTGCATGAAATTTAATCATGTGTATATGGCACATTTTCTTTATCTATTCATCAGTTAGTGGACAGTTAGGCAGCAGCATATCTGGACCAATGTAAAAAGTGCAGGAGAAAACAAATTTTGATGTGCAAGTGTCTCTATTGGGTGTTGATATCCAGTCCTTTCTGTTCATGCAGTACAGGTCACAAGCCCTACTGTAATTCTGCTTCAGAATTTTGAGGAACCTCTATACTGATTTCCAATGTGGCTGTACCGGTTTTCATTCCCATGAGCAGTAAATGGAGGTTCATCTTTCTCACATCCCTACCAGCACTCATTGTCTCCCACTTGTATTCAGCTGCCATTTGTTCTCTTGATAATAGCCATTCTGACTGGGGAGAGATGGAGTCCTGGGGAAGCTTTAATTTGCATTTCCCATTTCAAATGACCATGATTTGCTTCTCTTAATGGACTTACGTGGCCCTTTGGCATATAAAAGTCCAATTGTCCTGCTTTGTCAAGTGTTGATCCTGCAGACCTCTCAGGTTAGAGTCTTTCCAGCATAACCTATAACATAATGGGCTATTGTAGGTCTGGGAGCATACAGTACATTTATTTTTAAATGATCACCCAACCAAAGAACCCATGCCCCTTAATTGAATATTTTTTGTCATGCCTCAGTAGATAGAATTTTAAATGAGTAGAAGACACATTCTTCTGAACAACCTCTCTACAAATGTGCCACCTGAGCTTATCTCAGGGGCTTCCTTATCATTAGAAAGCAGTAGCTGCTCCACCCAGTTTTTCTCTGAGCTGCTTCCAAGCGGGGGTGGGGGGGTGGAGGGGGGGGGAAATGGGGGGTGGGAGGTGGTGGAGGGGTGGAGGGTGGGGGGGGGGAGGGTGGAGAACTAACCTTGGCATGGGTGCCTTGTAAACTCTAATGGCATCAGACTTTGAAAAGGACATTATTTAGTACCCTGGAGAAACAGGATGTTAATAATTTCCCAGTGGCATAAATTAATACAGTTACCAAAAGAGACTAATTGAGGAGGCTGCATAATGGTAATAAAGGCTCAATTTAAAAGGCAGTCTCTCTGTGTGCTAGTTCTCAGGAGAGTTGGTTTAATACCAAGAAAGGAGAGTGGTGCATGCTGGGTAAATAGGGACCAAAGCAAAGCACAGTGTCTTCTGTGAAGATCAGTCCTCTACGTTTGAGTGGAACATACAGTCACTTACACTTGAGTCTGGTTTTTCTGTTTGTTTGTTTTCTTTTCTTTTCTTTTCTTTTCTTTTCTTTTCTTTTCTTTCTGTTTTGAACAAATGAGTCTATTACACAGCCTTCCTGTGGTAGCTCTACTTCAGAGATATGTATACCCAAACATCTCACTCTTAAAGAATAAGCATAGAAAGAAAGAAATATTCTGAGTGAAGGATGAGTGTAGATGCAATTGTAGATAGAAGAGTGTGAGTAGGAGAGAGGAGGGTGAAGGTAGATGTACATTATGAGTGAGTGGATGAGAGATGATTGCTCTACTTGCTTGAAAATAGTTTTTGTTCAAAGCCATCACGACCATTCACTAGGATCATAATTAGAAGAAAACAAAACAGACAAACAAAACAAAATAAAACACATGAATCCGGGGCCTGAGCAGTTAGCTCTGCAGTTATGAACAGTAGTTGCTCTTTCAGAGGAGCAGGGTTCAGTTCCCAGCACCCACATGGTAGTTCATGACTATCTGTAGCTTCCGTTCTGGGAGATCCTGTGTCTTTTTCTGACTTCTACAGGCTCTAGGCATGCACACATATGTATACATACAAACATGAAGCCAAAATACTCATAAATAAATTTTTATTTTGTTTTGGTTTGTTTATGTTTGTTTGAGACAGAGTCTTTGTATGTTACACTGGCTGTTCTGGAACTCTCTATGTAAACAAGGCTGGCCATTACTCCCAGAGATCAGCAGCCCTCTGTTTCCAGAGGACTGGCATTAAAGACATGTGCCGCTATACGTGACTACATCTAATAAGTCTTAATAAAATAAAATAATAAAAGAAAAGAAAATAACTTCAAACTTCCATGATGGTGGAGAGCTGGTTGTTACAGATTCAATTCAGAGCCAGATTCTCTTGGGTTATATCTAACTTCTAAATAGCCATTTATTGCCTATCTCTGTTTTGAACTAACATCCTTCTGACTCTCAAGCAAACCTTAAATTCAACAGGCTTATCTTTTACCAAAGCCAAAGGCAACTCGTGTCCTCAGACAGCTTTGAAGGCCTGTAATAGGTGTTTTTTTTCACTTTGCTATACCTGATACACCAGTGTGTTTAAAGAGTAGTTTGACTTAGGATTTTCATTGTTCTGTTCCTATAAGGAAAACCACGCATGGTACTTAGGTAACCTGAATCTATGATCTCATTCTATTCTCACTTGTATTTGCTTCTAGAGTAAACTGCCTCTTCTTCCCTTCCAGGGGACATCTTTTTCTTTTTTTGTGGAGCATCCTTATTTACTGTTGCAAATGATCGAGTCCACAGAGTTGTGTTGTATTTCTTAGTGTAGAATTTCAAAGTTTATTTTATGCGTGTGAATGTTTTGCCTTCATGTGTGTTTGTTCAACATGTGTGTGGCTGATATTCAGGAAGGTTTCAAAAGGGCCTTAGATTTCCTAGAACTGGAGTTACAGATGCATGTGTGTGCTGTAAACTTAACGCTGGTCTTCTGTAAGAGCAGCCAGTAATCCTAACTACCAAATGTCTCTCCTGCCCCTTGGGTAGAACTTTAAGAGTGAAGAGAAGTCAAGTTAAACAAGAACCACCAGCACTGTGAGGACTTTGAAAGCAAGTGGGCAAATGAATACTTGGAGAATTTTAGCAAAGAAATCTTAAGGAGGATGGCATTTATTTCATTCAAATATTTGGACACTACAGTTACAACTATAGTGAAACATATTCCCAAAGGAAAGTGTTGAAGCTCTTTTCTAGGAAGGAATACTATTTTCAGAAGTGAGAAATTCGAGATCTGGTTTGTGGAACTGGGTTCTTGTTTCTGCTCTTGATGGTTCGCGTGCGCTCTAGATGGCCCTATGACTGACAGGAGGATCGCAGCTTCAAAGGATGCAGGTAGCTCCAATGGTGCTGAGTGAAAGATTACTACCTGGACTGAAAGGTAGACAGAGGATGTCAGATTTCTTTCTGTTAGAAATGTCTCTGCTACACACTTTGCCACAATATTCCACTCTGCATTGAGTATGCAGTTTTCTGCTCTGACCCACCAATTTTTGTTTGGTGGGGTTTTTTTGTTTAGTATTTGGTGAGAGCATCTGGTCATGGGGATGGCATTTATCTCCTCCTAATCTTTACAATAAGACCTCATTTAACTTGTGAGAATGTCCATGTGGGCTGGACTTGGGCCGACCTCCTCACACCCAAAAAAAAACGAAAGTAGTGCCGGGAGTGAAAGCAGGCAAAATCGGTCTCTAAGAGAAAGTACTTAACTAAGGAATAGGTTAACAGGGCAAGGAACAGGCACAATTAGGTGAAGGGAGACACAATCAGGGGAAGGGAAAGCATCCAACGTGGTGTGTGTATGAATGGGAAGGGTGGCCAGCGACCTCAGTTTCACGCCATTCAGGTCTCACTTTAAAAACATTCCAACACTTGGGGTTTGTAGTTTTCTGTTTCTCTCTGCCATCGCCTGCTGCCTGGTCGCCTGACAACCTCACGTCCTCACCCACCTGCCCCCTTTTAGAAGACTGCTATACTAGTTAGGGGGTGTCTGGATGAGTCTCCTTAACTTTTGTAGACACTGCTAATCCCAATTTCATTCAATTATCTTTACTAATAACACTGTACAGATTAAACATATGCTTCATTAAGATACCCCAAAAGTAGTTTTTCGAAGAACCCTTCATGGCACTATATGACAAATGTATGCAGAAAGCTTCTGGATGAGACTTTCTATCTGATCTAATGGCAGAGTCAGCATGCTCCTTTATACTCTTCTCTTTCTGCATCCTATTTGGCTGTGGGTATAATGTCCGGAGGTTCAACTCTTCTGTGATAAGGACCATAGCTATACTCTGAGGAGGATAGAGATACTGACTTCTGTGAAGTACTGACCTCATTCCCATCCATCTTCTGCAGAAAAAAATTCCCTTGTGATGGGAGACAAGTAAGCTATGTGTTTTTGGGATCTCAGCTAGGCACTGCCACATTCTAGTGGTGACCACACCAGAAGCAAATAACTTGGCATCATTTGAGTTTGAACAACTCAGTGTCCTATGTTACCAGAAAAGGTACGCCTCCATACATGGCAGCCTCATTCTTCTTCTGCACTGGATGGATTTTACTTCCTTTCCTAAACTCTTCTGTGATTAAAACACTCTTTTGGTCCATGAACATTAAACTGGCATTTCTAATTAGGTAGAATAATTTTCACTGTCTAGAGGTTAAAATAAATGACACCCAAGAAAAATGAGTATTTGTCTTGCACAGTCTATAGTACTGAGTAAATAGTCACGTTGTTCACCTTTTCGTTCCCTGAGGGTTCCATTTCTTGGCCTGTCCATTTCACTCTTCAAAATGTCCACTGTCCCCTACTGGAGCCCTCTTTATCCTCACTAACTCTGTTATGTCAATTATGTAATAGGTTGGTTCTTTTTGGCTTTTGTTTCATTTTGACTCTTTTATTTCTCTGCAAAGCAGCCTGCAGAGTAATGAGGTAGGGAACATGCCTGCTGGACCTGATTTTCTTCTCTAAAATAGCTTTGGCTACCAGTTAGTGATAAAAACGACTTGGCTCACTGTAGAAGCCAAAAGCCAGAGAAGTGAATTTAGTCTCATGATGGTACAAAAAGATGACTCCTGGACAGAAAATGAGACCTGTGTTTGGTTTGAGCCTAAATGGAGAGCAGCAAAATGCAGTGGAAATATCACTACAGCAGAATCAGGTCACCAGAGATTTCAGTCTGCTGTATCCAACTTGTCATCCCGAAGCTGTTGTGTTTCTGGGCAAGTCCCCTAGGCCTTCTGGACCTCAGTCATAAAATGAGTTGTCTCCAAGATCTCCCCAGCTCAAATACCATAAGCCATAAAGATTTATTCCCCACTCATGGTTGGTTGGGCACTCTTCCAGGAAAAGAGATGCAGGAGTAAATTGAGAATAAGAATGTCTAGGCTTCAGAATCCATGGAATGGGAAAGACCAGAAGGCAGGCTGTCCTGAAGGAAATGATGAGGACAGAGAGAGGAATTAGGAGTGTTAATTGAAGACTGCCTCCCTGGTCTCCACAGCTCATCCATATGGAAACCCGTTTAGTTCATTGCTTCTGTTGTTGGTCTCACCATACAGGGACTCTTATGGCATGCCTGTTGGTGCTGATGATAATTTAGCACTTACCATTTATCTGTAACATCAAATCCCCTTCTTGGCATTTTTCTACTCTCCCTAAATAGATGGAGAACACTTAGATGGGGAAGCAGAACACTTAGAGGTTGGGTCTTTCTCTCTGTCTGTACCAAGAAAGTTGGAGGCATAGAGGATTAATTAAGTCTCCAAAGATAGTTCATGCCAATTGAATGGGCCTGAGGCCACTGGGAGAGAAGAGTGTTACTCGCAGGCAGGATAATTGCTCACAGCCTAGTGCAAACCAGAAGTTACATGCTTTCCTTGGCAGGTGCTCAAATCAGGGTAAATCAAAAAGCCAGTCCGTGGGTGTGCTTGTGCATTGTGCATCCTAATTACTTTTCTGTGCTATGAATCCTGCACTCTAGATCACTGTACTTCCGTTCTGATTCTCTGACAAAATACCATGAGCAAAAGCAAGTTAGGGCACAAAAGAGCTTTATATTTCCACAGGCATACAGTCCTACAAGGCAACGTAGACAAGAAACATGCAGGGAAGAGATGGTAAGAGAAGCAAGATGCTGGCTGGTCTTATATCACCTACACATAGGACACAGAAAGAGAACAGCAAATGGGGTCAGGATATTAACTTTCAAAGCCCGTCCCCAGTGATGTTCTTCCTCTACCAAGTGTCCACCTCTGAAAGACTCTGTAAACTCCCCAAGCAGCATTACCAACTGGGAGTGGGGGGTCAAGTGTTCAAACACACGAGCCTGTGAAGGACATTTTCCATTAAACCAGCACAGTCACCAAGACTCATCTTTAAAGTGCCTTTTGGAGACATTTAGAATTGCTCACTTTTGGCAAGAAAGGAAGGAAAATAGGAGAGAAAGGAACAGGATGGGAGAAGTGAGCATGATGTTCTGTAGACATATTTCTGTGCTCTCACAGTCAATTTGTATTTGGCAATATGAACATATTGCCCACTCTGTATTCTGAGGGAAGAGGGTATAAGATACATTCTGTTTCACAGTGTCTGTCTTAGAGCTGAGCACAGCACAGATCTCTCTACTGAGAACTGACTGACTCCAAGGGGACATGAGCTATGGTAGCAGAATATGGAAACAAAAAAAGGACCCTATGTATTTTTTCTTTATTCTATATTTTTTGGGGGGGCAGGGCCTAAGTAGCCTAGTCTGGCCTCAAACTCACTCACTAAGTAGCCAAGGATGACCTTGCACCTTTGATCCTTCTGCTTAGATCTTTGCAGTGCTGGCATTAGAGGTGTGTCGCAAAATAGCCAGAACTTCATGGGTAATAAGCAAACTCTACCCGTGGAGCTAAAGTTCTAGCCCCAAGCAGGATGATTTCCTCTATCCAATTGTCCCACTGAGCTCAAGCACCGAAATTGAAAGACATGGCGAATGATTACTGGCTAGAAAAATTGGACAAATTCATAGCCTCATTGATTCATGTAAGTGTTGCCATCAAATGATCCCGTACGTAGATTGTCAATCATTACTTCAGGACTGTGGACCAGATGCTTTTTCTTACTGACTCAATAAGGTACTGAAAGGGCTTCTTCCATCAGTGTACTTCTCTTAGAATGCTACAAGAGCAGAAGTGAGGTTTATCTTTGTAGCATACAAAGATAAGATACAAGTGGGCCTGCCTAAACTCTAGTTGTCTTAGGGTTACTATGGCAATGATGAAACACCATGACTGAAAGCAGCTAGGGGAAGAAAACGTTTATTTCAGCTTCCACTTCCACTTCTGCTTCCATATCACTTACTGTTCATCATCAAAGGAAGTTAGGACAGGAACCCAAACAGGGCAGCAACCTGGAAGCAGGAGCTCATGCACAGGCAGTGGAGAGTGTTCCTTATTTCTCCTCATGGATTGCTAAACCTGTTTTTGTTTGTTTGTTTGTTTGTTTGTTTGTTTTTTAATTAATGGGATTCAGAACCACCAGCCTATGGGTGGTATGCTCCATAATAGGATAGGCACTACTCCATCGGTCATTAATTAAGAAAATGCACCACAGGTTTGGCTACAGCCCACTCTCACAGAAGCATTTTCTCAATTGAAGCTCCCTCTTCTGATGAGTGTAGCCTGAGTCAAACTGACATAAAACTAACCGGTACACTAGTATTCATGAACATAATTTCTGAGGCAGAAGAATCCATATATTCATTTCTAAGCTTTTGGAATTGAGACAGCATGCTTATACCAACCATTTGTTGGTGTCATTGGCCAGAAGGATTCATATCTTTTTCATTGTGCTGATAAAGGAAGGAATTCAGCACATGCTTAGCCCAGGACCCCACAGTGCCCTGAATACAGCATACTTGATAATCACAATGTTTTGCTTGGGAACTGTCTGATATGTAATTAATGATCAAGATATTTATTTGTAATATGAGGTCTCATAATTTCTATTTTTTATTTCTTAATTGTTTTTTTAAAAATTGAATTTCTCTCTCTCTCTCTCTCTCTCTCTCTCTCTCTCTCTAAATGTTATCCCCTTCCCACATTCCGTCTACGTTATATAACCCAAGCTAGCTTGGAACTCATATTGTCTAAGCTGAACTGGAATTTATATATTCCTTCCTCAGCTTCCCAAGTCCTGGCATTTATAAGCATGTTCCAATGTAGCCAGTACTCAACATATTTTCATAAAATGCATATATTCAGGAGAATTGACTTATTATTCTCCTATATGTTTTGCTATTTATCCTGTGCATCCTTTAAAGATTTCTTTTTTAAAAACTTACATGTTCCTTTGAGCAACTTAAAAAATGTAAAATAACTCATCCAAGTCTAATCAGTTAAGAAAAATAAAAACATTACTGATATATTGTATATTCTGTGTTCTGGTTTTGTAATGTAAAATTTTCATATTACTCTTTTGGAATACTGTTAGTCCACAGAAATATCACTTTGGTTCACTGAAATCCTTGAATCTTGAACATTGCTTCATTCTTTTTGGTTAGACTTCCATTCAATCCCACTGGATATATTAAGCAGTATGCTTTCAAATCATTTTTTTATTGATTCTTTTAAACTCTCAATTAATATGGGATCACTGATTAGGAAAAGAACATTCTGCATTGAACTGCATTGATGTCATTGTTAAAAATAAAATGATCTCTGTGTGTATGTGTGTGTGTGCTCACGCGTGCGCAAGTGGATGTGCGAATTTATAACTTGGCTTGGCTTTATTGACCTTTTGACTGTGTAGACATCATTAATGCAGCTGATTAGTTACTTGTTGGTAGAATAACTCTTTCAACTTTATTATTCTTTAACATAACCTTGCTTTTTTTTTATTTCCGTATAAATTTATCAGATCACCAATTTTTGTCCCCCCAAAACTTCAACTCTATGTCACTGGGATTTTGATGGAAATTATGCACTGCACGTCGATCACTTTGAAATGATCTGCCATTATAAGGAGATCGAATCACTATATTGATGGTCATTATGGACCTCTTTATTTATTTACATCTTTAATTCATCCTACCAAAGGTTTTAATATAGTGGTCTTAAACATCTTTTGTGAAATTCACTCCTAGTTAATTAATGTTTGAGAAAATATTGGAGAAAATAATTAATAAAATATTGAAATTAATAATTTTTGATGAACTATAAAGTTACACATATTGTATATTGAGTTTCCCTGGTCACTGAAATGTAGTACTGCAAATGACACATCTTGTGAGGACTAATAATCTAACAAAGTATGTCTCTCTCACTCTCTCTCTCTCTCTCTCTCTCTCTCTCTCTCTGTCTCTCTCTCTCTTGTGTGTGTGTGTTTGTGTATATATATATATATATATATATATATATATATATATATATATATATATTTGAGACAGGATCATACTATGGGCTTATGCTGGCCTGGATGTTGATATGTAGCTCAAATTGGTCTCCAAATAGCAATCATCCTACTTCAGCCTCCCAAATGGAGGGCTTACAGACAAATGTATATTTCTTAATAGTATATTTTATAGATAGGTGAATATGGCAACGACGAGTTGAATAACATTCGTATTAAACTGTTTCATTGTGGGAATTTGATGCAGTGTGCATGTTTTTCATTGTGTTGTATTGTGTGTACATGTTGTTCTATGTGTGCTTGTGCATATTGGTCATGGAACATTTGAAGGTTGGAAGACAACTTTCAGGAGTTGGTTCTCACCTTCTGTAGGCTTGAGCAGCCAGCACTTCACCTGAGAAACCATCTCACTGCCTCTCCCCATCTGCTCCTCTCAATAGTGTGACCTCTCAGAGGCCGGATTCTTAGGCAGGCTATCTGCCACACCTTATGTCCAGGATCTTCCCTAAGCTTCTAAACTCTGCCTGTAGTAGCCCTAAGGGAGGATAGGTTAATAAGATTAGTTTCACGTATCCTATCCTATCCTATCCTATCCTATCCTATCCTATCCTATCCTATCCTATCCTATCCTATCCTATCCTATCCTATCCTGTCACTAATCTGCTCAATTCAAGAGAAATTTTATTTGTTCTTTCGGGTGGGAAGTTGATGTTGGGTAGCTATCTTAGCTTCCCCTTCCTGAAAGTAGCTGGTCTTACTGAAAATATTTCATCTAGAATCCATCTCAGTTCATCTCTTTATCTAACCTGGGATTTTAATTACTTTAAACGGACAGAGATGTGGAGAGGTGGACCCACAATTTAAGAGCACTTGTAACTCTTCCTACTCCTGGAGAAGATACAAGTTTGATTTTCAACATCCCTGTTGGGATCTGACATTCTCTTTTGGGCTCTGTGGGGACCCACAAACATGTGTCATGCACTCAGGCAAACATCAAGCATACATGTAAATAAAAACAAATCAAAAGAGTACCTGATGTTTCTGTCCCTCAGAACAACAGGTTTTCTTAAGATGAGGAAGGAGAGAACCACTTCTCTCTGTTGTGAAACAGAAGGAGGAGTGAAAAGAATGAGAATGTAAATATGCAAGAGCTCCTTAGACTGATGCCCCTGGGATAGAGACAGGAGGATTGGGAGTTCAAAGTCATCTTGAGCTGCATAGCAAGTTGAGGTCATCTTAGGCTACCTGAGATAAGCCCCAGCCCTGATCTCCACCAAAAATGAGCACATATCCAGAGAAGACTTTTAATTGAGTCAGAGTGGGCAGGTCACTGGTCCCTATTAGTACGTACTTCCTTGATTACTTGGTTTTTTCTCTTTTCTTCTCTTTTCTTTTTTTTGGTCTATTGTTGGCTTTTTTGGGGGAGGGTTGTTTGTTTTGAAAACAGGATTTCTCTGTGCACCTCATGTTATCCTGGAACTCAGTCTATAGACAAGGCTGGCCTTGAAGGCAGAGATCTACCTGCCTCTGCTTCCCAAGTGTTAAGATGATGTACTGCGAGCTTTACATTTTTTCTTTTAGATTTATTTATTTCACTTTACATGTATTGTTGTCTTTTCTGCTGGTATGTCTGTGTACTTCATGTGCACTTTGTGTCGATGAAGTCAGAAGCAAGCATTGACTGCTGGGATCTGAACCTGTATCCTCTATAAGCTCAGTCAGTGTTCTAAGCAGATGGATGCTCTCCATAGCCTGCTTATTTTCTGATGTGATTTCTTAATGTCATGGGGATCTACATGACCCAGAGCGGTGTATCATGAATCAAAATGTGACCCAAATTCTTGTACGTATCTTGAGAGTTGCTGTTAATTACTTTAAATAAACTCTTTGATCAGCTTGCAATTACATTTTATCGATCTATCTATCTATCTATCTATCTATCTATCTATCTATCTATCATCTATCAATTGTGTGTGTGTGTGTGTGTGTGTGGTGTATAACCATGCATATGCCATGACATGTATGTGGAGGTCAGACTTGGTTCTCTTCCTCCGGCATTTGGAAGATATTAAACTGAGATGGTCAGGTTTGGCAATGAGTACTTTTACTAGTTCATCCATCTCACTAGTCTTAATTATAATTACACTTATTTTAGATTTGTCAAAAGCTTATCATGCTCTTAGAACGCACAGGGCTTTTGGCTGTCTGGAGAACAGGGCCTCTTCTGTGCTCTAACTGGCCTTTCCTTAATTACATAAAGATGTACTGTGTTGTCATATGAAAGAATAGTGAAGTATGGCTCGTGCAGACTCCAGACAGATCTTCTAGCAGATAGAACACCAACCTGAAGAGGTAATGAGTCTTAACTACACAAAATGGAACAAATGTCTAGGCCGTTTCAGTAAAACTTGACAACTATTGAAGAGTACCTATGAAGAAATATAAATGCATTTCCTGACAGTAATGTGTGGTTAAAATACAATAGCAGCCACCATCGCTATACTCACTCTCAGTTTTGAATAAATATAGATTCTTACAAAGGGGATTGCCAGATCATCGACGGTGACTCTAAAGAAGATTCTTAAAGGCAATGGTCAAATAAAGAGTTAGTTTATGGGATGGCTTACTTTCATTTTTAGATTTTATATCAATAATTTTACTTCCTCTTAGGGGAGGTGGGACCTGTAGTGCCAGTTTCCAATGGTAGTGGCTACTTTTAAATGGCTACTTGCTCTCCTAGACTCACCCCTGAAGACAGCCTCAAATAAGAAAGTATTTAGATCAGGTTGGCCTGTGCAGATGTCTGTGAGGTTTGTTAATTGAAGTTGAAGCATCCAATGAGAATGTTAATGTCGTCATTTTCTGAACAGTGTAAGAGTGGAGAAAGGGGGTTGAGTATAATAACCAAGCAAGCTGGCCGCACGGGTGTGTTCATTTCTTTCTGCTCTTGACTGTTGATGTGATGAGAGTACCAGGGGATTGAGTTTACCTCTAAGGATGGACTGGAACCTGGGAGTGTAACCTTTCCTACGATACCTTGCTTTTGGTGATGGTGGTTTTTTACCACAGCAACAAAAACAGAACTAGGACACCAGGGAAGAATCTTTTAAAGTAACGACACAATCAGGATGTTACTAGGAGAACACACTAAGATTTAGTTACAACATTCGGAGGTACAACAGACAGGCAGGATCAACCCTTGTATTTGTTATATGTATTGCCTATCAGAGAAGAGCAGAGTCTCACCCTATGTCTCCATTTTCTCCTCACAAAGGTAGGATGAAAGAAAAAATAGTTTCATTAAATAAGCACGAAATGAGACTGCACCATAGAAAAAAAATCAAATCTCACTTTGAGAAGCTCTCTCTCTCTCTCTCTCTCTCTCTCTCTCTCTCTCTCTCTCTCTC
>JANHMN010000008.1:14739999-14750755 GCA_030674055.1 Rhabdomys pumilio | reverse complement strand
GAGAGAGAGAGAGAGAGAGAGAGAGAGAGAGAGAGAGAGAGAGAGAGTTGTGCGAGTGTGAAGGTGGTCTGAGGGACTTTACACCCGCATTTGAGAACTATGTTTTAGAATTTTTAAAATTTAAATGTTGAGACAGGGGTACAGTATGTATATTCTTGGCTGTCCTGGAACTCCATATGTAGACCAGGCTTACCTGAAACTCCCAGAAATATGCCTGTCTCTGCCTCTTGAGTTCTGGATTGACGGGTATGCCCAGATATATCTGAGACCTGTATAAAAGGATAATTCAGTGCCTGTTACCCAGCTGATCTTGTATCTAGTCATAGTAAATCATCCTGTGGCTGTTTTGTGATGAGGTTTTCAAGCCAGTGTTCAGAGTATTAGGCTTTCTTATGTACCTCTTCAAACCCTTTTTCTTGGCCCTGAGTTTTGCTCTGCTGATGCTGAAGTGTGTGAGTTCTCCATGCATGTTGTGATGTGTTGCATGATCTATTTCTTAGAAGATATGAACAAATGTCTTCACATGCATGATAGGGAACCAATGACAGATTCAAATATGTATACTACCAAATTCTAGCTTACAAACATAAAAGTTTATTTGAGTTACTTATAAGAATTCGAGAGAGGCATTACTTAGAAGAGTAAAGGTGACTCAAAAGCAGCTGTATTACTGAGAGCCCATCCAAGCCTGAGTGACAGATGAAAGCTGGAACTGTGCAGCTACCTGCAAGATACACAGGCAGCTAGACAATTTGCAAGGTGTCTCTTCTAGGCCCATCTGGTGGTCTGAGTTTCTCAGAAATCCTTGCTGCTTATGTAACAACCTTGGGGAGGGAGTGGTTGTGTGTCAGGTCAGTTTCAGGGACTTCCTAAAATTTTCAAGTTGCTTACTTACTGAATCTGAAGGGACTCTTTTAGAACTTCCTGGATCTTAAAGAGCTTCAGAGAAAATTGCTACACAGTGCAAGGTAAAACAAAAATGGTGGAAAACTATATTTTTACCCCACCTTCCTTTTCAATCCTGTATCCTGCTCTGTCTGATAGAATGTCTGTTTTGGCATGTTGCAGAATACACATATTCACTGAGGTTAAGACATTTCAGTTAACTAGTCCCGAATGTTGGTAAATTTCCCTAGGCCTTTGAAGTTATGTTGGTGTATGCACCAATAGGAAGGAGCTAAGTCATTCTGGTCCACAGTTATGTGGAGATGGCCTGTAACCTGTATAAGTCACCCAGAGCAGAGCAGACACCCATTTGAGGGTGACAGTTCTTATCTTAAGATTTTAAAAGTTTATGAGATATTCTTTACCAGCAGCTACACTGTGACCAATCTCAATAGGTAAATCAGAAAGTAATTTGAGCATTCAGCTATTTACAAATGGTTTTGTGGTTGGTAGCAATCAGCCTATAATTAACTAGATTTATTTTTTAAACACAAATTTTCATATCCTACTTAGATATTGTGTAAAAAAAAGTTTTAGGAGGATGGAACGGCAGAATATTTTTAAAAGGGTAAAACTACCCTTTGAATCAGCTCTCTCAACTATAGGAATTGTATTCTTTTTGGAGGTTGCTTTCCCCAGACCCCATCAATCAATGAAGTAGGATATTAAAAATAGCATCTGTTTGTTTTAGCATCTTAGCATCTTATTGGACTAAGAAACATGCACCAGTCTCTGGGATATAGACTTAGCACCACAAAAACAAAAACTCCCAAACAGGAAACATGCCGACAGTGCTCATTCCTTTGATCTCAGCACACAGAAGACTGATGACAGTGGTTCTCTGTGAATTCAAAGCCAGCCTTGTTTTATTGGGAGAACCTGTCTCAAAAGTTAAGCAAAACAGTACACATACACACACACACACACACACACACACACACACACACATCAAAACCTACAAAACCAAAACAAAATAAATCTGCAAAGCCCTCAAAGCACTTCCTGAGTTTGTTAATTGGAGATGGGATGTGCTTAGATGTGACCTTATGCACTTGAAACTCAATGAGTTCCATATGCACAGTCACTGTTCTGATTTAAAAAACCTGTTACCAAATACATATATGCAAAAGTGATATTTGAAGACTTGGAACATTCATAGAACACCATCTTCCCAAGGCAGCTATCATACAGTATCAACTTGAGTTCAGTTGAACCCCAGAGGCCTTACCAGTGACATAGACAACTTTGCATTCATTGATGTTTAAGTGATGTGCTCCAATCTCATCTATGAGATACTTAACAATTTTGTGACTTTAGCATCTAAAATGAGAGATTATAAAATTTCACCCAACAAACAGGAGGTTCTGATGGTTAAAACGATAAGAGGTAAGTGACTCCATAGAGTGTGAAATACTGCATACATTTTAGTATGTTGGATTTTTGAATTATTTTTAGTAATAAGGCCCACAAAGAGAACAGGAATACCTCATAAGGAAAACCAACCCCCTTTCTAGAAACATCCATCTGCGTGTGCTAATTTATGACATTATGCGTAGATCCTCTTTCCTTTGAATCATATTTTATGTTTTGATTTGGAAAGGAGACTGATGTGGGCACTGAAAACAGATTTAAACAAGATCTCTATGAATAGTATGCTGTTGGCCTGATTGATCTATTATTGTGTGCACAGGTTTGTGTAAGACTCTTGTGTAATGCAGATATATGTATAGATGAGTTTTTTTTTCCCTTTATGATACCAAAGTCCAAATTTAGTGGAATATTTCAATATCTCTAACTGATTTTAGGAACAAGTATCAAATTGGTAAGTTGTTCATAGGCAAAAAGAAGAACAGTGTATGTATGTCAACTCTATATTTGTAGACTGAGGAATTGTGGAAAGCAGATGAGAAAAGTTTGAGGTGTCAGGTGAGCTGGTAGCTATATTTGTGCAGCTTGTGATACACTCATTTTAAGCTTGAACTTATGTCTGCAATTTGAGTTTTGTTCAGCTCACTGCAAAACTTTGAAGAAGTTCAGACCATTTATTTCTACTGTGTACAGTTTTATTTTCTCAACAATGTACTTTATCAAGCTTCCCAAGAGGGGAGAAAAGTATCATGGGACAAAACCTTTTTGTATTTTTGTACTCTTTTTGTATTTTTGTACTCTTAAAGACTATAGTTGAAAAACATTTTAAACCATTGAAGATTGTTTTTCCATAAATCATTTATTTATTCTGTACACTTGGGAGGCTGAAACAGGAAATTTAAGAATTTAAGTCCAGACTAGACTACACAGTAAAACACCATTTCATAAAACAGAGCAACCAATTGGTTAGGATTAAACACACATTCAATACATTCTAAAAATAGAAAAATAATATCTGGTTTTTTGTTTTGTTTTGATTTGATTTTTCGAGACAGGGTTTCTCTGTATAGTCTTGGCTGTCCTGGAACTCACTCTGTAGACCAGGCTGGCCTCGAACTCAGAAATCCGCCTGCCTCTGCCTCCCAAGTGCTGGGATTAAAGGCGTGCGCCACCACCGCCCGGCCATAATATCTGTTTTTGATTATTTTATTTCTTTACATTTTAAATGTTGTCCTCCTTCCCAGTCTCCCCTCCACAACCCCCACTCTCACCACCCCTCCCCTCTGCTCCTCTTGCCACCCACACAATCCTGCTTCACTACTTTAGCACTCCTCTTTGCTGGGGAAACAAGTCTCCACAGGAACAATGATGCCAGATAAGGCAATCCTCTGCTACATATGTAGTGGGAGCCATGGACCCACCTATGTATACTCTTTGATTAGTGGTTTAGTCACTGGGAACTCTGAGGGGTCTTCTTAATTGATATTGTTCTTCCTATGGAGTTGCAATCTCCTACAGCTCCTTTAGTTCTTACCTATCTCTTCCATTGGGGTCCCCAGGCTCAGTCTAATGGTTGTCTGTGAGTGTCTGCATCTGCCTTAGTCAAGTGCTGGCAGAGCTTCTCAAAGGACAGCCCAACTGGACTCTTGTCTGCAAGCATATCTTGTCATCAAAAATACTGTTGGGTTTGATGTCTGCAGATGGGATATAGATCCCAAGGTAAGAGAGGTCTCTGGATGGACTTTCTTTCAGTCTCTGCTCCATTTTTTGTCCCTGTGTTTTGTTTAGATAGGAACAATTCTGGTTAAAAATTTTGAGATGGGTGAATGGCCCCTTCCCTTGTCTGGGGGCCATGCCTATCTACTGGGGGTAGTCTTCTCAGCTTCTATCTTCCCTCTGTTGGATATTTCAGCTAGTGTCATCCCCACTGGGTCCTGGGAGCCTCTTGCTTCTCTGGTGTTGGACTTTCTAGTGGTTCCTCCCATTCCGCACCCACGACTGTTCCATATTTCTATTCATTCTGCTGGCCCTCTGGACTTTTCTCCTGTCTCTTCCCATACCTGAACCCTGCCTCTCTTTTTTCTTTCCCCTCCTCTCTCCCATTCAGGACCCTTTCTCCTCTGCCTTCAATGATTATTTTGCTCCCCCTTCTAAGTGGGATTGAAGCATCCAGACTTTGCCCTTCATTCTAAACAATCTCAGCAAAGTAGCTGGATATAAAATTAACCTAAACAAATCAGTAGTCTTTTTTTATACAAATGAAAAACAGGGTGAGAAAAAAATTAGGGAAATAATACCCTTCACAGTAGCCACAAATAGTATAAAATATCTCACTGTAACTCTTACCAAGCAAGTGAATGATCTATACATGGCCATCAAATCTCTGAAAAAAGAAATCGAAGAAAACCTCAGAAGATAGAAAGGGCTCCCATGCTCACTGATTTGCAGGATAGACATAGTAAAAATGGCCATCTTACCAAAAGCAACATGCCGGTTCAACGCAGTCCCCAACAAGATTACAACACAGTTATTCCTGAACATGGAAAGAGCAAGTCTCAATTTCATATGGAAAAACAAAAAATCCAGGATAGCAAAAACCATTCTTAACAATAAAAGAACTTCCAGGAGAATCACCATCTCTGACCTCAAACTGTACTACTGGGTAATAGCAATTTTAAAAAGCAAAACAAAACAAAGCAAAATGCATGATACTCC
Organism: Rhabdomys pumilio; assembly: GCA_030674055.1. Taxonomy (NCBI): domain Eukaryota; kingdom Metazoa; phylum Chordata; class Mammalia; order Rodentia; family Muridae; genus Rhabdomys; species Rhabdomys pumilio. The sequence continues at coordinate 14,745,727 of JANHMN010000008.1, read as the reverse complement.
TACAGAGACAGACAACTCAATCAATGGAATAGAAATGAAGACCCTGAAATAAGCCCACACACTTACAGACTTGATCTTCAACAACAACAAAACCAAAAACATACAATAACTTTAAAAGAACTATTTGATGTTAAAATTGGGAAGTGTGAATATTTTCTGACCTGTTGACGCACCTCTTGGAGTCTGCTCTTATAGCCATATTCACCGAAATATGAGGACATATTTCCAAGGATGATCACTGTCTTAATTGTAAAAGAAACACACACTTTAAAACGTTTTATGTATATGAGAGTTTGCCTTCATATATGTATGTATACCATGTGCTATAAGTCCTCCAAAAGCTAGAGGAGAGTGTTAGATCCCCTAGGGTAACAAACAGTTATGAGCCATCATGTGGGTACTGAGAATTGAACAATGGCTCCTCTACAAAAGCAACAATATTTTAGAACATGAAATACTGAACCCATAGTAGGTAGTCATGGCCTCCAAAGATGCCCATGTTCTAATCTCTATAACTTATGACTGTGTTATCTTACTCAGCAAAAGGAAATTTAGAGATGTGATTAAGGTTAGATACCTTGAGATAGAAAACCCATTTGGATTATACCAGTAAATCCAAGATAATCACACAAGTTCTTAACAGTGGAGAGGCTTTACAGACTGGAGTTACAGGGACAGAACCCCAGAGTAAGGATCTGAGAGAGGCTACATTACTAGTTTTGAATGTGGGGGAGATGAGTGTGAGCCAAAGAAACAGCTAGCTTCTAGAAAGAGAAAATCCAAAAAATAGGATTTGCTCCACAGTTTATAGAAAAATGTGCACCATTGTAAACATTTTGATTTGGGCTAGTAGCATCATGTGTGGCTTCTGAAATTCACTAGGAACAATAGGCTGTCTTAATCCATTCAGTCTAGAGCAATTAGGATTAGGAATTAGCTAATTGGGAGGTACAGATGCCAGAATAAAGGAAACATTATGTCTGCATCAGTTCACTAAAAGTGGATTACCATGAAGTCATGGAAAAGTCTAGGTGATTCTGTTGTATGGCCCTGATTCAGCAACAAATACTGATGACCTAGTAGTGAAGGGTAAAGCACAAGTGACTAAGATGCTGACATTATACCATTTCACTGAAAAAAAAAAGTGTGAATGTGTCCAAGCCTTGTATTCCTTTTCCCACTGTTGTGACAAAATCCCTGACAAAAACAGCGGTAAAAAAAATTAATTTTCATTCAGTTTGACTGTGCAATTACTGCAGGAGGACATGGTGGCAGGAGAATGAGGTGACTGGTTTCACTGGGCCTACATTTAGGACAAAAAGAGAGAAGATTGTTCCCACCTCCCTCTTTCTTCTTTAATTTTTGTCCAGTGTAGGACCCCAGAACTGGTGCTGCCTACATGTGGGGTGACTTCTTCCTACTTCTATTTTACTTTTGCGTGAAGTTTCTTAAAGACACACCCAGAAATTTGCCTCACGTTGACAGTCAAAATTAGCCGTCAAATTGCATGTTTTGAAATCCTATTGTTATTGAGCAAAAGCCATTTACCTGCCATAAAGTAGGCACCCCATAAAATAACACTGAGTGTTTAAAAATGTGGCCAATTCTTATTTTAATCGGGTAACTGATCAGTCGAAATCTATTAAATGACAACCAAGTTTTAAGTCATAATGTACAAAGCTAACAGTGGATAACAGTGGTTGTTAATGGTACAAAGATAACGGTGAATGTAGAAGCAACAATAAATATGAGCCTATATTTGTAGAATTGGGGAGAAAAATCGTAGGAGGCAGATGGAGTGCAGTGTGCACAGATTGTGGCAGGTATTGACTGGCTAAGAATGACAGGGATGCTTGACATAGACCAGATGTGAAGAGGACTGATCATGAGGGCATTATAGGTTCTGATGCAATGGCCAGTGTTACTGGCACACAAGTTGGAAAGAACACAGCAGTGAAATGGTCCTGTATAGGGACCTTGGAAAGGGCAGAGGGAGAAAAGACTTAGAAGGTAAATTGAACTCATGTTGGATATGGTCTTTCTGGATATTATTTTGTCAAGGGAGGAGTTTTAGGTAGTAAGTGATGGAACATATGTGTCCAATTAAAAGTAATAGTTAAATAATGGGTTGGACTTTTCTGGCATAAATTGGATGACATAAAATAGCTGATCTAATAAGTTTTCAGTTCAAGACTTAATTGAAGTAATGGAAAGATGATTGTAAAACTTGTCAACTAATTTGGAGCACTATTGCCAGTGAAAAGAAGCACTACTGATTCAGTGAGACAATGAAACAGATGGACAGGCCTCATCCTACTTATGACGCTGACTCCTGTGGATGGGAAGTGACTGGATTTATGGAGAGGCATTATTGGGTGTGCTATGTTAGTTGGGGTTCTCCAGAGAGATGTGACCCTTAAGTTACATAGTCATTCTTCTTAGTTTCTTTCTTTCTATTATATGTGTACTATTCATATAGAGAGGTGGATTAAGGAGTGGCTAGAGTTACATAGTCACTCTGCTTAATGTCTTTCTATAAATGTGTACACCATTCATATAGAGAGGTGGGGTCAGGAGATAGTAGAGGCAATTTATTAAATGAGTCGATTTATAACAGTACAGGCTGAGAAACACACTGGCAAGCCCTCTACAAACTGAAAGCTCAGTTCACATCCAAAGGCTCCATGTTCAGGAAAGCTAATGGAGAGCAACCTAACTCTCGGTATGTAGTTGAAGACCTGAGAAGCTTGGAGCTTCTCAGGGAGGACTGTGCTTCTTGAGTTTTGATGTCCTGTCTGTCTGTCTGTCTGTCTGTCTGTCTGTCTGTCTGTCTGTCTGTCTGTCTGTATTTTACAACAATTGTTTTATTGACTGGCTCATCTCCCTAGCCCTAAGCACTGTATTTACAGAAGTTGTATTTAAAAGCTATAAGTTATTGTAACAGAGGTTTTCTCCCACCACTCCTGACGAATTTACTGACCTTAGATCTCAGGTTATCATCTGGATTCATCATTCCTTGCACCTTAAAAAAAATGACTACTTTTGTCTTTTTTCTGCCTCAACCATAGCAACCTATCTTACATATGCAAATTACTTTTGAAGTGACCTGTCCTATTTCGAAGACCAGTGGTGATCCTGTGGGGGAAGTTTCAAGTTATTTGTTTTTTTATTGTGTGTAGTTCTGTGTATCTGTGTTGCATGTGTGCACACCAGTGCAGGCCAGCAAGGGGGCCAGAGAAAGGCATTGGATTGCCTGGCTCTGGAGATACAGATGGTTGTGAGCAGTGCAACTTGTGTGCTGGAAACCAAACTTGGATCCTCAGCAAAAGCAGTATGTGCTTTTAAGTGCTAAGCCTTTGTGGAGACAATACGCCTCCCTTCATGTTATAGGACACTGAGCAGAGTCTGAAGATGCTTTTTGTCGTTATAACCAGGGAAAAGATGTCAGTATTTTTCTGTGGCTTTGAAAAAAATCCCGAGTAAAGTAACGTACAAAGGAAAAGATTTGACTTGGCTCATGGCTTCTGAGGTCTCAGTGCATGGTTAGGCAACTCCATTGCTTTGTGCCTATTCCAGGGTGTGGCTTTCATGGTTGAAGAGCATGCTCAGTAGAGGTTATTTCCTATTTAGGTCAAAACAGGTAGCTACTTTAAAGTGGTAGAGGTCAGGGAATGCTGCTAAGAGTCTTACTGTATGTGCAATGACCATCCACAACAAGAATTGACTGCTTCAAACCTCAGCAATGTTGAGATTTGAAAATTGCACTTTAGGTTGTAACTTTGACTACACATGTCTTTCTGTACCCCCAACTTCTAGAACTATGATTTTTTGTATGAATCTCAGTACTACATATTGAGACGAGTACTTCAGGACCAGTTCAGCTGTTCTTAAGCTTTGGATAGATTTCTTCACTTCCTTTAGTCAGTGAGCATGTTGTTTTCAATTAGTTCACAACACTTGCCTACCGCCTGTCTTCTTGATCTACCAGATGTGATAAACCAGAACTCTCAAAGGAGTTACCAATAATAGGATAGGTGTTATATAGCTACCTAAAATACTTTGGTAAGGTTTCTTTGTCAGAAACACCTGTGGGCTTTTGCATTGTGTACAGCCACATTTTTTTTTTTTATTACTGGAGTTAAATTGTGAGAGAACATGAAGTTAAATTTGTCTTCAACAGTGCTGTGAGATGAGAGATGTGTGAAGGCCAATTAAGATGTCTTTAAATTGGATTTTATTTTCATCCAATAGCTGCCAGAGATTTTGTTTGCTTGCTTGCTTATTTTTGCTTTGTTGTTGTTTTGAGAATCGGATCTTACTAGACATCCTAGGCTGTCCTTGAACTCATCATCCTCTTTTCCTTATCTCCTAAGTTCTGCGATTATTGAATGAGCTACGATCCCTGGCTGCTTCCATTCTTTAGAAAGGAATGTGAGATTCTGTACGGAACTTGAGAATGACGAAGGAAGCCAGCCTGGCATTCAGAACCTGAGACTTGCTCTGAAGACCCAGGAAATCTATTTTCCAATTGTTGGAGAAGATGAGGCTCCTTACCTAATAAGACAGAGTGATTGATAGAGGCTTTGTGCTGTGAAATTCTGAAGAGCTTTGTGAGAAATCAATTAGGATGTCTGAAGGTAGTCACACCTTTCTTCCTGACTCTACCTCTGCTCGCTTGGATGCCTTGTTAGCTTGAGTTAGTGATGTATTTTAATAGAAAGTAAGACCCCAGCAGATCTTAACTATGGTGTCTTACTGCATCTTGCTTACTAAAACTGTCTTTCCAAAGTATCCCAGACTGGGAGACTTCAATAATAGAATTTTTTTCTGTCACTGTTGAGAAGGTGTCTGAGATCAAGGTACTAGCAGGATTAGCTTCAGGTGAATCTTCTGTGACTTATAACAGCCATCAGAATTTCCTATCCTTACAATATCTTGTCTCTGTGTGCAGAATTGTGTTTTATCTCCACCTTAAAAACATTAGTTGTACTGGGCCAGGGTTCACTCTAATGAATTGATCTTAATGTAGTCACATTTCAAGAGGTCCTGTCTTCCCAAGTATTCATATTCTAGATCTGCTCAGGATTTTAAACATGTCAATTTGGCAGAAGACTGGATCCAGGCCTCATAATAGCCTCTACAGGGCTCATCCTCATGTAGATGCTTAACAAATGCCCATTCTTTAGTTATATTCAGGTGTTTTGCACATGTTTGTATTGCATATGGGATATGAGTGTGGAGGACAAAGGTTGACAGTGAATGTTTTCTCTATCTATCTATCTATCTATCTATCTATCTATCTATCATCTATCTGTTTTATATATATATATATATATATAGATACATACATATATACATATACTATCATATATATATATATATATATATATATATATATATATATATGTATAATCTTTGCATCATTCTGGGTGGGAAGGAAGAAAGCAAGAACATTGTAGAACTAGGTGGGTATATGCCTGGCTTTGTGCTTGTTCACATGCAGTAGAAGAAGAGGGTGGATCACCAGGACAGCTTTGACATTCATGGAATTTTAGATTCTACATAGGAATGAAAGCTGAGCCCTTAGCATGATGGTTTTGAACCAGTCCATCTTGGAGCTGATTTCAGCTGAGAGTTGACCTCTTAATATTTTAAACTTATTTTTATTTTCTTTGTATGAAGTGTGTGTGTGTGTGTGTGTGTGTGTGTGTGTGTGTGTGTGTGTGTG
>JANHMN010000008.1:14711525-14737318 GCA_030674055.1 Rhabdomys pumilio | reverse complement strand
GTGTGTGTGTGTGTGTGTGTGTGTGTGTGTGTGTGTGTGTGTGTGTGGTTGTGCTGGTTTGCGTGTGTCTATGAGTGAATGTAGCCCATTTTTCTTTATCAAAACATTTGCTGCATCCCCTCCTCCAGTGGTCTTAGTGCCATCAGCCCTTTGATAGGCTACGATGACTCCTGGATTTTGCATGATGACTTCCCATGACTGTACATGGACAAATGTGTAGCCATGGATCCAGAAAAGTAGGAAGCATGGCCACACAGAAGCAGACATGGTGCTGGAGAAGGAACAAAGTGTTCTACAACTGGATCTAAAGGCAATAGGAAGAAAGAGACAATGGGTCTGGCTTGAGCTTCTGAAATCTCAAATCCCACTCCCAGGAACACACTTCCTCCAACAAAGCCACACCTACTCCAACAAGGACACACCTCCTAATACTGCCATTCCCTGTGAGTCCATGCTTTTGTTTTAATCCCAGGTGTGCGATATGGAGCTGCTTCAGATTGTCTACAGCAACTGACTATGATTTGACTTGTGCTTTAGCAGAGCCGGTGGTTTTGGCAGGTGTAGATAGTTTCTGAGATTGTGTGTGTGTGTGATGTTTGTAGTTTTTGAGACTCTTCAGAGGATATAAAAATGCTAGCGCTTTATAGAGAGATGTGGATTGTTTTTTGTTGGCTGGTTGCTGTTGGTTGCATTTGTTAAGTAACTGTAAGCAAAGAAGAAATTATATATCCCGACAGGCAAGATCAAACTTGTACCAAGGAATTTGTCGCTCCTAATCAGCAGGGAGTAGTTTAATAATAACGTCTTCCCTTTTCCCTTTCATAATTTTTTCTCTCCTGTCTAGTGTTAGGGGGCTGAAAAAGAGGGGAAAGGGGTAGAAAACCGTGGAAACACAGGCAGATTTCAGTTAGCATGCTAATGAAGCTTACTGTGCACAATTCTTAGATGCAGGAAGGGTAACCCAAAGTAATTTCTCTCTAACTTATTAGTGACTTGCTTATTATTTTACTGCCCTGTCCTCATCTGGCGGTGAAAGTAACATTGACATAACAATCTCCAGTTTTTGTTACTCATGTCTGCTTTCTTTAAACCCTTTTCTACCCACAGAAGCATTTTGTGCTCATCTGACTAGACCGTTCATTCTGTGTTGTAGAATAAATCATTATGGATTCTAGAACTGCAAAAATAAAAGCGAATGTGACATTTAAACTTATTTCTCATGTTGTCCTATGAGAGGACAAAGAGAATGCATTTTGGATACAGAGAAGTGTGAGCTGTCTCAGATTATACTCCACGGGAAGAGCAACTACTCAGCATGGTAGACAGAAATTTTGTACTTTTCATCCCCATATTCAAGTAAGAAACAGCCACCATTTTCCTTTTATGCCTCTGTGTTCAGTCTACCCCTGACAGATGCTTGAACAAACAGAGGTATCACTGCTAACTTGTCTTGATTCTTTTCTTGTTCTTTCTTCTCTCTCTCTCTCTCTCTCTCTCTCTCTCTCTCTCTCTTTCTCTTTCAAAAACAGAATCTCATTTTTGTGATCCAGGCTGATCTAGAACATTCTATTTATCTGAGTGTTAAGTATATTGGCCTGTGTCACTGCATGAATATGCTTGGCACAGGGAATAGCCTTGCTGTAGTAGGTGTGGCCTTGTGGGAGGAAGTGTGTCACTGTGGGTGTAGGCTTGGAGACTCTTCTAATAGATGCTTGGAAGACAATCTTCTGACTGCCCTCGGAACCAGATGTAGAACTCTCAACTCCTCCAGTGCCATGTCTACCTGGAGGCTGCCACGTTTCCTGCTTTGATGATAATAGACTGAACCTCTGAACCTGTAAGGCAGCCCCAATTAAATGTTGTCCTTTATAAGAGTTGCCTTGGTGATGGTGTTTTTTTCTCAACAATGGAAACCCTAAGACTGTAACCATGCCCAGCTATGTTTTGTCTTACTAGATTTCTACTGTATTGGTGTCACTGTTGGAATAACAATAGTTCGTTGAGCTTAGCATATTCCAGTATCAAGGAAACTTTGGAGAATGTCCTATAGCCCTTTCTTGCTGTGTTTTGCAGGAACTTGGGAAACTGAGAGAAGCTAACTCTGAGGGATATGGGTGAACCTGTCCTGCTAGCTTTTGAAAAGAGCTTCTTCCCAGTTGGGTCTAAAGGAATGCCATCTCCTAACATCAGAAAGGGACAATTCTACTATGTTCCTAAGAAGGAAGAATTGTGAAAATCTGTGCATAGAGAGACAGGATGGTCCCTACCACTTTCTGTCCAGGAGACCTAGCCGGAATCTTACTTTAGGTCCAATGAGAGACAGATCTCAAAAACTATGATGCAGAGTGATTGAGGAAGATACCTAATGTTAGCCTCTAGCTTTCATATATGCACAGACACACATATTACACTTCCCTCAACCCACACATTGGGTAGGGAGAGGAGGGGAGTAATTATGTACATCCTATGAAATCAGAAGAAACAGGCTTCATTGCTTTACAGACTGTGTTCAGACTAAGAAGGTGGGAGTAGCATCTATGAGGCCACTTGATTTTCAGGGAAACACTTCTCTTTGAACGCTAAGATGTAACTACAATAGTTTGGGACTGGGAGAAAAGAGAGAAAATTTTCATATCATAAGAAACCAGCAGAATTTACACACTACTTTAACCAACAAAGTCTCTGAAATATTGCCTAGACTGGGGAATATTTTGCTAATTTTTTAAAAAGAAAATATTTCTTCTTTTAAAACGTGTGTGTGTGTGTGTGTGTGTGTGTGTGTGTGTGTGTGACAGGCATAACAGCCCATGGTAATTGATTCTCTCTTTCTACCAAGGGGGTCCTGGCAATTGAACTCAAGTGGTAAGGTCAAACAGTCCCTTTGATGTCATTGATCATTGGTCATTGTCATTGATCAAGTACCTTTATTTGATGTCACCTTGCAGAAACAGCAGCCAAAGAATATGGAGAAGCAATTTTAAATTTTTTTCTTTTTTGTGCAGAGAATTTTGAAGTGGTATAAAGAGGTGCATTTACTTGGTAGTGTTTAATTGCTCAAGCAGTATGGCTCTCTTTTTTTAATTAAGTGGTTTGGTTTAGACTCTCATGTATTTGAGATAGTGACTAATTCATCAGGGATTAAGCGGAATTGTCATAATTGTGAATCCTTGATCCTATTTCAGGCTCGCACCAGTGAATGATTACAAAATTTATAATTAGGTTGATCAAGATGTTTTTATGAAACTCTGAATTGCAGATTCCCCAGCCATAGCCATAGTTAAAGACTGTCTGATGACTGAAAAGGCTAGTCAGTATATAGTATATATACTATATACTGAATATATATATATATATATATATATATATATACTAATTTTACAATTTTACATACATTACACACACACACACACGCACACACACACACACACACACACACACACACACACACACACACAAAATGTCTGAAGAGTTCAAAAGAGTATTGGACCCTACTGGAGCTTGAGTTAATTGACAGTTTTCAGATGCCTGGTTTTTTAAGTGCTAGGAAACAAAATTAAATCTTCTGTAAAATCAGAATGTACTCTTAGCCACTGGACCATTGCTCCATCCCCTGTACATACATTTCTTGAAATTCCATGCAGACCTAGAAACTTTTAGTAAGATTTCAGCATAGGAAGGAAAAGACCTCAGTGCCTGCCTAGATGCTATGTGCGTTCTCACATCTCCCCCTTAATAGACACAGTATACGCTACAGAGAGCAAAGTGTAATTTTAAGAACCTTGTAATTCTTTACAAATTAACATAGCAGATGGTGTTTATGGGAGCCACATAGTGAGAAATATTTGGGACGATGTGAGACATGTGTTTCAGGGTGCTTAGTTTAGTTTTGAACTGTGATGCTGAAAAAAATTCAGTTTGCCTCATAAAGTTTTCATTGGTTCCAAGGGGGAGGAAATGGCCCAAGAGATGGTTGTATCACAGCTCTAGACTCTAAACATTCTCATTGAGACCTGGACTCACTGCTGTACTTACAGAGCTCTGTGATGACTCCTTATAGAAGTCTGCTATGATGGTGCTGGAGTGGAGGAGCAACCAGGACTACATGCCTGAGTATTGGATGGCCTTAAGACATTGAGAAAGAGCTTGGCCCTCTGGTCTACTAATGACAGTGCACAGTAGCTCTAGATGGATGCTTGCAAGTTTGCATGTATATGTAGTTGTTTAAGCTTCTATGTAACTAAATCAAAAGCATTGATTTGTTCTTTCCCAGTGAGGATGTGACTCATAATTTGGACTTGTACAATCCTTATTCAAGCAGCAATGGATGTTTGGAGGAGAATAAGGAGGGGAGAAGTCTTTGAAACAAGTAAAGACAGGGCCAGAAAGGACAAAAGGAGGTGATACTAACAAATCTTTGGGAAAGGAAAGACAAGTTAAATGGGACCACACCCACTGGTCAGGCAGAGTGGCTCACATTCTGGCATTTACATGGAAATATGACTGGGATTCCAAGGCATTCAGCAAATACCTGCCACTCTTATCCTTTGTACATAATTTACTCTTCAAGTAACACTTATTTTGTTTTATTGGTGGCCACAGGTACTCTTTAGTGAGTCTTAAATCCTTGTCTCATTCAAGGCTCTTAAAAGCACCATTGCGTCAAATCAATTTCATTTGGTACTAATATCTTCAGGCTTACCTGATTCCACTACTGACCATTCTGATGTATGGCACTCACTTGCCTTTGTCCCTCCAATGGTATGTACATTTCAATGCATGCGCACCACATTCTGTTTTTGAAGAATTTCCATCTTTATTTGCAGAATAAGTTTTGAGCAGGGAAGAAAGAGAGTGAACACAGTGTAGACGAAGAGTGGGAGGTAGAAACAGTATTATGCCAATATTGGAGGAAACACAATTAGTCTTTAATTACACTTCTGCATGAGAGTAGCCAATGTCTACAAAACCAAGTCTGTATCCTGTAATCATGTCTAGTGGCTAGAATACTGATTAAGTAGCTTATGTCCATAATATACTCAGCCATACAAATCTATACCTCTTCCTAATTTTCTTAGCATCTTCTTTGATTAAGGTATGGTGTCAAAAGCTTCAGAGTTTAAGCAAATGTAGCTAGTGAATACTTTCCTGTCATTTGTCGATTGTGCCTCTTCTTGGGAAAGGGGATATTTTGTGCCAAGTTTTTTTCCCTCTATCAGAATCTTGTTTTTTCTTTCATTACTTTTCTTTTACAATTTCATAACTCATTCACACATATGTCTATGTAGGTGATATATATGTCTATGTATATGTACGTGTAGTATATCCATATTTACTGAATGTGGAAAATTTCAGGCCCTATTACCCTCTCTTATCTAAGTCCTTTTTTAATGGAAACCCTTCTTTTCAACTCTTGTATTTTCTTCTCCTCCTCCCCCTCCTCCTCCTCTTCTTTTCTTCTCCTTCCTCTTGTCATTTGCCTTTTCCTTCTCTTCCTCCTCCTCTTCTCCTTGCATTCTCCTCCTCCTCTGAGTCATAGACACTCAGTGAAGAGTGACACCTCTCCCATGCATGATGAAAGGGCAGTGAGATCTCATGCTGCTCCTGTGCTGGTAGGTAACCACAGCTGCAGTGAGCACTGCAATACTGTTTTCCAGCAAGCATCTCTAGTCCTCTGACTCTTATATTCTGCTCACCCACTCTTCTGCAGAGTTTACAGAATCTTCATAGGGTGTGAAATATATGTCCTATTTAAGGTTAAGCACTACACAATCACATATTCTCCAGATTTACACCAGTTCTGACTCTCTGTACTAATTACTGCCCACTGTTAAAAGAAGCTTCTCTGGTGAAGGGTTATAGCAGCACCAGTCTTTGGGTATAAAACCTAGTATTTAGAAGGTAGTTTGACACCATATTTATTCAGCAAAATAAGCTTGGCAGGTTTTCTTCTAAAGCTGGTGAACTCCAAGATTTGTGTTCTTGATGAGGTTTATAGTTCTAAGCATAGCTTCTCTTTGGAAAGAGTTTCTAATTAGATAAAGAAAACACAGGATCTTCATGATGCAGCTTATATACTATTTATATCATGGAACCTGAAATTAAGTGAACAATGCACGGGTTTTGTCACAATATTTAATGACTGTTTACCTGGCAGATCTTTGTAAACACAAACTAAATAGCAGAAGTAGCTGTAGGTATGCAGAGGAGGCTGATTGCCTGTGAACTGACAGGGCAGGAGGGTGATGAAGGAGTTGTGATGTGACCTGGCTCATGATATGTCTGTAAACATGGTTCAGGAAAGCCAAGGCTAAGATCTCCACATAAGTCTATCACCCATAAATTAAGCCTGAATACATCTATCTTTCCCGTGAACTCTACCACCATTGATTCAGGTATTGGATTGTGTGTGTGTGTGTGTGTGTGTGTGTGTGTGTGTGTTTGTATTTGAGGTGGTAGAAAATGGCGTGCTCGAGCATAAATCAAATGGAGTTTGGACTTGGCCTTGACTGCTTTCATCTCAGTTGTAAAGAGAAAATGGCATCCTTTAACAGTTTGCTTCGTTCACACTCTCTTGCAGGCTTAGAAGGAATATATAGTTAATTAACTCAGGCTTTTAGCAATCACCAAAGTTTTAGGGAGGGTGACCCAGTGAAAAATATCTTTTATGGAGAGTTGCCTGGCAATTTATCAGTGATGATGACACCTGTGTTGATAAAATAAATCAAGAAGCATAAATTGAAACACTGCACAGGTGTGAAGCATATACTTCCTATGGCTTTGAGCAATAACTTGTGAAGTAGTGAAATTTATTTTTAGGATTCCATAAAAACATCTATTAATGCTTTCCCTACCTATTTCCTATAACCAGGTGCCTGTTGGAGCTATCCATCTTTCTATAGACACTAGAGTATTTCCTAAGTACTTCTTCTGAGTTTCCTGTTGATTCTTTGGAGAGAATTCCAGGCCTTCTTGACCAAAAAAAAAAAGCTTGGTTTTTCTTCTGCAGTCACATAGAAAACTTGTTAAATAATGAAGTCTAAAATATTAATTTTTCCTTTATTTGATGCAATACCTAATTGAAGAGTGTACTCAGAAGAGAAGCCAACCTTTGTGTGCTGGCTGGATGTACGAAGACTCTTGAAAAGAGGGGCTGTTGAGTTTTTCTCAGCTTTCCTCTCAACTACTCATCTCTTTCTATTTTGCCTGTCTCTAATATTGCACAGCCAGTTAGAGGGTTATCTCTTTCCAGTTTCTAAATCTTAGAACACAATCCCCATTTTTCTATTGGTTCTGCCTTCAGTGTACAAAACTGCGGCTCATTCTCACAGGTTTGAATATTACAACTTCATCCATTAGACAAGGATCCTTGGTTGTTACTGAGAAGAAGAAAAAAAGTTCTGTTAGTGAAAGATCATATATAGTGATGGGACAATGGGAGCCATAGCAATCCATCTCCTGTGCACATCATCTGATTTGTGTATGGAATGGCATTGTAATAGAGATGTCTTTGACTTCATATGGCCGAATTAGTGATATTTAAACTTTATCATGGTGTAAAAGTGATGTATATTCAGTAGAAATTGTACTTTGAATTTTTGATTTGGTTCTTCTAGAGGCTATAAAAATTAGTTTGGTATTCTTACCATGCTGGCCAAAGGTGAAATGTCACAGTTGCCTATCATGTGATCATGACATTAGTTCATCGTGCACATAACTCTAAACTAAAACAATTAGTGTATCAAATACGTTGTTTACTTGCATTGTCTTCAAGTTATAGTTAATTTATCAGCACTATTTATCAGTTTTTTTCATAAGTTGAGGATTGTTTGTACTAATGAGCAGGACCTGAGGGTCTTACCAACAAGTTTTTTAATAACCATAGATGATGTGTTCATAAGTCTTTGAATATTGACAAGGTCTAGCAGATACATTACTTTTTCTCTTTGCACCTTTATCTCTTACTCCCCCATCGACTAACACTCTATGATCTAGGAAAGTGTAATGTGGTCAGATGATGGATTTTCTTTGTTGCCTCTTCTTAACTTACATCCATTCCTAAAAGATTCTGCATCTTTCTTTTCAAGATAAATGTTCTTAGCTAGTGAAAAGGAAATATTTAGAAAGGTCCACATGTTCAGACAATGATTTATACACAGCATAAAGGTATTATGAAACACTCAAGGTTCTATAAATAATGGTGCTATTTGTAATCACGATATGATTTCTATATGCAGAGTTTGAGGGTAGGCAGGCAACCTTCCAAATATGATAGGGTAACTGCTGGATCAATAGATAATTTTCCTCCTCCCTCCTGTTGTCTAAATCATAGGTTTAAATGACAGCAAAATGTGTTTCAGGTAGAATGCAGGACACATTATTGCTTTCTGCCATTCCAATGATTTGGACTTTTATTTCTTTCAAATGACAACAATTTGAAGACTGGGCATTTGATTTACCCCTAATACATCCACTCTATAAGAATCACAAATACACAATATTTTGAATATTCCTTTTTATATTCACTTCAGTTTCCAGGTCCATTCATGGGAAAGGTAGAATGTTATAGATATCTATATTCCTACAGCCATGATTGGCATATTTATACTGGGTTGCTGTGAGTCTGTGGCTCTGAAGGTCATCCTCCATGGTAGATCTGTGTTCAGAAGATTTGTATGAACTAAAATCCTCCTTTCATTTCATTGCCTTTCCATTGATTCCCTTCCCATTGGATACTACCTGTATTCAATAAATCATCTTAGGTGAGAAGAGGGACTGGAATGAGAGGGCCCTTGAAAGAAGTGCTAATTTTTAGAGATTTGAAAGTTAATATTTCTTAACAGTGTGCTACATAGATCATGAAGTTAGTGTCAGTTATGTGCCACTTACAGTGCTAACGTGCATCTGTTACATACAACTTTTCCGTTACATACAACGAGATTTTCAAGAATGATGCATGTATCATCCATCCAATCTACTCAAAACATTTTAATAATCGTAACAATCACTATTTTGTGAGCAGGGGCTCAGGCAGCTCAGGCTGATTTCACAGTTGATCTATAACTGAGGATGACCTTGAACGTCGAGTTCTCTTGTCTCCCACTATGGAGAAGAAGAATGAAAGGTGTATGCCAGAGACTTTGACTTATACAGTGCTGGGTGCCCAATGCAGGGAGTTGTGCATGGTAGACAAATATTCTAACCAAGTGTTCTACAATGTAAACCTGAGAGAAGGTATTTGTCTAGAGTCAAGTGGCCTTTAGTAGGTAGAGAGACAAAAGTAGTATGTTAAAAAAAAAATCATTGAAATAAAGCCTTATACTTTACCCGAAAACTAACTGTAAAGTCCACAAACTCTAGTGAATGGCACAATGAATCTGCTTAGAATGGAACTAGAATTCTGAAGGTCTCCTCAACATCTCATATTTTGGCAAGCTGGACAGGAGCTAGCAGTCAAAATCTAAGGGAATAAAGATGTTCTCTGAAAATCCAAATGAGAAAATGTATTCTCTTTGCTCTTGTCAATTCAAGCCATGGATCCACCCTGGACATGTTTGTAAAATAACATTCTAAGTCTAAAACAAATAGAGTTCCATAAACAAGCTCTGCCCTAGCGCAGTGGATGGGCACTTGGATAGGTGCCCACAGCAGTGTGGGAGAGTACTTAGAGTATTGTCTTCAATAATAATATAATAATTATAATAATAATAATAATGACACTTACTAAATGACACCATGACTGCCAGTAAATATAAAGAGGATGACTAGGGAGTTGGTTAAGTGAGTAAGGACTTACCCTGCAAGCATGAGGACCAGAGTCCAAATCCTCAACACCTGCGCGAATATTATGTAGACATAACAGTCCAACTTGTAATCCCAACACACAAGAGGCAGAGGTCAGGCATGCTTGCTTAGCCAAACTAGTTATATTGGCAAGGTCTGTTTTTAGTGAAAGGAGGTGCTTTATGGCAACCTCTGGCCTCCACACACACGTACACATACACATGTGCATACATATGCACCCACACATATGCAAACACACAAACACACAGGCAAGCAGACTATATTCTTATAACAAAAATGTGTCTAAGATGAAGATAAGTGGGAACAGGTCCAAGAATACAGGGCAGAAGATTAAAGGAAATAACACCTCAAACTCATGATTTATTAAGAGCCATTGAAGCAAAACACATGAAACTTTATAATGACAGAGCTTTATTTATTTTTGGAACAGGATCTCAGGTAGTTCAACCTGTTGGGAAACTCAGTATGTAGCTGAAGGTTTTGATCTTCTCATTGCTTCCCCTACCACCTAAGTGATGGCGTTATATCCACTCTGTGTCTGGCCTCTAGTTCCTAAATCACTTTTTAAAAATTTATTTATTGTATTTTATGCCCAATATACTCACCTAACTACTCCAAATACAGTTAAAACTTTTCATTGTTTTAAGTCCATTGACATCATGGTTGATTATCCAGCTTATATTAAAAACATGGGGCATACATTGTGCTATATATTGTACTTAAAACAGACATAAAAAGTAAGGCCTATCAATAGTTTAAGATCACAGACTAGGCACGGTTGGCTGGCATGATTAGGAAGCAACTTTGTCGAATTAATCTGTCCATTTGTTTGATGGGATCATGACACAGTAGTGTCATATAGACTTCTTTCCAAGCATTTAGGATCATAGGCAAATAGCTCCAGGCCTAGCTTGAAAGCTCTCATTTGCTGTGTAAATCTTAGCATTGACAATGACTGTTTTGGTTGGGTGCCTCACAAACACAACTTCTGTTCCATAGGATCTGACGCCCTCTGCTGACCTCTACATGCAGTTGCACTCACAGGCACACTTTCCCACTCCCCGTTTTATACATACAAAAGGAGCTAGTGATTTTCTTTTAGAATTTTATTTTATGCAGTCCATGCCACCTTCATTTCTGGATTGCCTTCGGCCAAGGATTTGAAAGTTAAAGAGATCCAGAATTGAAAATATTACATGAACAGAATCTTGACAAGAGTGCCATGAAATAGAAGAGTCACTAGACTTCTCTGGGTTTGCTGGTTAAAACATAGTCAGTCGAATTCACACTAGAAGTAAGATCGCTTAAAAACAAGCCTTGTCAACTGGTCAGCGTGCTCTCCCTTTCATGCAGAAAAGGCTGACTCATTCTATTCACTGCCCTCCCAGAGCTCATCTTGTCCTGCATCTCTTTCTCCCACTCAAAATGCTACTCCTCTTCTTATTCTCATCTAACCCACAGCTAACATCTAGCTAACATCCTCTTACTCTATCTTATGTTTGGGGACTTCACAGAGTTTCTACTTGCTGTCCTAAATATCAAGATGCACCAGAATTTTAAATAATGATTTATCTTTATTTTTTAATTATGAAAACATAATTTAATATTTGTTGAGAGGATATCTTCCCCATGATAGCCTTGAAGTTGCCATGCTCTGCGAAATAATTTTGAACTTCTGTTCTTCCTGCCCTGCCTTAACTCCTAAGTATGGGATTGCAGATAAGTATGTTGCACTTGATTTATGCAGGGTTCTGAATGATCCTAGGACCTCATGCCTGCTAGGCAAGCACTCTACCTACTGAGTGATATTCCCAAAGTTTTCACATAATTTATTTTTCCCCACAGGAAGTCATTTTATTGCTATGTTCATTTACCAGAATAATATTAGTAGGTTTTCCTGTAGGAAACATGGCCTATGTAGTGTCAGGTTCTGGGCCTCACTGAGAGTGTCAGGTATGGATTCCATACCTGGGAAAAGGCTTTCAATCCAAAAGAAAGTGGTTGTTTACTCCTGTAACATTTGTGCCACGATTGCACTAGTGAGTATGTTTTCAAGGCAGGTTGTTGTTTCCCTTGGTTTTTAAAGTAGAAAATATCCAATGTAGGGAGTGCTTGCTTCATTGTCCCTATCGTAAATCATGCTCTGTCAAATTTAATATTATCTGATTCAGGGATTGCTTCAATGGTCCTGTCCTAATCCATGCCTTGTCAGATTTTTCTTAATTTAAATTTTATATCTACTTTGTTCTTCATGGATCCTTTTCCTGCTTTCATTTTTTTGCTGTTTTAAAGAGCACAATAAACTATTTATTTTGATTAGTGAGTTCTTTGATGTTTCTTTAGTCTTGGAACTATAGCCCAGTGCTTCAGTTCCTGACTTTAGTCTCATGGCATTCTCCATTGTCCTTTTCCTCATTGGTAAAAAGAGAATGAAGATGTGTTATTTGAAGTATAAGGGGAGCTCAATGTCTGGCACTTATTCCTTTTCACTGTTTCCTGTACCTAAGCTATCTTAATTTGTTTTATTTTTAAAGCTATTACTTTTAGATGATTTTGGCAAATGTGGTCCTATTAATGGTGATAGAAGTGGTGGTGTCTCTGTGTGTGTTCATGAATGTGAATGTGGGCATTTGTTTACCACAGCGAGTGTCTAGAAGTTAAAGGAAGTTGCATATGTCAGATTAGGTGGCCTATTACCTTGCAGACATTCTCTTGTCTCTGCCTCATGTGTCCTCGTAGAGGTTCTGGGATTATCAATGTGTGTACTAAGACAGCTTTACTTCGGTTTTAGGAATTTTAACTCAGCTTCTCACACTTGCCAGGCAAATGCTCTACCAAAGGTTCCAACTCTGGACACTCTAACCCTTCATCTTTTGTTTTGTTTTGTTTTGTTTTTTCGAGATAGGGTTTCTCTGTGTAGTCCTAGCTATCCTGGAACTCACTCTGTAGACCAGGCTGGCCTCGAACTCAGAAATCCGCCTGCTTCTGCCTCCCAAGTGCTGGGATTAATAACCCTTCATCTTTTAACTGGTAGCTATTCTCTCCCTCGTCCTAGCTACAATTTAAGCCTAATTCATAACACGTATGTATGTATGTATGTATGTATGTATGTATGTATGTACATATTTGATTGTTTATTTTTGTGACCTGATTTCACTGTGTAGAACAGGCTGTCCTGGAATTTACAGCAATCTGCCTGCCTATGTCTTTCAAGGGATAGTATCAATGATGCGCACCGCCACACACAACAATTTTTTACTTTTTTGCATATGTTTTTCTATTCTAATTGATGGAGATGAAATGGGAAGTCTGTGGATCTCATCAATGGTGCAGACCTCCCTCAATGGGCCTGTATTTTGATGGGAAACATTCTCTCTGTAAAATAATTAGAGGAAGAGTTTCCACTAACTATTAAACTAGAGTCCACCTGAATATTGGAAGGCTGGATGCTGGGGGAACTTTTCCTTAATACAACCATGTTTCTCTATTCTTCAGGAAGATTAAAACACTCCATTCTTCTTCATATGCTTTTGTTTTCTTGGAGCTACTTGTGGGCTGATATTTCAATGTTGTAACATGTTAGTTTCCTTATTTTAAGCTCTTCCCACAAATGACCTCAATGTGTACATCTGAAAGACTCAGCTTGTGAGTTTAGACAGTGGAGAAGAAAAGATTTATAGAATTTTAGACAACTAAAATTATACACACATATGCCCCAAGTTTTGATGTTTCAGTGAAAATCCTGTAAGGCTATACATCACATATTTGTTTAGAAAAACTGGCTTAATTAAGCAAGTTTCAGAGAAAAGTGACGGCTTTCAGCCCAGCTTGTAATGCTGATACCTCTGTGTCTGGATATGCTACATTTGTTTAGGGTTTTCCATGAAAAGAGACCCTTATGTATCCAATAATCAGTCACATCTTTCCCCCAGACAAATTATCTGTTAGGCAGAACATTCCATCTAAGGTCTTATTCATTCTATGCTTAACTGCAGAACTTTGTGTGATTTTTGTACAGATGGAATATGGAACAAAAGATGGCTTACCCATAACAATGCAAATAAATAAATTTATAAGGTGTTAGACAGAAGTTTTGTTGATGTAATAATTTCACACATTTTTAAATGATTGTATCTTGTGTAGAAGATGGTGCATCTGTCGTGTTCATAGAACTTGGAATCCATGGGAATCTTTTCAGTGTTAAAACAAAACAAAATAGTAGAGAACTGGCCAGATGACTTAGCAGGTAGAGGTACTTGTTAAGCCTGATTACCTGAGTTTGATCCCCTAAATGCACATGGAAGAAGACATCTGACTTCCTGTTGTATTCTGATCTCTACATGACAGCCATGAAAAATGAAACCCTATCCATCTCCAACTCCACATACTAGTAAAAATTCCAAATTTTTAAAAATAGAAATATTGCAGATTCTCTTTATTTGCTTTGTCTTGTCTTTCCATGTCCATTAGGGAAATGGAAAATAAGTATGAAACTAGAGAAATTTTAAGTGAATCGTTAATTGAAGTGTCTGGTAGTCTCTGTTCTTTTGCTTCTACATCTATTTTTTAGATAGTTTTGCTCATGATCACAAACTGTGAGTTGCTCGTGGCCATGTTTGGCACTTCTGCTTTGGAGAAGAGAGATTAGAAGTTTTAGTTTTTTAGAAAAGTTCTCCCAGTCTCAGTACAAAACCTGTAATGTGGTCTTTGAAATATTGGCATAAAAATTTTAATTTTGATAGTGGAGAATTTGTTTTTAAAATTTTTATTTGTATGTGTGTGTGGTATGCATATATGCATATTCCTGTGTGTGTGTATACATGCATGTGCACAGGAATGGTTACACATGTGTGTATTAGGAGTTTTTCTCTATTGCTTCCCATTTAATCATGGAGGTAGGGTCTCTCACTTGAACAAGAGCTCACTGATACACTAGCCTTCTTAGCCATCTTGTTCCAGGGGATTACTCTTTCAGCTTTCAGATTGCTGGAATTACTGTTGAGTTACTGCCCAAATCTGGCATTTATATAGACTCTGAAGAGACAAACTCTGGTCCTTAGGCTGTTCCATGTCAAGTGCTTAATCCGCTGAGTCATCTCCTGGAGCCCTGAGAATTCTTCTTTAAGAACATTCCATTTGTCTTTTATATCATAAGCATGCTTATATAACTGAGAATCCCATTATATTTGTCTTTGAAATCAAAAGAAAGACACCTATTGTGTTATGTACTTTATTCATAAG
Organism: Rhabdomys pumilio; assembly: GCA_030674055.1. Classification (NCBI taxonomy): domain Eukaryota; kingdom Metazoa; phylum Chordata; class Mammalia; order Rodentia; family Muridae; genus Rhabdomys; species Rhabdomys pumilio. The sequence continues at coordinate 14,722,276 of JANHMN010000008.1, read as the reverse complement.
TGGCAGGAGAGGAAGAAAATGGACTTACAGGAAGTTGAACATGGATGTAACTATCCTGAGAACCTACTGATTGTTTCAGTGTTAATTTATACTTCAGAGAAAAATGACCTTAGTGACCCAGCCATGTTTATACAATACTTTAACAAATGTTTTGTTACATTTTTAATTTGTTGGATTTTGTAACTTAAGCATTTTCCTGAAGTATCTTAAACTTTTAATATTCCTGATACTGAATTTTATAAACCAGAAATGATTTTTCTTTTTTTTTAATAGACTGGAAGAAAAGAAAAAGGAGACCCCCTCAACATTGCGATTGACAAGATGACCAAGAAAACCAGGGATCTGAGGAGACAGGTATGGGTTTCTTTCTATTTTTACCACAAAATACCTTTTTATGGTTCTTCAGAATGCTCCCTTCCAGGGTAGCATTTTAGAACTTACTAATTCAGGTGGCTGTTTGTCTTCTCCTCTACATATACATAGACAGAAATCTATTGGAAATTAGAAAACTTCTGAGCCAAGGATGAGATACCTGCAGAAGTCATGATGTGAATAACACATAAGGCAGCCATTTCCTGGACAGACATGACCTTCTCAGAAACATCAATTTTCAACAATGGACGTTTGGTTTTCAGTTTCAGAATCCAAATAGGTCTTGAACCTGTCACTGATTTATAAGAGTTCTTTCTTACAAAACTTCCAAGGTGTTGAATGGTATACTAGATGGCTAATTTTTAATGAGAAATAAAACCATTAATATGATGGGTTCATTAAGGTCTAAGGCCCACTATATTTCACTGGAGATAGTTAGTATGTTTGTTGGTTTTTTTCTTTTTCTTTTCTTTTTTTTTTTTAAAGATTTATTTATTTTATGTATGTGAGTACCCTGTCGCTGTCTTCAGACATACCAGAAGAGGGCATCAGATTTCATTACAGATGGTTGTGAGCCACCATGTGGTTGCTGGGAATTGAACTCAGGACCTCTGGAAGAGCAAACGGTGCTCTTAACCACTGAGCCATGTCTCCAGCCCGTTTGTTGGTTTTTTAAAGGGAAGCTCAGAACAAAAATGTGATTTTGTGGCATGAATTAAATAGACATTGCTATCATTAGCCTGATGGTCTCATTTTATTTTCTTGTTTTCTTGTTTTCTTTATTTCTTCCTCCCTTCCCTCCTTCTTTCCTTTCCACCTCCTCTTCTTAAGAGAAATCTTATATAGAGGAGGGAGGTAGTTTTCTTTTTATCTGGCAAATGTTTTATGACCAATATTGACTTGGAAGTTTTCTGTCATTTGTTTTTAATCAATAATATGGTTTCTAATGTTTATGTGGTACATTTAACAGATAATTTTTTTATTATAACTAGGTGCTTTCTAAGTTATTTTAAAATAAGATAATATATTTAAGGCAGTGGTTTTCAACCTTCACAATGTTGCAACCCTTTAATAAAATTCTTCATGTTGTGGTAGCTGACAGCCATAAAAATCTTTTCATTGCTATTCTATAATGGTAATTTTGTCACTGTTATAAATGATCATGTAAATATCTACCGGATTTATGATTCCAAAGGTGTGTCAACCCACATGTTGAGAACTACTGATTTGAAGAGATTCAGCTGCCTCTTGCCATGCTTTGAGAAAAATGAAGCCCAGGTTCTGACAGGCTATGAACCTTTTGGATTCCCAATATCGTAATATCTACTAGTATCAAGAGACCACACAGATCATTCCAGAACACAGGTTTCACACATGTGGTTCAAAAAGGGCTTTTCCTAAAAATCTGGGTTCAGATCTTAAGTGATACATTTAACATTTGATCTCAAAATAGTTGTTTGTCTGTTTGTTTGTTTGACCTAGAGAGATGGACTAGTGGTTAAGAGTACCTGCTGCTCTTGTGACATACTCAAGATTGGTTTCTAGCACCCACATGTCAGTGCACAACCATCTTTAAGTCTAATTCCAGGGGGATCCAATGTTGCCCTCTTTCAGCCGCCACAGATACCAGACATACATGTGGTTCACAGACATATGTACAGGCCAAATACCCATACACATAAAATATAATGAAGTTTTTTTTTAAAAGATTATTTTTAAACTTGCATGAATGCAGATTGGTTTGTTTTATTTTGCTTTGTAATTTTGAGATAAGCTGTCACCATGTAGTTCTCCCTGGCTTGGAACTCACCATATAAAGCAGGCTGGCCTTGAATTCAGAGTTCAGTTTCCCCTGCTTCCCCAGTGCTAGGATTAAAGGTGAGTTCCACCATGCCCAGCCTATTGTGTAATTATTGTGTGTTGTACATAACCTCTGTTATAACTCTTTATATTTTCCCCTCAGTGTGTCTCTGACTAGTTCCATTACTTTCCTTTACCCTCCTAGATAGTTTTATATGTACTTGCCCCCACAAACACACGTACAATTTTATGCATGTATAATAAAATGTAGGAACCACTAAGTAGAAAGAACACTATACTTTTCTTTGTGCAACTGGCTCAATTCTCTTAAGACAGTTATCTCCTGTTTCATCCATCACTAGAGCCATTCTTATATTTTCCCATGATGAATCCTACTTCTTTTAGGTAGTGTGTGCTCTATCTAGAAGAGATTATATCCCTTATGAGAAAATTCCTGACAAACACACTTTGAGTCCTGCCTAAGAAAGTACCCTGTCTCCATCTGGAAGCCTTTTCGTATGTCCATCTTCATCACTAAGTTGATTGTATCAGTCAGCTGCAACAAACCACTGCTGAAGGCAGCACCTGCTATGCTTTCTGCAACTGGAAAGATTAGATTGGTGCAGATGCATCTACCATTCACTTCCCAAGCATACCAAGCAGAGAAAGGACTGTCTAGGAGCCAGAAAAGGAATGCTATTAAGAGTCCTAGATATGTTTGAAACCAGGAGAACACAGTTGTGGGAGAACAGTTTGTTTGTTTTGTTTTACTTTTCTCATTGCTGGGACCAAGTACTTCCCAAGAAATAATTTTAAAAAGGAGAGATTCCTTTTGGCTTTGGATTGTAAGGAACATGGTGCATCATGTTAACTAGGTCAGGTGAAAATCTTACTGGGAGGCAGGATGGGGGGGTGAAGCTTTTTGATCATGTCTGGATGGATCAGGAAGCAGAGATGGGGTAGAAAACAAGGTGGGCTGTGAACCTTAAACTGCACCCTCTCTCTAAAGAGATCCATTTCCTCAACTGAGGGACTACCTCCTAATGCTTTACATATAACCCACCAAAACAGCAGCAGTGGCTGGGGGGTCAAACATGGAAGCACTTGAGCCTGTGAGAGATACTTTTTCTTTCCCTTTATTTAAATAGATTTTCCCCTCACATAGTATATCCAGATTACTCTTCCCCCTCTCTCTACTCCTCCCTGTTGTTCCTCACCTCCCTTCTGATCTGAATCCACCCTCTTTCTCTTCCTCCTTAGAAAACAAACAGGTTTCTAAGGAATAAAAATAAATAAAAAATTATAAAATAAAATATAATAGGATGCAACAAAAACTAACTCATCAAAACTGCACAACATAAATAAACAAGGACAACAGCCCAAGAGAAGGCACAAAAACACAGACCACAGACCCACTGGTTTGAATACTTAGGCATCTCATAAAAACACTGGAAAACATAATATAAATGCAGTAGTCCTGGTATAGACCTATGCAGGCCTTGTGCTTGCTGCCTCTGTCTTTCTGAGCTGGTATGAGTTCTGATCATGTCGACTTAGAAGGCCTTGTTCTCCTGGTGTCCTCCATCTCCTGTGTGTTGTATTACAGTTTTTGTGCCTGCCCTTTCAAAGGTTTCCCTAAACCCTGAAGGGAGGGATTGGATAGAACCATTCCCTTTAGGGCTGAGTATCCAAGGTCTGTGATAGACATTTCTACATGCAAACCACAGCACCACAGTTCTGCTTGGGAACTTTTGGCTGTTAGCAGGATATTCCCAGAAAGAAGACATGGTTCAAGTAATATCCTCCACAAGACTGATTATTTCTGGGATCAAAAGATGTTCATTTGCAGGTTAACAAAAGGACATTTCCTTTTTTGTTGTTTTTCTTTTCTAGTTTGTCTGTTTGTTTGCTTGTTTGGTTGGTTGGTTGGTGGTTCAGTCTATGTGAACCCCCATGGACCCAAGTTAATTGACTCTGTAGGTCTTCTGGTGATGTACTTTATCCCTCTGACTCACTCAAGTCTATCCCCCAGTTTTCCACAATACTCCCCAAGCACCACCTGATGTGTGGCTGTGTCTCTGAATCTGTTTCTATGTATTATTGGATGAAGCCTCTCAGAAGATAGTTATGCTAGACTCCTGTCTGCAAGCACAACAGAATAAGTATCATTAATAGTGTCAGGGGTTGGCTATCTTATATAAGATGTGTTTCAAGTTGGACCAGTCATTTGTTGGGCATTTTCTCAATCTCTGCTCCATCCTTATTCCTGCACATCTTGTAGACAAGACAAATTAGGGTTGAAGGCTTTGTGGGTTGGTTGATGTTCCCCTCCTTCCACTAGGAGTCCTGTTTGGCTGTAGGAGAAGGCCATTTCATCTCCATTTGAGAGCAGGGGTTGCCTATGACTCTGTTGCCTGCCTTTGGATAACTTTCCCCTAACTGGACAGCACTATATAGCTTCAGTAAATGTGCCCAGTTCTGCTCCAATTTGATATACCAAGGGTGTTGATATCCATGGAAAGTCTCCCTGTCTTTGAGGAGAGAGGGAAGGAGCTTAGGGAGAGAGGAGGTGAACAAGAGTGACTGGGAAGAGAGGAGGGAGGGGAAGCTCTGACCAAGATGTAAAGTAATGAAATAAATTAATTAACGAAAGAAGAAGAAATATGGCATAATAAAAGATTGTGTACGATAGCATACCAACAGACAGATAGGCAGCTCTGCCTATCATACTGTCTTAGATCAACTTTCCATTTCCTATCTGTCTGGTATGAATTGACATAGCTAATAAAAATTAGATAGTTAATGAAAAACCAGTGACTTATAATAGATATCTTGACTCTGACTTTAAGGTTGTAGCACTACCCTAGATATACTGTTTGGTGCCCCTGCCCTCTCTCTTTCGCTGTGACAGTCTCACTCACAGCCCAGACTAGCTTTGACATCATAGCAATCTACTCTCCTCAACTCCTGAGTGTTAGAATTATGGGTGTCAGCCATCATGCCTGGCTCTGGAGTCTTCATCTCTTGATCTCTTCTTCTCATGAACTGAGGAGCCAAAGTCAATCTGTAGGATTTCTTTGCACTACAAAAATTTTGTGTGACTCCAAGAAAGGTATTTACTCATTTTCTGTGCCAAAGGTCCTACGGGGTGATAATCAGACTTTAGAAGCATGGAAGAGATCTCCAGGGGTTGCCTTTGCTTAGACTCTGGAACAGATTGTGAACTTGTACCCCTACTTTCCTGATGCACTGGTTCTAAAGGGATTTGGATCTTACATATAGGAGCCAGCATCATTAGCTCTGTCCACTTAGGAATTGTACATGCCTGGCCTGTTTCTCACATTTTATTAAGAATTAATGAAGAGGGAATTCCCAGAATTGTCTTTCAGCTGAAATGAATGGTAGAATTTGAATGATTGTAAGATAAGCCTCCTGGAGTGCTGCATTTGATGTGTTAGGCAAAGCACCATTGTTTCCTGCCTGGTGCCTGTCAGTGGTTTTCTTCTCTCAACTTTTGCAGGAATGAGGATTATAGAAAGATTGTTTCCTGGTATTAACACACAGCCGTAAGAGCATAATATCCCACCACATCTGTGGATTTGGTTCAAACACCTTTCTCTTTCTTAATCTGCCTTTCTTGGACTAAAATGGTCCCCATCTGTCAGTTCTGTGGCTACCCATATGTTGGAATATTTTTATCTTTCTTCCCATCCTTTCTCTCTCTCCACGTTTACCTGTATGGCACACACAAAAAAATTCACTGATCTAAATTGAAGCTCAATTTGGATGAAATATGCAGTGACTAATTTGCCTGGTTCAGCTGGGCTCCCCACCCCTTAGATTTGGGCAGTTAGGGGCTGGAGGTATGGTCTAGCAGTGAAGAATAAAACCCCCTCTAACTCTGGCTCCAGGGGACCTGACACCTTTTTCAGGTCCTCCTGGGCATGTGTATATGTGTGGCATACAATCACACAAGCAGACTCACATAAACACAAAGAAAAGAAAATAAATCTTAAAATGAAAAAAAAAAGATTCTGGTAGTTAGTTAACAGAATTAACGATGTTTTCCCCTAGGTATCAAATGCAATGGAGTATTTTTTACTTATGACATGCTTTCAGTTGCAGATGAACCTGCCTGATAACAGATTATAAAGGAGGACCCCCAGTGGGTGACCATGGACGAAATCCAGAGACGCATGTATTCTGCATTTTTTTGTTACAGAAGAGATGACCACACAGACACAGTTTATAACCAATTCAAAGTGTTTATTTCAGCTAGCTGGGATAGAACTCGGGTATTCTGGATCCAAATGTAGACCTGAACATTTAGACTATGGAGCTATTAAATGTAAAAATCACATCCTTATAATCTTGTTCTGGAAATGCAAAGGGAGATTCTGCACAAACAAGTACTTTGACAGAAGCTAAGATAAGTTAACTGGGTATTTTGGCATCAGCTCCTAGAAGAGAGTTGGGTAATTTTCTAAGTGATCCACCATCCCAGAGATTAAATTCTAGGCGAATCTGAGACGGACTCAGCAAGAATACAAGATGGAGGAACCTCCATGCTATCTTGTCCTGTCACACCTTGATGTGGTATTTAGAGAAATCAAACCTGATAGAGATAAAAAGGGGAAATCTTGTTGTTAAGAATGACACTTCCACCAACTTACATGGCTTCCTACTCTTTTAGTCTCCCCACTTCCTCCAACCCTTAGGAAGAGTCCCTTAGAAAAGTGAGGCTGGAACCTTTTAAGGTTCTACTTTCTAAATTAATGTGGAAAAGGTCAATCACAATCTTTATCTTAGATGTCTCTAATTAGGGACATGGAGTTAGATTTGTCGATCATTTAAGAAGAACCCAAAGTCTTCAATAAAATAGATCTTTGTTAAAGTAGAATTTTCAAGCAAGTAGAAACTCTCTTGAGGCAACATTTCCTAAGGAAGTCAAGTCCCACACAATGGGAAAGTTTAAAGTGACACCCTTGTGTCACTTTAAACAGGAAGATAAAGATCCATGTTGTAATTTAAAACCCATGACAGTTGGCAGAGTAGAGCACAATTATCTTAGGAGGGTTTTGTATGGAATGATAAAAATGGATTAGGTGGACTATAACTTTCATCACTGAGCAATATGTTCTAATTTTAGAGCTGTGGGCACAGTGAGCCCCATATCTGAGTTATCCCTATTGTGATTTCTGAACCAGTCTGGAAGCAAAGCTTTTGTCTTACTCCATGTCTTGTCAAATAGATGCCTCCAACTCCATCTTTCACTCATAGAGGACCTAGCCAGATACTGCCTGCTGCACCTGCTTGTTACCCCTTAATACACAACCTATGGACTCTTATAAGGACATCGTTCAATCTGTCCGACAGTTAATGGCTAATTTAGCTGCTCTTATTCTTCAAACCCACCAGAAATTTAATTTTTGACAGTTAAGTTATTAACTGATTCAGAGAAGAGCTTTCAAGAATCAGTTCTTTACTTTTCGCACCTGGGTCTTAGGGATTCAACACAGATTGTGGGGCTTGGCAGGAAGTGCCTTTAATCACTGAGCAATTTCAAGGGTGGACTCAAGAGCTGAATTCTAAGGCTTTCACATTTGTTATCTGTGACAAAGATCTCACAATCAAGTGCATTGCACTGAGGGTCAACCTGATAAGACTCTCAATTTTGCTTTTACAATGAAACTATTTTCAGAAACACAGATTCCTGAATAGTACTTCTATATTGATCTAGTTAGTAAGTAGGATGGTAATATAACAAAGAACTAAGAACTCCAAAACACATCACATGTATCTGAAAGTCCATTTGTCTCTGAAGATCCTACAATTATAGAATTTTCTAGGTGCCTCTGTTGGAACCCTTCCAAATTGAAGACCTCAGCTCAACAGTAGACTATCATCAGTGAGAGTTTGCAAAGTCACTGTCCATAGAATATAGACTGACTTAGCTGAACAATGTACAGACCTTACAATGTGCTGGTTGTGCCAAGGATTGACCACAAATAATCCTTACACTAAACCAGTGAGGTTTAAAGATGGTAAATGTGTGTGTCTGCTTTACAGATGAGGATACAGAGCTTACTAGCATAGCCATTGTAGGGTGTGTGTGTGTGTGTGTGTGTGTGTGTGTGTGTGTGTGTTACTTTCAGTTCAAGCAGTCTGGCTGTTATCTTATAACCTGTATTCCACACTACATCTCTATAGCACATGTAAATGGGCTACCCATATTCTATTCTCTAATGGGTATTTAGGAGATATAAAAAGGGGAGGAGAACAGAAAGGGGGAGGAGGGAGAGAGAGAAATGCTTGATGCTTCTGTTTTCTTGACTCTTCTTTTTTCCTTTCTTTGTTTTCTTTTTCCTTCCTTCCTTTCTTCCTTCCTTTCTTCCTTTCTTTCTTTCTTTCTTTCTTTCTTTCTTTCTTTCTTTCTTTCTTTCTCCTTCCTTCCTTCCTTCCTTCCTTCCTTCCTTTCTTCCTTCCTTCTTTCCTTCCTTCCTTCCTTCCTTTCTTTCTTCCTTTCTGTATATTGAATTCAGGGTCCACAGTCCTATTACTATTATGATTAGTATTACTATTAATTACTATTATAATTTCTTTTTAAACACAAGGTCTTAGATACCCAGACTGGCTTTGAACTTACTGTGTAACCTAGGCTGGCCTTGAACTGATGATTCTGCCTTTGTTGCCAAGTAGCTTAGCTTCAAGGCTTATGCTTGTAGGTCCAGTTATCCTCTGGGTTTCAGCAACATCTCCACCACAGGTGAATTTGTGATAACACGTAGCCACTGTAGACAGGAAAAAAAAAAAGAAATTTTGTTGGATGTCAAAAGCTTGTTCCTGTTTATTTCCATCCCTGGGTTTTAGTGCTATGGCTCACTGCTGCCTGTTGAAAAGGTGCTGTTCTGTTTAGGTGTCTAGCTTCTTGATGTGTGAATTACAGACATTCCAAAGCATTTACAGTAAACAGGAATGTTAAGGCATTCAATTCAGTTTCTCATATCTCCCTTGATGGGGCCAATTATTTTTAGATTCATTGTCAGGAAACATTTGAAACTTATTTCTGGATCTACGTGTGTTTTTCTTCCTAAGGAGATGAGGTTATGTCTAAGGCAACAGCAACAAAACACATTGGCTCCATGATTTCTTCTAAATACTAAGGATTGTGATTTTTGCACTGAAATACTGACACAACCCAGAATCCCCAGAGATTTGGTCCTTAGGTCAAATCCTTACCTCACTGTGGAAGCGCAGAAATCAGAAATAATTGTACAATAAGAGAGATATGAAATATAAAAATAAGCAGCACAGGCATAAGCAGTGGAAACCAGAATAAAAAAGGCCAGGAACAAAGCAGGATAAATACAAGGGTTAAAGAACACAGAAAGGGAGTTCTTAGCAAGAACTCTTCATTAAGAGTTAGAGATTCTGACCACTCTTTCATTAGGAAAATTATTAGAAAACATTCTTAAACATTAGTACAGCCAATATTTTTTTCTTTGTTATTTTTGAGACAAAGACTATGTAGCACGGACCAGTCTTGAATTGGAAATCATCCTGCCTCCAGCTGAGGAGTGCTTGATTGTAGACATGCACCACCACCATAGTAAGCTTCCTAACATATGTCACCCCCAAGTCTAAGTTATGTAATTGAATCAGTAGGAAATATTATTTTAGATGCTATGTAGGTACATCCTTGGCAAGTATGGGCCACATCATGAGTTGGTTCAGTTTATTTCTGTGATTCTACAGAAGGTTAAGTGTCTCAGATCTAGAGAGGACACCGTTTTGGCTCCTCTCACCCTAGCAAGTCTTGATCTAAGGAAAAGCCCAGCATCTTGACCCATGGCCATTACTCTAATAGCATCCTTTGCAGAGAGGAGACTGGATTGCATATACTTTAATAGGAAAACTTCATGAAGTGGGAGTTTCAATTGCTGAGCTGTTTTGTTCTGTTAATTCTTGTAGATGAGCTGAAATGGGAAAGGAAGGAATCAGAATAGTGTTTGAGTCTAAAACACAATGTAGACGATGTTTGCATTTGGTCCACTCTCCATCACTTGTTCTTGTTTTAGATAAGAATGCTCCTATAATTCCTAAGTTGTCCATTTATTTTACAATAAGGAGAAGCTATCTGTTCCTTGGCTTTCTTTACAAATTCAGCTAAAGTGCAAATAGTGGACTCCATTTGGGGGGATTTTAATTTCCTCAGAGCTGTGCTGAAGCTGGAGATACCTGTAATCCTAGTATGCAGAAAGCTGAGCTGGGGTGGGGATTGTTGAATTTGAGGACAGTTTAGACTATATAACGAGACCAGGACTAAAACAACTAAACAGAAAATGAAAAACCGTGTTTCACCAAGAATTCCCAGTTATGTCAGCTGTTCTCAGTTTTTTTTTTTATAAAAAATCATTTATTTATTTATTTATTTATTTATCTATTTATTTATCTATTTATTCATATATTTATTCTGTGTGTGAGAGAGAGAGGGAAAGAGAAGAGAAGAGAAGAGAAGAGAAGAGAAGAGAAGAGAGGAGAGGAGAGGAGAGGAGAGGAGAGGAGAGGAGAGGAGAGGA
>JANHMN010000008.1:14683283-14711515 GCA_030674055.1 Rhabdomys pumilio | reverse complement strand
GAGAGGAGAGGAGAGGAGAGGAGAGGAGAGGAGAGGAGAGGAGAGGAGAGAGAAGGCACACATATGTCACCAGGGTCAGATGGTTTGCTTTACTCTACCACCTCAGTGGTAAAAGGGCTGGCCTTTAAATTTTATGGGATGACACCTTGAAGTCCACACTCAAAGACCGTTTTGAATTGTGGCGTTATTTTATGTTGTCTTGCTCCAAATGCACCACTTCTTCGTGTTTATCATGGTGGCATGAGCATTTATAGCACTCTGAAGTGCCTCAGAGAAAATGGAGGGTTCTAATACTGCTGATTTACTCTTTGAGGTCTACAGTCATTTCCTCACTGCCTGATTATAAAGCTTGGTTTAATTTACTCTACACATAATGTTTACTGATGCACATATGGTACCCCATTTCATGAAACTATACCCAGAACAGGCATTTTTGTTGTGCTGGAGCATGGAAAATTTCCTTCATAGAGAGAAAAATTTAAAAAAGCCAAGAAATTAAATCAACTTGACAAGAAATGTCCCTCAATAAGAGGGAGAATGTTCATATTTGCATCTTGTTGAGAGAGCCCATATTTCTTTTCCTTGTTTATTTTATCTGTTTCCTTTTTGAAAAAAGGAAGGTCTCACTCTGTAGGCCAGGCTGGTGTTGAATTTGCTCTATAGAAGAAGGTCACAGCAGTCCTTCTCTTCAGCCTTCCCAGGCCAGGTTCACTTATTTATTTACTTTTAAAAAAAGCGACAGTATTTCATGTTGCCTTTAATAAGGATGATCTTGAACATCTGCTCTCCATGTATTCTCCTCTCAAGCACTAGGGTCACAAACATTCAGCACCAAGCCAGGCCTGACCCAACTTACTTTAAAAGCTGCACGATGATCGTGTGGTTATATGCTTAAAGTGTTAAGTGTTTCCCCCAAATCAAAGGCAGAGTAGGAATCGAAAAACAAGGAGGAATGAGGACGGCCATACAGTTACCTAACTTGGGCTTACTCCTCAACTGTCTTTGAAAGAAGAATACTGATTGAGAAACGAGGACTCCTTGAGGAAGAGACTTTGACGTCTTCCCAAGGCTATTAATAGATGTTTTGTAATCATTCTACCTACCTCCTCTTTCTCTTCTTCTTTACCTCCTCTTCCAAGATGAGTTCTCTTCTTTTCTCTCAGCTACGGGTACCATTATCAGATAATTTTAGTTTTTTTTTTTTAAATGAATTAGAATCAATGATTATGTACATATTAAACACTGATATTGAGTTTGTGCTAGAAACTGAATGCCCTCCCAAAGTTGAAGATGCAAGGACAGCCTCACTCAGACTGATATGAGAGTTACTTGTCTTTAGGACCAGTATTGGATTAAAAGCAGGGGAACTGAGAGTTTGAAGCTGGCCTGGGCTAGACAGAGTCTGACTCTGATCAGAAAACAATTGAAACCAAATCACTTTATTTAGAGCTGTGCATAAACACATGCGCACTTGCACACACACATCCAAAGGCAAATCAAAACAAAAACAAAAACAAAATACCAAAACCAACTCCTCCCCCCAAAACAAAACAAAACAAAACCAAAACCCAAACTCCTCTGGCAGACAGCAGATTTACTTAGGGAGTTTGGTGAGAATTCAGTGACCAAACTCTGCCGTCATTCCAAAGTTAGAAACAGCTTTCAGTGACTTCTTTTGATTTTCAGATTCCTGAGTGCTAAGAGAGTTTATGCTTAGAAACTGAGAAGTCACCGAGATACCCAAGCTCACCACCTCTTCACCTGCTAGTTCATGATGCCCATTTGTGCTTGGTGATGTGTGAGGGACAGAGAAGCACAAGTGTCCCTGATACCTTGTGACATTTGTTTAGTCTTTTTTTTTCTTCTTGATTGTCTCTTGAACATCTTGATAATTCTCCAGAGACTGATTACTATTAAAAAGTTTGTTTTCATTTTTTTGTCTTGTTTTGTTTTGTTTTAAACAGAGCAAAGTTTTGAATTTCCAATAGTAAAATTAAAGTTTGTACCAAGATGAGGCTTATACATTAGAGGACCCAAGTGGACTAACTGTGAAGCTTGTTCTTTTTAAAACTGTAGTCTTTAAAATTAGTACACTTTCATCTTAGTGTATAGCTTTTATTAAAACTCCCTTAATGGGAATAGCATAAGGTAAATGTCAATTATTAATGAATCCTGACTTTTTCTACAATAATCATTATAATAAGCTTCCTGGTTAATATAATCACCCTTTTTCTCTTCCTTAAGTCATGCATATGTATGTCCAGTCTCAGACATAAGGTTGAATTTTGTATGTGATTTTGATAGTTTTTGTTGTTGTTGTTGTTGTTGTTGTTAACCCTATGTGGGATTGGGGGAGGTGAAACATTTTCACTTTATCTAGGGGATAGCTGATTAAATAAAAGAGATGAGCCAACTTGCTTGGAGGATTTGGTGAGAATTAGTTGACCAGTCTGTGCCAAGTGATCCAGAATCATAAGAGAACTGTTTATTCTGATAATTTGGAGATAAGAGAAGGGTTCTATTATCAGATCTGACTGGAAGTGTTTGTCAGAAGTTTGAATCATTAACCAGTCACAGCACCATCTTCTTTCCTTCCTTCTTCCATAGTTTCTATGTTTTATGTGAGTTTCTATGTTTTACATGAGCACGTTAATCCCATTTAACTGCTAGAGGCAGAAATTTCTATACGTTTGATTCCTTCAATTTCAAAGAGGATCAAGTTGCCTTAAATAGCTGCAGTTTAAACCCCAGCTCTGAAAAGGACTAAAGGGCAAAGCAAGGTAGGAGTTGTGGGAGACCAGAATAACCTGGGAGGGAGAGCACAGAGTTCCATGAGCCGGGGAAGTCAGAACTAATGGAGCATCGCATCCCTGACTCTGAGCCATTCCTTTAGACCCTCCCTCGACATCTTCAGGCTTAAATGAGTATGCCCTTAAGCTGTATCTGTGGGTGTCCAAATCACAAGCTTAAAGGGAATAGATAAGTTGTGATTTACTAACTTCAGGTAATCATGGATTACCTTAGAACTGGGTTACTGTTGCTCCTGGAGTACATTCTCTGAGCACTTTCGCAGTCTGTAAAAACATTCTCACCAATTTTGCCAACTTAGGTGTAATATCAAGATTCAGAACCTATTGCAGGGCAGGACACATACATTAAATATGCCACAAAAACCTTACCAGATACCTTCCTAATTTACAAAGTTGAGGGGGAAAGCTAACAACTTTGAGTCTTATTTCTTTTACATGTTAAGTCTTCATTTCTCGCCTCAAAGCTTCTCTTCCAAAAGGAATTTCATATAGGCAAGAGGAATAATGGGTATTTCTTAGTGAAATGTGAGCCAGAAAAAGAAAAAAAAGCCAATTGAGTGAAAGAAAGCTGGTTACAACAGACCATGTAAGTCCACCAGGAGTTTGGTTCTAACCTCATTGTTACTTTCCTAGATAAAATAGATGATCAATTTTCAGTGACTGTAGAGTGAATGGAGCTTGAAATATCATGAGTATTGCAGTAGCAACTGATGGACAGAAGACTAAAGTAGACCCATGAAAATAGAACAGACGATGGCAAACTATTGCTGCCACCTCAAATCCCTCTATCTCTCTTTCAGGAGAAACTTGTATGAATTAATTTTGTTTATAGCTGCACTGTTAATTGAGTGGCTGTGAAGCAGACACAGTGACCCTCCAAAGCCAGACCTCTCCTCATACAGAGTCTTCCCTACTCTCTGTGTAAACACAGCTTGAGATGAAGCAGGTATTAGCATAAGAGTGTTTAATTTTTCTCAAACTAAGGGACCTTGAATCTCAATCCACCTCTCATATTTTCTTTAAATAACAGTAGCACCAATCATTTTGTAGGAGTTTGACAACCTTCGGAATGTGGTGCAATAATTGGAGATTGCTCAGAAATGTAGGCTTTCTGAGGAAAACTTCAGCAGCTGTTAGGAATGCAATGATCTAGAGCTGAATTAAATACCCCCAAGACCTAAATTCGAACCTAAATACTTCCCCAAGTACTAGTTCTCAAAATACTAGAGGTACCATGCAAGCTACCAAAGAAAGGAAGTAATCAACTAGCTATAATGCCTATGAACTACGTGAATGATCAGCAGGGGCCAATAACCCTGGATACAGTAGTTTATACAGTATGTTGGCAATAACCGAGAGCTCTCTAATTGGACATAAGACCTGCTGCACAAAAAGGAAACCATACTTGGTATTGAAAACTTCTCTTTGCAATAGATGAAGAAAACTACAGAAAGCCAAAACCAATCCAAATGAAGAGGATGGATCACAGTCACAAAGGATATATCCACCAAACAGTCTCACACTTAAGGCTCAGAGAACATTTTGGAAGAGGAGACAGAAAGACTGTAAGAGTCAGAGGATCGTGGAGTTTATTGTGAGAGGTAGTCTCCTATCTGCAAAGTCTCACCATCGTAAGCCCCCAAATATGAGTGTGATGTCATCAACAAGCATGCCAAACTGCATTTGGAAAAAAGCTGTGAGGCTTCAATTCTATACAAAGAAGTGTAGGAAACTGAGCAAAATTGGGAGCAGGAGAGGTAATCATTCAGTGGCAAACAATCTATCCTCCCTGAAATGATGCGTACAAGTAACAGTATACAAATTCAACAAACCTGTTGAGCTGTGTGTGTGTGGGGGGGGGTGTATGTGGTGTGTGTGTGTGGTGTGTTTGTGTGCATTATTTAGGAACATGTATATATGGTATATATGTATATTTAGGTATATGTATATTTGGCCACATATGCTTGCAATAACAGTTAGTGATAAAGGAGGGCATGAAAGAATTTGAAGGAGAGGAAGGAGGGGTTTCTGGGAGGATTTGGAGGTGGAAAAAAGTAGGGAGACATGTGGTAATTGAATTACAGTCTCAAAAACAACAACAAAAGATAAGAACTAAAACAAGGGAATGCTGTGCAAAAGTTAAAGACAGCAACTGAAAAGCACAGCATGCAATAGCAGAATCCCATAGGAAGAAAGTAGTTCTAAGGCACTTGATATTACCCATTATTGGAATAAATCAGAAGAGGGTGATAGAGGGTTCTAGAGGCTTTATAGGCACATTTATCTGTGACATCATCACCAACAAATGGGTGTCTGTTACTCCTTTCCCCTTATTTAACTACTATTTTGAACCAGTTACACTCAGTTGACCTTACATGTCACTCATCTGGAGAAGGAAGAGGAAAACTTTGGCTGGGCTCTTCTAAGATGTTCTTATATTTATAAGAGGATTTTTCTAATACCCAGAGGTACATGCTGGAATGTGGAGTGGCAAGTATGTATATTTATGGATCCAGATGACTGTACTTGCTACATCTTTGCCAGATGTGTAGGTTTGACTCTGTCAATAGTGAGTAATAGATTTAGAGACTTACTTTCTATATCATGTCTCAAACTCTTCAAATGTGACTTTCTTTTGTTTGTTTGAGACAGAGTCTTCTTATTGATCCCTGGTTGTCCTTGAGAGTGCTTTGTAGGTCACACTCATGTGGAAATTTCTGTGATCCCTCTGCCTCAGCTTTTCCAGAACTGAGATTATAGGAATGTGTCACCATACCTGAGTAGTAGCTTTTTTGAAGATTGTTTCATGATTTGTCTGTGTGTATGTGTGTATGCTTGGTACCCACAAAGACTAGAAGAGAGTCTCTTATAACTGGGATTATCAACAGCTCTTGCCATGTGCATGATGGGAACTGAACCTAGGTCATTTGCAAGAACAGCAACTACTATTACAACTAAATCAGCCCCTCGCACTTATGTTTTTAAAGTCTTCTTTAGTCAGCCTGTGTTCAAACCTTCATTCTCAATAATTGTCTTTTGAACTGCCTATTAAATTTAGGGGAACTAAATCACTATTTGAACAGCACTTCTCAAGATTCCTGAGGTCTTTTTGCTGGGGGTGAACTTACATTTTTACGTATGTAACTCTTGACTTTCTTACTTGATTTGAGCAGCTGTACCTATTGAGTGCCCATTAACCAAAGGCAGTTGTTGAATACTCAGAATGATATAGCCAGATACCATTCCTTGATCCCTTTCTGTCCTGAGCAAAGATAGAAAGAAATAAAGCTGGTAGTGGGTGGTTCACTAGATGAACGAGTGAAGAATGGAAAAGAAGGGGGTTTGAAAGATTTTCCCCAGGGGAGGGTCTAAGCAACCAGTCAGCCAGTTTTCTAACCCCATTTATTCTCATGTGATTCTTGCCTCTTTAGGATAAATGCATTAGCACATCTTTCCTTCTGTTTGATTCTTCAGAAAAACTCCTAAATCTTCTTAAGAAGAATTTGAATATTTTGTAGATTTCCCCCCTTTAGAGAACCATATTTTCCCCTTTGAGATCAGACCAGAGTTTTGCCACCATGAGGATGAAGGGAAATAGAGACTTTTTCAGTGTTCTAAGAAAGGACAGCTTCCCATTAAAGACATATGGCATGTAAGCCCTTGTTCCCACAAATAAGCACTAGCCAATCCAGGAATGTTAAATACACAGTCTCTTCAAAGAGAGAGGTATACAACCTGTTTTAAGCCCATAGGAATGGGCTTAGAATTGGTTAAAAGCCTGGTGGCTTTGTACTATCTGTGTGGCTATACCCAATCCTGTCTCAGACCCTTATCATAAAGTTATTTCTTTTCAGCCTGTTTCCTTAGTTAATCTACAGAATCTATCTTTATGAAAGGTGTCACTTGTACTTTATTAGAATTTCCAGGCAGTTTCAAATACCTTGAGCTTTGTTTTGCACACTGGGTTGAGTTAAATATTACAGGAAACATTTCTCCAAATTGTGTGGTGCTTACATATGCCTGAAACAATGTACTGCAAGTCAGATTCTCAAAACCTGAACCAACACTGGCTACTGAGTCGTGCTGAACTGAACTGACTTCTTGCATCTATCAGACATTCTGCTGACCCCGTGGGTCACAGACAGCCTCATGAAAAGACATGCAGGGGCATTGCTCTCCAGATAATTTAGAGCACACAGTCTCAAGCAAACTTAAGCATATGCTAATCTAGCTGGCTGGGTTGAGGCCTTGTGTTCTCCTTTTCTAGAAGAAACTCTTTCATACTCATCAAACAACTTCAGCATTTTGGGCTCTGTAAAAAACAAAACAAACAAAAACACACAAAAAGCAAAAAACAAACAAACAAAAAACAAACTAGAAAACCAACAAAATCCCAACTACTCCACACTTTTGTAAAAATGTATTTGAGTATGTCTCCATCTGCACCATATGGCTATTCTGTTCTACAAAAAATGCCAAACATTATTGGGTCATTTTTGAAACAGCTTAACTTTTCTTCTCTGCTTATGTGTCACAGTATATATCTATCCTTTCATGGTACTCCTCTCCCGTGAAATAGGGAAAGACATTGTTTAAACAGGTATGATCTGTTAACTGTGTTCTTTTTGATTTATAGAATAAAATGTGATTATTTACATTGATATAGGTTTAATTGAGTAAAATGGACAGGAAGTGCTGAGCTAATACCTTTAAATGTCTTGTATTACGCAATTAATATTTTCTTGTGCTTAAACAGTTGGAAGAAAGCTTTGTGTTCTTGACTGCTGTCACACTTAATGAATGATTTTGTCAAGTCACTTCTTTCTGCCCTGTTTGATTGATAGCTAAATTTTGGTCTTCCTGCTTATGTAAAAAGTGTTAACTGTGCCTTTCAGCTTGTAGGCAAGGGCATTTGAACCATTCTAGTAGACAGCTTACAGAGGAATTATATTGCCTGTTTAGTAGAGGGGTCAAATTATGTGACACTGTTCATCAGGGATACAAGTTACAGGGACCATGAGCTAATGAAAGCAGTATTGATGTGTCCTTATACTTACCGGATGATACCAAAATTACAGTATTTCTGGTCCCACTTGCTGAGACAAATGGCTCTCAGCTATGGATAATCTTCTGTTTATGGACAGAGTAACAGATATATTAGGATGAATGTAGTTTGATCCTCATAGGTATAAGATTGAGAATCAAAGTTAGAGTGTTAGGTTGGGTGTGATGGTATACACCTTTAATCCTCACACATGGGAAGCATAGGAAGCAGATTTCTGTGAGTTTGAGTCCAGTGTGGTCTACATAGGGAGTTCCAGGCTAGTAAGGAGGACCCCATAATGAGACCCGGTTCCAAAAGACAAAAATAAAACGGCTATATTGTCTGGATGCTATTTGGCATGTCTTCCTTTCAAAAATCTCTAGAGTGAGTCAGATGTGGATTCACCTCTACCACCGAAGGCTTGGCGGTTTCCTTATACGTTATAATTATTACATCAAACCATGATACATGGATCCCCAGTCATTTCTGGGAAGAATCTCATGTTCTTTGGTTTCAACCCAATCAGAAGCCAGAGAAACCCACTTTACTAACCTTGTTACAACTTTCTATTTTTAAAATAATCTACAAATCAGTGATCCACAATTGTACAATAATAAATATGTTGTCTTTATATGTCCATGGTGCCAGGGCCCCCTTGGAAACTAAAATCTGTAGATGCTCTCTCCTCTTATATAAACTGGCATTATATTTGCAGATAGCTTACATATATTCTTCTTTAATGAAGCAGCTTTCTGAGACAATCTTAGCTTGTCCTTATTTTTTTTTTAATTGGGAGTTTGAACGTGTACTCTTTATTCTGGGTGAGCCAAGTGTTATATAGTTTTTGTCGTGAGAATATCCAGGTTATCTATCACCTTCAGGTTACTTTCAATACCTAATACAATACAAATGTTATATAAATAATAGTGATGCTATGCTTTTTAGGGAATAATGATAAATGTGTTCTTTACTTTCAGAGTACAGATATATTTTTAAATGTTTTCAATAAAAATGTATGTGTATTGATTTTTTTAAAAAATCATTATATGTGTTAGATACTTATAAGATTTTTTAACAAAATGTGTGCTCGTAGTTCTTCCTTTCTGTCTCCCCAACATCCTACTTCTCCTCTTTCTCTTTGTAACCCCCCAGACACTTCCTCTTTCAAGTCTCATGTGTCCTTTTAGTTGGTCTTCATCTTTCCTAATGGTCAATTAATTTCTATGAGGCAAAACTTTGTTATGATAGACATGTTCTCTCTAGATACATCAATTTTTGTATGCCTCTATCTCTGTCTCTGTGTGTATGTCAATCATCTGTCTGTCTGTCTGTCTGTCTGTCTGTCTGTCTAACTATCTATCTATCTATCATCTATCTATCTATATCTAGGTTATGAGTCAAGTTTTTTCCAAAGTCTTAAAGTCTCAGTCTCAAGAAGTCAGAAAGTGTCATGTGATCTTTGAGATGGAAGCTACCAGAATCATCTCTGTACCCCACTTTCCTCCCTAGAAGAACTTGTTTCTAGTTTCTCTAGTTCCATTCTTTAAGAGCTATATGAATATAAGTTAGCCCCTTCATTGTTTTGCCTCAGTTTTCTTACCTCTGAAGTAAAGAAAATGGTGTGGTGTGGTGTGTGTGTGTTTGTGTGTGTGTGTGTGTGTGTGTGTGTGTGTGTGTCCTTCCATGTGAATACATGTAGAGGTCAAAGCAGAACCTCTGGTGTTTTCTTCTACCTCTATCAATCTCATTACCTTGATACCCTGTCTCAAGGTAACCGAACTGAAAGCTCACTATACCAGCTAGGCTGAGCTCCTGGGGTCTACCTGTTTCTATCCCCCAATGCTGGGTACAGGTACATGCAACAATGTAACCATAAAACCATGCAATTATGCTCAGCTTTTTATGTGGATGCTCCCAAGTCACATGAAGGTTGTCAAACTTGGACAGCAAATGCTCTCACACTCTGAGTCATCTCATCACCCCCATAGCCTGCTCTTTGAGTGAAGATAAATATTCTAACTCTTTAGAGCAGTGACACAAAATAAGAAGCTCTCAACAATGATTGTTAATGTAAAATATAAACATCCAGTCTGTCTCTTCCTGCCCTGTCTTCACTAACTCTTATTCATGTGTTACATACAGTCACTTCTTTGTGAATACACCCTCTATTCTCACAACCTTTCCCTGGGTCCCTTATGCTGAACCTAGCTGTTGTGGTCTCAGTTTTCTGCAAATATTTTTCTGCCACCAAGTCAAGCTGCTGCACCTGCTGGACTGAGGCCATCTGGAGATCCTCAGTAATCGCTCCCATGAACCCCGAGGCAAACTTTTATTGTCTCTTCTCATGAAAGCAATTACCCTGGCCCATCATATAGGAAAAAGAGGACTTTGACTCAGACCTGTGTGTGCTGGGGCAGAAAATGAAATCAACAGATGGAACTAAACACCTGCTCCTGGCCTTCTGGAACAGCTCTCATTGAAACAACTTTTTAACTAAAGATGATTTTTAACCTATACAAATAAGAAATTATAGCCTTGGTATTTTTAAATAAGATTCATGACTATAGAATGGAACATGGCCTGGTTTCAGAAATAAGACTGCATTGAAATGACACCAAACTAGTCAGATAAATAGTCAAAAGACTGTTTCCAAGACTTCTCTTCCACATTCCCTGACAAGGTGACTTGATAACCACTAAAACTTATTCTCATAAAATACATGCCTAATCATTCACTTATTGTCATGGCAGTGTATTGGAATAGCACCCAAGGAGTATAAACAATAGCAGTTCTTGGTCAAAAGTCTGTCTGCCTTCCCCTATGACTGGCCTTGGTTCTTGGTGGCTCTTACTTGATATAAGATGCCCAGATCTGTTCCGTTCAACACATTCACCACCCCTCTCCTTCAGATGATTATCAAGTGCCTCGGTTTTCTTTTCTCTTGCTGTGATAAAATACTCTGGCAAAGCTAGTTAATTCCATCGGAGAGACTCGTTTCATGACTTTTATTCTGACTGTTTGATTGTTTCTGCTGTTCTGGAGGCCATAAGCCAGATCTGATAAAACTCAATCAAGGCATTTGCACATAGGTGCTCCAATAATGGATGGCTGTATTTTAACTGGACTGGCCGAACCTGAATTTCATGGTTCTAGGTTCTAGTGGGAGGATAAACACAAGGCCTGATGAGCTATTCTATTTTTTTTTTTTTTTTTTTGGTTCTTAGTCCCATTAAGATTCACATGTGAGCCGGGCGGTGGTGGCACACGCCTTTAATCCCAGCACTTGGGAGGCAGAGGCAGGCGAATTTCTGAGTTCGAGGCCAGCCTGGTCTACAGAGTGAGTTCTGGGACGTGTGTCTCAATTAAAATGATTTTGCTTTGTGGAATCATCAAGATGATGACCAATGGAATCTCATATTTCTCTTAGAAAGAATACAAGTCAAGCAAACATGATCATTATCTTCTTAGCGCTTTTCCTTTGGATTCATGGATACCCTCTGTTCACCAGTGCCATACCAGGCTAGATCAGTACCTTTAGCACTATGTGAGCCTGTGCACTTGAGGCACCTTGACTTATTAAAGTGGCTTTGGGTGGATTATTGCACTGACTAATTACCAGCACTGACCTTCACACTGGCTAAAATTTGCTTGACTTAATGAGGCTCAATTTTTGTCAAGCCCTCTAGGCTGGATGGCTGCTGGCCCAGTCACTTTGTTGCTTTGATCTTTCATTTTTAATAATAATTATAGCACAAAGCTTAAGGAACTGTGGTAAAATATGTCAGTAATCATGAAAAGCCTGGGGCAGCTACATTCAAAAAAATATTAAGCCTTCAGAATTTTGAGCCTTATTTGAATCATATTCTTATACACCAAACTTTGACCTTGTTGGCTATGCCTTACATTGTAGTATTAAAAAAAAAGTTAACTCTGCAATTCTTAGTGGGATTGTTCTAAACATGTTGGTGATGGGACAGTTACTAAGTTGCCAGATCTTTTAACAAAGTATCATCAGCCCATCCTAGACTCAGTGTTCACTTTAATTCTAAAATTCAAGGTGGTTGTGTGTTTCTTAGAGACATAGATAATTACACCTAAAGAAAGCTCCCATTTGAAGAATGTCTAGTAAAATGGAGAACGTTTTTATCCCATAGGAAATAGCAGGGTTGATGACTAATAGCTGCCTAGAGCATCGTGCTAAGAAATATTAGGAAGCAGAATTGAGCACAGCACAAATGTGTGCTCGAACTAACTGATCATGTCTGATGTGGCACAGGAAGGAAGAGAGGCATACTAGCCACTTCTGCTCTGGCTCATAGAGTCTAGACTTGTCCCTTACAAAAAACCCTCATGGCGTAGGTATTTCATTTGAATTTATGCATTTTTCCATTTTTTTCTCATTTTCTACTCATGCTTGAGTCTCCAAGTTTCCATTCTCTCCCCCATTCTACCGATTCTGTTTCTTTCTCTCTCACACATTTTTCCTTTTTTTCCCCCAGGACTTAAACTTATGCTTAGTTCTCCCAGGGGGATAAGATTATAGGTACACACTTCCATACCGGGCTACATTTTGTTATGTTTGACCTTTTCTTTGCGAATGGGGGAAGGTAAGGCTCAGTACATGAACACCTTTTTTGTGTCTGCTTGGAGTTCTCTATTTTATGAGTCTTAGTCTAAGTAGTGAAAACAGCTTTGACTTTCCTTCTTCAGACCTTGTATTGAATTTCTTTTCCTATTTTGATTTGTCCTCTTTTCTCACATCCCTTTAAGCCCTTGCCAATTGTGTTTTGACATTTTTCCTTCTCTTTGCTTTGTAAGGCACTTGATATGGTGTTCATTTTGCCTTTAAAAAACCTGATTATTTCTAATTTTGCCTTGGAATATTAAAATGCAATTCTTAGTTACTTTATAAAGAGAGTGTGTGTGTGTGTGTGTGTGTGTGTGTGTGTACATGTATGGTGCCTAGGAAGGTCAGTCTTTTATGTAGACTTTCTCCTTATATTGTCTTTCTTGTCCCTGTCAAGTTTTTTTGTCTTTTGGTTTTGTGAATTTACACCCACTCTTCCCTTCTCTGTGTGAAGCTCTGCTCTGCCAGAATCTATGGTATGTTAGTTTGAATTGTTCCCTGCCTAGTTTCCTTCAGGTCAAGGACCCAGAGTACAGGTGGCTGTGGCTCATCCAACATAGATGCAGGGAACTGAACTCCATTCTCTGCTAGTACAGCAAGTGCACTGAAATTACTGAGTCATTTCTGCGATTTTAATTTTTAGAGGGGTTCTTATACTGTAGTTCCGACTGGCCTTGCCTAGGACTCACTATCCAACTTCTCAAGTTCATGGTAATTGTCCTGCCTGGACCTCACAAGCACTGGTATCACATGAGACCTAGTTCCTAGTTGCTTCTTACAGCAATTTGCATTCTTTCACGTCTATAAATTCTTTTATTGAATTTGAAAAGCTATATTACCTCTATTCAAGGATACTAATTTCATCTGTTTTATAGTCATATCTTTCTGGTATGGTTTCAATGTATATAGAGACAAGCTAGTCTTTGCAGCTTTCTGTGATATTTAACTTTCTTCATTTCTGTAAGCAAATTCTGCCTGAGAGTTTAACAAGAGTTGATACAGATACAGATGGTTTGTCTAGCATCACAGAGATCCTTCTTCAGCGACTTTTTGTAGGCTTTAAGAGTATTGTGGCTTGGTTTGTGGGACAAGCTTCCTAATTTTCCTATGGCTTACTCCTTATGAAGACTTTCACATATCTGTTTCTCTTGTCTCTGAAAGTTATTTTTTAATATATCTCCACTCATATCTTCTCTACATGAATCACCAATGTTCTTGAAGCAGCTTTGGCATATTAGTTTGAATGTTCCTTGAGTCTGAAGGGGTTTGATGCTCCAATGTAGGGAAATGCCAGGGCAGGAAGGCTGAAGTGGCTGGGTAGAAGATGGAGAGACAGAGGGAAGGAGATAGGGTAAGGGGTTCTGGAGGGGAGACCTGAAAAGGGGATAACATTTGAAATCTAGATAAATTATCCAATAAAAGAAAAAAGAATGAAATGTTCCTTGTAAGGCCTCTTCTTTTGCTGTTTCTTTTCCTTGCCCAGTCAGGACTGAATGCAAGTGATTTTACTAGTCTGAGTCCCAGCTCTTTCACCTGGTGAGCTTTCTTAATAATGCTCTGTGTTTCATAATATTGTTGAGTGGCTTCAACAACAGAATATTGAAAGAAATTATTTGAGTTTTGGTGTATGATAAATACCCCTAAAAGATGACATTACAAATAACCAATAACATTTCCAATAAGTAATTTTATACATTTTTTTTTTTTTTGCCAAACAAGTATTGTAGTAACTTTAAGTTCACATAGTCTTTCTTGTATCTTACAAGGAGAAATGTCAAAGCACTTCAGAGGGAAGCCAAACCAACTGACAACACATGCAAATACATCCTTTATGCTAATTAGTGCCCAAAAGAACAGGGCTTCATTCATACCACTTCTTCTGACCAGTCACAGTGGGTATGTCACATTGTCAAAACTCTCCCACATCACCTTGGCTGGATGTTAATAAACTGATATGGGAAATGTACAGCTTGTTTACCATCATCTCTTGTGTTTATTTTTATTTATAGCCCATATAGTTTGGGTGATTATGAATAAAGTAGAAGCAAAATGATTGTTCAGGGATAGTTTTATTTTGTTTTTATGCAGCTGCTCCACTTATTTTAATAGTGTGGGAATGATGTATAATTATGTATTGTTAGAAGATTCGGGTTTGTTTATTCTTACCTTGAAACATAATTCTAAGTATTTTTTTTTCCTGGAACATAACAACTTCAACACTATAGCACCTGGGCTGGAATATTTTTATGATTGTCAGATGTTTCCTCTTTTCCCTTTATAAAGCACAAACAGTGGATGTGCACAGGGCAGGAGGCCACACAGTGCTAAGTTTCAAGGGTGGCATCAAGGCTCAGCATCCCATGTGAAGTTTTCCACAATGGCTAGTTGGTACCTAAAGGTCTCCACTGCTGAGAAGCCTGGGCTCTTGAACTTCACCAGGGCCCAGAGTTCTTAAAGCAGAATAGACAGTTCAGAAAGATGAGAACAAATCTTTGGTCAGTGCTTTGAGCTACAGTTTGTGTACGTAATTAGTAAAGAGTTATAATGCAATGTCTGTAAGCAGACACACTAACAATCTACCTCGTTTTCTTTTATGATAAGAGAAAATTCAAAAGGAAGTTGGATTATTATTGTTCCAGCTGCAACTCTGTTTCTGTGATCATTATCCAGACAAAAAACAACTTAGGGGAGAAAGGGTTTGTTGGACTTACGATTCCAGGTTATGGTCAATTATTGTGGCAAACTCAAGGCAAAAGGAACCCTAAAGAAACTAGTCCTATCCAGTCAGTAGCAGAGAGACAATGAATTGTTTCTTAGTTCTCATTATATTCTCCTCCACATTTACATAATCCAAAATTCCCTGCCTAGGGAGTAGTACTCCCTACGGTGGCCTGGGTCTTCCCACATTAATGAGCACAATCAAGAAAATTCCCCACAGGTCCCTCTACATGTCAATCTGATCTAGGCAATCTGTCATTGAGACAATTTTCCAGTAGATTCTATGTTGTGTCAACTTCCAATTCAAGCTAACCATCACAACTGTTTACATTGTAATGAAAGTGTGACATTGTTTTAGGAAGATTGACAGTGCTATTCCTAATGTCTATCTGCTTTTGTTTTTAACTGCAGCTTCGGAAAGCTGTGATGGATCACATATCAGATTCTTTCTTGGAAACCAATGTCCCTTTGTTGGTTCTCATTGAGGCTGCGAAGAGTGGGAATGAGAAGGAGGTGAAGGAATATGCCCAAGTTTTTCGTGAACATGCCAACAAGCTGGTGGAGGTAAGTCACAGACCTGGAGACTCAGGTGTCACAATATAGGATGTAGATAGACAATATTTCTCTACATATGGCTCTTGAAATTTTAATAGACTGTTGCCTTGTGTTTTTTTTTTTCAAAAAACCAAGTACTAGAAGCTTCCCACCCCTTTCACTTGCTGAGTATTCTCCTCTCAGAGGAAACAAGTGATTAGCCACCCTCCTTTGCTGTGTATCATGACCCTTCATATGGTGAAACATCTCTGCTCATTTTTCTGAGCAATAGGCAGAGGCTGGAACTGTAGTAGTGAGGATTCACTAATATGGAATGGTAGATTTTATTAGAAGGAATGGAATTATAATTTCCAGATGGACAATTTAGAACATGTTTCCTTTCCACCCTCTGCACTGCCCATCCCACTGCATGCACTGAAACCTAGATTGTGTGAGTTTTACTGGAGAGGCATGAACAAATGTCTGTTGACTCCAGATAGGGCTCCAAGGAAAAATCAAGGAAATTATTTCATCTGAGCTTGGCTTGAAGAACCAGTGCAACTTTGAGGGATTACTTACAAAAACTTGGGGAAGGACTTTCCTTCAGGAGCTTAAATAACCCTTAGTAGCCTAATCACTGAAAAGCCAATCCCAGCATGGGTAAGGACCTTAGAAAATTGCAGACCTGGAGTGGCTTTCTCAGTTAACCTTTGACCTCTTATATTCTCCAGCACATCCAGAGATTCCAGTAACTAGGGCAGGATTCATTATGCAAAGCTTGATGAGGCAGGGGAGAGGGAGCGTCTGAACATTCAGATGAGGTTCTAAGGACCCTCCTACCCTCACATTCTATGAGGGAATGTCCAAAGGTCCAATCTTATAACGATGTTGTGAGGGTAATCACAGCTGCTCTGATTTCAAGACAGAAGTGGCTATGTCATGCTAAACAGGAGTGTATGTGTGTTGTGGGGTGGGAGGAGCCCATAACAATGGCCACATACTGAATTTGTAGGAAAAATGAAACCTAGATTGTGTGAGTTTTACTGGAGAGGCATGAACAAATGTCTTTTGACTCCAGATAGGGCTCTAAGGAAAAATCAAGGAAATTATTTCATCTAAGCTTGGCTTGAAGTACCAGTGAGACTTTGGGGGATTACTTACAAAAATTTGGGGAAGGACTTTCCCCAGGTCTTTTTTTTTTTTTTCTGAATAGCTGTTTAGACTACTGTGCACTGGAAGATCTTGGGGCCAGTACTAATGTAAGTTCAGGATCAGAAGTATATTTTACGAGATAGAGAAATCTGTGAGAGTTTCATCATCAGTCCAAAATTGTATCCAGTGATAGCAAACAATATTCGGAGGGGAATTGAGAATGTAAATGGCTGTATTTTGGCCACAACAGAATTAGTGATTTGGCTTAAAGAAAAACAAACACAAAGGAGAACAACTTGGGATGTTAATGAGGAAATGTGTGAATAGACTCAGAGTAGGTGATGATCCTAAGAAGTCTGAATTGGTTACAAGCATCAGCTTAAAACTTACAGATTATGAGCATTCAGCACCTCTACCCCTACCATTAAGGAATATTCATCCTCTGATTCATAATAGGAATAAAATCATTGAATGGATATTCAAATGCATGCTGAAATGAAAACAGGCTCACTGTTTTATTTGGGTGTCTGAGAGATGATGGAGAAGTTGAGAATTGAGTGGGGTGATGAAAATGGAAGAAGAAAGGGAAAACAAGATTACTCAATAAATTGCTTACAAATTTAAATATTCATTTAAAGCAAACTAGTATTAGCATATAGAAATACCTTCCTACGTAAGGTATTGTAGTTTTTATAAATGGTTGTAGAATTTATAGAAAATACGAATTGCCAGTGTGCTGTCGACAATGAAAACCTTCAGTATTTCCTGCATTCAGTACTGTCAATGTCATTAATTCTGTGCACGGCCTCATTTGTAACACACTTTTGGAATTCAGATGTGACATTCAGTAAACATGAGGCCAGCATGCATGAACATCTTTTTTAATCATCCTTCCTTCTCTCGTGACAGAGCATATTCACGATTATCCATTCCGGGTTTGTGTTCACTCACTGTGGGTGAATCTAGTTGCTCTTTGATCCCCTGCTTGTGGCAGATAAAGACCTTAGGTCACCTAGCTGCTATGTCAGAGAGTTGTTGCTTTCTCTGCTTTGGTTGTTCTCCTCACAGACCATGGATGGTCTCTGTAGCCAACAGCATCTTGGAATATCTTAGTGTCCAAGTAAGAGCAGAGACTAGTGTGTGGATTGAAAGAAAGCAATTAATGTGTTCTGTGGACTTCGTTTCTACTTTGAAAAATGATCTTTTTGAATTTAGAAACTTGTGTTTAATTTCCATGTTTATAGTATTATAGTTTTACACAACATATTGATTTTATGTTCATTGACCTTTATACGATCATTTGCTAATTCTATAAGTTTCTACTCTTTCAGAACCAAGTGTACAAAATCACATTTCTTCTGTATTAATCCTTGTTTTTCTGCCTTGTATTATTATTGTGTTGGCCCAGGCTTTAGTACAATGTAGTGCTAATATAAATGTGTGACGTGTCTAGATCTCAGTAAAAATTCTCTAGTTGACCATGAATAATGTTATTTGCAAATAGATCAATTAAGTTGAATTACTCATTTCCAAAGAGAAATATATGCATCTGTCTGCCTATCTATCTATCTATCTATCTATCTATCTATCTATCTATCTATCTATCTATGTTATAAATGTAGTTTAATGGATGTCCAACTTAGTAGGCAGGCTTGAGGACCTGAGTTTGATCCCTGTCATATCTTTGCAGAAGACAGGTATAAGTAGCATGTGCCTGAAATCCCAAAACTGGAGGAACAGGTAGCCAGTCTCATCACATCAAGTTTGTCTGTTTCAAAACATAAAATAGGAAGTGACTGAGGAAAAACCATATCAAATGTTGCCTCCTAGCTTGTTTATACATGTGCATATATGTATATATGTGCCTATACACAAAGGTACATGCACATGGACACATGCAAATATACATACAATTTAAAGCTGCTTTAAAAAATAAAAATTATATGAAATATTTTCTATACTTGTGAGATATATCACATTTTATATTACATTTTATATATTATATTTATGTTTGATATAAATATAACAATTATATGCTATATACACACACACATATATATATATCACAATTAGAAAGATATACAAACAGATATACAAACACAAACACACCCACTTATTCACACACAGACACAGACACACACATAGTCATGTCTATTATTTTCTTTAAAAGCCATTTTGAGAAATTCACTGGTAAACGTAAACCTGGGGTTTTACTTGAGAATTTTTTTATTTTAAAAGACTAATGTTTTTGTTTCTGTTTGGCTCAGTTTTGTCATGTTGATTTTAGGAATTGTTTCTTTGCACTCAACTTACAGACATAAACTCGATGATACTACCCTTTATTAAAATACGTGACATGCAACACTATTTCTTCTTTATGTTTTAGTCCTCACCTTGCTAATGAAATCTATCTACCGTCTTTTCCACATTCCAACCCGGACATAGTCCCCTCAGAATGTCATATCCCCTTCTGAGAATGAACAGACATCAGGAAGGTGAACTGTGTGACTTGAGGAAAGATAGGCTCTTCTCAGTGAGCATCTCCCTTACATTTTGACTTCTGTGCTGTTTCTAGCATACTGTCTAGAAAACGTTTTCACTGTTGTTGTTATCAAAACAGTGGTTCATTACGTAGGCCAGTCTGGCTTCAAACTTCAGATTCACTAGCACCTGTGTCCAGAATGCTGAGATGGATGGCAGATGTGCATCCGCGTGCTAGGGAATTATTTCATTTTGCATTTTCTTTTATAATTTTTCCTAGTTGGGACATGGGGCCCATAGAGACCATTCCAATATGTCTATAAATGGAAATCCTGGAGTGAACTGATTTAAATAAGATTGAGTTAATTTTTGTTGTTGCGGCTGCTGTTGTTGACAGTATAAACCAGAGATCTGTGCATTCACTGGCAGGGAAGGGTTTCCACATTTCAAATGAATGCGTGGGTAAAGTGGACTTATGCAGGGATCTTACACTTAGGCATATCCAGCAGGTCAAATCTGTAAGGTTGGCTCTGCCTGAACCGAGGGAAGCAGCGGAGAGCTCTGGGTGCTTCTGCAGCTCTTTCATCTGGAGCCTCCTGTCTGTGCTTGTGCACATGCCAGCCAGTGGACATGCCACCTTGTGACAGCAGAGTCGCAACTAGAGAGGGACATCAAGGGTTTAAAATGTTAAAGGGCCCCGTTGATGAGAAAAGACAGGAGCTCCTTCTCTAGATTAGCTCCACGACAATAGTTTCAGTCCTTCGGGATTTCTTGACTCTGGATTTTAGTTATATTGAATTTCCTACCCGTTTGTATTTAAAAAAATATTGGTTGGTACTTTCCTTTAGTCTAGCATATGGTTTTCACAGAAATAAGTGCATTTAAAATGATTTTAAAATATACTTATTTCTATTTTATTACATTTATTTATTCATTCATTCATTCATTCATTTGTGTTTGTGTGTGCGCACGTGCAGACACACACACTATATGCATGGCAGAGTATGCACATGATGGGTGAAAAACTTGTGGAAAAATATTTCTTTAACCATGTAGGTTCTGGGGATTGAACTCAGTTCCTCAGGCTTGACAGCAAGCACCATTACCCACTAAACCATCTTGCCATTCTAGAAACTGATGCTATTGAATCAGATTTGTCACAACATATCACACACTTAGAAAATCCTTAACAATCATTTAGTGCACCTAATATCAGTAAAATATGACTAGAAAGAATTTTTGTTTTTTTTTTTTTTTGGTAACTGAGTTAAGAAGGGTCATTTGGGAAACTTAATTTCTTTAATTTAATAGTATTCACAATATGTTACAAAAAAAATTAGATGAACCTCCACTTGCATCTTATGACGGGAAAAATTCAGCAGGCCAGATCAGTTGTTTTCTGATTTTTAGTCCAACTATTGCAGGACATCTCATTGCAACTAAATAAGACGAATATTGGTATTTTCCCCTGATCCCTAATATCCAGCCCCTCTGTGGGTTAGCCAAGGAACACAGGGTGGGCTGACTAGGGATGTGCACACCTGATTAGAGGACACCTGTTGGATCTCGTTTCCAAGCCAATTGAATGGAGTTTTGCAGAAATGGAATGCAAATTATGGCAACTCTCTACCAAAGTAATGTTCTAGGGGGTGGTGGAGGATGTAAATTGGGGGCAAAACCTGCATTTCAGCAATGAAAATACAAACTAATTTTGAAAATGAGATGCAAAAAGCCAGTCCAGCTGACTTGAGCCTCCGCACTCACTTCTCTCATTGCTTGGCTGCTCTGTCAACTTGCTTAACATTCCATCTCCCCAGATCTATTAGTAAAGAAAGCCTCTTGCTCAGTGCTGGAGGAAGCTGCAGAGGCTCTGGTCGGGGCCTTTCTCCTTTGCCTGGACCCGACCCTCCAGTCTTTTTTTTCTTTATGCAGCAGGTAGAGTGAGCTGGTCTCTGACTATCTCAATGAGATCAATTGCTTTGCTTGTCTGGGATACTGGGAAAGCTGCCTGTTTTTCTCTGGAAAGGGCAGATAGCTCAGTGGGTAAAAGAGCGCCGTTCAAGTCCTCAGCACAGCTGAAAACAGCAAGATCCAGGTTCTGTGAAAGACCCTGTCTTGAAAAAAAATAAAGCAGAGTACAATAGAGGATGATGCCTGCTACAGACCTCTGGCTCCTACATGTGTACTAACTGACAAGTGCAGATGTGCTCGTACACACACACACACACACACACACACACACACACACACACACACACGGGATCACATATTTTTTTTATCCATGTTTAGGTGTGATAGCCTCTGTGAGTTTATGTGTATCATATGCCTCCAAAAGCAGCAAGGGCTTTTAGCCACTAAGCCATCTCTCCAGTCCCAAAGGCCAACGTTTTATCACAACCTGTGTGTCCTGATTGACACTTCCTCTTCACAACCTTCAGGCTCCCATGTGTGTACCAGAATTCTCCAGGCATCAGCCACATGACACCTTTGCTTTGTTGAAAACGCAAAGCTTCTCCCACCTTGTTTTTAACTCTCCATGCTCCTTGTCTCACTTTCCCCTTGTTCTTATTTGTAGATGGTGTTCTGCTCTCTCTGTCCTGTGGTGGGGTCAGCTCCTTGCGTTTCTCACTTTCTCGGTATCCCATTTACCTTGGAATTGTACCCATACAGCTCGACAGCTATATGATATGGCTCCTGCTACTTTATCAATTCCCTTAGGGAAAGGACCATGCCTAATTGATTCCTAACAACACCCCAGCACCAAGCTGAGTGCCTGCCTCTAGCAAGAATTCAATAAATAGATGGTGCCCAAAGAAGGAATAAAATAATAAGTGCAGCTAGCTATGTTGCTAGCTTGCTCGCCCCTGAGGTAATGTATCTTAATAGTATGTCTGCAGGATGCTAAGGGTCACCTTAGGGATCAACCGTAAAGAAGCATTGTGCCTATTTAATGCTCTGATTTACTACCAAGGAGAATTTCAAGTCTGAGAAGAACCGATGTGGAGAACTACTGCCTTTTCTGAGTAGAAAACGCTTGCTGCACTGCCTCTCTGATGCTTGATATTTGAGTTACTCTCAGGCAGCTGCACAAGTGATGTCTGAACTCCAACAACTATTCTTCCCTTATGGTTCTCCATCTTAGAAGTAGACTTGTGTTTTCAGCCTCAGTTACACTGGCTATGAAAGAGGATACTGGTTCTCTCTGCCAAGGGCAACACCCAAGCCTGGGGAATGAGGAGTGAGACAATCTCCTCTGTTCGCCATCCCACAGTCTTAACTGCACACACTGTGTAGACATGCCCTGAAGTGATGAGGCACTATTTCTGATAAAGATTCTAGGGTTGCAAGTAAGAGACATATCTTGGACTGAAGAACTGCTCATATGACCATTGGTTAAGTGCCAGGGCGCTCGTGTAAATGTCCTGAGTGATTGCACTTTGCAGTAATCTATCTATTTTCACCGTGCTGCATTCAATGCCAATGTATGAAAGAATCTCCATGAGCTGAGGCTGGTCCATTAGCTGGCAGCATAGCTCTGGATAAAGCCAGGCGTGGTGGCACACATCTGTAATTCCAGCATATAGGAGATGGATGCAGGAAAAATGGGTATTTAAAAGCATCTTTAGCTCCATATCGAGATTCAGGCCAAGGTTGAGAGTAAACGACAAGAGGCCACATCTCAAAATCAAAAACAAACAAAGAAACAAAACCTCCTCAAACTTAACTTTACATTTTCTAAGAATACAGGGGCAGGATTGAGGCCACAGAGACTGGGTTTTCAGTTGTAGTTGGAAGGAAGACAGGGTTTATAAACTGACCTGAATCTTCATAGGTGAGAGTTGGGGAGGAAAAGAAAACTGGAAAAAAAGACAAAAGTGTCCTGGGCTATGCATTCTATTGGAAAAGGTGAGGCAAGGTGTAAGTGTGTAATATGTAATGTTGAACTGTGTAAGTGTGGTTCAATAGCCAATGCTAGGAACAGGAAATTGTCGCAGAAGGCCTAAAGGTTGAAAAGAGTTTGAGGACTCACTGTCAGATTAGACCCATAGGCAGGCTTGTGATAGAAGCTCTCGAGGCTCACACCTGCACATAACAGGCACACACTCAGACTGGCGCCCAGGCCATGGGTGAGTACACAAAGGCATTCACAGGTTGGCTGACAGTGACAGAAGAAGAAATCCCTCATCTCTGATCTCAGGGCTATATTTATACAAAATGATACAAATGTGATTTCTTGCTAAGAATAAAGCTGTAGAACAGATTATATGGCTGTTTATACGTGGGGGTTGCCCTTAAACATCCTGTGTCAGCCTTCATTAGTTGCCTTACACTCCTCCCAAATATCTGGTGTGAGCCATGTTGTAGCAACCCAGAATTCATATGAGAATTATGTTTTCTAGATATTAACTGATCTTTAAGGTCTTCTCATCTTTACAGAATATAGATAGCCTTGGATAGGGAAAGCAGAAGTGAGAAGACCAAAGAGGACGATATCTCAATGGTCATGTGGATTAGCACTGTGGCTGGAACTGCAGCGGGAGAGGTGTGAGGAAAAGATGTGTTTGCATAGGGTTTCTGAGGTTTCACTAAGGGGTTAGCATTTGATATGAAGATGTGAATTAAAAAAAAATTGGATGGCTCCATGATTGGATATTCTGTGGCAATATGATTCCGTAGGAGCTTCAAAAAACATGAGTTATCCTCTCAGAACGTTTCTCAGCTGGCTCTGCCCACAGCCATTTGATAGGCATGGCCCTGAAAACCAACCTCTCATGTGTCTTGGTTTTAAAGAAATATAACAGGGCTTTGTAAACACTAGGGTCTCTATTCAACTGAGCCAAAGAAAAAAACCAAGAAATGATGAATCAGAAACTACATGGACAGACTGGATCTGCATGGTTTTTAGAGTATAAAGCATCCATGTGCCACTTTGCTCAGAGCTCACATGCCTGATCAAGCCAATATATTAAACCAGACCTGCGGTATCTCACATAATTGACCACAGACAATCCGCAAATACTGATAGCACGTGAGGAACTGTTTTGTTTAGCTCAATCATGTTGTACATTTAAATAATACTTATATTTACAGACATATTTAAACCAATATCACTTTCTCTCAAGATTCCTTAACTCCTAAAAACTAACTTTTTTTTTCCCAAAAGGATACCATAAAAACATTTTATAACAATTGAAATGTCTATCTTAGACTCTTAAAAATTATTGCTTTATTTATTTATTTATTTATTTATTTATTTATTCATTTAGAGAGAGAGAGAGAGAGAGAGAGAGAGAGAGAGAGAGAGAGAGAGAAAGAGAGTGTGTGTATATGTGCTATAATACACATGTGGAAGTCAAAAGACAGCTGCCATGAGTTCTCTCTTTAACTCTATGGTTTTGGGGGATTAAACTCCAGTTGTCAGTCTTATCTGCAAGCCTCTTTACTGACTGAGCCATCCTGCTAGCCTCTAGAATTTTAATAAATAAATATAAGAACAGAATTGGTTACTTTATCTAATACTTTTGAAAACTTTATTTTCATGTTTTTATTTATCTTATGTATGTGTGTGCCCTATCTGCATATAGATGCATGTGTGCTAGAAAAGGGCATCAGATCCCATTATAGATGGTTGTGAGCCTTCATATGCTTGTTAGGAATTGAACCCAGGACCTCTGGAACAACTCCCAAGGGTGACCTCTTTTCACCACGTTTATGCACATGCATATGTATCTGCACCGATACACACATATAAACTTGCATATATACTAACACACTAACAACAAACACACAAACACAGCTAGTTCAGTGTCACACAGCTGGAACAAAGCAGGTGCCAAGAATGAGCCCAAGTCACAGATTCCAGAGAATCTTGTAGCCACAATTTTATACTATCCCTGGGTCTGCGCTTATGATTCCTTATACAGCATATAGTTAAATCCACCATGCCAAGTTTTATAAAGTGCCTGGTCCCCAAAGTCATTACTCAACAATGTAATGTGAGCTCCTATTATTGGCACTGTTGGATAGCATCTCTCTCAATCATACCACACAGGAGAGCTATACACTTATTTCTTGAAGAACTGTACACACCTGTAGTATAATTATTGACATCTATAGTGCCATAAATCATCAAGGCTGCTTAGATGTGTCGGTGCGGGGTCACAGGTAAGCTAATGCTCTAATACCACAAACTTTCAGTTGCATAGCCTTCCTGACTCCAATCTGTTTTGATTTCTCAGTGATTTGTAAACAATGGAATCCAAGAATCGTCAATGTTTCCACGTCAGAGTTCTACTGCAACTGTTGAGTGACCCTGATCATGCATTCTTCCAGATTCAATCTAACTCTTCATAACATGGCCAAAATATAAACTAGAGGACCTTGATTATTTAAGTCAGTTTTAAAATAATGTTCCTAAGAGGAATAAACTATGAGCTTCCATGGTAATTTGGTTTTCTGGCATTTACACAAATACTAGTCCCACCTCAACCAACCTCTGAAGTTTTATCCCAGCAGTTAAGTATGTTCATGAAGAGTCACTAGAAAAGATGATGTAATTAAGTTGTCCACACTATGGAGGAGAAGTTAGTTCAACCACTCTTTAGCTCATGCCCTACGGCATTGTTAAACAAAATTCATCTATTATCTCTTTATGAGACAGTAATATATATCATAGATTTTCAGATAAGAAACTCAAGGAAACTAAAGTTAGACCCAAAATCACCAGATGATGGATGAGTGCTAGAGCTAGGTTTGGGGATCCTGAGGCAGCCTCTTCTGCACCTCCACATGTGCTGTTGACTTCTCTGTATACCATGCCTTTATTTATTAAATGTATTTTCTCCTGAGCCATGTACAGTCTCCACAATAGCCAGGATGATGGCAATATGATTTTTATCTAGTTTTTCCAAAGTGAACAAAAAGAGGTGAGATGTACTAGAAAGATTCCCAGGAACCTGGTGTCTGGGCTTTCACAGTGATGTAGCCAGATCAGATATTAAAAGGTCGTGTTCATTGTCTTTGCTGCAGACAAATAGAAAGGGTTTTTTTGTTTTTTTTTTTTGACCTTTTCTTATACAAATAAATAATTTTGCCATTGCATCATATACAAACTGTATATGTATGTGTATGTGTATGTGTCTGTGTGTGTCTGTGTGTGTCTGTGTGTGTCTGTGTGTGTGTGTGTGTGTGTGTGTGTGTGTGTGTGTGTGTGTGTAACTTTGTATTCTTCTGTTTTCTGCAATTGTTAACATGTACCTAAACATTATTCTACTAACTTTGAAATCTACCTTGGAGCATAAGCTTATCAGATTAAGGTCATGCCCCTTCAAAGCAAAATTGAAAAAAAATGCACCCAATTAAAACTGATGTGGTTTGCTCAAGAGCAGAAAAATTTTAATTGCCTAGGTAAAAACACTCTTGAATGTTCACACACTCAGGTTTTGCTGCCTACAAGTACTTTCATATCGGAAAGCCCTGTAGCCAGCCTGCAGCCATAGTTTGGAAGGCTGGTGCACTGAGACAGTGTTTTTTGAACTAAAAAAGACTTTTCAGATTACTCTGACTCTGTTAAATTTAGGAAAAGGTAGAAACCAACTTCATACAGGCTCTATGGTGAGACTGTGGCTCAGTGGATGAGCTCTTTCAACTCTTAAAACATAACACTTGTTCCTTTGGACCTGAAGCCTGGGACTTCTGTGACCCTGTAATGAATTACGAATGGATCCATCATATTGACCTTTCACCTTCAGATTTTACATAAGACATAGAGTTTTGATTCACTTATCTTGGTCACTGTGAGATTCAAGGTTTCAGATTCTAGAACAAAGGAAGAAACAAATATGGGCTTGGGGTAAAATTCAGCAAATAAGAGAACTGGCTGCTCCTCCAGAGGACCCAGGTTCAATCCCCAGCACCGATGGGGCCTCTCACACCTGTCTGTAGTTTTAGTTCTCGGGCCCTCACACAGATTACATGCAGACAAAACACAAGTGAATGTAAAATTAAAAATAAATTATAAAAAGGAAGAAACAAATAATTACCTTGTTCTAAGGCATTTGGAGGTTATAAGGAGAATGGTTTACTATAGTAGTATTTTACTGGCTCTAAATTTTAAGTGAAAGTAAAATTTAGGATTTCGGGGGAACCCATGCTGCCCTGGGCCACCAAAGAACTAAAAATATGGATTTATCACCCTTTATATAAGCCATAACATTGGTCTATGACTGACAGGTGTAAGTACTTTGAATCTCCTTTGGCCTTTAAAGTGCTCTCTAGCAAGCCCAAGCATTGCAAAAATGACACCTGCAGTTCTTGCCCTTCCCCCATCCCTCTCCCTTGCTAAACCATTAGATTACATTTCTAAAGCTAGCCATCAAGGTCTATTCCCTTATTTGGCCACTTTCTTATACCTGACTAAAACTCCAAGGTCCATCTATCAAAACACCAAGGTCCATCAAGCAAGATTCATTATTTGATTACACTCACTAATCTGTCCAATCAGGAATTACCAACTCACCCTAGCACACACCTTGTCTCCTTAAAAACTACTCCTGCACAAACACCTATTGCTATCTTTGTCTGATTCAGAGGTAGCCCCCACCCCTGCTTGTCCCTCGACAGTAATAAATCTTTGTGCTGAGAATTTGGTGCCTGAGTAGGTTCTCTGCTGACTCTGAGATCCCTGTCAGCTTGTAAACATGTGAGCCAATAAAAAATCAGAGGTCAGTGCCAGACACAAAGAACAATTCACATACTAAATATCAATTCACATATTAAATACCATTCAGTTTTCTGAGATAATTAGTTTAGATGACATCACCTTGTATGTGTGTGTGTGTGTGTGTGTGTGTGTGTGTGTGTGTGT
>JANHMN010000008.1:14644949-14683273 GCA_030674055.1 Rhabdomys pumilio | reverse complement strand
TGTGTGTGTGTGTGTGTGTGTGTGTGTGTGTGTTTGTGTTGTTGTTGTTGTTGTTGTTATCATTCTTAGTGGTGGTGGTGATGATGAGGAGGATCTGAGACAGATTCATTTTATTTCTTCACAATATAGCTTTTTGTAGTTTTAAAAAAAGACCCAAAGAGAAGAAACAGAATTCATTGACTATTATATTTATCCCTTCGAAACAATCAAGAAATTTATACATAGCAATATTAAATGTAGAGTTTCTTATAGTTGGAGCAACACAGGGAAATGTGGCAGAAGTCACCAGATTCTGGGAAGTCAATGAGAGGAGTAAATTGCTCCCAGGGCAGTGACACATCAGGGGTTTACGTTATGAATCAGAACACTGCATGGTAGAGCTCTTGGCAACCACATTTTCTGCCCTCACAGCTTGAGTCAGCCCCTCCTTTCCACATATTCCTCCAATATGATTTCTTCAATCCTTGATTTTACTCATTGCCATGGCAGCAAGAATCTCACCCCTGCCACAGCTCTGGCAGTATTGGCAGTATCTTCTTCTAGAATGTGAATTGCCCTTATTCCTTGTCGTTCCTTCTGTTTATTGGAGCACCAGATTTTTCCTCTTTCATTCATGAACTGCATTGACATGAGACTGCTTTACCCTCTTAGAATAAATAAGTAAATAAGTAAACAAGTTTGCTTCTTGCACTATTTGGTTATTTATTTTTTCTATTACTAAGAGGTGGTAGGATATGTGGGTATCTTGCTCACATTGGGTGCAACATGAACAATATCCCTTTGTGGGGACAAACATCTGTTAGGTGTTGTGGTCACAGACTAGGTAAGTCAAGACTGCACCAGTTTGGGTGTAAACTGAACCTTTGTTCTCTCTCTCTCTCTCTCTCTCTCTCTCTCTCTGTGTGTGTGTGTGTGTGATCCTCTCTCTCCCTCTCTCTTCATTCCTTTCCTCTTTCCCTCCATCACTTCAAAGTACTATGTAACATATACTTGAAAAGTCTTGACTTCTTGAGACACTTGATTGTGGAGATCAAAACAACCTCTTTATCCAAGTGTTGTTTGTTGATAGGTCAAATAGTGTTGTATTTTTAGTTTACAAAACTACTTAGTCTGGAGGCAAGTCTACAGTCCCATTGTTACTAGCATCCTCTACATCTTCATCCTGTGTGTAGGCTGAAGAGTTTCTACAGGAAATATGTAGTTCCTTTTGTTGCATAGCAACTTGAAGTGCATTTCTGTCCACATGTGGCTGGCTTCCTTACCAAACCTCTGAGTTTTTTTTTTCAGCTTCAGGGCTGGGGTGATGGTTCATTCAGTGGTTCAGAAACACACATATACATACACATTGAATTATAAATCAACTTTTTCTTGTCCTTCCCTTTCTTTTTTGAAACAGGGTCTCTCTAAATAGCCCTGGCTCTGCCTTTGAGATTACAGGTGTGGCCTACAATACATACCTTTTTTTCCTTTTATTCTCCAATTTTGAAGTGTCAATTTGCCCTTATCAAAAAAGAAAACAATTCACTCTTTGTGCCAGTTACATACAAAAATTTTGTTGCGAAGACTTCCCTAGCACCTTGGCTGTATACATGGCTGCCTCAGAGTTCTGAAGAGGACAAAAAAGCATTAACTGAATTCTGTGAGTGCTTTTTCTACCCAGAACATTCCACGTGGAAATTCATAAAGAAAGGGTTAAAGCTAATAGTTCTTTGGCCTCTCTTGCAAAGTGCCCCCATGAAATGGAAATTCTATTACCAGTTTTCCCAGAAGGTGTGAGAGAGTTAAGTGTGAATACATCCACATAGCGTTTCCTGTAATTGGCTACCCATCTCTTTCCCAGTGACTTTCAAGAGTGAGTACTTTGTTTTGATCAAGGGAATTAACAATTTTTCAGTCACTGAGAGTGCCTGCAGTTCCTGTGGCATACTTTTAGTTGTGTGTCTGATTACTTTGCATGCTGGGACAACGTGGAGACTGATCAGAATTTCAAAGGCAACCATCACTTCTACTTTAAATGAGAATATTACATGGATAGAGATTACAAAGATCAAAGTATCTACTAAGGAAAATACAAAGAGAATTTCAACCTCTTCCCTATTGACAGTCTACCTTGAACATTTTTTCATAATGGGCTGAAGTGCTATCCAATGATTAGGTAACATTGCTGTATTGAATTCAGTACATAACATGGCACCCTTTTACCCAATTATAATGAAGGAAACTCATCAATTCATTGTCAACCCTTCCCATCTGAGAACAATCTATTGACAATATACATAATAAATAAATATAATTATTATAAAATTTAAGTTATGCATATTCAGAAGCCCATACCTATATTGTAATTTTATACTTAATTTTAAACACACATTATTTAAGATGAGTAAATAACCAAATAATGCAAGAAGCAAACTTGTTTACTTATTTACTTATTTATTCATTTATTATGTGTATATATGGTATGTGTGTGTGTGTGTGTGTGTGTGTGTGTAGGTCAGAGGAAAGCTCTCAGGAGTTGGTGTTCTTTTTCAACTACAGGTTCATGGGATCAAACCCAGGTTATCAAGCTAGTAACAGAAAGCACCTTTACATACCGAGTCACGCTGTAAGCCCAAGTTTTGTTTCTTAACTAGAATTACCCTGAAATTAGTATTATTCAAGGCCCCCACCGATTTTTATACCATTGTTATTTGGTGATAACCTCCTGTCAGAAACTCATCTCCTGTGATCTTTAATGCTTCCACTGAAGTAAAAATTAAAATAAAATGGCTTTGTATTCTGAAACTATGTCCAGTAAAGGACGCTCCCCCTCAGTGGCATTGTCTTATTCATTTCTTTCTGAAGACAACTGGTTACAGTGCAAGAATATGGGAACTGCTGTCTAGATAATAGCATGCTGGTAAATACACCTATAAAGAGGGAATTAGGGCAGAGGTCCATCTCATTCACATTCCCACAAAAATTTAGCAGTAGTTATTAAGTGAAGTCCTCAGGCAGACAAAACTCCAGGTCAATACTTGGTTATTAGTTAAGAGTTCATTTTGCCTTGGAATTCTTTGGTTGTTCTATATGTTTAACTTGTCTTCACAGCCTTAATTTTCTTTTTATTTCCTAAAAAAAGATGTGTCTTTCGTTAAGAGCTTTTTTTCTGAGCCTCAACTCTTACAATTTGCCAAGATAGACCTTTCCTTCATGTATGACTGCCTGGATGCCTCCAGAACAATAGTAATGATAGTAATATTTATTATTAATCACAGTGCATTATGAGCATGAGATGGTGAGCAGTTAAGATAGATGCCTGCTGCAGAACAACTAAAGCAGCCTACCCTGAGATGAGGGCAGTCTGCAAAAGGAAGAGACCATGTATTGAGGCCCTGGTTCTTAATTGATTTGCTCCTATTTGAGAAGGTGGGCCACTGTTTGCAGATGAGTGTGGTAGAGCAGAATAAAAGAAACATCATTTATCCAGGACATGAAGATGAAGAATAACGAAAGCATAAGTCCTTTGTTGCTGTTCAAAATGTGGCTCCTGACATCAGCATCAGTCTTTCCTTGGAGCTGATTATAAATCCAGAATTTCAGGTTTCACTCCTCTCTCCAGTCTACGTTCTGTAAGAATTTCATTGGGCTTCCATAGAATCATAACATAAAACACTGACATATAAAAGATTTTTTTTTACCATGTATTCCATGGGATTCTGTTGTCTGAGATTACAGGGACAAACTGTGCATCATGGAAAGTTTCTCTAATTCTACCACACTGGAGAGCCCGACTCTTACCCATACTCTCAGTGCGCATGAATACTGAGAAATATTACACTAGGCCAGAGCACAGAGACAGCATCTTCAATGTGGTGTGCTGTAATTGAAATTAGGCTCTATAGTAAAAGGAGTTGATAATATGTAAGTAATATTTGAGGTAAATACTCAACCTTACTTTTTATTGTGCAAAAGTGTAGATAAACATTCGAGTATCACAACTGCCAGTCTCTAAAT
This sequence comes from Rhabdomys pumilio, assembly GCA_030674055.1. Taxonomy (NCBI): domain Eukaryota; kingdom Metazoa; phylum Chordata; class Mammalia; order Rodentia; family Muridae; genus Rhabdomys; species Rhabdomys pumilio. The sequence goes on along the minus strand of JANHMN010000008.1, from coordinate 14,679,277 downwards.
AACAGTAGCTCTTAAGTTGCCTTGTGAACATTAATTAAAAAGTTTTTAATTAGTATTTAGATTTACCAAGCATGGTTATTGTCACAATTGTCTTAATAAGAGATTATTAATGAGGAATTATCTAGATAATTTGATATTTGAGTTTGTCTGTGCTGGACTATCTTGATTGTTAATGGCTATAGAAACAGTCAGCTCATTGTGGGCGGCATCATTCCTTAGAGTTATGAGCAAAAACTAGCTAGAATCAACAAGGGAGTGAGATGTATTCAATTCTTTCTGCTCTTGGCTATGGATAAGAATGATCAATTGCTTCAAGCTCCTGCTAATGTGACTTCTCCAAAGTGACTATAACATGGAAACATGAGGTAAAATAAACCAGTTCTCCTCAAAGCTGCACATTGTCTATGCATTTTATCACGGCAACAAAATAAAACTAGACACCATGTCTAATTAATTTTTTAAATGTCATGTTTTAGGTTTGGCATTTATTTCAAATCTGTCTGATACTATATGGTTAATTTAACATTAAAACTACTGTGTTCTCAAACTAGAATATACTGGAATCATATTTAAACATGCTGTGTAATTTAAACAACTACAATATGTTTTCTCATCTATCTAGACCAGTGAGTCTCAGCTTTGGGTTGTTACTCCATCAGGGAGCACTTATCAGATATCCTGCATATCAGATATTTATAATTTATAACAATAGCAAAATTATAATTATGAAATAACTTTGTGGTTGGGTTCACTACAACCTGAGGAACTGTATTAAAGTGTCACAGTGTTAGAAAAGTTGAGAACTGCTGATCTGAAAACTGAAATCTGATCTCAAGGTGTAGCAAGATTGATTTATCCAGTGGCCTCTCATGAACTGCACACAGTACCTGCTCATGTGTGCTCACAAGCTGTTTCCTCTAAGCCTGCACATCCTCAAAGTTTCCATTTGTGTAGAAAGTTTTTCTTTTGTGGTTATCAGTATGTTTAGATTAAAACCTGCCACAGTGACTTCAACTTTTTGTCTTCCGTTTGTGACTTGCTACATTTAACTAGAGATGACATGAAGAGTTATTTACTTGAACAAAGGCAAGTTACCAGTGACTACATCTCAGGAACAGTCTCTCTCCCCAAGCAACCATTAACTGCCTATAGCCTCTGGAGAAGGAGTGAGGGTTCATGAACCTCTTCTTCATTGATGTCTACCACATTTTTCTTATCCTTCCATTTCCACATGCATTATTTGTAATCAGAATGACTGTTTAGGACTCGGAGAGATGACATGGACTTAACAATGCCTGCTGCTCTTGCAGAGGAAGTGAGTTTTCTTTCTAGAAACCCTGTGTGGGTGATTACACCCATTTCTAATGCTTCTGCGGGTATACGTGCTCACATGCACATACCTTCTACCCAACACACATATATTAAAAATAAAAATAAAATAAGAATGACTTGTTGAAATTCCTGTTTTAGCAGATAAAAACCCATATTTTCCTGGGGCGGCCAGATGAGATATAATACTGCCCCTCATTGACCACTGACCTCTGACTCTTCTTTCTCTGGGAAGTGCTATTTCCCAGCCTGTGCCATGTCTTCCGGTTATGCCCCTTTGTCAGTACTGCTGAAGAGAATATATATTTGAAAATCATTTTCTCTTTTTGATGATAAAATATTCGCTGGAAATTATATGAGTAAATACAATAGAGTAGAGATGGGCAGGGAGAAATGTAATGACACTGAATATATCATGGAATTACGGGCTAGACACTCCCAAGTCTAAAATAAATTTTTGACTACTTAGGGCCCTTTGCCAGCTGCAGTGCAGCCAGGGTATCCTGTTAAAGGTTGTGATTTACTCTGTTCACAAAGACAGGAGAAATTCATCATCAATTTATTTTTCACGCCCATTTCTGCATTTTAAAGTTAAGATACCTGCAGAAAAGTTGCCTTATGAATAAATGAAGCCTTGTATACAGCTCTGTGTGCTTGTCAGTAACAGACAGTGTTTCCATGGCTTCTTTACTCTTTATGTTTGCATATTGTTCACAAGCGCTGTCATTCGCACACTCAGGACTTGAAACAGGTCAGGGAGGAGGTTAAAGAAATGGCTTCCCCAAGAAATACCTGACTGCCAATTGATAACCAATATGATTCTGGAATCCACACTTCAAACTTCAACCAGGATCACTTGAGTTTCTATCAGGCACCACAGTTTCATACCACATAGCCCCATTTTGAGCTTGAGTTACTTCACTGTACATGACTAAACATGAACAGAAGTCTCTGGCTTTGGGGAGTTTAATTCCAATTCTTCTTGTAGATTGAGGTATGATTAAAATACTTCATTCCAATTTTAGAAGCAATTAAACAGCAGACTAAATATATAAGTAACTTCATAGTAGGTGAGAATTGTTAAAAAGGAAAGAGAAATGGCAACCAAGTCACAGCTTTCATAAAAAGTGGTCATGAAGAACATTGGCCCAGACTTCTGAGAAAAGGTCTATGTGAACTTGGAAAAGGGTGACCTTTATTTTCCTCCTATAATTGAGTGTTGGGAAGCAAGAAATTATAATGCCTCTTTTCACTTTTTACAAAGAAATCCTTAAGATTAACCAAGTTGAAGTTGTTTCTCTGCCTGCTGGACCTATGGCCATGATGAACTAATTGATGTGTTTTTCTCAATGCTCACAGTTGGGTTCAAGATAGCTTTCTCTACAAGACAAAGTTAGTAGTTTTGTTTCTCTGAAGCATGTTTCTTAAAGGATTTTCTATAGAGCATGGTGGACCAAGAATTCTATTATTGAAGAAAGCTGTGAAACAAAAGACAGATCTTCACAGGGGAGTCAGGTGTCCAGTTGAACAGTGAAAAGGAAGGACTGGAGAGTTGGTGACCTATGTGCTTAATAAGCCTCCAAGGGGTCCTTCCAGTGATACCAGCTCTATACTATGATTGCTAATTGTTCAACATTGGTGGAATAGAGCAGGCTGGGTAATACTGTGATAACAGATACCTCTAATTTCAGTGGCTTAACATAGCGTAGAATCTCGTTTTCTTGAATCATCCCATTGGGAGATCTAGAGGCTGTGGGGCTTTTACTCTTACCACCTCACCTATGGATATCATGGGTTGATCCCTATTTAGAAATGTCTCGCTAGTTGTGACAGGAAAGCATATATGGCCAAACCTACATTAGCTTGTTCTGCTTCCATGTTGACATTACACAGGTTTTCTCTGATACTCTACTAACTGAATGATTGAAACTATGATCCTTGGCCTTCTAAAATGAAATTCCAGTACTGATGGTATTACTTACTACCCAGTGGCTGGATAGAGATCCAGAAGGTTTGAGCACTGGGTGGGATCTGGGATACTTGTATAATTTTGAAGTTTGTGTCTCTGATAAGACTAGGAAAATTGGAGAAATGGCTTTATCTTATTTGACAGTGTTCCTTTTCCTGCCTAGACTGGATATCTGATTTCTGTTATAACATTCCCCATTCTCCAGAAAGAAGAGCAGGACCAATTTTTACACAGATATGAAGTTGGCGAGATAGCATTTAAGGTCAACATAGCTGATATATACTAAAATTTGTTGACAGCACATTCAATATATATATTAATGATGATGCATTTTTTTCTCAGCTTATGATGGGTTGAAAAATTAGTATCTTGTCTTACAACGATGAACTAAACAAATTGCTATGCTTTCAGTGTAGACAATACTTTTTTTGATCTCTATAATTTCTTTTATTCAACTCAAGATTCTAAGATTTATGAGTTCTAAGAAGGAACGAGTGTGTAAAGATGGCTCATAAATAATGTGTATTAGCCAAGCAATAGATTTTGTAAAGAAATGGAAATAGAACTCAGCAGGCCAGGTGGATGTTCAGGGTTACACAAGAAGTACGTTGAGCCCAAGAATCAGGTGAGATGGGAGAGTCAAGCAGACTCTCCATTTCTGATTCACAGGGTGTAAAAGGTATGACTTTCAGTCCATAGCACTAAGGGGGAAGGACTGTCCATGTAAGCTACTTCACTGGGTATATACAAATGGTATATTAGCTACAGATCAACTGTCCGAAGTCATTAGGTGCACTCGTCTACTGCATCTGAGTCACAGTGGCTTCTGGGAAAACTAGGTATCTATTTAAGAACTGGACATTAGAAAAACTCTCACAATTCATGATTTTTTTAAAGTATCTTCATAGATGATAATAGTTGATATTTAAATTTTCACTCAAATGTAAGTAAACTTTCTTCTTTTAGCACTAAGGCCAATTTCTATAGGATAATGGAGAACAATGGGGGACAACATAGGCCGATGTTTAGTTATAACAGTCAGTTTTTTTTTCAACCTAGAATCAAGTGAGAAAGGAGTGTCAATGAAGGGATTGACTAGATCATATTACCCTGTTGCCATGTCTAAGGGAAATTTTCCTGATTGTTATTTGCGTGGGTAGCTTTCATTTCTCTCTCTCTCTCTTTTTTTTATTATGGAGATGATGTGACCACTGTATCATGCTCCCACCTGACGGCTCTGAAACGATACCTGGGCACCTGAAATTATAAGTCAAATAAACCCTTTCTCTTTTCCTCCCTCCCTTATGTTTCTTTTTCTATTTGTTTTGTTTTTGTTGTTGTTTTGTTTTGTTGTGTTTGTTTTGTTGTGTTTGTTTTCTTTTTGTTTGTTTGTTTTGGACAAAGAGTCATAGAACCAGAAATAAAAGTAGGAGACATGGAAAAGCAATAATTCTATGTACTTCCAGCCTCTTGAGTCTCCCTTATTGGCATTCTGAGGTTAGAAGAGTGTTTTTGAAGGTTAGCATGGTTTGTGTATGGGGGGTGGGGATTCACACCTCTGTGACTTGAAAACTCTATTGAAGAGTAGAGTTGGAAATAAAAACCCATTTCCTTAGGAACAGGACCTGTGGGTCAACATTACCTTCTGTGCAACATTGATTGACTTCCTGGATTCCACTATAAAATTTATCTCTTATTAGAAATCTGGTTCACCTCACTGTGCTTCAAGTTCCTGCTCTGCAATATGTGGCTAATGACAGTAAATGCTTCTCCTAGCTCTGTGAGGAATAAATGGAGATATACTTAAAATTATTAGAATCCTTTTTTTGGCACATAGCAAGGGTCCTATAAACTTGATGATAATCATTTTTATTATTACATATTTCTATGTTCTTATGGTGGTTGTTATTCTAGAACATGTAGTTTAAGATTACATTTCTCTTAATTATATTCCTAGCTAGAAAAGAAGTCAGAGTCAGCTGAAAACTAAATACCTTTTCTGATTAAGGATAGAGAGAACCCTAGTCCTGCAGGCATGCTTGAGGAGGGAATGAATTATCTCTTTCCTGTGGTTGTGTGCCTGAATATCCCAGAGGACTGACTGCAGAGATATTAGTGCCCTGCAGTTTTTACTTGTTGGTTATAAGACCAGAAAGATTAAACTCCCTTCTTTTTATTTCCCTATCCTGCATGTAAATAGACATGTCTTTCCAACATCCATACTTGTACTTCTGTGTTTATCAGCCCATCTCTCCAGACCTCAGCTTTTCTAGTGATTTCCTCCTAGGTCTCCACTTTGGGAAGAGAATGATGATATGATCAGTGAGCATCAATTTGCATATCTCTCTTAGACCCAGATAGTCAGCGTGCACTTCTTGGAAGTAGACCAAATGGCTGGGGAAGTAGTTTTGTTGTGGTTGGTTTTATTGCTGGACATCTATAGCATATACAGTGGTCTTCAGGACAGCAGGGCTGTAGTTTAAGTGCTAAATACTCCAGGCCAGCTGACGTCCAGTTAACAAGTGCTCTTATCTTTCACCCTCGTTTCTGGATCTGCCTGCATGACAAGATAATACATAGCTTTACTGTGCTAATATTTAAGTGAATCATAAACAGCCTTACTATTGGAACAAAGTCCACTTATCTCTGTGTTGGGCCACTGAGAGCACAATCAGTGCTCTTTACTGTTGACTCGAAAATATTGCCTACTTCACTAAGATTGCAGAGTAATGGAGGTAGACATTCTTCTCCTCGGTTTGGTTGGTTTGCTTTGGAACGGAGAACAAGGTGTAATTTTCAGCTCATTACATGATTAATTCAAACTGACAAAGGAAGGAAATTAAATTTTCAGGTTGCCATTCATTACTTTTCTCTTATCAAGCAATCAACAATATTTATTGAGCTTAAACTGTGAACCCAGCATCAAAACAGGAACAATAGGCATAATGTAGGATCTTTGCTTTTACTATTTACTTGTGGTGCTCCAATAGCACTTGACTTACAATAAGGAGACCTGAGGACTTGGCACAATCTGTTCAGTAGTTAAGTGCTGTTGTCCTGGAATTCAGCTTTTGGAGCTGTAAATATTGAGAACCTTATTAGTGTACTGTAGAACCACTGGAAAATGCCATACCTATCATCACTTTTTGGCTATAAATACCAAGCTAATAACAGTACCCAATTTAACTGATGGTTGAGACCTTAGCCAGCATTATATTAAGGACACATCAACAACAAGATATTTTGCTAGATGTTATTTCATGCTTGTATTTGAAAGTCCCAAGGAGGGAAAAGACATGAAATCTAGTGAAACTGGATTTTAGATTGAAGGAGATGAGTGTGTGAATGTGCCTTAACAGATTTTCTTAAGATAATGTTTTGAGTTTGAGAGTCTCATATATGTATACCATGTATCTTGATTATATTCTCTCCCACTTCTCTTAACTCCTTCAAGATCTGTCCTCTACTCACCAACCCACCACTTTGTGTCCTTTTATTATTTTCAGTAACAGATACATTTATTTAGTGCTTCTAATATATGTGTGGGTGTTAGACCATTCACTTAAGCATGGTTTACATCCCAGGGATAATATTCTTAAAGAAAACTGACCCCACCTACTCAGCGCTCACTATCAATAGACATTCTGCAAGAACTTAGGATTCGTGAGCCCTTTTCATCACTGTGCTGTGTTCTGGAATGCTGATTGGCTTCATCGAGCATAGGTCTTTTGTGGGAAGACTTCAAGAGCGTGGCAGTCCTGTCATATTCAGATGACAATATTTTTCCATAATCTTTAGATCTCTGGATTTTACAATCTTTCCCCTTCATCTTCTGTGATGTTTCCTGATGCTTGGTGGGGAGAAGTTGTGATATACGTGTCTCAGTTTTGGTTGAGAACTTCCCTGGCACTAATTTTCTGTACTTTGATGATCTGTGAGTTTATGTGTTAACTAATTGGCTACTGCCATCTCTGATGAGCTCTGAGGACTGCTATAATTTTAGTGTACTCCACATTCTTCTCTCTAGAAATTTCGAGAGTTTGATGTTTAACATTGAAATTCATTCATTTGGAATTCAGTATACTTTATAGTAAAGTATATAAAGTATACTTTATAGTGGGAGAGAAAGGTCATGTTTCAATCTTCTACATAAAAGTATCCAGTTTTTCGGCATCATTTGTTAAAGGTGCTGTTTTATAAACTATGTATTTTGACATCTATGTAAAAAGTCGGGTGACTGTAGGTGCATGGACTTATGTCTGGGTCTTTGATTCTGCTTCATTGATCAGTGTGCCATATTTTGTCTCAGCACTATACCGTTTTTATTGATTCCTCTAGTTTGAACTTGAAACACCATATTGGATAGTTGTTCCTGATCATTTTATTTTTTACTGTCTTGAGCCATGTGTCTCCTATCTCTAATCTCTTCAGGGTTTTTATTATCATAGTCACCAAGGAAGTCCAGCAAAGTGGACTGTTATGAGAAAAGGTAGGGTCAGTGCTGTATTCCTTCTAGGTTCCTTAACCCCGGTGTCTCAACATTAACACCCTGGACATTCGATTATAGAAAACTCTGTGTCATAGGGATGGTCTCAAATAGTCAGGATCAAATCCCCAATATGATTGTATTGATGGAACCTTTAATTTAGATGATTTTCTAAAATGAGATTAATTGACTTGGAAAGACTTCCATGACTATGGGCCACACTATTTTATGGGCTGGCATCCTGGGTGAAATATAAAGAAGAAAGCATTAAGGTTCATTTCCTCATACTTCTTGAATGAAGATGCTGTGTGATTAGATTCTTCATGATCCTGCCACAATACTTTTCTCGACATGGTTAACAGGTTCCTCAAATTTTGAGCCAAAATAAAACTTTCTTTCCTTAACTTGATTCTGTCAACAAGAAAGTGATTAATACGGAGTCTTTGGGTTTCAAAGTTTAAGGAGATATTAACCAGATTGGAGTCTTCATGATGGGGTTAATTTTATAATAAGAGACTCTAGAGAACACTCATTGTCTCTGTCATGTGAGACTCTGTGAAGAATATCACCATGGAAGCCAGAAGAACTCAACCATGGTGGCATGCTGGTCTTAGATTTTCAGCCTCTAAAGCTGTGACAAAATAATTTTATGCTGCTAAAGCTACCTAAACAATGCTATTTTTCTTTTGGCATCTTGAACATTTCTAGCCTCCACTCACTAAATATGAATAACATCTTATAGTTATAACAACAAAAAAATGCAAGTGGATCTTGTTAAGTTTCCCATGGGAGTAAAATTCTCCTGTTTGTGAGATACAGCTCTTTCTTCTGATGTTAAGTTAGATGAGAACCTAGGAACAGTGGAAGTTAACTTCATTATCCCCAAATTTCATATTGACTCATGTATATATTTACCTACAAAGTGCTTCTCAATTTTTAGAGTATGTAAGAAGTACCTGGGAAAAGAAGGTGAAATAGAAATTCTTGGTTTTCTGTTTATGGAAAGCTTGGTATTATGGGTCTGGCTTAGAATGTGAGACTCTGACTATTGTTATAGTCATGTTTAACTTTGGCCCTATTCACATAATTGAAAACTGTGACCCTCAGGAACTAGTAATTGTGGATTTAAGTATTTGTTTTTAAGTTTCTTGGGTTATATAGGGAACTGGTTGATAATGCATGCTCCACTGTCAGATGCACCAGTTACAAAGCCTGATCTCAACACTTGCAGCACATGCAGTACTTAGTGAATCATTAAATCTTTCTGTTGCTGGCCTTCCTCACCTGTCACAGTGAGAATGGCATCAGCACTTGCCTCAAGACTGGCATTATGTGTGATTGGCTGCATGATGAGGCTTTTGTAATTATTTCTAAATAAAGAGCTCAGTAAATGTTTAGGGATAGTGAGAAAGGTTAATGAAGACTAAAAGTGGGAGTGTTGCCATGAAAGCATTGTAAAGATGTTTCTGACCTTTGCAGAAAGCTTAATATGCTTTGGACAGGTTTCTTCTGATTCTTATGAGTCTCTAGGGGATTTGCTAAATAGATTTCCCAAGGCTCTCAGCCAAAAGATTAGTTTATTGTATCCTGTGTGAGGTATGGGAGTCAGTCAGGTGTGAATAGTGCACCCAACTGAAAGAGCACACACATAGAGAAACATACTTTACTGGAGAAAATGGATTCCCGATGGACAAACCTTATCCTCTTACTCATATGCTGTTATGTTTGACTATGACTGACTTGACTTTAAGTCTGATCTCCAATAATTATAGATTCATGATTGCAAAACACTGTTGAAGGTTATGTGAATATATCTATATCTATATCTATATCTATATCTATATCTATATATATATATATATATGTGTGTGTGTGTGTGTGTGTGTGTGTGTGTGTGTGTGTGTCTGTGTGTGTCTGTGTGTCTGTGTCTGTGTCTGTGTCTGTGTCTGTGTCTGTGTCTGTGTCTGTGTCTGTGTCTGTGTCTGTGTCTGTGTGTCTGTGTATGTCTCATACTCATGAAACGTCTTTTTACCTTCCAGGTTCCTTTGACTTACTTAGGAGTTTTACAAATTGTGGTCTGAAGAAAAGTTATGTGAGGCTTTAAAAAAAGGAGTGCACTCATTGGAAAGGATGCTGTGGACTAGACTCAAAATTTCTTGCAACAGGATGTTTCAATAAGTTGTATTGTTAACTTGAGAAAACTTCCTATTCTTTTGTGAGAAGTATTTTTTTTTATAAAGAAAAAACATTTTCTCTCTTTCTAAAAGGAGAAAGAAGGGTTTCACTTCTTAAGGCAAATGTCTTCTGATTACACCACCTCTGCACAGTCCCACCCCAATATATGTGATTAGAATTGGGACCATTGTGATCAAGAATCATGGGAAAAATGAGACAGTGTTGAAAATAGTTGTTATGTTATCTTTCCATTCTTTTGATGAGTTAATCTGTGTGTGATGTTGTATTTATCTTTAACTTAGAGTATTTCAGGAAGGAAGTTCTGATAGTTCAAATTCTCTTCTGCAACAACCAAGAGACCCTCTGGTAGAGCGTTTCCCTCCCCCCTCCCCTTTTAATACATTTTCTCACTGAGCTGACTTCTTTCAGTCTATCCAGTAAGAACTGCAGTTTGTACATTTGGTCCATGAAATTGATAAACAATATCACTTTTTCTCCTTCTCCCCTTTTCCCTCCCCTCCCCCACATTTTTTCTTCTTCCTGTTTTAAGACAGCATCCTATATAGCCCAGACTGACTTTAAATTTATTATGTAATTCAGGATGATCTGAACTTTTGAACCTTCCGAATGCTGGGATTTAGGATGCATTCTGCCTTGCTTGGTTTTATGTGATAAGCAGAATGTAAAACCCAGGGTGTCATGCATGGTAGCTAAGCTCTCCACAAAGTGAGCTATGTCCTTAGTGAATTTGCTTTCTTTTTCTAACAAATATTGTTGCCTCTTCACAATACTTCTGGACTCTCATGTAAGTCTAGAAGGCAGTTTTTCATTGAAGAAGTTTTGCAGTGTTCTTTGCTTCCGGGTTGCACAGAGTACTCCCCAGAATGTTACTGAATATTGTATATGCCCCATTGCTTGAAGCCTCCTGGCATATATGAAGGATTCTTACTCTGATGGTGGAAGATCTCACTAGCAGAGTCATTCCTTTGTTTCATCTCTTTCTTGGGAAATCCAACTCGTCTCCACTCAGACCCCTCCTTTCCTTTGTCACTCGTAGATAACATCAACTTAATGATTTCCCATTTCTCTTTTGCTTCTAAACAAATACTAATGAGTGATCTGGGTATTTTTCCGATCTGCTTAGAATCCCAGCAGTGGTATTCTCTAACATGAAATATAGGAGTGAAGCTGACGTCGAGGAGTTTGTAGAGAGGAGGTGCTGGGAGAGAATGCAGAAAAGCCTGTTCATCTTCCAGGAAGAGGATGGTGGGGAAAAACACATTATTTTTTCATCCTTAGACTTTTGAAAAAAACTAGACAACTGTGAATGTGTCAGTAGTTTATTCTGCTGCATATCCATGAAAAAGTGTCAGATAATTAAACAGGACTCTATAAAACCCCTTATGACTGAAAGCAATTCTAAACAAAGTAAAATTCACAAAAAGATGTGGCTTAGTTGACTGACAACTTACTGGGAAGTCCTAGGTCCTTGTGTGATTCAGTCATGGACATCTGTCTTGTCAGCTCCTCTTCGAGGATCTCAGGATGTAGAAAGGAGTTTCTCTTACTTGAAAAAGCCACAATTTCTCTCACCAGCCTGGAATTGGCAGGTAAGGGAAAGGGAATACTTTAGGGTGATGTTGAACAAAAAGAGTAAATTCACTATGTTCTATATCAGTCTCAGTCATAACCTGAAAACCTTTAGATCAAGAAATTAAAGTCCTGTTGTTTCTGAGGAGCACTCAGCAAAACTGAAAAGCTGCTAGGATTTATTTAGTGCCTTGAATTCATGTTATCTCTGTGTTTCCATGTCTGGACTCATCATTAGTATCCCCTACCAATCTTCAAGATGCTGAGGCTGCACTCACTCTAATTTATATGGTCTGGGATAAGACTCAAGTATCAAAGGTTCAAAGTTCCCACAAGTGGTGTGAATTTGCTTACAGGGCTATGAACCTAGCTGAACTATTTGAATAAACCTCTTCACTGAATTTTTTTTTAAAAAAAATTTACAGTCATGTCCTTGCTATGCAGAAAGCTGGCATATTAATGGATCCTAGAAGCATATTGTACTGTATTTAGTAGGTTTCTCAAAACCTGGAACCATATTCACCAGCCTTATAGAGTGGATTAACCATTGCTTTATCCCCTCCACTCTCCTTTCTTTTCATCTTTCTTATTGTGTCCAGGGTGTAAATGAGTCCTGGATGTGTGTGTAGGGGGGAGGGAGTGGGGAGCTCGAAGTTTGTTGGGTAACTTCATTCATCAAACTCCACTTGATTTATTCATTCATTATTCTTAATATTTATTTTTGTTCTTTTTGAGAGGTGGTATCACTATGTTGCCTCGACTGGCCTCAAACTCATAGAGATCCTTCTGCCTGTTTTCTGATCAAAGGTGTGCTCCACCAGATCCAGCTATACTACTCAAATGTTTGAGACAGACTCTGAGTCTGGAGCTCAATATATTGGTTAAGCTGGATGTCTAATGATATTCTGGGCATTTCTTAAGAGTTGCAGTTACAGATGAATGCCACTACACAATACTTATTCATAGATGTGGGATATATGAACTCAGGTACTCATGCTTGAATAGCAAGCACTTAACCCAGTGAGCCATTTCCCAAGCTTTTCTTCTTTCTTTTAAAACTTCCACTTACTTCCCCATTCTTCTGTATCTTACTGCCCATTTCTGCCTCCTATTTATCATCACCCTGTGATGCTGATGGTGGGGTTCCTTGAACATTGTCCTTCTCTTCTCAGATATTGGTGATATTTGTTTGCAGATTTGGCCTACATTGTCTCATTGGCTTCCATACCAGTAGAAGCCTGCATAAAAATGGAAAACTTAAAAGCCAAAGGGCATCACTCCTTGGTCAGTTTTGTTCTTGTAGCAGAAATGACTGTTTCCTGCAAAAACATTATAAAATGTGGATAGATGACGGGAAGGAAGAAACGTGAGAACCCTGAAGTCCTTCTGCACTTCTTCCTCAGAACTGTCTTTGCCTTCCTTCTGTCTCTGTTGTTTCCAAAGAACTTTCCAAACTTAAAGTGCTTTTTATGCATCCTCCTCTTGGCACATTTTAAAATAGAGCCTTTGACTGTACACTGTGAAACAGGAGCATTGGTGATTTTAAAGTAACTCTGTACCTTTGAATTCTAAACTCAGATTTAGAACGTTTGACATTAGAATGACTGGAATTTGTTTAATGATAAATGAGGATTATGATTCTTGGAGAGATTAAAGAGCACATCTAATGTGGAACTAGTTAGTGACAGACCTAAATATAAAACTTAGCCTTACTCAATTCAAGAGCCCATGTGCTACTGTGTGGTGCCTGTGCTATGTGCCAAGTGCATGGCTGTCAGTTTTATATTGATGCTTCTCTAAGTACCCAGACTTGTGTCTACACAAGAGATGTGAGCATTGCCTATCTTCTTGGTGTGATCAAAGAGATCAAGTACTGATGAATTTCTTGGATACTTTGGAAGTAATTGCATTGTTCAGTGTATGTACCATGTTAGGTTTTATCTTCTCATACTGCAGAGCCATGATGTTTCACTATTAATCATGTGAAAATAAATGCTGACTAACATATCAAAAGCTTTGACTTACAGATGAGTTTTAAGGTATTTGTCGATAATTCACAAAGCAAATTGTCTGATATTTATGAGGTCATGTGTGTATATGTTTACACATTTCCATATATATGAACAGAGTGTATGCACTTGTGTGTGCATGTGTTGTTTAGACAGAATCTCCCACTGAAGTTGGAGCTTACCTATTAGCTATACTGGCCAACCAGGAAGCCCCAGAGACAATCCTGTACTCTCTACAGTACTGAGTGATAGGCATATGGGACACCACTAAGCATCAATTTAAGTTAACGAACTTAAGTCCTCAGGTTTGTGTAGCAAGCACTTTAGCAATTGAACCACCCATGTGACCTAATTTTGTGGATACTTAATGAAGAGACAGAGTTCTAGGTTGTTACATTATGTGAGATATTTTCTAGTTGTTTCAACACCCATTTTTTTCTTCTTTTTATTTCATCTATTAACATCTAGTGTGGTGGTTCACAGTTTGGGGCATGATGGTTTTATCTATTAAGGTTTTGTGTGTTGTGTTGTGAGTATGTAACAAAGAGTTTGAGGACTAAGCTGTGCTAGACTGATAGGGCTAACCTGTTGCCCTTTAGCTCAGAGAACAGAAATAGCTTTTTCTGTCTTCTTGAGGTATGTTGTGGTGTGTGTGTGTGTGTGTGTGTGTGTGTGTGTGTGTGTGTGTGTGTATGGCTGTGTCTGTGTCTCTGTAGCATGTGCATTGGAGACATGTGCAAGTACACACATACACATATGGAGATTGGGAACGATTTGTTGGAGAAGCTGGTTCTCTCCTTTTACCATATGGGTTCCAGGGATCAAGCTCAGGTTTCTTAGCCTGGCAGCAAACATATTTACCTTCAGAGTCATCTTGATGACCCCCACTGAATGCTTTTTGGTAATTATCCTTCTGGGAGTAATCCCCTCGCCCATCCAGCCCTCTTCCTTATCTTAGCTAGTGTTCTTTCTCAGATTCCTCACTTTTAAAAAAATGGAATACAATACCTGCTTTTTGCAAAACCACTGGAGGGCTATTTTTTTCAGGTGTTTGCTTGCACTTCCAAGTTTCCAGGGTAGGCAGTCTTAACAGATTCTTATAGGTTCTCCATGTAATCAGAGTCTTCTAAGGGCACACATTGGTGGCAGATCTATATTAGCCTATGGTTTATGGTGATTAAAATTTGATATAGTGTAGAAAAATCAATAGAATTACAGGGCAGGGTGGTAATTTGCAGCAGGAGAACTTGAGAGGAGTATTTCTATTTCTGTTTTATAGTCTTTTTGTCTATTTGTCTTACTCAAGCCACCGGACCATTAAAGTGTCAATGTTTTAAAAAGGAAAGCATTTTTTTTCTTTCTCATTTGGAGAGAAATATATTCATCCCCTTTAAGTCTCTCTGGAATTGTTTGGAGTACTGTCTTTCGCATGTTCTTCTTCCCTTACTGTGTTCTACTGCACTACTGTGTAAGCTACTACTGTGCTAGTGTGTAAGAGGCCAGCCTTGTGACACTGGTCCATGGCCTCATTGCCAGAGTTGCTTCCATGTTCTCAATCTGTACACCTGAGTCTATGTCATTGGACAAGCTGTAAATTGTTGCTGCACGAGGACTTCTGTTTCATATGTGGTGCAACTCTTTGATTTAGAACTCAAAATCTGGAGACTAAGGTAATGTTTTTCTAATGGTTTCTTTGCTCATTTGTCTGTTGAGACAGGGTTTTATGTAGCTCAACCTGGTTTTGAACTTGACAAGTAACTGAGAAGAATCTTGCTTGATCCTCCTGCTTTTTTTCTTCCCTAGTGTTGAGATTGAAATTTCGCACCAACATGGTCATTGTACATGTTGGTGTGGATTTAACCCAAGGCATTCTACCAATGGATCCCCAGCCTCACCCCCTGCCCTGATAATAACTCACTTAAAATTTGCCAGACTTTTACAGGCACAGGCAAATTTGAGTGCTTGTATTAGTGAATAAAGAAAAATTATGTCTTTAAAAGCCCATGTCAGAAGATTAACAATCAAAATCCATGCACTATATATTCCACAATGCTGATGCTTAGGATGTCATTTCTCTCAAAATAAATAATGACTAACTCAGTAGGATCAGGTTCTTAGCCTGAAATTTAATTTTAAATGCAAGAAAAAAAGATTTTCATCTGTATTTAGATCACTGTATAGCTAGATTAGGCTTAAGATAAGCTTAAAGAGAATGGCTAAGTAAGTATTGGAATTCCATCATAAACAAAACCTCAGAATGTGAGAAGACTTATAAATCAATTTGTGGCTAATTATATATCACAAAGTACTCTGGCATTATACCAAGAACATAGCAGCTATACCATAGCATATCACACATGACAACATTATCACCTCATACATGAGATAACTGAAAGTTAGTTGCCACACAGACATTCATATTATAATCAGGTCTCATAGATAGGCTCATTTAACTCATTTTATATTCATAATCACTGTTCTGTATTGGAAATAAGTCCATTCATTACTTCATTTGGTCAGATATAGTCACTCTTTTGCCTATTTGGCAAGCACTGTGATAGGCATTGTAAACCACAATGAGGAAAATGGTCCTGATCCCTGATTTGATGAACTTAGAGACATATGGTTATATTCTGGTCAGCCACGTGTCCAGCAACTTTAAACCTAGTGGTTCATAAAATGCCATCTGTCACTCCAATCAGTCAGGTCTCGAGGGGCTGACTCCCAGAATGGGTGAGGTCCTCTGGGCAGCTCTCAGCACTGTTACCTCTCAGGCAAAATCAGTCCAGTATTTGAGCTATATACGCTGTAATATCGATTTGTTCTAGCATCCCAGCAAGAGCATGGTGTGCACAAAGAAGTAGGTATCAAGTGCTCTTTGCAGGCTATGTTGGAGAAGAAACTTGTTGGCAAATGCTAAGTATTAAAATCAGGGAAAATGTGTGTTGTCATGGAAATAATTTGGACTCGTCTGTAGGTGCAGGCTTTAATTACTCTGGTAACTTGATGTCCTTGGGGCATGATAGGAATTTGTCTTTGAGAGATGGCAGATGTATTTTGAGGTATGACAAAAATACAACTTTTTGTATAGGTGTGGTATAAAATGAGGCAGGACTATCACAATGAAGGGGAAACAAGTGGGGTGGGTCCTAAGATAAACTAAACTGGAGCTCAAATTCAGTCTGACCTGGGAGGAAGACAAAAATGTCCAGGCAGTACACAGTATCAACACAGTACTCAATACACAGTATCTGAAAGGGCTGTGTCTCCTGATTTTCCACAGGCATCTTTGAGCTACAGTTACTATAGCAAACATAAAGCACCAGGTGGCTTTCCTAGCAATGCTGCAGTTGAAACTCCTATTGAATTCCTGTCCAACGTGTCCTACCTGAGGGCACTCACAATGTAGAGTAGGCTGAGCACACATTATTAACTGATTGGGTTTACAGTGCTGATGTCTACATAGTGACCAGCTCCATTACCTACACTCCTCAGACAAGCTACAAAGAATTGTCATAAATGTCAGACTGGCTTATCCGTATATGTGTTGCCATAACAGTCAATGCATAAAATCTAGCATGGTGTAGTCTAAGCAGGCTTCAGATGGGGTTTCAGATGAAGTGAGTTTCCACTGTGTGGAAAAGGCTCACTTAAGACAGCATGTACATGCATAAGTACATGTTTGTACGTCTGTAGGTACATGTGTCTAGGTGCATATGGATGTGCAGCCATAGGAAAATGTCACATACCATTTCTCAGGCACCATCTCCCAGATGGGGTCTTTCTCTAGCCTGAAATGCAAAAAGGTAAGGCTGGCTGGTTTGGCTTTCCCTGGCCATCTCCCAGCACAGGAATTAAAAGATTATGCTACCAACCCTTGCTTTTCATAATTTATGTATATATATATATGCATGCATGTATGTAGGTGTGTATGAGTGTGAGAGTCAGGGTACACATATAACATGCCATGAGTGTAGAGGTCAGATGACAACTCTGAGAATTGGTTCTTCCACCTTGTTGAGGCAGTCTCCCTTGTGTTTTGCTGCTGAGCTATACACATTATAATTTCCCTGTATTTGCCTCCTATCTCTCCATAGGAGTTCATGGCAAGAACCATGTAATCTGGCTCTTTAAAGGTCGATTGGAGTGGAGATCAAACTCGGAGAATTAGGCTAAGATAGCTAGTGTTTCCACCCACTGAGCCATTATGGTGGCCCCCACATCTAGGTAATGCTTTTAAAAACATTGTTTCTGGGTTGTTAATTCAGATGTTATTGCTTAGATGGCAAGCACTGTACCTACTCACTTAACAGCCTAGCACCTTAACTTTCTGTAAGGTCCACAGTGACTGTCTGAAGAAAAGAAGACCCAGCAGAAGAGCAAAGCAGAAGAAAGAAATCATTCCAAAGCCAGCCATGAGCAACACAGGACAGACCACAGAATGCTTCCCTGTTTACAGGGAAGAAATCATAATGTCTCACCATAGAGAAGTTATGCTAGGTACGAGTGTAAGGACAGAGAGGCTCGGGCAGCATAAAGCTGTTTCAACCTGAATGATTTGACCTTTCACCTGAATGTAAAGTTCTATTTGCCACCTCTTAACTTTTGCTGGATGGCAGTTGTCAAACTTTTGTGTCATGACAAAGTACCCGTTCAGTGGGTACAGCTGCCAGTTCTCACAGATCTTGTGGGAACCCTTCTTGACTGGAAGAATAAAAATTACTTCCATCATTTAGAAATTAGCTGAATAATTGTCAAAGCTCTGGTTCATGCTAACATGCTTCTGGAAAGAACAGGAAGGGCAAAGAGGGAGAAAGCAAAACACATCGGAGCCCCATTACAGTTAGCAAGGGGGGCTGGGAAAGAACAAAGGGAAGCCACATAGCTGGTTGTTATTGATCCTGCTTGGTCGTTATCTTTAGGATTGTTATTGATTCGATTGAGTGTCATTATCCAAGTCTGAAGGGATCCTGTGTGAGGGAGGAGGCTAAAGGGATCGAAAGAGAAAGATTTTCACTCAGTGTGGGAGGAGATTGTCTTTGAAGGGAGAAGCAGGACCAGAAGGTTCAAGGGCACATGAAGTACCTTCTTGAAGCTGGGACAAGACAGCCAGGCTGAACCTGTGTGTTCCAAAGTACACCGCAGAATGGGAAAATTAAAGCCCTTACAATTTTTATCTTGCACATCAAAAAAACTAACATATTATTGGCACTTGGTAACAATCAAAATATCAAGTTATTTACAAACATCTTTTTTTGTATTACCACACATAGCCAAATCTTAAGGATATTCATTCATTGATTCATTAATTAATTAATTCATTCATTCATTCATTTTTGAGATAAGGTCTTGTGTATCCCTGGATAGCCTCAAATTTTCTATCTATTAAAAGATGACTCAGAACTCTTGATTTTCCTTTTTAAACTGGAATGCTGGGCTATCGATATTAGCTACTATGCCTGTTTTTATCCAGTACCAGGGACTCAATCCAGGACATTATATACACTGGGAAAGCATTGTAATAACTGAGCTAAACCTCCCAGCCATTTTTATTTCATTGCTTTTTGCAGTTAAGCAATTGGATTCCTCAGTTGAGCCAGGGCAGGCATAAGAGTGATGGGCAGAGTTCACAGAGGCTGAGTCTGGGCAGGCATTGTGAGTACCGGGGGCTGCTTCTGAGTTCTCGCAGGGCACTGTTTAGTCTCAGGTCTCCATCTGTAGCCTGTCACATGGTGTGTTGAGCTGACACATGGCACAAGGCCAGCCCTGGGCATTTGATCATTGTCAGCTCCCCTGCATCATCTGCCCAAGTCCAGATTGGCAGAAGGAATGGCAAACAGAGCTTGCCTTTCTGATGATGGCTAACCCTGGAAAGACTCGGAGCCAAAGGTCAGAATGAAAACAAGGATGCTGTGAAATCAAATCAGAGGGTCAGAGCTCAGGGCCCTCTTTTCACAGATGAGGAACTGGAGGCTAAGGAAAGGGGGAGGAGATGATGGATACAGTCCATTCCCCACATGAACAGCAGGAGTTGGACTGGAAATTGAGTCCTCTTCTTTCCAATTAGTGATTGCTTGTTTCACCTCACTAGCTGTCATCCAGCAAAACTAGCAAACAAATGGCAGACTTGTTAGGTGGGGTGGAGACCTGGCAAATGAACAGCAGGTTTATTAGCTGAGGTGGTGAGAGGACAGGGAAGCAATGTTTTTGTATTTATAGATGAGGCTGACTCTGATGACATACTCAGTATACCTATGTAAAAAAAGGAGGGCTCTCTATATTGATAGGAGGGAGGCCACTGGGAAGAGGTGACAAGACAGACATTAGGAGAGCTGCCTACTTAATAGATGTGATATTGTATGGGTTTGGGTAGTAATCCTGTCCACAGAATGGCTAGGAAGAACTTTGTACATCAAACACATGAAAAGAGGAAAGTAAATTATCACAAAGTTTTGTGTCTGAGCAGAGAAGGATCTGAAACTATCAGGGTCTCCAGGATAGAATGTCTCTGTGAAATTGCAAATCAGAAGATGTGTGTGGTTTATATCTCAAACCATCTGACCTATAGTTCCTTTCACCTTCTTTCCAAGTCTTCCTGGAGAGAACTGTATTCTCACAGAATTTTTTTCTCACACAGTGAGGGTAGCCATGATGGGGAATTTACACTAAAGTGGCAGTGACTAATGCGTGTTGCTGGAGTGTCTTCAAGATGTAGAATGAGACTGAAGGGGAAGGCCACAATTTGTCACTGAGCAATAGAGCTTGAAGCCCAATACCAGGTACAGGAATCAAATCTGTGGCTAGATTCATAATATACTGAAAATTTTGCAGGTAGGAGCATGTACTGTTCGTACAGGGGACAAAAGTTCAGTTCTCAACACCCTTGTCTTACAACTCATAACCACCTGCAACTCCAACTCCTGGGGCATCCATCATCACTGACCTGTATGTGTGCCTGCCACCATATAGTTACATACACACACACACACACACACACACACACACACACACACACACACACTCATACAAAGAAATATTTTTTAAAAAATCAGTACAAGTATTTGAGAGTTTTACTTTCAAACTCTATGAAAAATTCACTTTTGTAATTTTAGGAGGTCACAGGATGCCAGTGAATTGTAGCTGACAGTCTTTGGGTAAGATGCTTAAATGACTAAAAGTCATAGTTTCTATAGTTATAAAATTATAGAGTTTTATATAGTTATAAAATTAAGAGTTAATCTTATTAGACATCTAAGGACATTTGATAAAAAATATGTGTACAAACTTATGTTCATAAAATTCTGTGCTACCACATACTATATATATATATATATATATATATATATATATATATATATAATCTCTCTCTCTCTACACACACACACACACACACACACACACACACACACACACACACACACATATATATATATACATATATATAATATCCTGTGACATTTGGATACTGAAAATTGCAACTCTTTCCTTAGAACCCACTATATTCATATCTGGAATTTCCTCTCCTAACTCTGTATTTCTCCCAAGGATCAGAACATAGCAGATTTAAATTACTGATTGATAGAGAACATGTCTTGCAAAACCTGTTTATAATGATGGTATACGTTTTATTTTACATCTTGTACAGAGTTTAATATAATTCTTCCTTCATTGTCTCTGTTGCTTGATGTTTCTGCTTTCTCAGGTGTTGTTCAGCTTCTTTTTGATGTGTGTGTATGTGTGTGTGTTGTTGTTGGTGGTGTTATTATTTAAAATTCAGATAACTCCAAAGTTTCTTGCTTTGTAAATACTAGTAATAGTCTACTCTTGAAAATGTGAAGAAAAAATGAAATAGGTTTCTTCATACTGCCTACCTCCTTCCATAGTTGGAGTGGGCTGCTGAAGAGAAGAAAGAAAAGAAACAGCTGTCTGTCCATCTTTTCTGTGTAGGACTTACTGACAACAGCTACTGAATGTGTGGAATCCATAGAAGTACCTAACTGTCCCAAATTCTGAAAATACATTGTCATAGTAGTGGACAGGCTTGCAGGGCTGGGGACACAGTTCAGCTGTTAGAGTACATGCCTAACATCCATGCGGTCATGGTCTTGATTCCTAGCACCTCACAAACTGGATGTGGTATTACATGCACATAATTCCAGAAAATGAGAGGAAGACTGGAAGTTCACAGCTGTTTTTGGTTACATAGTGGGTTCAAGACCACCTTAAGCTACTTGGATCTAATTATTTTAGTGAGGTAACAGAGCTTCTAAGAAAAATGAAAAACATGTTAAACAATGAAGTATCATTCTATAACCTAGAGCTGCATCTAGAAGATGTCTCAGGTGGCTGGCTCCTGTCTGATGGTAAAGACCACAAACTTAAATGTTCATGTCCATGTCAAAGCCCAGTGTTACGAAGGCTACTGAATATTGGAATCTAACTTTAAATCTTTAAAAAGAGAAATGTTTCAATATTTTTCTCAAGATGGTACAGGTAGGACAGTTGACAAATTACTTCCAGCAGGATATTGAAATTACCTAAAGAACATACATGATTCAGTTACTCACATTGGGATATATTTTGTGACTGATAATGTCCAGCATCTATTAATCGTGTGTGAATGACTGAAACCCAATTCATTTATCATTGGTAGAGTTAGAATTGAAAATGAAGTAGATTGTGCTATTATGTGTCAACTATTGTAAATATATTTTCAAGATGCTCGAAACAAATTAGACATGAATTTTTAAAACGAAACAAGATTTGTTAAAAGCGCTTGACTCTTGATATACCTATAAACTATATTATACATATATGTTTGGTTTGTTGGAAGTGCCGAGACAGGAAACTCAGTTTTTTGCTTCATTTTGATCAGTCTTCCTTCTTAACCTGGAGAATTCCCTTCCTCTGTATTCCTGAGAGAACACTCATTTCTGTAGCATCCTACTCTAAGAGCTGCTCTCTACCCTAGGTTTATATTAGAATCACCTACAAGCTCATGGACATTACACATACCTACTCCAGTTGGTGTTTGGTGTAGACATTGACATACCTTAGCAAATTTTTGTTATTCTGATATTTCCAAAGCCTGAGAGCACACACACATGCCACATGTAGGGCTTGATGGAAGAGGTTTTTAAGGTCAGAAAGTCCAGGGACCACTTTCTGATTCAGTTAAAATATATAGATGAGATATTCAAATCTGAGCTGTTAGGAGTATGCTTATTTTCTTTTAAAACCCAATAACAGAGTGAACATTTGTTTACCTTGTTTATGTTAAGGGAATTCCACAGAGAAACCTGGGCCGAGCAGAACAGAGGGAAGAAATATCTTTCCAGAAATTGAGGACTTGAGCTTGTTGAAAATGGTAGTCTTCTTCAGAGCTCAAGATTCTGAACCTATGTTGTCTGTCTCAAGAAAACTCAAAAGGACACCCACTTGATCTTGTTTCATTTCTTTCTTGCCTTTGTGTACCTCTGTCTCCACCTTTCTTACCATTGGAGTCCATTTTGGGTAAAATACATTGACTTCTTTTTGCTACCTCACTTTTGAGTCCTATAAGAAATGTCATTTAATTTTGTTATACAGAACTCAAGTCTCTGTAGCTTGACAAGGATAAGCATGGGGGAGCTAGATGGGCATACATCTATTTTTTCAATGGTTTGGAAGGTTGGATAATCCACTGGGATGGGGGCAGGATTCTAAAATAATTTCTTTCTTTCTTTTTCTTTTTTTTCCCCACTGTGAAACTGCTGATGTTTCAGCTATTTATGAAAATGTCAAGGTTCTGAAAAATAAGTTTTACTCTCTCCTTCTAGCTTAATTAAGCTAATTAAGACTCCATGCATAGGTCAGATGTGACCCTGTTAAGAAAGATAGCTTAAATTTTTTTATAATTTGTCCACAGAAGGAAAAAGAATGCTTTTGTGCAACAGTGCTCTTAGGAAACTACTGTCAACCCTCATTCTCCCTCTGGTTGGAAAAGTAGAAAGCGACATATGTTGCCCCTAATCTTGAGTGACAGTCATTTAGCCAGCAGACATTTGCATGGTCTTTGGAGAATTACAGCACACATTCAACATGCCTGAATCCTTTTCATTTGTCCGTGCACACTTGCAGTGAATTTTAGACCTTGACATGCAGTGTCCTAGAGAAAAAGAGCTGTGACACTCAGAGAAGAATGTCACAGACAGAATGTGGAGAAAACAAATATATGTTACACATATCTTGCACATCCCTATTCTAGACACATGTAAGATATATTTCGAACTCAATACTCTCAAACAGAAGAATGCACTACAGTTACTTGGAGAATTTGTTTAAATGCAGACTAGAGAGAGGTCAATGGGTTAGGGCATCTACTGCTAAGGAAGTGAACCTTAGTTTGCGTCCCACCACCCTCATCAGGTGTGTATAACCTCTTATAACCCAATCTCCAGGGAATCTGATCCCAGTTATGGCTTTCACTGTTACCTTGTCCGCCACCCCCCAATGCAAATAATTTCAAGAAGCTAAGTGTTGGGAGTTATTACCAGTGTCTGATTTATTAGACCTAGAGTTAGGTACAAGTGATTTAATTTCTAACACATCTGAGGAAATACTGACACTGTTGGCTATAGAGCTAAAGAGCATGGTTAGAGAAAGCCTATCTCACTCATCATAGTTTAGATAATAAATAACTTTTAACAACCGAGTTATGATTTTTTAAAATAGTATGTTCTATTGTTGAAATTCACAAGGTGCTTTTTACTTGACTGAAACTTAGCCAGGCTCCTTAGCCCTCTGGGTCCA
Source organism: Rhabdomys pumilio (assembly GCA_030674055.1). Classification (NCBI taxonomy): domain Eukaryota; kingdom Metazoa; phylum Chordata; class Mammalia; order Rodentia; family Muridae; genus Rhabdomys; species Rhabdomys pumilio. Next base: position 14,654,928 of record JANHMN010000008.1, on the reverse strand, counting down.
CCTTGCACCATTTCTTATAAAATACCCTTGTAAGGAGAACCCCTGACAAGTCAGTTTAAGGAGGATGCTCTACCCTCTTTTTCTGGTCATCATCCATCTCTGTTGATGAGATCATTCACTCTCCATCTCTTGGGGATGTCACATCGTCATGGTTTGACCTCAGTAAGCATCCTTTTAGTTTGGGGTACCTTAATTTTGTGACCTCAAGTAATTCTTTGTTCGCAGACTCCACTCCCAACCTCATGGCTCTTAACACCTCTTATCTATGTTATTTGGAGTTCAGCCTAATCTCCTCTCACCCCCATTTCATCTCTACAGTCACTGTTTCTATTATACTAATCCCAAGTATACTTTGTCTTTACTGTGCTTTAAAAGTACTAGGATCTTTCTTTAACCACACATATGCAACTTTATCTACCAATTTATTTAGGCTTGAAAGAAATGTCCCAGTACTATGACCTTAAGTCCCTGGTGATTTTTTTTGTTTTGTTTTTGTTTTTTGTTTTTTGAGGCAGGGTTTCTCTGTGTAGCCCTGACTGTCCTGGAACTCACTCTAGACCAGGCTGGTCTCAAACTCAGAAATCCGCCTGCCTCTGCCTCCCAAGTGCTGGGATTAAAGGCATGCACCATCATTGCCCAGTTTTCCCTGGTGCTTTTTTGTATAGGATCTGAGAATTCTGACCTACATTATATATTACAGGAGAATCAGTCTCACTCCCCTGTGGCAGAACTCAGTTAGATCTGATTGCCAGGTGATGCTAACCTTTGCTAAAGGTCAGTACGCCTGGGAGCAATGCACCCTTCTTTTACTGTGGGTATTTGACAGACCATACCCAAACTTGTACAGAAGTTTTAGAAGAGAAACTCCAGCAAGAGTAGATCTCAAAGATTTTGTTCACCTTCTCCTTGGAAATCTACTTTACCAGGGTATCATTCATATGTAACTGAGAATTTGGTGATATTTTCATTGCTGTTAAAAGTAAACTAATTCACTTCCATTTGCAACTCAGTGTATTTTGAGACTGGACTTTCATGTCTGAGGAATGAAAACCTTGAGTTAAGCTCTTGTCTTAGTTTATCACAACAATAGTGTTATGAACAAGCACTATGCTAAACAGCAACTTGGGAAGGAAAGGATTTATTGCTGCTTGCAATTCACAGGTCACACTTTATCACTTAAGATCGATAGTGTGAACTAAAAGCAAGAACCCAGAGGCAGGAACTGCAGTGGAAACCATGGATGAATGCTACTTACTGGCCTGTTCTGCCTGCTTTCTTTTACTTTCTATGATCACAGGCCCAGAATGACAGCACTCATAGTGGTTAATCAAGGAAATACTACATGGACTTGCTCACAGGCAATCTGGATGAAGAGATTTTTTTTTTCAATTGTCTTCCTGAATAACTCTAGCTGGTGTGAAGCTAACAAATTCCCAACCAGCACAGCATCCCTTACTTGCTGGGTACTTTCAAATATAAGACCTCATTGTATGATGCAAAATTCCCCAGGATGTGGGAAGAACCACGTGTTCATGTTGCCCTGTTGTGGAGGTGAATGAGTCTCAGGCTGAGAAAGTTTCTTTCTTAAACCATGGGCCTATATTAGTATGTAACTAAATAAGATTTGTGCTCACCTCTTTGCTGCTTCAGATTTATTATTTCTCTTTAAATGCTATGCTTCCTATTGGGAGACATAACAGCTATAAAATGGAATTCCATGTAGATTATCATGATTGAGACTGAGATTGGTTAAATATTGGCATGTTTTAATTTTAACGCCGTGTTTCTTGAGTTGTACTTGCTTGTAGGTACTATAATTCATTTTTTTCAATATTTGGGAATAGTTGGAAACAGGTTAGACAGTTGATTTTTCAATCCATGTAGGACATCTTTATCTCTTGCCTAGCTTTTTTGGGGGTGGGGGTTTATTCCTCTCCCTCTGTAAATAGAGAACTGCATAGTCATCAATGATTAGCACTGGAGCTCATTGAAACTTTCGTTAGTTTTCATGATTGAACAACAAAACATTCAAACACCTAAGGATAAGAGGTGAGCACCCAGGAACCAGAGTATATTTAATCCTGGGATTTTATTCTCAGTACTGTTTCTAGGTGGTTGGCTAGAACCCAGGGCTTGACATAGGCAACAAGGAGAGCTCTAACCACTGATCTGTCCCCGTTCACTTATCTCCTTGACATGGAGCCTTAGTTCTGACTCTGTACAAGTTATTCACATTACCTTCTCTCTTCTGCCTCTTTGCCTCATTTGAAGAAAATGGATTTGAATTTGGTTTCGTCTTTTCTTCTCACTTAGATGGCCCACTTATGATTGCAAGTTTCACCTAACCACAGTTACAGGCCATCTCAGCTTTTCTTGGTTTTGTTCACAGTAGGGACTGTGCTATGGAACACCATGTTCTTGACAGTTTTTGCCTGTACCTCTGAACTTCCAGTTAACTTTCCATGCTTCTGCTGGCCAATAACCCTTCCTCGATGAGAAGTGGTCCCTCCCTGATGTTGTTTCTCCTGTCACTTCACCTTCATTTCTCTTCTCATCTTTATTCAACAGTACAGGAAAAAGAGAGAGAGAGGGAGAGAGAGAGAGAGAGAGAGGGAGAGAGAGAGAGAGAGAGAGAGAGAGAGAGAGAGAGAGAGAGAAGATTACAAATAAAACAATTCCCAAATAGTCTCCAGTTCAGACCTTGCTTTCTTTGTCAGTGTACTGCTATGGTCACTTTGAGGTGCAGACAGTTTTTTAAATAATGCAAGGTCCTGCTGTCATTGGGATAGTTGATGAGTATCAAACTAACATGGGACCATGAGGCTCTGATTCAACCTGATTTTTCTATTTTCTATAAAGTCATCAGAGCCAATTACCTTAGAACTTTCAGAGCCTCTTCATGCCTAAGCAGCTTTCAGTACCCTCTACGGGTGGATGCTCTCGACCTGGGGCAAAAGAAACAACAAGCTCTGAATCTAGTCTGTGTAGCTCATGATGGAGCTCTTCTAATATGCAATTGAATATGATTATATCACTGATCCTATGAAACAGATCTTCATGTTCCTGTTTTATAGTCGATGAATAAAAATCAAAAGAGAAAAAAAATTCCATATTTCTCCAGTATTTTGTAGTCACTTTGACAAAAAGGTAAGTGACTGTTACAAGACCTATTGCTGTAAGTGGGGGAGCCAAAAGCCATTGTTTCTTGCCTTCTCATGGCACACGGGGTCACTCAGCCATGCAACTGTCAACTTGCAGTTCTTGTCTTCAGAGATGATGCTCTAGAGCTTCTCCATCGCCCTTTCCTTCCCTTTCACTATTCTGTGAACCTCCCTCAGACTCTTCCATTCTTCCTAGACGCCAAAGCTCAAGAGATTGATGTCTATGATCCCTGCAGAAACTTATCAGCAGCTCAGAATCACCAGGACCTTATCCCAGCAACTGCATGCTGAATCATAAGAGAGAATCCTTTTCAAGATACTGTGGTTCTGAGTATGTACTTCTGTGATGGTGTTAATTGGAGAGATCTTAACAGAATCGCAGGCATATTGGCATAGGTATAGATTTCCTATGTCAGGGTAGTGGAATTCAGGTTAAAATTATTGGCATGGCAGTAAGATTTAAGGAGAGGCAGGGGTTTCAAGCAATCTTTGAGGTCACTCTTGCTCTAAAGAAGGAATCTCCTTCCAAAAGCTTCAGCTCTGACAGAACAAAGGGAAGAGACTGATCTGGATTTAAAACAGAAAGACTCATACCAAGAAGCTTTGTCCTAGTAGAATTAATAATGATACCTTTGGTTTGTACCTTCTGACTAAGCTTCTCCCTTGTTAATGCCCCCTGCAGTCAGACCCCAACTGGGTTATGCGTAATCCCTTTACTCACCTTGTCTGAGGCTCTTGAAATTTTAATAACAAGTGCCCACTGGGGAATAAAATAGTATCTGGTACTATTTTACCAGTTGCTTTGCCTCTGTTGATTATTTTATTTTATTGTATTTTACTTTTTTTTTTTTTTTTTTGGAGACATGGTATCCAGTAGCACAGGCTAGCCTGAACACAGTATGTAGAATTAGATGTCCTTGCACTTCTAATTTTTCTGTCTCCAACTTCTCAAGAGCTGGACCTAAACCTTTAGGCCACCATGTGCCGGGCTGTAGCTCCTGCTTGGGAGTGGGTCCTATTGGGCGGAGTTGTGAATCCTGGGTGTCTGCTGCAGCTCAGGTAGGCAGAAGCGCAGGAATTTGACTGAGTTCACTCCACGTGGTGCCGCTGGGCTGAGGCCGAGCTCCATCCAGGCGTGGAGAGGTCTCAGCCTGAAGTCCAGCGGGGACAGAGCTCCTGAGTGGGTGTCTCTGGGCCTAAACCGCCGACTGGGAGACCAGTGGTCTCTGTCTTTGGGTTCCCAGACACCGCAGGGAGCTGCAGAAAACTGAGATGCAAGGGCATATGGACTGGACTGGCTTGCAGCCAAGAGGGACTAGAGGGAGAGCTCTGGCAGTGTCCCACAGAGTGAGGGATTCTTGGTTACTGGCACTCGCTTGTCTGGGTCACTGGCTCAGCTCAGCTAGCTTGCTTGGGTTGGTGGGCCTCTGTGGCGGGAACATAGAGAAGACTTCTTGCAGGAGATTAAGCAGTGGCTCAGTAGTCAAAGGCCTTCTCCACAGTTCCTCACTGTGAGGGGCCCCAAAGACATGAGGAAGTCCATGGTTTTAAAAGATTTATTGTCATGGCGGAAAGTGGATCAGCTGTACCCCCACTCCCCATTTCTCAGGGCAGACCAGAGTTAAATAGGAAAGAAGGAGGGAGGAGGGGCTGGGAAAGAATGCTTAATTGGCTATGCCCTCTGGCCTTTAGGTATCTCATTAATTTGGAGATCTCTCGAGGCCCTGAGGCCTTTAGTCATGCCATCTACCTGTGGAGGGGCTGGTAGGAGCATTGCCCTACATGACTGAAAGGTGCTGATCAATGGAAGTCTTTGGCTATGTGTTAGGAGCGTGGAAGCTTGGGAGTGTGGTGAAATGTATGCTGTCCCTTGCAGGGTCTCCGGTCATCTCTAGCCAGTGCTCCACCAAAAACCAAGCTATCCTTTCACAGTCCCACAACCATGTCAGGTTCAGGTATTTGTTTTAAAGACTTTCCAAACATTAGTCAATTTATTCAACCAAAGATGATACTAGTGTAAACTATCACAGACCTGCAGGGGAAGGAACAGAGACATTAATTAGATTATCTCAGCTCAGCTGACCAGGAAGTAGCAAAACTAGTAGCAAAACTAGTATCATCCATAAGTACATTCTTGTTGCAGAGCCCAGTTCTCTGACTGTTTTTATCAATATTGTTCTCAAATTTCTTCTACATCTCCTCACATTCACTCATTCCACTGCCTCAATTTTGTTTAAATATCTGTATCTTCATCCAACCTGCTCAACTTCAAAGTTATTTACTGTTGATTTTGAAGTTTTCCGTGTTCCCCTCCACCACCACTTTTTTGTTTTTACTTTTTTGGAAATTTCATATGCATTCTGTACTACATCACATCTGCTTCCTTCTCTCCTCTGTCCAGTTTCTTACATGTTCAACCTTACTCCCTTTCAAATTTGTGATCTTGAGTCCATTTAGTGTTGAGTGATTGTGTGTTAAGAGTTGACCATTAAGGATCAGATAAGAGATCAGGAATCTCATACCTGGAAAATAGTGATTCTCCCTTTTCTAGCAGCCATTAATTGTCTCTTGCCCTAGAGGTAGGGCGTTATGAGATCTCTCCATACATGTTGGCATGCCAGCTAATGTCATTGTGTTGGTTCAAGAGACTCCTGATACAATAAAGGTTATTCCTATTGTCCTTGAACACTTCCCACAAATTTGGGACATGGGACTTAGAGGAGCCAAGCTTGATGTGACCAGTAAGCTCTGTTCCTGAGGATGAGCTCCCATAGTATACATGCTACTATGTAAGCTGCCAAACAAAAAGAGCAATGCATAGTTCTTCCCAGCTATAGTGCTTCTCAACCACAACAATTATCAGTATGACAAAATATCCCTAAGGGTGCAAAAATGATGCTTACATCTTGGAGGAAGCCAATAACCATTTAATTGGACTTAAGACCTCAGTAGAAGAGAACTAAAGACTAGTACTGCAAATCAAGCTGATTATTGATGGCTTGTGAGATCACTGACCCTGGTGAGGAGGCCATAGATGTACTCCTGCCACTTTCATAAACCATTATAATTCCAAACTGCATTCTAAGTACTTATCTTTTGATCCATAGGTAAGTGTAGCTCTTACCCCTTTTTGAAGAATTTTCTTTTTGCAGGAAAAGGAGAGTGTCTTCACAGCAGTTTGTGTTCTCTATATTCTTTGCTAGGGATTCTGTTGGGAAAAGTCAAATAAGCTCTCAGCTGTGTTCTGATTGAATCAGTACATCTTTTTAGCTTCCCTTCTCTATAGTGGCATACACATGATGAGCCCATCATGTCAAGTAAATAGGTATATGTTGTGGTTGAGGGGAATGCTGTTAACATATTTGCTCTCAAACACTCCCTCAAATTATGGATCATAATATTTACTGCATTGTCCAAATGAAACAAGCACCCAGTTGGTATTTATTGATGTAATTCCCTCCTACTATTTTACAAGTCATAAACCCATTATGGAAGGAAGGCTGGGTGACAGAGGTATAAATTACCATAGACTGAAGAAAATTAGCATGTACTGAGAATAAGCAGGTGTCTGCTTAGGGACCTGGAAAGCCCTGAGAAAGATGAGGAAGTCTCCCATTCTTTTCAACCACTACTCCAAAGCTTTCAGCAAGCTGAGGCATTTGGATGTCAAAACAGCCTCTCACTGAGGCCAGTTCCAATAATGAAAAAAAGGCCATTCTCAACTCCTGTGAGCCCTCCCTTCTTCCTTTCTTAACTTTTGCTTTTTCAACAGAGGACTCAAAAAGATGTTAAGCTAAGTAATTTTATTTTTATAATTTAATTTTCATTTTATGGTGCAATTGGAATGAGCTCTTCATTTATTTGTTTAATAATCCCAAGCTTTCTCTAATATCTTCCAGAATTTTATATTCTCTTCCAAGGTGGCATCCTTTCTTTTTAATCTAAAAGCAAAGCCAGCATCCTTCTAGTATAAAATAGTAATGTATCTCATGTGGTTGGTTACATAATGATAGCTTTCAGTCATTCACAAGGCCACGTGTTCCATGTCCCAACCTTCTTCATCTTTTTGTGTATTTTTCTTCTTTTTTGCTTCTGCTTGCCCCTTTCCTGCACAAGTATAATAAGAAAACAACTTCTTATATGGCCTTTCTCTGTACTTTGTATTGTAATGGTCGCATTTCTGTTGTAATATTGATTTGGAAAACCCATTGCATGCCAGTGTATAACGGAAATCTGAATCTTGCTGGAGGGAGTTATTTCATCTTTATTGAGGTGATTTACAGAGAGCTTTCTACTCAAATGAAATGCTCAGAAAGGAAGGGAGGGGACATGCCCTGCAACCAAATCATGCCTGATTCTCAAGCAGCCAGCCTTAGGAACGCAGATTCTATTACCATCCCAAGCTTTCATTTCTCTCTTCCTTCATTTTCTGAATGAATGATGTGAGTCACTGCATTTTACATTAGGCAGTGTTCATAAAAATGTTTATGAAAGTTACAGGTGACCTTGGAAAGTCTGTTTCTTTCATATGACAAGCAATTTAGAACACATCAAATAAGCATCTATTTTATGATATTTATATTAACCTTTAAGAATTTCCTAAATGTATATAATATATATTCATCATATTTGCCTCCATTCCCCCATGATTCACTTCCTTATTCTTCTCATAATCATTTTCTTATTTTTTTCTATAACCCATAGAGTCTAGTTTGTACTGCCTGTATACTTGTAAGTTTGGGATCATCTGCTGGAGCATAGTCATAACAATCAGGTGCTATGCCCTTAAAAAAATGACTCTCCTTCCCCATGCAGGCTATAACTGTCCATAAGTCTTTAGAGGTGAGGATTTCTGAGCAGTTCCCCTTTCGTGCTAGAATGTCAACTAACACGAACATAGGCAACTATAGTTCCTATGAATTCATTATTCTGTCACATCTAGAAGACACTGTTTTACCTTGGTCTTCCCTAATTTTTTGCTCTTACAATCTTACTGCCCTGTATTATTTTATAGTCTCCAAGTGTTGAGGGGGAATGGATGTGATATAAATGGTTCATTTAAGGCCTGGTTAGCTGCTGTCTTCTAAACAAAACAGCTCCCCTGATAGGGTCTGAAAGCCCCACTAGTGTTTGGGTGCAGAAAGATGAATTTACAGGGCAGTTTGGCACTATGTTCATGAAGCACAATAATAATAGTAGGTTAACCTTTGGAGTCTGTGAATTTGCTAACCAGTGGGTTCTTTGCCAGCTTAACAGCAAGAGATATGGATTTCTTCCTGTGTAGTAGGCATTCAATTCAATCAGGAAGTGGTTACTTACCCTATAACACCCATGCCACAAGTACACCTACGTACATATCATGTCAGGCCAATCATGTTTTAATGAATAGCTAAGTAAGTCTATTTATGATTTTCCTCCCCTACCAGTATGTATAGCATTTCCTGGTATCACAGAACCAAATTATCACGGTGGAAGATTCTATGACAGCCTTTTAAATAAAAAGGAGGGAATAGGGGTTTACAACATTTAGTTTTGCTAGAGAAAAAAATATTTTTAATTTTTTGTTTATTATTTATAACATAGCCATTGTCTTTTTCTACTGTTTGTCTACATAGTGTTTGAAAACTCCCATTTTAGCTTCTAATGTTCATCTACAGGTGAAGAATAAACATTTGATTGATACATGAAAAGTGTTCTAGTTCCCACAGCTTTTGTGAGTTCAGCCAGGATGTTATTTCTATTTGATGCTATCTTTTTTTTGGGTCCCAGCAGGATTCTGTCCAAGAACTCAATGAAAGGAAAATGATATACTTACGATTCCTTGAGGCAGGATGTATTTTGAATAGGAAGATGGGTACATTTAATAAAGAGAAGAAAATGCTTTATTTCTCTCCTAACAACTTGTCAGCAAAAGTTTTCTAAGCAGGTGGCATCTGTGAGCTATACTGTTTATGTATAATCCCATCCTTTAAAACTATGGACAGGAAAGATTAGATGTCATATATAGTATCGGCTTACTTTGGAACCATTACCTGTGGAATGGTTTGCATTAAGAATGTTTTGCATTAAGGTCAGCTTTGCATTAAGAAACACCTTGGATCAGTAAGATGGCTCAGCAGGCCAAGTTACTTGCTTCCAAGCCTTAGGATCTCACTTTAATTCCTGGGTTGCACATGGTGGATGAAGGTAAGTGAATTCCTCAAGTTGTCCTCTGATTTCCACATAGGATTTTCAGAAGTTGTTTCTCTCACTCTTTGTGGAATCTGGGAATAGAAATCATGATGTCAGCTTGGTGACAAGCGCCTTTGTCCACTGAGCCATTTCTCTGGCCCTCAAATTATTTGAATTACTGTTTTTATCCCTGCAAAATGCCTATGTTGTAACTTGTTCCCAGTACAGTAGTATTAAATAGGTTGGGCCACTAGAAGATTGTGAAGCTATGAGAGTAAGAGGAGTCGTGCTATTATAAAACAAGCACAAGGAAGTGTGTTTGCCCCATCCACCAAGTAAGGATGTAGTAGAGGTGCCATCGTGAATGAGAGGATGGCCATCATCCTGTTACTTCCTATCAATATCCTACTGGGATTCCAGAGAGGGTTTGTTCCTATTGGGATTCCAGAGAGGGTTTGTTCCTATTGGGATTCCAGAGAGGATTTGCTTTTCCATCAGTTAAAAAAGTAAAGAGCAGGAAAATAATCTGAGACAAAGCAGGTGGTAACACGTAACAAATTTTATTACAAATGAGGAAGCAGAATGAGAGATGGAGGGAAGGAGAGAGAGAGAGAGAGAGAGAGAGAGAGAGAGAGAGAGAGAGAGAG
>JANHMN010000008.1:14634573-14644939 GCA_030674055.1 Rhabdomys pumilio | reverse complement strand
GAGAGAGAGAGAGAGAGAGAGAGAGAGAGAGAGAGAGAGAGAGAGAGAGGAAAAGCATGCACAGAAAGGAAGACTCCAGGTGAGTAAAGCAGGGTCATGACTGGAATCTACTTTTTCTCTAGAGGGTTAGGAGGATTTGATGTTTTCAGTGATATGTGGCAGGTCTGATTCCCCTAATTTTGGGTTGGTTACTTTATTGAAAGTGGCACTGATAGTCTCAGAGCTTCAGGTAAAAATGTTGACAATCAACCTGGTTGGTCCACCTGGTTGTTTCCTCAGGTCAGGAGAAGGAAGTAGAAGCCAGACAAATGACATCTTTATTACTTGTCTGTCGTTCCCTTCCCTCTAGTTCTGCCTATCAGGGGTTTATCTAACTCCTAGTCCTTCATTATAACCTATACCATAGACTTATGTATGACCCTTCAAATTCCTGTGTTTAATGTACACTTTATATGTTGTTTATAAGAGATACTGCTTTCTTATTGTAGACCTGGTGGAGACTTTGGTACATATATATTGGGATACATTCATCAAAGTAAGTGTTGGATTCCCCCAAAGAAGGATTTACATTTTTCCCAATCACATTCAATCACAGTATTCTTCGAAATCTTTCTAAGAGTTGCTGGAAACTTGTGGGATATTCTTTTGAGTAGTCTGTTAGTGTAATGTTATGTTGTGTGTGTGTGTGTGTGTGTGTGTGTGTGTGTGTGTGTGTGTAAACTGCACATCTGTTGTCTTTACCACTCTCCATCTTATTACCTAGAGCTTGTTTTAGCTAGATTGGCAGACAACATGTCCAACTGATCCTCCTGCCTCTGCCTCTCCTTTGAAGTTATAGATGCCTACAGTCAAATGCAGCTTTTACTTAGTTGCTGAGAATGCAAACTGAGAAATCTCTATAAACATATACTCATATTTTGAATGTGGATTTAGCTTCTGGAAAATCCAAGGGTTCTCATAAGCAAAGTATCCTAAGTAAATGTGAGACCAGTGGAATTTGGTGAACAAAAACAAAAAATCTGGGCTCTGTTTGTAAACAAAGCCCTGTGAAATACACCTTTATCAATGCTTACAAACATGAGAATGAGTCTTGTGCACATTTTATGGCCATGAATAATTTTTGTTTCTTTTTTAATTAATATGTTGCTCCTTTCTTGGTGCCCCCTCACAGAGGTCTTCCCCTCCTGCCTGTTTTGCCTCTGAGAGAGTACCCACTTACCACTTACCCAGCCTCTCTGGAGCATCAAGTTTCTATAGGATGAGGTGCATCCTCTCCCACTGAGCACAGACAAGGCAGGCCGCTGCTACATATGTGTATAGCCATAAATTTTACTCAATCATACGTTGTTTTTACGACCACAGCTTGTTTTAATAGGTTTTCAGGGCTCAGTACCACATGGAGTGAGTTTAGTGTCTCAACTATTACTATGGATGTGAGAATCTATGGTAAGTGATCAGCTCAAGATGAGTGGCTTTGACCATTACAGAAAATGATGGCCATTATAATAAGTGACACTCAGTTTTAACATTTTAACATGTGACTTCCTTTTTATAAGCTTTCCCTCTCCATATCCCCCATCAAAATACAATGCTAGACAAAATGAGAGCTAAATTTTCCAGTTCTACTCTCTACTGACTCAGCAGAAATTTGAATGTAGGAGGGTCATGAGAGTTAGGCATCACCGACTGGGTGGTCATCAATATGGAGGTCATGCTGGCTAGAAGGACTGTGATGACAAGAAAGAGTTTTGGTTTCCTCCTCCAGTTTACCTTAGAGAAGCCCATTGCTCTTTCTTTTCTTCTTTTTCTCTGCATGTATATATGGGTAATATATTTGCATGTGTGTACAGTTATTTGTATGTGTATGTGCACATAAATGATTTAAAAATATTGATTATATATTTGATTTGATTTCCTAAACAGAATAAATAATAAAAGAGAGTGGCTAAAAGTAGAGTATTAGTGGAATGACTTTTTTTTAAAATCATCTATTTATAAATAAACCAATACAATTAGAAAATACCCAGAACTTGAAGAATAAAAGGAAGTCTAAGGGTACAAATCATGAGGTTTTAGGAAGGGAACCACAGTGACACTATGGCAGCAATAGAAGCATCATGAAGATCACATGTATGCAGTGCACATGTTTGAAGTGATTGAAGCCCCCTTGCAGTCAGCATCCCTAGATGATGGAGATAAGATCAGAGAGAAGTCACAAGAAAGATATCACATTTCTCTTTTTGGTCTCTGGTACTGTACTCCTGCAGCTATTGGTGTTGGAGGAAAGATCGCTGCATTCAAAGCCTGAAGGAGGAAACAACACTCCACTGTTCCTCTGAGTGTTCACTGTCAAATCCAGAAGGAAAAAAAGCTAGGTTTCTGCAAACTTAGGTTTAGATGTGCTAAACTAAAACTTCAATCAAACAGGTACCTGATTCTCATGTGGATTCTTGGAGATATATCTTCTTTCTCCTTGGGAGAGAAAGAGAGAAATGTGTTGTGTTTATTACAGAATAGAATGTCAAGTGAAGGAACTTTTTCTGGAGGTAAGGTATTACACTCCAGTCTGGACTAGGAAGGATCTTACTATGTAACCCAGGAAGCATCAGTTTTGCAGTCTTCCTATGATTGGCTTTTGAATGCTATATATGCATATATGTGTAGCACTTATTTTTACTTTTAAAAAAGTTGTTTGCTTGTTTTTTTCTCTAAAGAGGCAGGGGAATCAATACATGGAATACTTTAGAGGAACTTGCCTCCCAATACCTACACAGAGCCTAAACATGTACATGATTAGAAAATGTGCGTATTAAAATGGTCACATTTTTTTTTTTAAGAAGAAAACATATTGTTACTGGGGCTGTTACCTCAATGGTACAGTCTTTGACCAACATGCAGTACTGGATTTAATCTCCATCTGGGCCTCCTCCCCAGCTGTTTTCTTTGTGGAGATGAAAAGTATTGACACAGCATGTAGTGTTGCCAGTGACATGGTTTGCTTTTGTTCACGTTTGAGTTTTGTCCCTCACCCTAACACTTAGGATCTTCCTCATGTTGTCAGAATGTTAGGAGAGATCCGAAGGAAAAGACAGAAGTTGGAGTTCAAATCCCATTGCAGGGTTCAATATCTGAAGATCTGTACCTTCCACCCATCATCCTATCGCTAAGACATCACCATGGATACCATTCATAACAAAACAACAAACCAGGTGCCTCTGTGTGCACTGCAAATGGCAAAGGGTGGGTGATACTTGAGCTTGCCTCCTACTTTTGACTTTATACTAGACATATGTAGACATATACATAGACATATACTTCAGATTGAACCATTTTTTTTTCAGTGCTCATTGTTAACCAGTAAAAGACAAAATCCTTAGAGTATGTAGATGAGGACTGAATATCAAACCAATCGCTGCTGCCTCTGCTCTTTGTTTGAATTCCCAGAGTTGCCATGAATTCCCTGTTATTTAGGGTAAATGCCAACAGAGGACAGGCTCATTAGGTAGTATTTAGAAATGTTGATAGGAAATTAAATTTGCAAAACTGGAGGAAAACCATGGGAAAGTGTCTGTGTGGATGGATAAATGCAAGGAGATTGAAGATTGAGGTGTTTTTGTTATTTTGGTTTTTGTTTTCTTGTAGTACTCTTCTCTTGAGATGGAGAACTGAAGCACACATCCTTGCTACTTATCAGGTCTCGCACCTAAATGACTTGGAGTAAAATCGGCATTCTTAAGACCAAAACATTTCTTCATAATCTGTGGTTTCAGACACTGAGCTTAAATCCATGAAACATCTCTGTGAGATGGGTTTTGCCTAGCGGAAGCCTCGTGTCTGTTCGTTTGCAGTTTTGAGAGCTGTTCAGATTTTTGTGATGTGAAGATTACAGTATAGTGATACAGTTTGCCAAATCAGTGTGAAAAACCTTGATCAAATAAATAGATTATGTTATTCATGATTGCTATGCTGTTAAGAACAAATACATGGGCCAATGAATAGAAAGACCAGCAGCATGTAAGCATGAGAAAATAAACTGATGGCTTTGCATTTTTATTTAGCAAAAATTGAAGGATTTCAGGATTTTTCTGCCTTTTCATTTTATTTTCTTGACCAATATCTGTGAATAAACATAATACATATAATATTTATGCACATATATTCATATATTATTATATGTAAACAAATATGTATTATTATGCATGTATGCTATAGGACTTGCATGTTTAATTTTAAAAATGAGAAGCAGCAGAAATGAGAAAGTCTAAATAGACAAAATTTGCTGGTAAAATCTAAGAGTCACATGTCTTGGTTTATTCTTTTTCATAAGAAAAGGACTGAAAGTGTTTTAAAGATTTACTTTTAGTTTTATGTGTGTATATGTGTGCCCATGTGTACGTCATCTATTTCTGGGGGCCTATGTAGAAAAGTGGAGTGTTTTGATCTCCTGGAGCTTCAGTTACAGGTAGTTATGAATCTCTTCATGCCTAACCTCAGAGCTGGAAAGCAAACTCAGGTCTTGTGAAAGGACAGCAAGTTCCCTTTACCACTGAGACATCTCACAAATCCCAAGACTAGAGCTCAAAACAAAAAAACAAAAACTAAAACTAAAAAACAGATTCAAAGCAAAGCAATGGAAGCGGAAACTGTTGTGTGGGCATCAGGAAACCTGGTGCGTTTCCAGCCAAAATATATGAAGCCTTCCTTGTAAAGAGAACTGGACACTTTCAGAGTCAACCCAGGATTCTGTTTTCTCTTTGATTTCATATAGATTTCCAGAGTTGTACTAAGAAAAAAACAATACTCGAGTCTCTCAATGGTCTAGTCTTCTAGGTGATGTTTCCAAATGTAAGCCTCTGGTGAATAACATAATCCCTGTTAAGGAATTGTGTAGTAGTCTAATACACTGAAGGAATCTCTCTCTCTCTCTCTGTCTCTGTCTCTCTCTCTCTCTCTCTTTCTTTTTCTCTCTCATAAACATGCTTGTGAAAGTAGAAGAGAAAGCAGAAGAGAGTGTCTAGGAGAAAGACAAAGACCAGCAAGAGTTGGTATTGATAGAAAGAATGGGTGAATATGATCACAGTACATTGTATACACATATGGAGTTGTCAAGAAAATAGATCATTTTTCCACAGGAGATTATTTCACATCTAAACCATTTCTGGGCATTGGGAAATTTATAAGTTATTTTAGCTTCTCATTCACTCCTTTACATTCTTTTATTTATAACAAGTGACAGTCTGGTTGCCTGAATATAGGACAAGTCTGCTCTCAGACAGGTTGACTGATGGTGCCACAGTACATCCCTCTTCTCCTCCTTATTCCTGGCCTCAGACATAGGAACAAATCCTCCTCAGAAATGACAGGTATTTTATGGAGCAGGAAAGAGTATGCTCTTCCAAAAATGCAATACAATTAATTATATGTTTTTCACATGCTTAGCTATGGACAGTAGACTTGTGATCTGTGCTTGTTCGAGAAGAAAATTACTGGATCCCAACAGCTATGCTATCAGAATCCATAAGATGATTATGTCTTAATTTTGGAGTGAAATGAAGAGATTCTTTTCCACTGCCAGGTTAAAAAAAAAAAAACCGAGTTACTTTTCTGTCACACCCACACATACACTGATCCCTGTTTTGATAGAATAATTGTTATTTAGAGATGGGCAGGTTGGGTGGTAAAACGACTAGCCTCATCTTTAGAGCTATCAGTCTCAGTCTGACAAATCAAAAGGCGGATATTTTAATAGAGGCTTAAGAAACAGAGAGTTGTTCCAAAAAAAGCGAGACATAACCAAGCATGACTGTGGGCTTCTCAAGAAAGAGTAACAAATAATTGTCTTAGTATTAGTCATATATAGTATTTTAGTGACTCTTGATTTACATCTCAAAAGGTTGCTAATAAATCTCCCTCCATCCAATTTCTCTCTTTTTTTTAATGGGATAAGTCAGGTGTCTCTGGAGATGCCTCTTTGAATTATAATCTGATAGAACTGAAATCACAAGTCACAAGGGTTACACAAGGGGAAACCGGGGTTTACGGAGAGGTCCCCAGGATTGCATCTAGGAGGGCAGTAGTTGTAAGCAGTCCCTAATTGAGCTGGAAGGCGTGCTTTTGTGGTGAGTCTTCAATTGGATTCGAAGGTCAGACGCTCTTGACCCTTCTCATGTCCCCAGATGTTTCCTGCCTTCCTCTCCTGCTTAGAGGGCACTTTGATGAAGGGTTTATGAAAAATAAATGGGAAATTCTACACCAAGGAATTCATGGAAGTTCACATCCATAAAAGAGAATTTTTTTTCCTGTTCTTTTCTTTTTTGAAATTTAATTTGATTACAACATTTCTCTCTTTACCTTAATCTCTCTAGACGCTCCTATACCTCTCCCCGTTGTCCTTCAAATTCACAGCCTCTTTTTTCTAATTTTACTAATTGTTATTGTCTGCATATAAGTATATGTATATAGTATATACTCTTAAATACAATAGGTTCAGTCTGCTACTTTTATGTATGTTTTCAAGGGTGACCATTTGGTACTAGAAAACCAATTTGTATGTTCATCCCTGGGGAAGGCTACCTCCTCTCCCACCAGCTTTTCTTGGTTGTCTGTATGTCTTTTTATAGTGAGGCCTCATGCTATGTGGAGATAATTTTTTTTTTTGTAGTGAACTTAGTCGCCCTTTGTGCTGTCTCTAATTTTTTTTCCAGGTAAAAGTGCAATGTTCACCCAAGCCACTAATTAGTTGAAAACTAAGCTTCATTAGGTCACTTGCTCATTTCCTTTTTATTACTAATTTACCTTGATTTAGATAAAATGCCAAATTATATTCGAACAGGCTGCAAGAACAGCAGCTAAATTAACGCAAGAGAGCGGTTTCCATGTGGGCATTATCTTTCTCCCTTTATGCTTCCTATAATGAAGTCATGCTTAAATGTCAGATGCAAGAGAAACCAAGGGATAAATACATCACTAACACATTTCTTGGGGAATCATATCTGCTCTTCCTTTCAATCGGGAGAGAGAGAGGTAGGGAGGAAGGGAGGAAGGGAGGGAAGAAGGGAGAAAGGGAGGGAGAATGAATAAAAACAAGTAAATCATTTTGTTAGTAACTTCAAAGTTTGACAGAAGTTCAAGGCTCAACATGTAGCTTGTATTTCTATTAAGAATGTGTATTTAAACCATTTCCTAACCACTCCAATAATAGTATATCATGCTAGGTATTCTGATTGCTTGGAAAAGAGACTTGACTGAGTTTGAAAGGATGTTAAGCTTGACCTTCCTGTCACACATACTATTTAAAAGTCCTAAGAGTTTGAGTTTTCCTCTTCTACTTCCTATCAGGGAGAAAGTTATCTTTCAGATGGACTTAGTACAGTTGCCTAACAGTAATAAGTATAATGTTATGAGCTTTGTTCATAGCCTCCATGCATCAAGGACTATAATTATAGACCTGGGTTTAAAAGAACTGTTAATCTTGCAGTTATACAACAGAACTCAAATGAAATAAGGGAGGGGAAAAAAGTACAATACATGTCCTTATGCTTTCAGAGACACAGGGAAGAAAAACAGCAATCTTTGTTGGCAAGTAACAACTGTTATTTCTGAAGTCTACACCAGATAGGAAACCAAGTTTACATAGCAGTTTTGGGGATACTCTCCCGTCTTAGTTGTTTTTCCTGTTGCTATGCTAAAATACTCTGTCAAACACAACATCAGAAAGAATGGTGTTATTTTCACTCAGGATCTGAGGGTATAGTCCATGATGGTAGGGAAATGCTATTGGCAGGAGACTGACAGTCAGGCAGCAGAGAAGAGTGAGGCTGAGACTGTGTCTCCTTTTATGTACCCTGTACCCAAGCCTAGAGAAAGATACTATTGACTTTTAAAGTGAATCTTCCTCCTAGATTAATCTTTTGGAGAAAATACTTTACATGTATAGTAGAGGCTAACCTAATCTAGACAGTCCCTCACGGGTGTTCCTAGATGCTAATCTAATTTAGAAAATCCCTCACAGGTATGCCCAGAGGTTAATCTAATCTAGATAGGCCTTCACTGGTGTGCAGAGAGGCTTGTCTCATGGGCTATTTTATATTCTGCTAAAATAATGATCAACACTAGTGGTAACACTAGTTAGCATAAGAAGTAGATTTGGGGTGTAAGAGAAGGGTCAGTGTATGCAAAATTGCTGGCAGCAGAAGGCTGAGAGCCTGAATTCTGTCCCAGGTAAAAAGCCACATGTAGCGGTACAAGTTTATAATCTCAGCACTCCTATAGTGAAATGATAGGCTGCCACAAGAGAATCATCCCAATTCTTGTGGTCCAAGTAGCCTGGAGTGCACAGTTTGGTGCGAGATCCACTTTTTTTCAGAAAGCAGAAGGTGAAAACTGGCTCCTAAGAGTTACCCCCTTGGCGTCTCTATGCATATCAGGGCACTCATATATACATATCATCCATGAATACTCATACACAAACACACAAATAACTAAAAAGAATTAGAATCATTAGACAGGAAATATAAACATGCAAAACCAACAGATATGAAATTCTTGAACTTTAATCTAAAAGAGTGATATCATTTAGAAATGGAAGCAATTTACTTTCATTTTAACTAATCAGTTCCAACTGTTTTCTTGCCTTTTCTTGCTGGGATCAAAATCAGGGCCCCACACAATAACGTTATCCATCATTAAGCCAAATTTTCACCTGAGCCTGCATTTTGTTTTTAATCTCTCTCTCTCTCTCTCTCTCTCTCTCTCTCTCTCTCTCTCTCTCTTTCTCTCCCTCTCCCTTTTCCTCTATCCCTCTCCCTCTCCCTCTCTCTCAGAGAGGAACACATGTAGCATGGTGCCAGTGTGGACATCTGAGAACCACTTTCAGGAGCTGCAGGTCCCTGGGATGGAACTCAGGTGCCTTGCTATCAGGCAACTGTACTTACTAAGTCATCTCACAACCCCATGAGGCAGCAGTTTTAACTGGAAACACTTCAAAACCTCAGTGTGTGGGTATGGGCTTCTTGTCAGTGAGGAAGCTAGCACTCTGGAAAATCTCTTTGTGTACACATGCTAATTCATTTCCTGGTGGGCTCCAGGGTATGTGTGGGGCGACTGAAAAAGAAATATTTGAAGCAGGGTCAGCTAACTATTTAAGGGACCGTTGTAAATATTTCAGGCATTGTGGGCCAGACAGTTGCTGTCACAGCTACTTAACTTTGCCATTGTAGTATAGAAACAGCTATGGACAATGGCTCAATGAATAAGAATGGCTGTTTTCCAAGAAATCTCTGTTTAAGAAAGAAGGACAGCTCTGATCCATGGCTGCAGTTTGCTAACCCTTCAACTAGACGATTGGCTGCTGGTCTACCCACTGGCAGCAGTGGCCGCATTCAGCTAGAAGATGTATTGTTTTGTTTTAAATCCTATGTTGTTGGTATGCAGGATGGTTTTATTCCTTATTCATTAATGGTGATTTTTGCATATAAGTCAGGTGAGTTTTACATGCAAATATAGAATCTGATATCTGAAAACCCTACTGAAATCTGTCACCTTACCACCACGGCATTGTGTCCCACTGAATAGGCCTTTGCTTCTTTGGTCTGCGTGACTCTCTCATACTCATGGTTCCCTTGAGACTACCAGGACTCTGGGTTGACTGATCTCATTTATGGAATCTGTTCTCTACTTGAACTTGACTTTACAAGTACATTATATGTCCCCTTTTTACTCTCTACCCCCAAAGGGTTTCCTGGGTTGCTTTGTGGAGTCTGAAGGCCAGTAGTATTTGTCACATGTATAGAGCTGGACCATACTGGAATGAAGAGAGGGTGAGAGCTTGACTATAGAAGTAATGAGCCAGAAAGCACACTCATTCCATACACCCATTCTCCACAGAATCTCACAGATCCCATGATTCTCCCCTCACCCCTTCTTTTCTACTCTCAAGCAAAAGACCATACAGAGGTATTTGTTTGTCCACCTGGGGTCATGTATACATGTGGTGTGTTATGGGTATACACGTGATGTAAAAATGCAGCCTTCACCTCAAAGGGAATAAAAGTTCTTTCTGGTACCAAATGTGAGTAGTGCTAGCCCATGAACAAAGCAGCAGGTTATCCCAAATAATACGGTAGTTGTTTGGTGAAATTTGTATAGTAACAAAAGTGTCTAAAGGAATATAGCTTTGCAATTCATTGGGTGAAATACCAGGTAGAACAGTTCCACGAAAGCAGGAAATGTCTCTGCATTTTCCTCAATTGTTGACTGAAGGCATTGTTAGCTTTTGGAGTAGATTCCTGCCAAGAATATAATATGTTTTCAAGGGTGTGTGTGTGTGTGTGTGTGTGTGTGTGTGTGTGTGTGTGTGTGTGTGTGT
>JANHMN010000008.1:14617480-14634563 GCA_030674055.1 Rhabdomys pumilio | reverse complement strand
TGTGTGTGTGTGTGTGTGTGTGTGTGTGTGTGTGTGTGTGTGTGTGTTTGTGTATGTATGTGTATGTGTTTAGGTCAGAAGACAGCCTGAGAAAGTCAGTTCTTTCCTACCATGTGAGTCTTGGGAACCAAACTCCTGTTGTCAGTCATAAGGGCATCACATTTACTCACTGAACTGTCTACTGGCTCCATTTTTAAAGTTTTGATAGCCATAAGGTAGGTAAGTCAGACATAGTGGTGGACAATGGATGGCTTTCGATGAAACTAAGAATAGCTTAAGATACATTGGCTCTGATCTGCAACTTTTAAATTACTCATAATCATGAACTTTGGTCATTTTCCAGGTAGAATCTTTAACACAAGTGAAAAGTTTCTTTTCATAAGGGGTTGGGGACTTTATTTCATAGTCAATATGTCATCTTTATGACCATCACCAGGCATTTGTGGAAACCTGAAATGTCAACCCTTGTTAAAGGTCATTGGAGCCTCCAAAAGGTTGTGACTCCCAGATTGAGAACAACTAACCTACAGGATCAGGTTGTTTTCTGGTGCTGACTTAGCTAACAACTCACAAGGACACATTCATTCCTTGGCCCTGATATGTTTTTTTTTTTTTTTTTTTTGTCTTGTTTTGTTTTCTTACTATCCCATGCCTTCTGAGAGCAGCATTATCTACCTGTACATGTGACCTATATTCAAACCTTAATTAAATTTCTGTAAGCTTATACGATAGTAAGTTTCCATGCAGTTTTTTCCTATATCCTTAACTTTGGCTCCTCTTCCATCTCGTACTCCTCTACCTTCTCGAATCTTTCTCTCTGTGTAAGCCTTTTAGACAGGATTTTACTATGCAGCCCAGGTTGTCCTCGAATTCATTGCAGTCCTTCTACCTCAGATCCTTGAATTTTCGAGTTACAACCACGAGCCACTAACCCCAGCTAAATACAGTTTTAATGTTAAACAATAAATATGGAATTTCTTATCTTATAATAACGTAAATGTTTAAAATATAGAGGCCTAAAGATTTAAAAATGACCTACCTATGAACAATTGTTTAAAATGATTGTACAGGGTTTTTCAGTAGCATAATTAATAACTATGTGTGTATCCATGAGTTTCCCTCAGAAATTTCAAATATACAAGAAACATATATGCAAGCTTTCATCTTGTTTTTATCCATTTCAAATTAGCTTTTGTGAAATCATCTGGGAAATTTTACCAGAATACATGGTTTTTCTAAGTTCCATTATTCATCTTTCTGACCCAACTATGATCAACATCCTTTGTCGGAGAGAAAAAAAAAATACCTTTACTTTAACATTGACCCTTCCAAGAATCACCATTCCCAAAAGTCCATCCAGGATTTAGAAATAAATCTCTCTGTTGATTTGCATTTCTAATGAGTGAGGATTCTGTTTAGTGGTTAAATTTTATTCATCCCAGAGCCTGTAGCCAGGACAAACCGTTTGCCTGACAGCCTGTTCAACATCTTGTGAACAGAAATAATGAATAAAAAGGTCAGGCAGTCCCTTTAAACCATAACATTTTTCAAATTTCAAGATACCATAGTTGTGTGACATGATGCATATGTGGTTCCAGGGAGGTGGAAAGCAAGTGAGGTTTTTAACCTTTCATTTTAATAAATGTTTTTCAATAAAAATAATGGAACATATTGTTACTTTAACCAATGAACTGAAAATAAGTAAAACAAGGAAATGAACAAAACAAAATGCAGGCAGAACATTCTTAAGTTTCCTAGGAGGAGAAGAAAACAACTAAAACCTGTAACAGCCCTGGGACATTCCATTGATTGTTTAGAACAGTGGTTTTGGGGTTTTAACGGGTTTAAGTCAACTCTGGAATTAAGTTTAGCTTTTATTTGTACCTCCCCTCTTTCTCTCTCACTCGAGTTTGTGTGTGTGTGTGTGTGTGTGTGTGTGTGTGTGTGTTGTGTGTGTTTGTGTGTGTGTGTCTGAAATTATTCATATTGAATTCAGTTCCATTCTTTTTCTAATTCCAAATTATACCCTCTGACTTTGTAAAGATGCATCCTGAGCGCAATCAAAAAGTATATTACAAACCAGCTGTACATGGTTATACTCTTATAAATGGAAAGTATATTACATTTGTGTTAGAAACAGAATGTTCATGCTGGCATTCAATTGCACTTGATAGACATGTATTGATTGTCTAGTATATGCTAAGTGCTGTTCCAGACATGGTAGAGATCACTGCCATAAATAAAATCCCATCTGCCCCAGGGAACAAGGGTCCAACAGGCAATCTTGCATAGTGACTGATACTTTAGACTCTACAGTTAGGGCTAACATTCAAATCTTGTTTTGTTTCACGATTTATAAGCCTTGGAACTTTTTTGAGTTACAGTCTTTTCCACTAAATAGAAACAATACTATTCAAAGAAATGTATTTTAATTAAGGAATGTATAGCGGCTTTATTTTGATTCTAAAACCTTTGACTGTTGTGTTAAAACAATCAATTGTAGCAGAATAACATAAATAAGAGAAGTGTCACTCTCGTCTAATCTTTAATCTAAAAACAGCCATTGGTGTAAGTTTAGGAGCATGCTTTCAGCCAGTGTTCCTGTGTATATAATTAAATGCTATTAATTTTATGAGTTTTATTTGTACTATCCATGTTGTTTTACAATTTGCGCTCTTAAGTCATTTCAAAATTATTTTAGATTTATAGAAAGCTGTAAAAAATAGTGCAGAGATTTCATTTGGTTTCCCACAATGTTAGCATCCCATATAGCTTTATGTATTTGCCCAAATCAAAATATTCGGATTTGTGACCCGTTGTTACATCAGATCCACACTATGCTTGCATTTCACTGTTTTGTTTGGTTTTTCGTACCAGTTAATATCGAATCCCTCACTTACTTAATACTGGGTTAGTTTTGATTTACACACCACTCTGGAAATCGTCTCTGACAGCTTTGACACATTGTCTTTAAAAAGTATGTAGGTTGAATAAATAAAGTCCATATAGTATAGATTACCCTGCTCCTTTCAATGTTAACTGTGTTTTCCCCCAAATTTGTATGTGTGTGTGTGTGTGTGTGTGGTATATGAATGCATATAAGATCAGAGGATACTTCATTCTCTACCTTGTCGTTGGCAGGACCTCTTGTTCAGTACTCTCTACTAGGCTAGCTGCTACCCAACTTTTGGGAATTCTTGGTCTCCACCTTCTACTTTGCCATAGCAGCATTAGGATTACAGATGTACAGAATGAAATCCTACTTTATGCGGACTTCCGGTTGAATTTCAGGCCTGGATGCTTTCATGGCACCTGGGCGCTTCACCATCTAAGTTATCTTTTCAGGCTGAATGTTGATATTTAAAAAAAAAAATAAGAATTTTTAACTGTCACAAGTTTTAGGATTTCATGCATGTTTTAGACATTGTGTGATTTGATTTTCATCATAATCTACATCCCTTAGACGCCAAATTAAAGCACTTTCATCTTTCTTTCAGCAATTAATCCCATTACAGAGACCCATTTGTCTTTTTGTGATACATTTTTCTCTGTGACAATTGATTGCTTATCAATGTAGTTATTTCATGACAAAAAATATTAACTTTTTGAAAAGTCAGATTTCTATATTTTTTAATACTGATTATACTTGTAATTTTTAGCTGTAGAAATTGTTTGAAATTTATCTCACTTATTGGTGAAGCTAGTATTTAGAATTCTAACCCCCATTGCTAGTTCTCCAGTTACTGTAGAAAAGCAGCAGTGATTCTTTACAAACAAAATATTATACAATCATAAAAAAATGAGTGACCAGCAGAAAGGCTGAGTCACTCTCTAAGGTTTTGCACAGAATCACTATTTGGGACTCTGTTCCTTGGACTCCATTTTATTCCATTTGGACTGACATCAATATGCTTATGAAAACGGATGGTTTCCTCCACCACATCCTGCCTTTTTCCAATCTGACCTGGTAATAGTATATGTGCGTAGTTTTGAGCAGTGGTATTTGTGGGTAAAGATTCCTAAATTTCTTCTTTTAGAGTCCTTGTAAAGACAGGTGCTGTCAATATGATTCAAAAGATTAAAAGCTTCAGAGGAAGGAGTTTTTGCATTTTCTCTGGCTGTACAGCTCATGGTTTCTGGCACTGAGGCTAGGCAAAGAGTTAACAGCACAATTGTTTTCCACCTGATCGAACAAAATGAGTAGGAGTCTGAGAAGCCACCTCAGAGTTCAGCCTATTGTTATTCAGTTTCCATTCTAGTATAGCTTCTCTTCTGTTCTGTATCAGTTTATAAAAGCATGTTACATGCCCACTGACCCAAGATAACTAAATAAATCCTGGTTTGTAGTCATAGAACTAAATCCCAGTTTTTATCGGTACAAATGCCTGCCGAAGATGGATTCAAGGAATTCAAAAGCAATCAACCATTAAATCCACATATCTTAATGGAATAAATGTAGGAACCAATGAGGAATCCAGCTCACACAAATACACACAGGTATTGATACAAACAAATGCACTCACACCCTGGTCTCTTCTTAGTTAAATGCAAATGTTTTTATTTTGATTTTCTTTCAGACACATTTATGTAGTCAGTTTTAGGCTTGGCTCAAAGGATGCAAAAGAAATCAATTCACTTTCACCTTTGTATGTGTCTTTGTGACACACTCTTGGTAATTTTTTTACTGGTCATATTCCTCCTTTGAAATCTGCAATATTCTGAAAGTAACACATTTCTGACATGGACATTTCTATAGTTTTTTCTTCTCTATTTCCCACAGAAAATCTTTTAAATCATATTCACAATGAGATTTAAAATCACCGATTACTCAAGGACAGTAGCTAGCATGCAGGGTTGTTGTGGAGCTATAAAATGGTATTTCTTGGAAAACATTGAAGAAAAAAATCATTCCATTTTAATGACTGGCAATCAAAAAAGATAAACTGTCATTAAATTCTAAGATCTGGTGTATTGGGCCTAAGAAAAGTACCACATAAACTAACTTGGAGATACACAGCTGACAATGTAGTCATGACTCTTTCTTTCTCAGCCAGTTATCCTGAACATATTACCCTGCAGTTGCTGGAAATTAAAATAATAGCAAGGTGATGGTTAAGAGAGAAGGTTATACCAGGATGTCCCAAGGTTAAACCAAGATGTCCCATGATTTCACTGAACATTCTTCTGAAATGTGGACATTGACAGGGTAGTCTTGAATTTGCTTTGAATATTTAACAGAGCTAGGTTCTTCTGGAGAAATTAAGTTTCTCTGGAGATTCTGTTTGTCAGTTGTAATCAATTCAGAATGCATTCTCATTGCTACCTGGAGAGACAATTCAGTTGATAAAGTTCTTGCCTCACGTCGAAAAGGGCCTGGGTTGGATCCCCAGAACCATGTAAACCAGGATTGGTGGTGCCTATCTGTCAGCCAGCACTTTGGAAGTAAAAGGGGACCAGAAGCTCAAAGTCATTGTCAGCAATGTGCCAAGTTCAAGGCCAGCCTAGGCAACATTAGACCCTGTGTCTAGACCCTGTCTCTTCCCTATGCCAAATCGCCACCATAAAAATGAAAAGTTCTAGTGACTGATCTGGGATGCCAGTATAACAGTCTGGCAACGAGAGAATGATATGCTGTATTGTTCATTTGTTCTCAATTGTTTCTGTTCGGGAAGGTGAATTGGCCTAACGGGTGGAGGGAGAATGAACAAATGTGAGGTTAAACATTTTGATGGCTTCTTACAAATGATTCACTTCATCCCAAGTGGAGACAAGTCCAGGAGAGTGGAGAGGGAATACGAATGATGCACAAGTGACAATTACAAAGAAACAGTAACAGTGCTGAGAAAAGCAACCAAGTGAGCAAACACCAAAATACCAGCAATACTCTGTTAGTAAGTCACCTACTCCGGTACTCATTTGAGAGTTGTAAACTAGAAGAACAGTCACAGAACATCTGTATTGTTTTGTCAGTTAAACTGTGTAGGAACTGTAAAGGTTACTGAAAGTGATTGAATCAAAGGGTTTACTTTCAGGATTTAGTTTGATCTCCCTGTGTGTTTTCCATGTTCTGTGAGTCACGTGATCTTGGCTGACGCCAGAATGTTCAGCTCCAGCTTTCATGCAAACACAGCCATTGGTTGTATAACTGGGTGTGACTTTGTGTGGAAAACTATCCAGTTGGGGCTATTGGAGATTGCATTTCTTAGCATTTTTATGGAGTAAGAAGATATTCATCTTTAGATTTTAATTTATTCTTGAATAGGTGAAAACGCAAAATCAAAATTCTCTTAGTTCATGAGGTCATATGAAAAAGGCCATAGGCTGGATATTGTCAGAGGGTACGGCTGGCATCCCTTCCTCAGCCATTGAAGATGATAAATGGATGTTATGTCTAGTGTTTGCTTTTGAAAATGATGCAGTTGGTAAAATAATTCAAAAATTAATATAATGCTTTAAATAAATTTATGATCTTGTACTGGGCAGTACCAATAGCTATCCTGACATATACCAGGCTTGTGAGTATCAGATTCGACAAGCCTGAGAGACAACTCAAAGAAATTCCTCATCCAAGCTGTTTTAAACATGCTGACATGTTGACATGAAGATTTACCTAAAGAGAAAAGAAAACTATTTTGTCTTTTAAGGACTAACATATTATCTCCCAAGAATAATTGGCTGCCAACACCATTTTTCCCTCCTGTGACAATCTGATTTATCAGGGGACTAAATACTTCTTTGTGCCATTCTTTCTTCCCAAATTCCAATACTAGAAACATGTTTATCTGCTTTCATGATCAAACACAAATGCCACGCCTCCAAGATGCTCAGTGGATAAAGGCTCTTGCTGCCAGTGCTGATGACCAGAACTAACTCCTTGGGGACACAAATACTGGAAGGAGTGAATCAATTCATCTTCTGACGTCCATGCCTTTACACTATGGCTTGTGTGCCCACCTACCCAATGAATAAGTAACCATAAAAGAATTTTTAAAAATGTAAACATCACTATTTCTGCCAGAGATAAAAGCAAAACTCTGACTCTAGAAGCATTCCCTTAAGCAACCGACTTCTTAAATTCCTTCTAAAAATCTGGCACTTTTTTTCACACTTTTTTTTCCTAATGAGAGACAGAAATGGGGTAGATCTGGATGGGAGAGGAGGGGAGAGGAGCTGAGAGGAGTAGAGGGAGGGGAAACAGTAATTATGATATATTATGTGAGAAAAAAATCTATTTTCAATAAAGGGGAAAATCTGGCTTTTATATAAACTGCTGTGTTAATGCCTCATCTGACAGCAACATCTTCCTAGGTTCACTTTATGTGCACAAATTTAAATGATCGAACGATGTGCTTCCTCCCTCTGATCACACATCCTGCCAATATCTATGCAGTACCTTCTGACTTCCTTGTCATCAGGAATATAACCTAAGGTCACCTCAGATTCATAAATACAGCAGTTGGTCTGGGGGGCACAGCTCACTGGGTAAAATATTTGCTAGAAAATAATGAGAATCTCCATTCCAATTCCCAGTACCCATGTGAAGATACAGATTCTATGACACATGCTTGGTGCTAAGGACACTGTTAGATCCCTAGGGCTCACTTACCATCCAATTTAGCCAAAGTGATAAGTATCAGGTTCAAAAAGAAATTCTATCTCAAATAGTTAGGTAGACAAATGATTCAGGTGGAGTTCATATCCCCTTCAGAGGCCTAGATTCTTCTCTCAACTTGCTTTTGGGGGTCTTGTTCCATAAGACCCCCAGAGCTCTGTATAATGTTTGGCTGTGAGCCTCTGCATCTGTTTCAGTCAGCAGCTGTGTGGGGCCTCTCAGAGGACAACAATGGTAGGCTCTTATCTGCAAGCATAACAAAGTATAATTATTAGTGTCAGGATTAGTGTTTGCCCTTGGGATGGGTCTCAAGTTGGGCCAGTTATTGGTTGGTCATTCCCTCAGCCTTTACTCCATCTTTGTCCTTGAGTTTTTTGAATATAGGACAAGTTTTGGGTCAAAATTTTTGTGGGTAGGTTGGTGTTCTTACCTCTGTTATGTCTTGAATATGAAATGAACCACCCCTGAAAGCTCTCATGTTTGAACCCTTGGTTCCTGCTTGGTGGTACTATCATGGTAGGCTGTGGAACCTTTAAAGAAGTGACTACTTTTGAAAAAAAGTAGGTGGCTGGGATTAGGCCTAAGGTTATTGGATAGCCTCCTTTTCACTCTGAGCTCTCTGCTTCTGTTCTACTGAGATTGGAGCATGTCCTGCCACAAATTCCCATCACTCTGGCCATTTCCATGTTCCCCTGTAAGGTAACACAAGCCCTTCCTTCTTTATGTAGCTTCTTGTCAGATATTTGGTCACATCAACACAAAAGGTAACCAATACATTGTATTTGTTGAATTCCACTTTTTCTACAAAAATGGGAACATGAAAAATCTCAGAGTGTCTGGGAGAGTGACAGTCTCTTGGAGCACACATGTATGCAGTTTGGAAAATTATCAAGTAACAGAAGTGTTGTTGGCAGAAAATTGAAGTTAAAACCTAGACAATATTTTGAAAATTAAAAAGTAGAGCATAGTGCATGTGGCCCCTAGCAAGACAGATATGGTCATTGTAAATTATAGACAAAAATATACAAATGAAAGACAAACTCAGAATTAACCCCTCTATAAATGAACAGGGTCTGTCTCTGAGGATGCATAATGTTTTGGAAAACTATTTGATAAAAATCCATCATTTGATCCATAGGTCGGAGATTTAGGTAAAGATTTTTGCTTTCCCTTTTTGTAATTTGAACCCACTTGGCAGTAACAGGGGTGTTGCACTTTGAGGAGTCAAGGGAGCTGTTTTCAAGTATTTACTAGGTCATGATGTGGAAGAGAGATGAGAACTAGTCTACCTGGTTTCATGGGGCTTGCTTATTGGAAAGCTGGGGGAAGGAGCACTTCAGCTCAAATTAAGCGTGGTTTATGGCTCTGAAGCATTAAAAGATAATTTCTAATAAAAGAAAATTCATGGCTCTCATAGAATCAGAGTGGACACTCCTGTTAAATGTTTTTTGCTCATCTCATGAACGAGGAAACAGTTGTGTCATTGTGATCAGGTCTAGTGGAAACTCAGAGAACAAACCCGTGTTGTTTTAGGAGATGCTCTCACAGGTAGATACTGCAGTTTTTGTTGAATTACCAAATTTTTAAGTTTTCCTTTTTGATAATAATATAAGAGGGAACTGGGGATGAATCTCTGCGGCAGAGTTCTTGTCTAGCATGGACTGGGTCCTGCTTTCAGTCACAGATCTGAAAACAACAACAAAAAAAGATTCTTCTTGATCAGCAAAAGGGCTGTGTTACTTTCCCAGTTGTTGTTGTAATCATCAAAAGTGACCTGATGATTCAGAAGAGGCCTAGTGATCACACAATGGGGATATACAACAGAAAGGGTTTATTCATTGGTAACTTAAAGATATCGATCAAATTTGAAGTTCTAAGAACTTATCCCAGTCTTCAATCACAGTTCTTTCATAAATTGATATTCTTGTTAATATAACCCACTGTGTTTTCAGTTGGTAAACTTGCTCCCTTCTACCACCCTGTTCATAGTCAGCATGCTCTTTGCATTTCCGCCTCTTATTCTTTTTGTTCACTGAGTTAACTCTCGTCTCTATGGTCAGGTTAGGATACCTGTGGAAGACAGTCAGGTGAAGATAAAGATATACAGGAGAAGGACTATTAAATACTAAAGGTGGAGCCAAAAGTAAGGCTGTGATAAGCATAGGAACACCAGAGTTTTCTGCCACAGGAGGCAAAGTAAACCTTTGCTGTGAGTTTTGGAGATAGCTTGTATGTGGACTTCCTTCTAGAACTGCAGAAGCACCTGGTTTTTATCCACTTTATGCATGATAGTTTACTGCACAGCTTCACAGATGAGTCAACATATGGACCATCTTCATGAACTGACTGTACACATCTTAATGCAAAGATTTCTGTGTTACACACACACACACACACACACACACACACACACACACACACACACACAGAGACACACACACACACACACACACAGAGAGAGAGAGAGAGAGAGAGAGAGAGAGAGAGAGAGAGAGAGAGAGAGAGATGCGCGTGCTCACATGGCTATCTATAGCATAAGATAGTTTTCCTGTCTCGATAAAATCATCTTTCTGATCAAGGTAAAGATGACAAACAATGGCTTCATATAGTTGTCTGTATATGAAGTGGCTCTTATTGGGTATTATTAGAATTTGTTTCTTTTTGTTTGGTTATTCTCATGATACATATTCTTCATTGCTTGGCTTGTCACTGCAAAATTTTTGTTATATTTGCTTAAACAATTGATTTTGTTATAGTTACATTTTATATAAGAAGGTCTGACTGCTTGAAAATTTTTCATTGTGTCTTGGGCATTTTAGAACTTGAAAAAAATTAGAGCTTTGCATTTTTATTTTTGAGTTTTTACTAATTTTAAAGGTCTATTAATTCCCCCATGTTTGTGACTCACCATTTCATCATCAACAAGATGTCTTTTAAAGAAGTAATGTGACTCAGGAGAAGCATGTGAGAATGGGGGATGCTCTGGTGTGGAGGGCAGAGCAAGAGAGCTGGGGTTTATTTATCTTAAGAAAGCTGGAGGCTGAAGACTTGTTGTAGATAAAGACATTCGTGAATATGTTTGGGTTTGATTCACTAATGCTCAGTGGATTTCAAAGCCAGGTTTTAAAGCATCCTTTCATTTTACTATTGGTTGACCCTGTAACCAACCAGCAAGAAAGTTACCTTTGTGTAACTTGTTATTGTTGTTATTGTGAGACTACTTTTTCTTTTTCTTTAAACATTCTTGTGATTTTTAGAGTACATTTTCTCCTTTTAATAATATTTTATTAACTTTTTGAGAAATGTATACATTCTGATCCTATTCATCACCAGCTTACAAACTCCTCCCTTTAATTCTTCCAAGGTCTATCTTTACCTTTCCAAGTCCGCCCCACCCCCCACCCCGACCAGTATTTTATATTCTGTTTCTATTTCATTTTACTTTTAAAAATAACCCATTTACTAAAATTTGTGATGCCCATATACTTTTGGGTATAGAGCCATAAACCTTTGGATGGATGCCAACTTAGGAAAAGCTACTTTTAAAAAGAAAACTTACTTTTACCTCTCCAGAAGTCATCAACCATCCATAGCTCCTCAGTTAGGAATCAGGGCTGGCGAACTCCTCCACTTCCCTATTTGAGTATTGACTACCTTGATCTAATGCAGATCTTGTGCAGAGAACTGCAGCTAATGTGAGTCCATGAGTGTGACGGTCCTGTCACATTTAGGACGTTGTTTCATTCTTACAATTTCCTCTTTTTTCCTGCAGCAATCCCTGAGCCTTGTAAGTCCTATTCTTTGCCTTTTGACTAGTAGTTTCTTCATCAATGGCCAACTGCTGGACAATGAAACTTCTTTCACTAGGTCTTTAACTCTTGGTCCTGCTGCCTCCAACTCTCGTATGTTGAGCTTACAGGTGTGTGTCATTAGTCCCAGTTTATGCTCTGCTCTGATTGAACCAGGCCTTCATGCAGGCTAGACAAATATTATGAACTAAGCTACAGTCTCAGTCTGCAGTAATTGCTTCTGACTTACTATTTTCCTAGCTTTGTACACTAATTAATAATTGGTTATGTCCAATTTTTGATCCAGACCCAGAAATGTGAACTATGTGTTAAATGCTGGAAACGGTTTCTCTTTTGAGTGATTTAAGGATAGAAGTTAAAGAGCAGAGGCAACAAGAAATAACTTATATCTAAATTACTAACCTACTGTGTCAAGGAGAGCAATGCAAAGAATATCTGCATGACATTGTATCTATAAGTATTTATCTACTTGAAAATTCTTTTTGTCATGTGTGTACATGTGTGCTACTGGGGACTGCATGTATTCCAACAGATACTTATGCACAGACAACTGTAGATAGCTGCTAACACTGTGAGCTTTTCCCTTTGGAATTTTTGTTTATTTATATGGTTGCATTCTTGAGATAGAATCTTGTGCTTTATCAATTGGGCTGGCCTTAAATGTGTAGAGATTCTTAGACTTGTTTCCCAAAGATCAAGATTGCAGGAGTCAGTCAGCATCACCACCCGATACTCCTTTTTAAATATAATAAACCACAATTCTTTTCTTGAAAAATTAAACTTTCATAATTTGCCTTCCCTCCCCTTCTTCCAAGATCTCCCAATGCCTCTCATGTTCCTTTTACTCCTCAGTTATTAGTGTTATATGTATGCGAATAAGTATATTATACAACCTGCTAAGTATGTTTAATTTTGCTTATTTATGTATGATTTGAGGCTATTTGGACAAGGAATTGAAGGACTGATCCCTAGGGAAGGTTAATTTTCCATGTCTTAGTACTGTTAATTGCCTGTCATTCTTTATCTATGGTTGGAGCCCCAAGATATTTATTCACTTCATTCACACAGGCATGTCAGCTGGCATTGTCATCATAAAGATCTTAGAGAAAAACATTTCATGGATTGGCTTTCTTGTCATATCTAGGAGACAAAATCTTAGAGCAGACTTCCTGATTCTCTTGGTCTTACAATCTTTCCCAGAGTCATAGGTATAGGGGTTGTATTGTAGATAGATGTATAAATAGTGGCTGGGCACTTCAATGGAAAGACCACATTTCTAAGGGAGCACCACAAGAAGAGGATAGCTTCTTGTGAGACTCAAAGAATAAGCAGTACTTCCTTTCCCAGTTCTAGAATTCTCTGATAATTTTGTCTACATCTAGCTGGCTTGAAGAGACATCTGTTCTTCCTTTGTTACTCTCTGTACTCAGACTTCACTATGCTGATAGGATCAGAAAATAAAGAATCCCCTATAATGGGAGATTTACTTTTGTTTTTATCTTCATGGCTGGAATCTGTTGGTGGCTCACAAAATTCTAAGATGGTCCATAAATATCAGAGCTGTGTTATACACCCTGACAAAACCTTCACATGGAGTGTGAGAACAAATAAATGTTATAGGGTAGTCACCCTTGAATATCCGTCACTATATTAAACCCTACCTTGTTGGATAGAAAAATTAGCATAATAAGAGGGCAACAAGAGCAGTGGGAGATTTATAACTGTCAACAATCACCCTAGCTCAGCCAGCATGGAAGTGGGGCCCTTATACTTTCAGGAACTGGATTTTGCAACTACCAGTGAGCTTGGAAGATCCATGAGATGAGACCAGAGCACTCAACTTTCAGTCCAGCAAAATCTCAAACAGATAGCTCACCTACTCTGTGCTGAATACCTAATCTCTGAGAACAATCCCATAAAAATGAGTCAGTTTTTTTGTACATGTGTGTTCTCATAGATATGATCCCTTGTGTTCAGGCAGGTATATGCCTCTGTATATATTATGAGTGTGGAGTCAGGAAGTTGATGTAATTTTTCTTTCATTGACTGTTCTCTGTCTTATTATATATTGGAACAGAGTTTTTTGCTTGAACTCAAAGCTTGCTGATTCCTTTAGCGTAGAAAGCCTTGATGCTGCTCCGGTCTTTGCCTAGTGTTGCTGCAATTACAGACTTGTTACCACCCAGCCAGCCTTTATGCAGTTGTTTCAGTCTTCATGATAACTGTTGAGTCATCTTCTAGCCCTAAGTATTGATTCAAACCATGATATCTGGCTGCAGTACAGCACTGGGGGATTATTTCTTTTAGTATATAAGACAGAAACCATACCCTAAGTTGTCAAGTGACCCACATTATACCCTCTCCCCTTAGCATAGATGAGTCTAGAGAAACAACACCCTGTCAATGGTATAGACCTCTATCTCATACATACAAAGAAACTCACTGAGTTTTTCCTGACTTAGCAGAACAATTATTTGATTATTACAAGTACCTGATTCAATATGAACTGTCTTACAGTTCTGTTGTGTAACTTATTTTATATATATATATATATATATATATATAATATATATTTATATATATGTTATATATTAGTATATATTATATATATTAATATATATGTGTTATATATGTGTTATATATTAGCATATATATATATATATATATTAATTTAAAGATGATAAATGGCAGTATCATTCTTACACCATAAGGAAGAGTACCTTGATTTTGAATTGCTAACATTTAATAACTTTGCTCAAATGTAATGTCCTTTCAGCATATCAGTTGTTTGGAATGCATATATGAAGGTACCTTTTTATAGTGTTGGGTGGAGAAAAGAAGCCCATCCTGTAAAACTTTCACATTGATTTCCCATCTGAGTGGATAAATGAGAGCTGCTGAGGACACTTGGTATCCCTGCCAACATTTCAATATTCAATGCCTCATTTCTCTCTTAAGCAGAAAAACGTTAGCCCTGAATTCTTGATATATTTTAATTCCCATTTTCCACATCCTCCCAAATATGTCCTGATGTATTTGGGGTGCTGTGTTTGACCATGTAACACTTTCCCTGCTAAATAGCCATTTTTGTGGTTTGGCTTCTGACTCATATTCTATTTTGGCAGCTTTGTGAGGTGAATAAATTCACAACTTAAAATAACACCTTGTCATTCTCTCAGACAGGTCAGTTTGCACTCACACATAAGCCAAATGTGTTTAAAATAAAGGTGTCCATAAGCCAGGAACAAGACTTCTCAATAGCCCTTTGGTAGATTGAGACGATCCTATATCGAGCAAAATTTTAAAAAGCACTGGGGAAGAGCCTTTCTGGCCCTCGTTTGAAAGCCAGTACCTCATATTTCTGTAATGATTCACCTGGCACTATAAGTGGAAGTGAACGTTGAAAACTGCAGCATGTAATCTCGCAAGCTAGGTCAACACACCGTGCTTTTCACTTCTTGGGGAGCTTTGCTCAATTCTTTATTCTACATCAGTGGCAACACACACTGCTATGGAGGAGTGTGCTCAGTGTTCCAGTGAACTCAGCGGACCTGTGCTCAAGGAGTGGCACTCAAAATAAAGTCTTTAAAGTGCCTTTTGTACATTTAAAAGTAAAGGCATGATTTAGTTCCATTATAACATGCTTCATGTATTCGTAAGAATGAGTTTGTCCACTGCTGTGCTGAAACACTTATAACGAGAAAGGGTTTAAAGATATAAAAGATTACAACACATTCAGGAGTAGGACCAACAAAATTTTATAGGAAGAAAATTGACATCTGCCATTCTTTGCAGATGCCTCTGTCTTCTACTTCTTCATTTATTGTCTCACTGCATAGTCTATCATTCAGCCTTTATTTCTCTTTCATCCACTCATTCAGCTCCCTATCCATCCACACACCCTTCTATTCACTCATCCATTCACCTTCCAACCTACCCATCTACCAATTCGTCTATCCAACCATGAATACCTCCCAAAATCTAACATCTATTGAGTGTTTGCCATATGTATATGTATATATATATATATATATATATATATATATATATATATATAGAGAGAGAGAGAGAGAGAGAGAGGTAGAGATAGAGATAGAGATGATAGAGATAGATTAGATATAGATATCCATTCACCAACCCACTTACCCATGTACTTATTAATCTATACTTCTATACATATATCCATACATTTAATACTATAACACACACCTACTAAGAGTCTGCCACTCTGTTGTTTTCCAAGCACTAATGGATAATCGAATAGTTGATATGAATCTCTCTGCATAACTTCTTTGTGATACATAGAATAAAGGAGTTTAGATTGTTGGGTAATATTTAGCTGAATATACCAAAACTTTTGAAAATAGCTCCTGCAATTTATTCTCTCCATATCCTGTTTTCTTTCCACTTCACTTACTTCTCCATGACAGAGGATAGGAGTGAATCTGGTAGTCTCCCTTACTCTCAAAGGGTGTAGCAACTACAGCCTCAAAATATGGGATCTAGCAGTCCTGCAGAATTCCACAGAGTTTTCTTGTATTATACATTTTGTATTTTTCATTTCTTTTCATAGTTTTCCACCACATCCTAACACTTATTGTCTTTGCTTGGAAGGTACATTCTTTAATTGATCTGAAAAGTTTGTTGGTTATTTGTTTACTTATTTACAGATAAGAAGAGTGAATGTCTGCATAGTCACATTCACTGATTTTTTTCTTTCTAAGACAAACTTAAATGTAACAAATCTCTTAAGCCAGACAGAGATTCTTGTTAAATATCTCTTCCTCCTATTTCAGTTTATTCTTCTACTTAATGGAAAACTAAATCGGCCCCCAGAGTGCAATTGCTGTTTTATTTGGAGTAATGCTGATACGTGATCAATTGCATCTTGATTACGATATTCCCATATACTTGATTGCAGCGGCCAGCATCAGTCCCATTGTTCAAAGTAATGAGAATGCTTTCATCATCTCAGAAAGCATATAACTTGAGTTTGTACAATCAAAGATATGCATTGCCACTCTTCCTTCTGAAGGATAGAGCCATAATCTTTGGACCAGCAAAGAGAAACAAGAATTTCTGACACTGCATTGCTCTCCCATTCTGTAGATGGTTCCTATAGAGTTCAGTGTGACACAATGAAACACCTGACACAAAGTTGTCTTGGATCCCTGCCAGTTTAGGAACATGAACAATTTGCATTGGGTTTGAAAAGTCTCCAAAGACATCATGGAGGAAAACCTTATTAAGTAGGGTAAAGCAGGAGAGAGACTGAGGCATCTTCATCCAGAAAGCTCTCAGGAAAGTACCTGTTGCTGTCATTAGAGTGGACAAGGAGAATTTGGCTTTTGTATTCAAGTGAGAGACCATAAAACAAGACCAGACAAAAGCAAACAGAAGTGTAACTTTCACATCTGCTTTATCACAAATGGAACAATGGAATTCAAAATTGATCAGTGCATCCTTAGAGGATGATTTGTCCACAGCATGTGACAGGTAAGGGATGAAGAACATACCAAGCAGAGAAAACAGTCCTCAGCACCTTGGATGGGTATTCATTCTCCTGAATATACTCAAATGACGAAATTTGCAGTAGAGAGTTTCTTGGGAGCAACGTGTGTGTGTGTGTGTGTGTGTGTGTGTGTGTGTGTGTGTGTGTGTG
>JANHMN010000008.1:14602741-14617470 GCA_030674055.1 Rhabdomys pumilio | reverse complement strand
TGTGTGTGTGTGTGTGTGTGTGTGTGTGTGTGTGTGTGTGTGTGTGTAAAACCACATCCTCATGATAATATACTCTCTTCTTAGGCTCTTTGATAAAAGAGAACTTATTGGTGGAGTCAACAGAGATTGAGGATTAAAGCCAACCCTGCCAATTATGAGCACATAGAGAAATATCTGGCCCAGACTAAATATCTTTAAAAAGCCATGCTTGCAAACTTGCAGTATTCTTCTCACACACTTACTCCCATGAAGATTGATGCTTGGACCTTTTTCCTACCATATGTCATTTAAGCATCAGTCTTTTATTTCCTCAGAAACATTTTAATTTTGGAACTGAATTTTCATTGTCCAATAATAGAATATTATCAAATCTCAGGTGGTTTTAGGTAACAGAAGAATGGATAAGCCACAGTCATGGTTAAAAGAAAGCTCTTTATCTTCCCGGAGGCAACATTGCAGACACACATCACCACACAACTTGTCCTGTTTTCATAGGCCATTTGAGGGAAACTCTCCAAGAAAGTCTAAATTAGGAAACAAATTAAAAAACAGTATTACCTGGACTGATGGGATGTCTCATTGCATAAAGTACTCGCTATGCAAGCATAAGGACTTAGGATCAGATTCTCGGAATCTACATAAAGGTTGGAAGCAATAGCATCTATTATAATGCAGGGCCTCTTACAGTGAGATGGGAGGTAAAGACAAGAAAACTCCAGGAAGCTGACAGGCAGCTAGTCAGGCATATGCATTTGAGAGCAAGAATGAATGACCTGAGGATTGACACCCCAAGATTGTTCTCTGAAATACACATGCACACTATGATATATATATATATATATATATATATATATATATATATATATATTCTGAAATGAACTTTCAAATACCCACCCATGCCCACAGACCCATTCCTACACGCACGCATGTACACATAGGCACACACACACACTCACATGCATATATGCACATGCACATAAAAGCAAGTTATGGTCATTAGGCACTTAGCTACTGGAGTCAGGATCAAGGCTGACTCCTCTTTGCTACAACTTCCCTATGTCCCCTGATAGTGTTGAAATAAAAGCAGGTAACGCTGCTGGGACCTCAATACTTGGATGGAAGGACACAGAATGTGACATGACTTTCAGTGTTTAATGGGAAGCAGTGGAATACATGAAAGAGTAAGTCTTAGCTCCTTATCCAAAATTTCAAATTGAGAACTAGTTTCCCAGTGATAGGAAGTTGCATTGAGACTTGGAGACATGGAACTATGAAGATGACCCCATAAAGTTTCCAGCAGAGAAGTGACTCTTTTTCTTGGATTAACTGAT
This sequence comes from Rhabdomys pumilio, assembly GCA_030674055.1. Lineage (NCBI taxonomy): Eukaryota > Metazoa > Chordata > Mammalia > Rodentia > Muridae > Rhabdomys > Rhabdomys pumilio. The sequence goes on along the minus strand of JANHMN010000008.1, from coordinate 14,616,139 downwards.
GAATGTTTTGTTTTTAAAACGATTTTCTGGGGTGTAACATATTGTCAATATCTCAGCTAATTAACACAACTTTAATTAGTTGTGTTAATTAGCTGAGTTAACATGCAAACAGAAAAGAGTCTAGTATGGAATCGTAAGGGTGCTAGTAGAGGGGGTAGTGGAGATAAGTATGGATAACACAGGAATATGAGCAAAGTACCTTATATATGTGTGTTTGATAATGGCATAATGAAATCTACTATTTTTAAAAATTAGTAAGAACTAACAAATTATTGAATGAAATCATCTCATATCTTTTGGTACACAAGTGTTCTCTAATGTGTGGGTGTTGGTGTTGATAAAATGTATGTGAAAAATCAAGACTACCAACTCCAAACCAACTCTAAGCTGAAATCATATGCCCTTCTTATATTGATTGAAAGGTTGTGGATTTATTCTGGAGTAGAGAATGTGGGGAAACATTTATGGAGGTAACAACTGAAGTTAATGAGGTGATACACAAAAGTTATGGAGGTAATACCTGAAGTTACAGAGATGACACATTGAAGTTATTCACTTATACTGTGCACCTATGTATGTATTACTTTAGATTTGGTGGAGGTTATCCATGTTATTCCTGAACTCCAATAAGATTCTGTCCTAGTTGAAAGTGTCAACTTCACATGGCTTCAAGGCACCCCCAAAAGAGTGTTAATTGGGTCATTGTTTTCATCAGGTTTTTCTGTGAGGGGTTGCCTTGATTGTCTTAGCTGATATAGAAGAGTTCAGCTCTCTGTGTGCGGGATCATTCCATGAAAAGGTAATCCTAGGCTGTATAAATTAGTCAGCAAAGCATTAGCTCGTGAGAGAGCCATCATGTGTAAGAGAGCTGGAGCTTGTGGTAGTGTGATCTATACTGTTGTATCACCAACAATACTTCCTAGGTTGTATTCCAAAATTATAATTCTGTCACCACCAGTGTATCCACTGTCTCCCAAGGAGCTGAGCCCAGCTAGAAAATCTTCTGGGGCCCTGTTGTCAAGAAGCTACATCAGATGAACCTCATATCTGGTGACGAAATCATTTCTCCTTTCCATGAAACAAATAAGTTCCTCAATTGATCAGAGTGAATCCTGGAGGATTTGACAATGTGTGAAGACTCAAGAATAAACTCTCTAGTTTGCCCAAGTGGTCGCCTTCATTGTGCACACATAGAGTTTCTTAACCCACTACTTTCCTGACAAAAATGCCCGTGGAAACATCAGCCTGACATCCTCAAAAATAACTGCTCTACCCTACATGTTATTGGGATCATCTTGTGTTTTACCAAGAGCCTACCATGAGAACCCAACAAAGATAGGCTTTGAACAGACATGTTGCTGAGCTCTGGGGAAAAATTTAAAGCATTAAAGAATTACCTGTAAGAAGCCCACTCAAAGCAGATGACTACTCATCTTTTCTGTCATCTCTTTCATTTTTCTTTAAATGTTATGTTGTATTTTGGTTTGTGCATTGGACTGTGAGCTATGGTGTTACTTTGTTTTATTTTTTAAGGCTGATTTAGCCCTTAAATATTTATTAATTAAGTGTACATTTATTTCTTTTATATGTCATATGTGTTTATACACACACACACACACACACACACACACACACACACACACACACACGCAATAATGAGGGAGGGATGAATTAGGTTGTGAACCAGCCACTAGCTTTTTTACCTGTTTTGTTTGTTTGTTTGTTTTTTGGTTTTTTTTGTCTTCTTTCTTGGCTGTAAGTGGGACAATTATCAAGTAGCATCCTTTAAGCAAGTGTCCTATACTTCCTTGACTGAGTCAGAGTCCCCTGGTCAGAGGAAATACTGTGTGGACAGGCAAACACTCCTGCTTTCAGGTTCATGCCTTAAATCCTTGCTCTGACTTCTCTCAATGATGGATTATGACCTGGAATTGTAAAAGGAAATAAACCCCATCCTCTCTGAGTCATTTCTGGTCAAAGTATTCTATCACATCAAATCAAAGGAAACTAGACAGTTATCTATTCATTTTCAATTTCTGTGTGACTGTGTGGTTTTCCAGAGGCTATGTTAGCTTACCTCTTTGCCCAGCAATCTACCTGGGTCTGACAATGCTCAGGTGCGTTCTTTCTGCAGATTTTCTTGTTATTCTAGGTTGTTAAAAACTTGACTTTAAGTGCTCTACCTTTTTTTGAGAATGCTGCAGCTGTTTGAACCAGTTATGAAGTATCTGCAAAGCAGCCTCAAGGGATATATTGGAGGATTTTTCATCAGCCAGGCAATTTATAGTTTTGTTTGGTTCCGACTACATGTCACGTAGTCCCAAAAAAGTTACAACAGCGTCAGCCTCAGCTTTATTATTAGTGTATACCTGAAAATACTGAAACAAAGGGCTGTTGATAGGCTCTCAGTGCAATTTTAAAGGGGCAGGACATGAACCAGCTGCTAAAGAGGACTTAGCGTAAACACAGCACTGGTCACTGACTTTGGGGACACTGATGTGACTAGTGCAGATAGTCAACTGTTACTGTCAGTTGCTCGTTGAAGGCTTTCCTGGAGGCTTCATGGAGGAGGCCACGCTTGAACTGAACCCTTACAGGAGGGATAGAAGTCCAATAAAGAAATGTAGTCCTGGGGAAGTTCATCTCAGATGGAAAGTTCAGAGCCAACCAAAGCATGTTGTGTTCCTGGGATCTTTGAATAGTTTAGAAGTTGTTGTTGGTGGATCTGTGAAAAGGGGAGACAGGGCACATGAAGAGGTGAGGCCAAGTGAGGAAAAGAGTTAAGGTGAATCTCGGGGCTTCTCGGAGGGATTTGAAGGGTTTTTGACCTTTGCTGTGGGCAGTGGTGAGTGACTGAAGGGCTTAGTTAGTGCAGTGTTCAAGGAAACATGGTGTGGAAGATAGACGGTGAATTTAGTTGACCTTTTGTGCTGTGTAGAAGAGAGGGCATGAAGAAGCCAAACTAGAAGCAATAGGCCGAAAGAAGACGAGAAGGCTGCTAGAGTAACTGAAATTATAGATGTAAAAGTTTTGAACAGATAACTATAGGAGGTGTGGATAAAAGTGGAAACATAGTGTCTGGACTTTTCTGTTCCATGGAAAAGAGTATAATACGCTTGTTTTAAAAATGGGAACAAAATCTATGTCACACCTCTTCTTGGCAATGCTCACGATCCACTATTGAAAAGGGAGCAAAACAATTATAATAGACAAAGTTAGAAAGAATCAGAAGGAAACTTGGTCTTCTTGGATGCGACAGGACCACCAAGTTTATGAACTCAGAGCAGCTGTGGTTACCCATGGAAGACTGCAGAACATCAAGGACATTAGTATCTTAGCAGAGAGATGGCAGGGGTCCTGAGCTCCCACCCCTAACTGAGGAGCTGGAGACAGTTGAAGGCTTTTGGGAATGGAGGCAATTTTCTTTAAGGGTATTGTTCCCAGTGAGTCAAGCACGCTACAGTGGATGACTGCACACTCACAATTCGAGTAAATGGAGGAAAGTAAAGAACTGAAGCTGGGGATGAACGTGGATCTGGGAAGGCTTAGGAAGAGGAGCAAGAGAAATGCAATTCAAATACTTTGATTGTGGTGCATGTAATAAACAGCTAATCAAAGCAAAGAAAAGCACAGGCAGAGGCAAGCAGCCAGCATCACTGGTATGAGATTGTCTCTATTGAAGTTTGCAACTGTGTAACCTTAGTCTTGGTTTTCTTCTTTGTAAGATCCATATATAAAATAATGAAACTTGTACCTATTACTATGCATAGGAGAACTGAGAAGCATTAGAAGACTATCTGGCCTTCTTACATGCACAACATATGTTAGCAATCATTACTATATTAGTGTCAAATTATCCTGTACTCCAAAAAATCAATGAGTCACTGTCACGACTCAGATATGTCTTTGATAACCATGGCTATTTAACTGCCTCTACCTGAGTTTTTCCCTCCCCCATCCCCATGGAGATGATATTAGTATCTACATCTTAGAGAAGTAGGGATTAAATGTAAACATGTACATTTGAGATTTATACAATCTCAGAGCAAGTGCCGGCTGTAGGATAAGGACTCTCTTCACCCCCATCCTTGCCATCAACATCACCACCACTGTCACCAACATTATCATTATGACCAACACCACTCCCATTATCATTATCCTTACCATCAACATCACCATCATGCCACCACCATCATCAGTACCACCATCATCAGTACCACCATGATCAGTACCACCATGATCAGTACCACCATCATCAGTACCATGATCATCAATAACACCATCATCACTACCACCATCATCAGTAACACCATCATCAGTAACACCATCATCACTACCACCATCATCACTACCACCATCATCACTACACCACCACCACCCACAGTTAGCACCATTGTCATCATTTAGACAAATCTTCCATTTTAATTTTTTAAAGTTATGCATGTGAAAGAGAGACAGAGCATGTGTATGTACCCATTTGCATGTGTGTATAAGCCGGAAGAAACCACTGGATCCACTGGATCTGGAGTTACAGGAGGTGGCAATTATGAGCCACCTAATATGGGTGGTAGCACTTGAATGCAGGTTCTCTGCAAGAATGCAAATTGCTTTTACCAGCTGGACCATTTCTCTAGCCCCTCATTTATTCTTCGTTCATACCTTCTAGGTGGGAGTAAATTGAGAAATGACAGTTATTAAACATCGATTTAAAAAGGAGCACTCCTTATAGTGTTGGATTTTCTTGCACATGTTAAAGATTTGTGGTAATATAAAGCTATTTTGATCAATAAATTTTCCTTAATGCTATAGAAGAAATGCCTTTAACAGATTTCCCAGTCTTGTAATTTTCTATTATGTTATATATATGGAGCCCCTTTGCCTTATAAAAGAGTGAGGTGAGAGGGAAAGTGCTAATGTTTTCTTTATTGTAGCTGAAACTTTATTGAAAAATAGCACTTGACCCTGCTTCTCACATAATCTATTTTGTGGGAATGGCACTACTGTCTTCCAGCAGAGTTGCTTAGTGCCAGAAACTAAGGGACAAAGCTGGAATTTGGCACCGAAGCCCAGTCTTCAAATTTCAATAGAATGTGCTTGAAATTATTTTTACTCACATCCGCTGCTCAGGCAATATTTAGCTCACACTGGGTTTCCCTGCTCTGGACTAAGTTCTATGAAGATGGAAATGCAACTGAATCAAAGAGCTTGTCACTGAGGTGGGGGAGACCCAGTAATGGACAATGAAAGAGAGTCAGATTCTATGTGGACACTTAGGGACCTTCTGTGCTGTGATTGATCTGAGCTAGGGCACAGATTCTGAACCATAGGGAGGGTGGGACCAGGACCTATCCCAGCAATAAAGACATTTCTCACTTTAGAAAAGGACATGTCCCATTTGGTGGCCCCAGTTTTAGTTATACAAAAAAAAATGTAGGTGGCGTTCCCTAGAACATTTAGAACTCACAACTTGTGTACTTGTTGACTAAAATGAGAGTTGAGTACTTTTTAGAAACTTCTAAATCACTGAGAACTGGACTTAGACAATAGCATGTTGGTAGCACAGTTAGCATGAATGGCATGTAAGAGGCCCTTAATTCAATCTATGACAACCGTCCTTAGTTCTCAAACAGAAGGGGAACTTGAGGGTTCAAGAAGCTACCTGTTGTTTTTGTTATGTGGGTATGCATTTCTGTGGGATCCATAGCTCTATCTTCTACCTTACAAGGCATGATCTCACAATGCTGTTTTTTTACTGTGTAGTAAAGAATAGAGAATATTTACTAAGTTCTTTGTGCAATAGGCTTTTTTTTTTGTATTGAACTATGATGGTTTATGTAACTACTTCCACTGAATTGAAAATTTTTCTCCCAGAAGGAGGAGGTTTATAATTCTCTAGAATTACAGAACTTATAATCTAGGTAATTAAAGAAAATTTACAAAACTCAAAATCTCCTGAAACTTACAAGATTCATAGCCCTTCCCTTTAGTTTAAAATACAGTGACAATTACTAGGTAGAAGAAGCTTTCCTATAAGTCAAGATGCCTGAGAATCATACAGGCAGCTCCAGTTTGCATCTATCTTACAATAGTTGTTAATGCTGGGATGTTTTGTTTGTTTGTTTGTTTGTTTGTTTGTTTGTGTGTGATGAGTTGCCTTTGAGTCATCTATACTTGTTTAAACCCAATACACTGAACAGTTCACTGTCTACACTTAGTAGGAATCATTTCTTGGGTTTGCCATCAATATTTTTTCAATGTTCAGTAAATAGATTTTTGTTCATGTCTCTCCAGGAAAAGTCATCCTACAGGGAATTATACTGAGAAACTAGACATCCTATTTATTTAAAATATGGTGAAGGATGTCATTGAGACTATTCACAGAAATCCTTCACTCAGATATGTTTTATCTCAGGGACAACAGTCTTGCAACCAATGGCAAAAATGTGTCTAATGTATTTCTCCTTGACTGTGTGCATGAGCAAGCTTGGGTCAGGCTAGTGATCAACGCTGACAAGGACAAATCATCTGTGTGAATCTAACCTCTCAAGAGACTTTCTGTTTCTCTAATTTTTATTTTTATATTTTGTTATTTTTTTTTCATTTTATTGCATATCAAAATCTAATCCATTTATACTTAAATATGAATCAAGCCAAGCAGTGGTATGTGGTAAAAAGAAGGATTAAGAGTCAAAAGCAGTCTGTACTAAGGAATTAGTTCTTTCTTCTGTGATATAAATAACTCCTCATGTGGGTATAACATATTTCCATTTATAAAGTAACCATCAAATGAATTTTCATTACTACCTTATGAGGTACATGGAGAAATGTTTTTATTTCATTTTTTTTTAATTTTCTTTCCTTTCAGTAGGAACATCTGAAGTTCAGAAAAGCTAAGTAAATATATATATATGTCTTAATTGAGGACTGGGTATAACAAGATAGTTATGATCTTCAATTAAGAAGGATATTTGCAGTCCTCTGTCACTTCTTTATTCCTCAGAGAGGTGTGCTAAGGCCATAGCAATGTTGATACCATGTGAAATAGTGATGGTCTATACTGATTGTCAGCATTACATGGCATAGAATCACCTAGATGCCAAGTCTCTGTGCATGACTGTAAGGGATTTCCTAGATTATTTTAGCTTCTTATGCTGTGACCCATTGTCTTATTAAGATAATTTAGGTAGGAAGATCCATCCTATGTACAGGTTTCAACATTCCATGAGCTGGAGTCTTGGGCTTTATGAAAAAGTGAAAGATAGCCCATACCAGCATGGATTGCTCTCTGTATCCTAACTGAAGTTTTCTTCTAGAGTGTAGGAATTGTTCTAACCACTGTTATCTCCTTTTAAACAGATTAGTGTGAGAATGCCATGCTATGGAAATCTGTTTGTTGAGCTAGTAGAAAAGGCAAGAACACAGATGTTTTCTGTTTAAAAACTTACTTGGAAATCTGATCTGTTTAGAACCTAAGAACAATGGTTTGTCCATTTTGAGATGTCAGCTTCAGCAGAGTACATCCATGGAGACTTTTACTCGCCTTCTAGGGGACATAGTTTCTTCCCTAGTCAGTTCATTGATAGGTATCCTAAAATTTTGTGGGCCCATTATTAGACAGCCCTTGTCTCTGTCATATATCAGTAATAGGGCAACAGACCTAGGCTGAAACCCAGGGTTTTTGAATTGAGGTTAAGTTTTCTCTATACTATTGCAGCATCCTCAGAGTAGGTCAATAGATACACAGCTCTGAGAACACAACATTACCGTGAGCAATTCTCAGTGTGCAAATAAGAGTCTGATTTCTTATTCCAGTCTACATGCCCTTTATTAAGTTTGTTGACTCGTGTCTATGCCTTATGTTGCCCTTATAGCCTCATTATTAGTCTCTATGAAGCCATATGCAAGTCCTACTAATTTTAGTATCTTGCAGACTTTAATATATCTTATGGCACTCAATAGAAACTTAAAATCTATTTAGAATATCAATTAATTATTGTCCTCCAAATTATATTAAAAAATCCCTTGGTGTAGTTAATGTTTTTGAGTTTTTATTTTTTAAATCTAGTCATTTGTTACTTTTTGTCATAACCACCACTCATTGCAAAAACACAAACTGGAAACATGTTGGCCATAACTTGTGGGGATTTTCTTCTACTTACATCATTAAGTTTCTCCTTTTTAGATTAGCTTCTGGCTTCACATTGTATTGTTTTTCATTTGCAGTGGTATTTTCTTGCCTGGAATTATTATTGGTTGTTACCTCTGCTAACTAGTTGTGCCTTTCCCATTGCCTTCTACCATTAATGACTTATTGGAACATGCGTTCATGTGATAAAGTTTCATTCTTCAAGACACAAGATAACAGGCACAGTACTTCACCTTCAATATGTCAGAAACCAGTGGTTTTCTAGAGTTTCCTGGATGATGTACAGGCTTTTCTTTTTACTTCTTGATGTCTCTGAAAAACTGTCCATTATCTCTGCAATTTACTCATGATAATTGGTTCTACTTTATTGACGATAAGTTGAGAAGCTGCAGAGATGGCTCGGTAGTTAAGAGCACTGACTGCTCTTCCAGAGGTCCTAAATTCAATTCTCAGCAACCACATGGTGGCTCAAAACCATCTGTAATGGGATCTGATGCCCTATTCTGGTGTATCTAAAAACAGCTACAGTGTACTCATACACATAAAATGAATAATTTTAAAAAAGAAGGAAAAGAAGTTGAATTTTAGGAAAAGAAATTAACAAACAAACAAACAAACAAACAAAAAAACCCAGCCAACCAACCAAAACATTTGAGAGGTACACATTTATGGTTTAGTTATTTGTATAGTCACATATTACTTATGAAAGTTACAAAACAATACAGTAGGATCTTTCATCCTGCTATAGATTCAACATCTGTTAAATGTATGTTCCCACCTTCAAACTCGTCTCACTTTCGTTTTTGAATGCACAACAGAGAGTTCTGACTTAGATCTTTTTAGCTAAACCCACTCATAGAAATAATTCTGATCTTTGTTATTTATATATTTTAAAGCAAAGGCCCACCATGTTGTCTTTCTTAGAATTACTGCATTTTGATCTCAGACCCAATCCTGGAGGGAAAGACGTATATGTACCTAGCTAATAGTTGCCAATAGTTAGTGATCAACTATGGAGAGCCAACATTATCATTTTGGACATAAACTCAGAAGTTAACTAAGAAATGTTGGCACTGTCCATCATTTTCCATTCAAGATGATGAACTGTGAACTGTGTTTGAATTGTTCAATTCGTGTATAGTTGGACCAATTAAAAGGAAGAATTAAAAAATGCACAATCACTGTTTTAAAAGTCGTCAGACACTAGAGAATTTTCTTCCAGGATAAGTTTCCCATTGTCTAACATTAGTTTGAGATGTTTGTCAAAAGCAAAGATTATAAAGCTGCCTGTAAACACTGTAACCTCAAAATTGAAGTTGTTCATGTTGTCACTTGGTCAATGGTGAGTTCTAAACATACCTGCTGTATTTAATACAGTGTCTACTGCTGTGTACCTCTCCAAACATGCTATTATCACCAGTTTGTTAACATACTCATGGTAATGGTATTTTATATTTACTTTCTCGCAATCTCTCTCTCTCTCTCTCTCTCTCTCTCTCTCTCTCACACACACACACACACAAACAAATCAGAATTGGGATAAAACAATAATCATTACACATTGTTGTTTGTTTGCAGTTTATACAATTTGTAATGAAGTGTTCCTACTAATAAATGAAGAATTATGCCAAAATCCAGTTTTATAGTGTTAATATATTTTGATCTCAGCACATACTGTATGTATATCCATGAGGTAGAACATGGAATACTACCTAAATTATGTGACATAACACCTTTATTAAGATAGAGTTGAAAGTTTTCATGGAGAATTTTGTTCTGGTTTTAATCTTGTTCCTTACATAATGTTAGAATTTCAAAAATACAAATAAAGTGCTTGGAAAACTGTGAGTGTAACCTCAGAGTTTGTAAAAGCAGAAGGAAGGAATATAGGACATAGAACCTTATGTACTGAAGATTTCACAAAAGCCAGTTTAAAAATAAAGTTCAAAGAATCAGTGGTTTAAGTTTTGTGGTTGGATCCCTGTTTTTTCTACTTTAAAATACATACTTTTGGATTAAATTCTGTTGTTTGGGTGAGGGAAAAGAGAATAAACATACTCCAGTGATATGCATGGGAAATGAAAGAGGGGGCTCATAAATGTCTTTCTCTGGACACATGGTAACTTTTTAAGTCTGCTTGAATTCTATATTCCATTGCTTCCTCACCTGCTATATCATACAGACAGTTTGTGCTTTGGCATTCCATATATGTAGTGAAAAATAGATGTGTAAATATTTGTCTTGATCAGTAACTCTCATATTACATTATTTCTTCACACATGTCAGTGTTCCTTTGCCTTTAACAAAATATTGAACTCAGAAATCTTCTTAAAACCTTTTCATGCCACGTGGTGGTATTGAATGGCTTTAATCTCAGCACATGTGAGGCTGAGGCAGGGCAGATCTCTGAGTTTGAAGCCAGCCTGATATACAGAGTAAGTTCTAGGTCAGCTGGGACAACACAGAGAAACCCTCTCTGGAAAACCAAAGCCAAAATACAACAATAACTACAAAAAACCTTTTAAATATTTTAATCATATGCTCTAGAATCTTAGGACAATAGATAATACTACGTATCTTTTTTGTGTTCTTCAGTCTTTGGCGGGACATTATAATACCTATTATTTTTTTGCCATTACTTGCAAAGCTAATTATTTGCTACTTTAAGAATAAATGATCTACCACACAGCTAGTACAAAAAATATGGATATATGATGTTAGCCTGGCATTTCTCTTTCCCTTAACATTTTATGGTTACAAATTTAAGATATTTAAGATACAAATTGTATGTATACTAGCTTCACAAAATCCTGTGGTCCTGATATGATAAAACATGTTTCTGCAAGTTTCCACATCTGTAAAACTATCAGTACTGTCTTAATTCCTTCCCCAGGAACAAAATGAAGAGTAGAGAAATATACAGTACTGCTTGACTTCTTCCAAGCTTCCAAGCTTCTGTCTTTTTCCCAAGGCATGAGTCTAAAACATAAAGACCAAATTTCTGTGTGTGTGTGTGTGTGTGTGTGTGTGTGTGTGTGTGTGTGCGTGTAAATGTGTTTCCTGGTAGACTGCAATTGTTGAGTTGCATTCTAACTAATTTGATCATGTATATTTCTGTCAGGGTGTGAGAACAGTGTCAGGTATGTAAAGACAAACTCCTTGGGATGGAGAGTTGGCTCAGTGATGAAGGGCACTTTCTGCTGATGCTGAGGACCCCAGTTCAATCCCAGTATCCATGTAAACTGGCATACAACTACATGTAGCTGCAGCTCTAGAGAATCTGCTGCCCTCCTCTGGCCTTCATGGGTTTCTGCACTCATATGCACAAATTCTAGACACATGATTAATAAAGAGAATACAATCTTAAGAGAAAACAGCCAGGCGGTGATGGTGCACGCCTTTAATCCCAGCACTTGGGAGGCAGAGGCAGGCGGATTTCTGAGTTCGAGGCCAGCCTGGTCTACTGAGTGAATTCCAGGACAGCCAGGGCTATACAGAGAAACCCTGTCACAAAAAACAAAACAAAACAAAACAAAACAAAAAACCAAAAAAAAAAAAAACAAAAACAAAAAAAAACAAAACAAAAAGCAAACAAACAAAAAACCCAAAAGATAAAATAATAAAATATCCCTTTTTGCCTATAATTCCTGTTATGCATGCATTTCTTTGATTTTCGTGAAGACCATTTGGCTTCCACAGAGCCATGTATTCCCTTCACCAAACATGTGGTTATGTTACATGTCAGACAAATATAGTTGACATACTTTAATAAAAGCATTCTCTACAATTTGGTAGCATTTTCATCTTATTGGCTACAAGTGAGAGGTAAAGGATTTACTTACTTAAAGTGGATTAGTGATGCGGCCCCATCTAGAAGTACATGGAGAAATGAGGTTCTATAGTGTTCACAAGGCAAACCAGAGAGATCTGGGTTCATAGAACTAATGACATCAAGGCATTTTTCTTCTATCTGGATCCTCCTCTATTCTTTATTAGTGCATATTGTGTATTTAGAATTCTTCAACAATGAAAAAACTTTTATCCCACTTTCTCCTCAGAATCACATTTCTCCTCTTTACCAACCACTTAACAGTTGATCTACATCTCTCTCTATCCCCTTAAATCCTTTATATTCTTATTCGTGTTTTTGTGACTTGGTGAGTTTTAATAGGCTACTTCAGTACTCACTACGAAAGCTAAGTGACTCTGGAGAGCGAGGTCTCATCTTTTGATTTCTTTTTCTTTCTTTCTTTCTTCCTTCCTTTCTTTCTTCCTTCCTTTCTTTCTTCCTTTCTTTCTTTCTTTCTTTCTTTCTTTCTTTCTTTAAAGTAGATTTGTAATATTCCTTCTTAGAGGAACTAAAAACCTCAAGTACATGAAATAGATCTTGGCACATATACACTTTTCAGGTGCATGGCTGTCCTTTTACGTTTTACTCTGGAAAATGCTCATTTTCAGTTCTATTCTTGTTAAGCACTCAGAGTCTCCCCTGGAACTGAATTCTACTGACCTGCCATCACCAAGAGAATGTTGTGCTTCATAGCAAATTCTCTCCTGTGTCTCAGACCTTCCAGTATGGAAAAGAGATCAGGCGATAAATTAATTGTTAACTGGAGAGAACAAAGGAGTTGTTCGGACAGGCTCCTCTTTTATTCCCAGAGAAGGACCAGGAAAAATGTAAAACTACTTCTAAATAGGAAGCTAAACTTGAGATTCAAATAGAAGTACCGGGGCCTTAGATGACTTTTTGACATGCTAGTGATATTATTACCTCTTTATTCTCAAGAAATTGATTATTTCAATTGCCAACAGCTGCCTTTGAGATCTTTTCTCTGGAGCTGCATTAAGATAAGAAGGTATTCACTCTCCTCTCCAATGCTTAAAAGAAACTTTTGTTATGTATTCTTTAAATGTGAAATGCATTCTCTACTATTCACTGCAGGAGCTTGGATTTGTAAAGAGACATAGAAACCCATGTCCTAATTTACTCTTTGTTCTGCTTTGTGCAAAACAAAACCTGAAGAGGATAATAGCCAAGGTCTCCTGACTTCAGCCAAAAATGATTGAGGCATTAGATTCCAAAGGAGCATCTCTAATACAACCTGAGTGTAGTGTCACCATGTGCTCCAGTCCCCTCCTCATAGTTAGGCACAAAAGCATTCCCAGGTCCAGGTTAGAAGACTCAAAAAGTCTTATAACGTTTAGGTATGTTTTCTCCTCATTCAGTCCATGCCCCCTCCCTTCCATTCTTC
>JANHMN010000008.1:14583152-14602731 GCA_030674055.1 Rhabdomys pumilio | reverse complement strand
ACACACACACACACACACACACACACACACACACAGGTTTGCATTAAATTAACATAACTATTAGAGAAGGGTTTAGAATGTATATAGCTAAAAAGACTTAAAATGACTTAAAGACGTTAATATGAAAGGGTCTGATCTGTGGTCTAAACCCCAGGGGATGGTTTTGCCCAACTCCAGAAGAATATCTCAGGGATTAAGGCATCAGTAAGCTAACATGTATTTAAAATCAGAGCTAGGTAGGTGTGGAATGTGATGATGGAAAAATTGGATCAATCTGGGATTCTCATTTGGAGCATCATTTCCCCAATCTGTCAAATTCTTCCCCTCTTCCTACACCCACAGATGCACAGATTTTGGTTATGGTACTGGGAAGTCTCCAACTGTCTAAGAACATTCCATGCCATTCTTGTCTTTGTGAATAGAGGATGATGTCCCTGCAAGTCATGCATTCTGAAGATATGTCAAATTATATAGACATGTTTCCTTGTTGAATTTCTGCTTAAGATTTGAACATACTTGGCTCGACCAGTTGATTATATTTAATAGGTATTTAGTATGGTCTTCAATTACCAACAATAATCATGACCTAGATGGGTATTTTTGTATTTCATAAAAACACAAGTGAAGCATTTTTATATTAAGTGAAACCTTCATGCCATGTGTATCTGAGCTGTGAGTAAACGGTATTGAATTCAGGGTGAAAGTTGATCTCCAAAATTGAATCAATAGCTTGCTTTTCGTTAGCGATTTTCAAAACCACAAGACACCCCAGTGTTTGGTTTCTTACTTTAGCTCTCGAAACCTGCTATCATTTTACTATCTAGTTATAAGTGATAAACTTATCCTGACATCTTTTCATTTATACTCCCAGATAATTGAGTAGTAAAGACATTTATTCTCTCCCACATAGATAAGAATAGATATTTAAATGTGATATATATCTCCCCATTTTCCATTAGATCGTAGAAGCATTAGTTACTCCTTAGCAGAAAGATGGATACCAGAGCTAGTAAGTTTTGATGGGGCCAACGTAAAATATAAAAGAAATGCCTTCAATCTGTACTCTGTCTTTGCCTATGTCTCTGTCTATTTGTCCTTTATTTCAGACATCAGAGGTGTCAGGAAGTCATGGCCAACAAAGTAGTAAAGAATATGCTCTTCCGGAAAGCAGATGATCATTGTCACATCCTAGAAGCATGCTTTAAACACACCACACACACACACACACACACACACACTTTTCCTGTATACATAATAAACATAGAAACCCATTACAAAATCTAGACAAGCAAGAAGGTCTTTAAATTGATAGCTTCTTGCTTTGGTCCCAGTTTAACAGAATGAACATCAGAGAAAACTCCCACCCAGAGTTCTCCAGTTAGATGTTCTCTAAATCCCCTTCTGGCCTTAACTCATGAGTCATTTAAAAAATGCCTCTATACTGTAAAAGTATTGGGAACAGGCTTGTCACTCCCCAGCAGGTGGCCTGACCACAGCTCTGAGCTTTAGATAATAATAGTCTGAAAATGATTCATTGACCTGCTCTGTCCTGACCTCCCCTGGACTCTGTGTCCCAGAAAGTTTCAAAATTAGTCAAAGGCTGACTTGCGGGGTTGGTGATGTTTCTTTAGAGTGTAGGGAAGAACTAAGGTCTAGTATCTTCCCTCTCTTACTAAAGTAGCTCTCAGTTTCAGTGGCCTTAGAATAACTGCCGTGACTCTATTGAAAGAATTAAGTCCAAGGAGACCTAAATACTCATTAGATACATGTGATGACTATTTTTGGTTGTGAGCTTGACTACATCTGAAATGAACTAAAACCCAAGTGGCTGGGTACACCTCTGAAAAAATTTTCTTAATTAAATTGTTTGAAGTAGGAATAACCCACATTTAGACTGAATTTTTGCAGTGGAGAGGGCCACTTTAACCTCTACGCTACACGTTTTGGTGGTAGAAGAAAAAACATAGAAGAAAGCTTTTTCTCTTTTCCTATTTGTCTTCATTCCTTCTCTGGCATTAGAATTTATTTCTTTTTTATTCCTACATATACTATTGGATTCTTCATCTTTCTGTCAGTAAAGAGTCATTGTTGAGCCAGACTATAGACTCTAATCTACACTAATAAATCTTACACTATTTAATTCTATAATTAATATTTAATTCTATAAGTTTTATTTCCCTAGAGAATCTAGGCAAGTACAATAAAGATACATAAGAAGAAATGTCTTCAATTGTTGTACACTCTTGAAAACAAGCTTTGGAATATATTCTGCACAACCTAGGAGACTGGTTACGTCTGTCACTCTGTATACATAGAGTCAGTTGTCCTTTCTAGGCTGGAGTCTAATCATAAAATCCGTGTACTGGTGCTTAGAAGCTGGCACTTTCACTTATCAATGTATCCCATAGTCTTGAGCACTTGAGCACTTGTTCCCCATTTGGTGACCCTGTTTCCTTGTTTGAGAGGTTTAGAAGGTATGACATTTCTGCATGCCAGCAGGGGGAAGGTTTTGACAGTTTAAAGACATATGACACTTCTGTTTTTCTCTATCTCTACTTTGTGCTTGTGGATCAGGGTGTGAGTCCCCAGTTTCCTGCCAGTGCTACTATGCCTGGTGCCTTTTGACCTTTGCTCTCCCATCACGAGCTCTAGTCTTTGATAATTAAGCCCAAATAAACCATTTCTTCTATACGTTACCTTGGACATGATCTTTATCACAGTAATAAAAAAGAACTAATACAAAAACTTTCTTTTGTCACATTTATGGGCTGCTCCTTGTGTCTCCCTTAAGCCTCTCACCTACCCTCTTCTAGGAAGGTTATTAACTAAAAATATGAGAATTGAGTCATAGAGGCATGTTTTAGTAACCTGTGCACTGAAAATTATTAAATGAAAATTTAATACTTTGATCAATATCTGTAGCATAGATATTGATATAACCTAGATAACAGAATCAGTACATGTATATTAGAGGGAAGACTTTTTTGTAAGAAACTGTTGTCTGTTATTATGGAGTAATAGCCACATGTCTTTAGTTAAGATAAATGAATATATTATCTCTATGAAAGACACTTTACAGTTAAAGTATCAGATCTTTTCAAAACTTTGAGTAATATTTGTTTATCTGTCTGTCTGTCTGTAGGATTATATTATTTTTGTGTTAAAGGGAATTAAATTACAAGTAGAATTCAAGTAGCTGATCATCTGCGTTTAGGGAAAAATGGGTTTGGCTTTATTGTCATTCTCAATATGGTTACAAAGCTACTCATAAGTGAAGGAGAGAGAAAGGAAAAACTCAGAGTAATGAGATGGTAAGATTTGATTGACTGCCAGTGGGCTTGAACATAGAAGGATCAACAAGACAAATAATATGAGCAGCTTCTGGAAGCCAGGAAAGGAGAGGAAACCATCTGTCTTGGAGTGGCAGAAAGGAAGAGAGACTTAGGACCTTCAGAAATGTCAGATAATACATTGATGGTACTTCAAGCCATTGATTTTATTGAAGAAGGAATGGTGAACTCATACACTTGTTAAATAAACTGAGAGTAGATGACTTCAGACTTGTCATGAGAAGCATGTAATAGCTCCAGGCTTTACAATAGATGAAAGGAGCAGGGCTAATGACTGGAACATCTCTCTCTTTCAATATATATTTATATATCACTTCATATGATTATTCATTTATAATTATCATTACTAAATTGTGTTACCTGTCTCCTTTTCACTCTGGAAATTCCATACCAAGCATCCTTTATTTTTGTGTCTTTGTAAAGTGCTTTGGTTCTAAAGGGAGATCAAGTCCAAGGTACAGAGAAAATGATTCTTCCCAAGACTATGCTCAATGTAGAATATTGGCTCCATCCGGGACATTGGCTAGTCCTGTGGTCCTCAACTGTTCCCAAACATCTGCAAAATAGGAGGCTTGAAAGACAGGTCCTTTGAGTGGTATGGTCCTGTTTGTTTTGAGACAATGTCTCTTGTAGCTCAGGCTTACCTTGAACACTATTCAGTTAGGCCTCTGAACTCTTGATCTTTCTCCTTCAACTTAACAAGTAATAGACTTATAATTTGTATTACTGGGCCTAGATTGCTCTGGTCTTGTGCCATAAGTTAGGCTGCATATGAAGGAACATTGTAATGGATAAATCTGGAGAACCCAGGGTGGGAGCAGACAATAAAGGACTGAGGAGCTATATATACCAGATTGTATTCTTCCTGATAATCAGTGGATACTGATCAACACTTAAACTAGGACAGTAGGAAGGGACAAGAAAAGAAATAAGTGGGGATACTTTACAGTTATAGGTACCAGGATCTGCCTAAACCTTGGGTAGATCTTGGGCTCCTAGTCTGTGTAACTAAAAGACCAGACTTGTCTTTAGGTAGTAGTGAAATTGAGCAGAGGAAAGAGAGAGAGGGCAACATCTGAGATGATTGTGTCACAGTTGGTGGAGGACTTTCCTACCAACTCAGAAAATCAGGTTAAGAGTACAAAAATCCCAGGGCTAGAGACATAGTTCAATGGTTAAGAACATTAGTTGCTCCTATGAAAACCATGGATTCAGTTCCTACTACCCACAGAGTGGTTCACAACAATTCTTAGTTCCAGTTTCATAGTATCCAACAACCACTTCTGATCTCTGGGCACCTGTATATGCAGGTACAACATTCACACATATAAAAGTTAAATAGATACATGGAAATTTTATATAGCAGAAGCTCCATAAAATATATACACATATGGAAGTGATAAAAATAAAATTGTCAGATAATGGGGGAGAAGGAGCCACAACCTGACATTCCATCACCAAATGGAACTATTTGGAGTAGGTTATAGCTAACTAAGTTGTTGACCCAAGGAGTTCTATGGGAATCCCCAAATAACCATGCTATTGCCAAGGCTACTGGTGGCTCTTTTCAATCTGACAGCAAGACAGAAGATAACACTGACATAACATCCTAAACATGGAGAAATCTAACTCCAGCCTACCTAGAAATTTTACCTCTATAGGCTAGTGTTCTTGGTTCTTGAAGCTACTTTACACGGTATAAAAGGAGAATTATAAACACCAACCCAGGTACAATCCATTTGATTTACAATAGTGTCCTACATGCAAGATATGCTAGAGTGGTTGTGCCACAAACTTAGGCAAGTAATCAACAAATATCTGATTTGACTTAAAGCCCACTCTTTCGGATGGAACCCATACCTAATGCAGATTGCATGCCATGCACTGAGACTATATAGGCCAGGGACTTAAGGAAAAACCCAGTTCTACTGTTTTGTTAAAGAAATATGGCAATAAAATGATTCCTACTACAGTCTACTATACTCATAGATCAGTGTCTATTATCATCCATTGTCAGATAAGCTTCCTTTAGGAGCAGATTTGAACAAATATAGAGACACACAATGAGATAATATCCAGAGGTTGAGAATCCGTGGCACACACAACCTTATGTCTTCATGACATCACTCCCTTTTGACTCACTGAACCCTGAAGAAAAGGAAGCAAAAAGAGTACAAGAGCCAGAGGGGTTAGAGGACAGAAAGGAAACAAGGAAGTTTAAACAGAACAGGACTAATTCACACACAAACTCACCTAGACTATGGCAGCATGCACAGGGCCTACACTGGTCTGTACCACATGGGGTCCTAGAGCTGAAAGAAGTTGACAAAGCCCCCACACCTATCCCAGAACCTCTTCCAATTAATAACCATTTGCAAATGAAAATTTATCTTTTACCCATGTTATCTCACTAAATAAACAAACTACTCTCAAGGGTAGGGTGCATGCCCAGCAGTAGGTGGCCAACAGAAACACGAATTCAGCAGTTTTGGAGATTAATTGTCTCATAATGTTATCTTGGGGCTTTTTCTTTTTGTAGTTTCACTTTTTAAAACTTCTTTCTGTACAGGTTCTTTGCATATATGTATTATATATTTTGGTTTTGTGTTTTTTTGGAATTTCTGAATATGTAAATAAAGTCATTGTTTATACCTGTTTCCTGTGCATCTTGGGGGGGGGACTTTTTTATGTTTCCTTTGGTCTTATTTTATGTATTTGGTTTTTGTTTTATCTTATTATGTTTTATTTTATTCTTAAGAAATAGAATAAAATTTATATGAGAAATTAGGATAAAATTTGTCAAAATGATTATAGTTCATAGTGGTGACATGGCGAAAATCTCTATCAGTGAGAAGTACTCTTTTTTTTTTAAAGACATTAAGACAAAATACATGTAGCCAGAATTCATGTATTGGTGAGTGTGGACAGGAAATCCAAGGTGTTAATACAACAAAAACAAAATGACTGAGTACCTGTAATACATGTAAGGTAGATCTTGGTGAGTGGAGAGAGACAACCTAACAATCAAAAAGATGTATGAATATGAGCTTTGAATTGAAAGCCCAAGAGTAGACACTCTAGAGGAATGACTGCAGAGTTGGGAGAAAAGTGAAAGGAAGAAAATGGTAGTGATTTGGTGGTAATGGCAGGCCTGTGTAAGGAGAAAGTTATAAGGTAGATGGTGGAAAGAGGAAGACTGGTATTGGCATTTTCTGTTTCTGAAATTCAGCTTAAGTGGCAGTGTCTACCATGCAGTACCTATTTATTACACTTTACATCTCGAAAGGGTGAGGGATCTACAGAACTCACCCTCCCTGCCTTGAAGGTATAAAGCTGTGCGCCCAGCAAGGCCAGCCAGTTTCCATACTGGAAGGCTTGACAGCAGTTTTATCCTCAGAATCATCATTCAGGCAAAGGTTAGTATGGGACTGTGAGGGGCTGGTCCCTGTTGTTCAAAAGAATAAGAGATAACTGGGGGAAGCTAGCTCTTGGCAGAGGGCAATAGTTTTATCTTTGAACTATGAGCTTTTTTAAGATTTCAGAATACAAGGAGGAGCATATTGGCCATGTGAGGTCAGTTGGGAGAAGCTGCCTTGAGGTGTGTGAACTAATTCTTGATTTATAGCCAAGCAGTTAGAGTGAGGAGGAGAACTATGAAAGATAAAGCACAGGATGGTCTGCAGCATTGTGAGCTGCATCCCTGTTGCTGCAGGGTGGAGAATACAGAGAAGATGCCGTCAGGTAATCAGCTGGCTTAGGCAAGAGAGCACTGTTGTGAGAGATGGAATAAGATGCTGTCTACACGATAGACTGTGTGCTAAACTTCTCTGTAAACTTGATATCAGGGAAGCTGCCTTGTAAGACTGAGTCACCAGCCACATACACTCTCTTCTCTCCATGCATTTAGTAGATTTATTCTTTTCGAGAGCATTCTAACCCCACAGGCAGAACTCTATTCTCTAACTTATCTTCCACACATTTTAGATGTTCTTTCTATCTTATGCCTGTGTCTGTCTGTAGATTGTCTGTTTACAAGTTTACTCTGGCCTGACAGTACAAATAACAGTGGAATTTTCTTGAACCTTTCCTTTCTAGCCATATCACCTGATGATTCTCTCCTTACACCATGCCCAGCTACTGTTAATCTTCCATTAGTCTTCCTCTGACTCTCAGCTCACCCCATTCTCTTCTCATAGAGTTTTCTCGTGAGTGCTCTCACTCTTGTTGCTACTGTCTCCCTCATTTTAGGGGTTTATTTCTCTGTAAGATTTGGGGATTAAGAGTAAGGCACATTTGCTTTAAAAAAAAAAACCTTCATCCTTGATTCTTTTGTGATAAAATAAGCACTCCCCAAGGCATGTTCTCATTCTAGACTTAAAGGCATCTATGGCAAAATGTCTTCTATTTGAGTTCATTTGCTTCCTAGTGCCCTAGGTGACCAAATGAGCTTTGAGTGGCTTAAAGGAACAGATCATATCATTTTGATGTCCAGAGCTGAGCATAGTGATAAATTCTGTTGCTAGAGTGGGAAAGAGCATAGAGCAGAAACAAGCTATGTCCTCTCATTAACTCTTCTGATTAACTCTGCTGGGGCAAGGCTCTCAACCTGGCTATTTTTAGGGGTAAGTTTGCCCTGTATTTTCTCTTTAGCCCTAACTCAGTGAAAAAGTATAAAGCCACACTATTCAGAGAAACTTCTCTCCAACAGACCTCACTCACATAGGACAATATAATTGTCTATCCTTGTATTTTGAAACATGTGGTGCAAAATTTACCTAATGTATTGTCCTTTGAAGGCTGGAAAGGTGGTTCAGAGGTTGAGAGTACATACTGCTCTTACAGAGGGCTAGAGTTCAATTCCCAGCACTTAAGTTGGGTGACTTACAGATGTTTGTAGCTCCAGCCATAGGAGAACCCATACAGGCTTTCAACTTCTTTGGGCACCTGCATTTATGTGCTATACCCACACATGGACACATGCAGGGACATGTAATTGAAATCTCTAGAAAAGTGCTGTGTTTAGTCAAGAGCCAGAGGAAGGAAATTTGTTAGAAGTATTTTGATCTTGATTTGAAGATCCAGTTCCTCACCCTTGGATACCTTTACTGTCTGAAGGTTCTGGACAAGTTCATTGTGGCCTGGGGCTACTATGGCCTGGTTGCTTGAGTCTAGGAAGGTACACCCCTCAAGGTATTCTTTAAGGCTTCAGTGGCTAATGTCTCTTCAAATGAGAATGGATTTTGCAGCCCTCTCTATCTTCCATGACCCTGAAGTAAGGAGAAAATCATTTGACAGGACACTCAAGTCCATTGATCCTGAATCTGCCTGAACATTGCATCTCATGTCCCCAAATGAAGTCAATCAAACATGACTTTTAACCTCTCCTTTGTAGTTTTCTCTCGGCCCTCAGTGTTCAATATCTGTCATTACTTTTTCTTTTCACTGATGCTAGTTTGTGTTCTAGCAAGCCTAGGTTCCCTCCATCAGGTAAGCTTTAACTAAACCTTTATTGTTCTATCTTATTCATTTATTTATTTATATGTGTGTGGGTAGTAGAGATTGAACCTGTAACTAACCTGAATTAGGGTATTCATTGCTATGAAGAAACATCATGACCAAGGTCCTCTTATAATGGACAACATTTAATTGGGGCTGGCTTACAAGGTTCAGTTCAGTCCATTATCATCATGGCAGGAAGCATGGCAGTGTCCAGACAGACATGGTACTGGAGAAGGAGCTGAGAGTTCTCCATCTTGATTTCAAGGCAGCCAGTAGAAGACTATCTCACAGAAGCCAGGAGATGGGTTCTCAAGGGCCATCCCCACAATGACACACTTCCTCCAATTCTGAGTCAGGGTCCTATTATGTTTAGGTTAGCCTTGAATTGCCCATATAGCCATGGTGAGTGTCAACTTTGAGAACTTCTTACCTCCTCAGCGGCACCAATAGAGTACAGATTACAGGGCTGGTTCTCCTAAGCATTTCAGAAAACTGTGGCTTTAACTTCATCTGGGAAGGTTGCCTAGTTGGTGTTCAGTCTCTGTAAGGAAGATGAGTGTTGTGCCCAATGGGGACATTGCAAAACACAATATATGTGTCCAGAATCTGGATCAGTCTCCAGATGTTTCTAACTGTACGATTTGAGCAGGCAGCAACTGACCTTTGCATTGCTTCAGCCTCCCTCATCATCTGTGAAAGTGCAAAACCATGTATTCTTGAGATTTACTAGTAAGAATTCTACAAAAGAGATTTTTTTTGTTGTTGCTTGGTTTTTGGGTTTTTTTGTTTGTTTGTTTGTTTGTTTTGTTTTGTTTTGTTTTTATGAGTTAGGAATCTGGACCTCAACAAGGATTTTTCTTTTTTACACTTTATTTTAAAATTATTTAGTTTTGCTTGCATGGGGGTCAGATGCATGTATGTGCATATATTTCATGTGTATAGATGGGTGTGTGTATGTGCACGTGCACATGCATTCATGTGAACATACATATAATGACTCCAAAGGAGATATTATGTCCCTTCCTTTATCACTTTCTTCTTTATTTGTTAAGACAGAGTCTTCCATTGAATCAGGAATTTGCCAATTCTGCTAGTCCCAAGGTATCTAGATAGAACTGCCTTCTCTAGTTCTGGGATTTCTGTCACTTGCTGCCCTTCTCCAGAAGCATTAAGAGAGCTTAGTGGCATCTGAGTCCATGTCATCACACTTATGTTGTGACAAGCCATTTTCTGCCTAAGCATCTCCCCAGCCCGAACCTGACTTTTCATTACTCCACTGTAATGTTGTAAAACTTACTGATCTCTCTGCCTCTTGTATCTTCTAACTGTAAAATGAGAATGACAATAAGGTCCCCCACTTCACAGGGGTTTGTGCAGATCTGAGAAAATACACATCACGTTTTTGAAATGCTGGATCCCTAGCATGACTGCAGCCCAACTCATAAGTGTAGCTGTTGTGAGAACAGAATGCAGTGGTAACTTTGAAAGTCTATTAAGCACTGCCCATGTGCCCAGGGCTCCTTGGAATGTTAATGTCTCTGAGTTCTGAAGACAAAAAA
The DNA here is from genome assembly GCA_030674055.1 of Rhabdomys pumilio. NCBI lineage: Eukaryota > Metazoa > Chordata > Mammalia > Rodentia > Muridae > Rhabdomys > Rhabdomys pumilio. Next base: position 14,592,323 of record JANHMN010000008.1, on the reverse strand, counting down.
AAATACTGTATATTTTTCTTTTCATTTTCTCCTCTTGCCACTTCTTTATCATTTTTCATTGAAATTTTGCAGGAGATAAATAATGGTCACTATATGTAAGTATATCTACATTTCAGTGGAAGGAATCGGAAAGTAACATGACCAAGATGTTGTATACCACTCTGGAATGCTCAGAAAAGTACGCCTTTCATGTTAAATCACAGGGTCTCACTCTTGCTCAAAATATTTGTGACTGATGATAGTAATTAGGCCTCTCTAAATTAAAAGTGTTGGTTAAACTCGCAAACTGCTTACTCTCATAGACTCAAGTGAATTGATGACACGAGGAATACTTTTAAGGATGAAAGCAAAGGGTGTAATTTTTGACAGGGAAAAGTCTCGTGCTCGGACAGTGAACAGTAGGGTGTCATTTGGTGGCATTTATCAAGCAAAGGGACCAGAGTTGGTCTGTGGGAATGCCTCAGAGCTGCAGGAACAAAGGCTTAGTTAAAGTGCAGTTAGATGGACACTACCTTCAGAGTGTCTGGTTGAAAGGCCAGGGGAGGGTGTCTAGTATTTTGTATTCCAGTAAGTTCTTAGGTGACGCTCATGGTGCCTCAAGTTAGGCCAATTATGTCTGAAATTGCACGATCATAGGCATGGGAAACTTTCTGGAAATAGGTCGTCACAAACCTACAAAAATCAGGACCTCCAGGCAGAATGCAAGTTTAACAAGCACAACTGCTAGTTTTTATAATGGAGGATCATATTAACAGGTAGACATGAATAAATATCTATTTACACAAGTTACAAAACTTAAGACAGACCAAAGTACGATTATATCAAAATCCAACCTGGTGAGCCAATGAATTTCTGGGGCTGCCTTACAAAGCACTGATGTGTGATTGGTTACTTACAGGGTTGTAAGTGACCCTCAGGTAGCTCTGTCAACACAAAGTCTCACCCTGTCATGGTTGAACACCTTTCTGGAAATTGCATCATAAAGCTCCCTTTCAGTTAACCTCTTCTTATATGGTCTGTCATCTCATAAGGGGTGAAGTAAGAAGGAAGAAATGGCTGAGGTTACAAGCAAGGGTCCTCTGTCCTTTCTTTCTCTCCTTCTACTGGGGAGTATAAGTAGCTTCATCTCACTTGTATTTTTTTTTTGGATATTATATTTACATTTCAAATTTTATCCCCTTACCCCATTACCCCCACCCAGGAACGCCCTATCCCATCCCCCTCCTCCTGCTTCTATGAGAATGTGCCCCCACCTACCGCCCCACTCCCACCTCCCCACTCTTGAATTCCACTCCACTCAGCGTCCACCCTTCATGGGACCAAGGATCTCCTTTCTCATCTATGCCCAAAAAGGCCATCCTTCCCTACAAATACAGCTGGAGCCATGGGTATCTCCCTATGTGCTGCCAGGCTGGTGTTTTAGACCCTGGCGAGCACTGGTTGGTTGGTATTGTTGGTCTCTTCATGGGGCCACAAACCCTTTCAGCTCCTTCAGTCTCCTGTCTAACTCCTCCATTGGGAACCCCTTGATCAGATCAATGGTTAGCTGTGAGCATCTGCATCTGAATATGTCAGACTCTGGCAGGCCTCTAAGGAGACAGCTATATCAGGCTCTTGTCAGCGTGCACTTCCTGCCATCCACATCAGTGTGACTACACATGGAATGGATACCCAGCTGGAATGGTCTCCAGACACTCCCTTCTTCAGTTTCTGTCCCACACTTTGTCTCCATATTTGCTCCCTTGAAGATTTTGTTTCTTCTAAGTAGGACCAAGGAACCAACACTTGGTCTTCCTTCTTCGTGAGCTTCATGTGGTCTGTGAGTTGAATCTTGGCTATTTTAAGCTTTTGGGCTAATATCTACTTATTGTGAGTAAATACCATGTGTGTTCTTTTGTGATTATTACCTTACTCAGGATGGTATTTTCTAGTTCCATCCATTTACCTAAGCACTTCTTGAATTCATTATTTTTAATAGCTGAGTAATACTCCATTGTGTAAATGTACCACATTTTTTGTATCCATTCCTCTGTTGAAGGACATCTTCATTCTTTCCAGCTTCTGGCTATTATAAATAAGGCATATAAATATGAACATAGTGGAGCATATGTCTTTGTTATATGTTGGAGCATCTTCTGGATATATGCCCAGGAGTGGTGTAGCTGGGTCCTCAGGTAATGCTATGTCCAATTTTCTGAGAAACCACCAGACTGATTTCCAGAGTGGTTGTACCAGCTTGCAATCCCACCAACAATGGAGGAGTGTTCCTCTTTCTCCACATTCTCTCCAGCATCTACTATCATTGGAGTTTTTGATCTTAGACATTCTGACTGGTGTGAGGTGGTATCTCATGGTTGTTTTGATTTGCATTTCCCTGATGACTAAGGATGTTGAGCATTTCTTAAGGTGCTTCTTGGCCATTCGAGTTTCCTCAGTTGAGAATTTTTTGTTTAGCTCTGTACTTCATTTTTTAGTAGGGTTATTTGGTTGTCTGGAGTGTAATTTCTTGAATTCTTTGTATATATTGGATATTAGCCATCTATCGAATGTAGAATTGGTAATGATCTTTTCCCAATCTGTTGGTTGCCGTTTTTTGTCCTATTGACAGTGTCTTTTGCCTTACAGAAGCTTTGCAATTTTATGAGGTCCCATTTGTCAATTTTTGATCTTAGAACATAAACCATTGGTGTTCTGTTCAGAAACTTAAAGAGGCTACCACATAGCCATTCAGAAAGTTGCTATGGTTACCTGGCCACTGTATTCGTATGCTATGGGTGTATTCCTATGATATTCATATGCAGTGGGGTGAACTTTCTCTTCCTGGAGGAAAAGACCATACTGTAGCATCAGGTGAACTTAGAAAGCAATGGAAAAGAGAAATCACTTTCTCCTCAGCTAAACCCTTTAAAAGATGATGGTGGTGGGTGCAGGGTACAAACAACAACAACAAAAACAAACAAATAAACCAAACAACAATAACAAAACAAAAAAATCAACTTTCTGAAAGGAAAGGGAGACATATTTACAATGGAAATGTTTTAAAAAAAAGTTTAGAGCAAATTCAGATTAAATTTAGAATGAGAAGATGTTTCTCTACCAGTGTTGCATATTAGGATTCTCAGAGGGAGCTTTAAAATTCTCAATAATATTGGACCCTGTGAATGGATTGTCAGTGTCTATATTCTCTAAAGATGTTGGAGTTCTTGGTGCATATCTAAACATTCAGAGGACCAAAATAGAAAGATGTAGAACCTGATCTCAATTTTGAAGAAAATTAGCTACATAACCAAGGGAGTGTTTCCTGATGTCTTTAGCATAGGCTCTTGTTTGGAAAATGGAGGTATATCTATAGCACCTGAAAAAGGGAAGTCAAGTTTCATTGGATCAAGTCTTCAGTCCTTAGCTTTGACTATGTGTCTGAATCATGTGAGGAAAATAATAAAATAACCCATGGTGTACATGGCTTATTCTAAATCCCACAGGGCTAAGACTTGGACATCTCTCGTTTTAAATTTAGTGCCCTGGGTTATTAAAGTGTGCATATAGTGTTAGGACCATTCGATTGCTCTCTTCTGAGTCAAGCATTCTATGTTCCTATATGAGCTGCTCTTTGGCTTACGATAGCCAGTGTCAAACTGTTGAAAATAACAGACTAGGCTTTGAAATGTGAGACAGTCGTCTGTAGGTAGTTGTGGCTGGAGAACACAGAGTTCCTCACACCAGGCTGTGGGTAGTTGGCTGGGAAAGCTCTGGGTTTCTCCAGCTGGACGTTAGGCCCTGGCTGCTGTGGCTCCATAATTCCTCACAGCACAGTGGCCCCAACGACACTCAAGAAAGTCCATGAGTTTTTACAGGCTTTAATGTCATGGCAAGTGGTGGATGGATCTGGATCCACGCCTCCCCCGCCCTCCTGAGTTAAATAGCAGGGAGGGGGGAGGGGCTGGGGAAGTATGCTTAATTGACTCCACCCTCTTGCCTTCAGGTACCTCATTAGTATGTAAATCTCTCTAGGGCCTGAGGCATGTTAATCATGCCCTCTACCTGTACTATATGACTGACGGGTGAACGGTGAACGTTGAATGGAGATTAGACCTCCATTAGACCCATGTCAGGAGCCTGGGTTCTGGGGGCGTGGCCAAACACCCACAACCCAGGAACCAGGATACCCTTCCAACGCCTACAGACATCCTCTGTCAAATGACGTTTCTCACTATGTTCTTAAATGCAGTAGTGACTCGCCTAATTATAAGTATGGCAATGAATTTTCTGTGGAACACTTGGTGTTTGATATCTTACAAACATTCTTATCAAGAGAGTTAGACTCATTATGCCTGTTTTATTTAAGAGGGCATGACAGCATCGAGAGAACACTTTCCATGTGGCAGGGCAGTCCACTTTTGCATTTCAGATTGGCTCATTTTGCTCAGACTTTAAAAATCGAGACACTATTGGGAATTATTGTGGAAACTTTACTGTAAATTCTGATTTAGTAGATCTCAGATAGACAGGTTTCTGACAACTTCAGGCCATACCTTTGTAATTAGCTTGTGTTTGATGCTTGGTTCAGTCTCTCTCTCTCTCTCTCTCTCTCTCTCTCTCTCTCTCTCTCTCTCTGTGTGTGTGTGTTGGCCAGAGGACAACACTAATGTCTTCTTCAATTCTTCAGTTCCTTTTCACTTTACGTTTAAGATGAGGTTTCTCACTGAACTTAAGTTCCTCATTGACTAAACTGGTTAGTTGAACAACCCCAGGGATTTTCCTCATCTCTGCTTTTCCAGTGCTGGGATTGTATGCCACATCCTGCTTTTACATAGGGGCCAAGGGGAGCCAAATTTAGGTCCTCAATTCTGGATGGCAAGCACTTTACAAATAGAGGCATCTCTGTGGCTCAGTGCTTTGAGTAGTCAGATTCTATCTGAATCTCACACAGAAAAGATAATCCAGGTTCCACTCTGGTGGCATATGACAAATCGTATGGGCCCTACGCATAAAAGGTATAGCCTCTCATTATACCCAAACATATTCATCACAGACTCTTATTTTCTTCGAAGTTGATTCTTGGGACTTTTGACCATATTCTAGAGATGCTGCTTCTGATGGATTTTTGCATAGATTCTTTGTGGATGCTTTTAAAAGGCTATGATATCATTTGGGGATATTTTCCAACTTTGTAGCATTTTAGTCACTGAAACTGCTAGTATTTTTGAACAAGCTTTGTATCTGGTAAAATCATGGTTGGTGATAGCAGGCTTCAGTAAATATGAATAAACACAGGAGAATGCAAAGATTCTAGAACATTTGCATAGATGAGATGAGGAAGGAGTGAGCACAGATAGTGGCAATCAGATGCAACGGCTATCAGGAGGACAGGCATGCTCAGGGTAGCTAGTGCCCTCGTAGGGACTTCTGCATCATGCATGTTTTAGGATACCATTATACTTCTGGTGACAGAGAACTCGTTACTGTGATGTGTTAAGTATTTTTGACCTTATGTATCAGGTAGCATATCATGTTTCACTATGTGTTTTAGTCATTTGTTATAAAGGTAAGGGAATGTTAGCCTCAAGATCACACCCATATACATTTTTATGGCTTATGAGCAAATTTTGCTATTTAGACATAAAATAATGTTACCGAGACAATCATTTGTAAGTACATACTTTATCCTGTAATGGTGAAAAAAGTAGTATTAAACACTTAAAATTTACTTAGGCTTCTAAAATTGTCAAAAGCATCTTCATAGTTATCACGTACTTAACACTGCTGGTCTTCAAATGCTTTTATAGACCCTCCCCCATGTAGGCACACAAGGCGTGCTCCATAAGCTTGCACCCATGAGAGAACATGAATATTTGAGGTAAAAGCTCTCAGTTAATGAGCAGCCTACCTGGAAAGCAGAAAGCTAAACAGAAGCAAGATGCATAGAATTACCCTATTACTCACTCTTTTCTGGAAATATTAGTCAGAATGCCATCGTTAGCTTTATATCACTGAGCAAACTGAAAGGTCAAAACAAATGGCCATTCAGTTAGATGACAGATTCAACAAAAAAAAAAAAAAAAAAAGAAAGAAAGAAAAAAAAATGAAGACCTCCTAAGGATGAAAGCAAAGCAATTCTATTGTAGGAGGTTGTTAAGTTTCCTATACATTTGAAGGGCATTCTGGGCTAGGACTGATCCTATGGGCATTAGTGACAAGAATAACTTTGGCTGTGAGTTTCTGGATTCTTGCAAAAGTACAGCTGCTTGTTCCATCTAGACCTAGTGATGATCTCCCAAGAGTCAGAGAATGAAGCCAGGACGCATCTGTGACCTTGCATGGCCATGGCTCTATACTGTGATGGCTACATCTGCTGCCCAGTAAGTCAGAGATGACACTTTGGGGGTCACCTTGGTAGGAAAAAAGGGTTTCATTGCTTCAGTCCTCTCCAAGAGGGTTCTCAGGTTAAACTAATGCTGCTGTCTAGTATCTGGACACTGCTGTGACCCTATCTCCGATTACCATAGGAATGCTTTAGATTTGAGTGCTGAGCAAGACACTGGCATACTTATAGGTATTCTTTGAACATGTGATCCAAATAAAGCAATGAATACTTGGAATTCATTAAGAAAATTTTCAGCTTATGAGAGATTTCTGTATGTGTTGTCAGTGGAACCAGGAGGCTTCACCTCACTATGGGCCAGAGGCATGGAGTGGAGTTGGCCACAGCAGATGTGATAACTAGTTGAGAGTTCCTGCTGAGTGAATGATGTTGTTCATATAAAAGAATACAGGTGACTATAAGCAGAGAGCTGGAAGTAGATATCACGAAGCAAGTTCATGAAGACAGATATTGACAGAAGGACAATGATGAATGTCAATGTATGGGAGATGACTTCTGGGGACATGATAGGGGTGGCTCTGTAGCTCTGGCATAATTTTACTTGACTTGTGTAATGACCCTAAAATGAAGAGCATGTAAAAAGTTCCATGATATTACCCCTTGATGATAGAGGAATCTGGGCATTCACCTGGTCCAGAAATGTGTGGTCTTACGCCTAGGGAAGTGATGTGGAAAAGAGGAACCATACTTTGCACACATACTCCCACTGGGTCACTAAAAGGAGATTTAAAATACCATGAGCAATCTTGGGAAGGTAAGAGAGCAGATCTGAAATACAGGAAGAGATAGTAAAGGGTCAGAGATAAGGTAGAACTTTTTAGAGTTTAGGGCCATGGGCTATGGAAAGGTTATAAGATGCAATTCAAATGGGAGAATGGAGAATTTGCAAGTATGAAGGGCAGAGAGGGAGCATTAAAGGGTTTGAACTTTCATGCTGGTCAATTTATTAGGGCTTTTCGCTGTATGGTAGAAAACTTGACTCATGTCATCTTCCCAAAGCTTATGCAGTCCACTTCCGTGAACTCTGAATTTAGATAGCAAATGTTCACAGTTCTTCCCACTCTGAGTGTACCCAGTTTACAATGATGAATGCATGGACTTTTGTCTTAGGAATCCTGAGGGTTACTGCCTTCTGTCGAGTATAGTCTGGATCCTCTAGGATGGAGATACTATCGTGGAAGTTAGTTGGAAGATGGAGACAGATGAAAAAGTAAATATCAAAAGTGATCATGATTGCAAAAGATGCCATATCATTAATATAAGGAGACCTCTGGAGTGATCTTCCAGTTTCATTTGGAAACTGGAATGAGTAGTGCTACAGTTAGAGAAATTTCCCACCTAATTATGAACCTAGATCTTCTATTCTTTGACTGTTTACTAGCAAACCGCTTGTGAACATGTTTGAAGCTTAGATGGCATCCTAAAAGTCAGTCTGCAAGTCTTGTACCACATATGACCCTTCTGTTACTACCTTTTTACTGGTTTCACAGAATTTAATATTGATAAGTAGACTTGAACTATACATAATTTTGTTTTTTAAAAAATACATACCTATTTCTTATCCACTTAACTGTTTTTTTCATTTATTATTTGTTTAGATCACATGCGTGGTGTGTGCTGCGCATGTGTGTAGATGCATGTGTATGTTCTTGTACATATGCACATGAGTGAATGTACATGGAGTCTTAATTTTGAAGCCAAGTGTTTGCTCATTTTTGTCCACATTGCATATTGAGCCTGCTGCAGCTCTCCAATTCAACTAGTCTGGCTAGCCAGCTTGCTCTAGAATGCTCTACCTTTCCATTTGCTATGTTCACAAATGGGTCACCAAGACCACCTGACATTTATATGGGTTCCAGAGATTAAACGCCAGTCCTCATACTTAGGAAGCAAGTATTTACTCACTGAGCCATTCCCCCAGCCCCGATCTACTTAACTTAAAAAATTATGACACAGGTATAGCATAATCTATACTTTGTTCAATTCCTACCATGAAGCTGCTTTGGAGTATTTGAAAGGCCTGTATAAATGAAACCTTGATTCTGTCCAAGTTTCCATCTAAACCAGAGATTGACAGTCCTTTTCTACGCAGGAGTAGATACTTCCTCTTCTTGGTTTATGTGTTATGTGCTCTCTGTCACTATAAATCAACTCTGCTTTTGTAGTGCAAAAACACAGACAATACATACATTGACAAATACTTTTTTTTTTTAAACAAAACCAGACGAACCAGCAAAACTTTATTTACAAAACTAGAGGAAGAAGAAAATTAAGGATTTGGGGGTGAAATTATAGGAAGAACATTCTCTGTTATGTCTTTTTTCAAAGACTGTCAGGAAAGCCCAGAGTTCCTAAGGAGCTTCTTAATTAAGTCAAGTGCTATATTCTACAGGAGGAAAACCTGAACTTAGTGAACAGTTGTGTAGGCATGTTTCTGTGCCGTTAATGTTTATTCTTCTGTTATTCAATTGTTGATTTCTCTGCCCTAATATCTTCAGTCACTCTGGACACAGCATTGTAATACTTATGTCAACAGTGTCTTGTCTCAAGTTTGTGTAAACATTTCTTACCATTTATTCTTTGCATTGTCAAGAAATACTGATCACCAAATTGTTTGGCAGAAGAGAGAATAGGGTAAGATTTATGCCAGCCAGGGGAAGGAGAGAGAGGAAAGGAGGGAGGGAAGGAGGGAGGGAAGGAGGGAGGAAGGGAGGGAGAGACAGATACACACACCACACAGAGGAGAGAGAGAGAGAGAGAGAGAGAGAGAGAGAGAGAGAGAGAGAGAG
>JANHMN010000008.1:14554721-14582510 GCA_030674055.1 Rhabdomys pumilio | reverse complement strand
ATATATATATATATATATATATATATATATATATATATATATATATCTGTATCCTTGATTGTATATGCAGGTGTTTACACCCACATGTGCATAAATAATTCATAAAGCAATAGCATGTGTTGAGTAGTGAGGGTTGTATAGTCGCCATACCTGATACGTACTGATCACTGTGAGTAGAATGTCTTCAGAGAATTTACTTTGGCATGTTTCTAGGAATTTAATTGGTAGAGGTACTTTCTACAAGAATTTCACTCTTCATAAATCCCCAAAGACAATTTGGAACAAAATGAGGTCTCCGGCCTAACTCTCATTAAATGGGAATTCAGTGCAAAAAGACAGACCCTTAAATGGTTAGGATGACTACACCTGACGATGTCATCTTGACTACTCTTCCACTTGTCAACGGGCTAGAGGAAGAGACTGTCCTCACTTACTCATCAGGATCTTCATTGTGCAAATATTCGTAGACACCTCAAAACATTAAGCACTGGATGGGCTTAATGTAACTTATATCCATCACTACAAACAACTTTCCGTACTACCAGTGTTCAGCCTACACATATAAAGATCTATCTTTTATGCACTACTTTCATGGGACTGAGGGACAACAAATTATAGCAAGGAGCAATGCTACTTCACCTCCTTGATGTGAAAATTGAGAAAATGAAATCTCAGGAGGTCTTTGGTAATTAAAAGGGGATTACATCTATTGCATGTTTTTAGATAACATAAAAGAAGCGGCTGCTATCCTTTTCACATAACAGCACATTATTGATGAAGCAGCTTCAAGAACGCATTAGGTGATGTTTTATTGCATTATTTTAAGCCACTGAGGTTTTTATATATGAAGGGTATAGATTTATGCTGAGTGATTCAGCGAGGAAGCAGGCACATCAATTTGTTCATGAATGTGAGCTGGTGATTACCTCCATTAAAGTCACCAGGGCAGACTGATCACTTTAATTTAGGCGGAGGCATGCACACAACTTTGCTAGAAGTGCTTGTATCCCCAAGAACACAAGCAGAGGAGCTATTTTGCACCCCAGAGGAGCCCTAGACATGCAGATTTGTGTTGTCATAGGTGTCTAACTACAGACGAGGGTGCAAGGACTAATGCTGGGACTGGAAAGGAATTTCTCTGCAGTTCTGTGTAGCAGGATGGTGCATCTGGTTCATTTGGCTCTTAGCTGCCAAGTGCTGAGTCCATGTTAAATTGTGAAAAAGGGTTGGGTGGGGGATACATCCCTGTCCCAACTCTAGATTATAGAACTTGGGGGTGCTCTTGAGTGTGATGCAGCTGTAGAAAGCTGAATGGTTGTATCATTTCTATAACACAACCAGGACTTATGGTCTTATGTGTTTACTTGCTTACGTACTTTTAATGTAGTAGAGTTCCAGTAATCCCCTGGTTCTCAGCCTTCCTAATGCTGCAGCCATTCAATATGGTTTTTCATGTTGTAGTGTCTCCCCAACCATAAAATTATTTTTATTGCTACTTCCTAACTGTATGTTTGTTACTCTTGTGACTCATAATAGTGGTATTTTCCAATGGTCTTAGGAGACCACTGTGAAAAGTTCATTTGCACCTCAAAGGGGTCGTGATCTGAAGGTTGAGAACTGCTGTCCTAATCACAGCTATGCACTAGATGCATTGGAGGTTTCTGCTCTGCAGGGGTTGACAGTATATCTGGGGTAACGGGAAGCAGCTTCTTAAACAATTCTGATGTCTGTTTGTGTATATGGAATAGATAGTCACATGGGTACTAAGATGTCATGGTGAGAAACATGTCTAGAAGGGGTAACAGGAAGCAGATTCTTAAACAATTCTGATGTCTGCTTGTGTATATGGAATAGATAGTCACATGGGCACTAAGATGTCATGGTGAGAAACATGTCTAGAAGAGATGATGGGAATAAGGTGCTAAGTAAGTGTTCAAATCTGATCACTGAATAGAACCTTTTGCCAGCAGTGTGGTCCTATGCAAACAAGCACCAGTGGAAGTTCTCTCAAGCAGAGTTTCCACTGCTGACTGAAGGCAGAAGAGAATGCTTTTGTGTGGGTAATAGTAAACACAGGTGACCCCCCACTAGCTGCCTAACAAGAGGAAAATTATTTGTCAAAGAATAAAACAAAATTTGGAAAAATTAAGTATTAACTATATAAAATTTCATAGAAAATTGAGAATATATGGAAAATGAGATGAGATATGTTGCATCCACAGACATGGAGATATTGTCTGTTATATGTTATGCATGTGGTTATAATAAAATATGCAAATGATAGCATATAAATTAGAGTTCTTTTATTCTTTATTTTTACTGATGTGTATATGGGGTGGTGGTGGTGGTGCCTGTGGATACCTGAAGAGAGTATCAGATCTTCTGGAGCTGCAGTGACCAGAAACTATGAGCTCCCCAACATGGGAGCTGGAAACTGAAGTAGAATTCTTTGTAAGAGCAGCAAGAGTTCTTGATCTCTGGGCCATCTATTCATCTGAAAAACCATGACTATTTATCTTTGCTTCTTCTTCATTCCTCAGCAATACCCATCAAATTATGATCTTTTAAAACAAGTTATACATTAATTTCTGTATCTATAGGTTTAGTTTCCAAGAATTCAATGAACCACAGATCCAAAATACTAGGGAAAGAATTCCATCTATACTAAACATGAACAGTTTTATTTTTCATTTTAAAACAACGATTTATTTTTATTTATGTGTATGCATGTGTATTTCTGTGCATGTCACATGTATGTAGGGAGTGCCCACAGAGACCAGAAAAGCATGTCAGACATCCCTGGAGGTAGAGCAACAAGAGGGTGTGAAGCACATGACATGGCCTCTCTGAATGAGCTGTAAATTATCTTAACTACCAAGCCATCTCTATCCTCAAGTAGACCTTTTGCTACTATTCCATAAACAATAGAGTCTCAAAACCATCTGCACAACACTTACATTGTAATAGGAATTCTAAGTGATCTAAAGATGACTTATAGTGTGAATAGTTTGAATGCAGAAGCTCACCACTTCTGTTTAGGTACTTGGCACCAATCCCTGCAGATACCATGGAATTACTAGCTTAAGCTCTGTCTTCTCCCCCAAATGGAGGTTTCTCTCTGCATGAATAATGCTGACCTGATAATTGAGTCTAATTAGGGCCACCCATACGTGCATGAGCATAGGGAACATCCACTGGAATGTGGTCAACAGAAGAGAGACTACACTAAAGAAAACCAACTCTCCCTTTCTTTGTAGCCTTCAATTGTAAATAGCTTCAAAGGTATTGGTGGGGTCATTGACTTCTAGGTAAAAGCTGAAATCTATATTGAGTCCTTCTTATAGTGGGTTATATCAGTGCAGGAAAGTGGATAAAGCTTCCGGTGCAGTCCTAAGTGTTACTTGCTGGTGTGTTTACAGAGAGTAGCAATGTGCACCTGTTATTTCTTTCATCTCTCTCAGGGATTTCTTCCCTCGCTCTGGCTTTATAGGGGCATGGGCCTAATTTTTGAATCATTTCCTTTAATAGTAAATAATTTCATTTTTATCTTGAAATTTACTGTGATGGTGAAATATTAACTCAAGTGCTTTATGGACCTCAGAGTTGCTACTTTGCTTCATTTCAAATGCAAGTTCTTTTTAAGACATGGTTATGATATCTAAAGGTATAAAAATTAATTAGAGCATGGTAAAGCATTTGGAGGTTGAATGCATAGGGTATGTTCAGTGTTTGGAATCGAACAAAACCAAGAAATATTTAAACACATAATTTAAATTCCAGGGCCAGAAAAAGGAGAAAATGTTCTTGTGACTCAGATGTACCTCTTTTCTCTTTGGAGTTAAGTGTCTAACTATAAGTTGAGGTTTTTAATTAATGTACAGTAGCCTTACAGCCATACTGACTTTTGGCTTGTTTTGTTTTTGTTAGTGTTCAAATAAGCCTCACATTTATTTCAAGATTCATTTTTGTTTATATTCATGTCCAGTGTATGTACCTGTATGTATGTATTCATGTTGAATGCAGGTACCTGTGAAAGTCACTCATCAGATAAAAGTTGGTGGGTTAGTTGTGACCCACCCAGTGTGGATGATAGGAACTGAATTTGGTTCTTCTGCATGGTCATTATGTGTTCCCATGTGCTGAACTACTCCTCTAGCCCCCAAACTGGCATTCTTGCATTGGAATGTTCATAACATATTCATATATGAAGCCTTGATGTGGTTTTAATTATCATCACTTCACCATTCAATGAGTGTCTTAGAAATGTTGACAAGTTGGTTTTGCTAAGAAAAAACATTAGGGTGTACATGCCAATCACAATACGAACTGAGTTCAGAAAGCAACTTACTATTTTGGAAAACTTGGCACCAGCTTTCCTTAATATTTTATTTTCTGTCTCACCTTGTTAATTGCTTTTTTTTTTATTTCACCTAGTTATCCAGTGTGTTCCAAGTAAAGACAAGAGTACAGTAATCACCAAACAGAAAGAAAACTTGGCTAACAGATCAGTCAGTAAAGAAAGATTGAAGGATGGTTATCTGAACTATCTACAATACATTGAAGAGATCTGAGCTAGTAGAAAATGAGTAATAAATTTGGAGTGTGTGTGTGTGTGTGTGTGTGTGTGTGTGTGTATTTTCGGAGGTCAGATATCAAAGTAGGATGTCTCCTTTAGTCATTCTTCACTTCATTGACTTTATTGAACCTGGACCTCATTGACTGAGTTGGGGTGGCTGGACAACAAGCTGTATGTATGCCCAGCTCCACAGTGTTGTGATTGCAGGCCCCAGGCTATCACAGCATATTTCCAAGCTCTTTACCAACTGAGCATAGTTCCTAATGCCTCAGATTCCCTACGATCAAGCACATAATTTAAGTATGGCTGCCAAGCTTCTTCCTTTTCCCAAAGACAGCTTGTTCTCATGCACAGACACCACACAGGAAACATCGGCTCAGCCTTTTCACTTTTTTCCCCTCCCAAATCGATTCTCTTTCATAAGTTTTTGAGGAAGATTCCTCTTCAGTGTGGATATAATGCAATCAGTTCACTAAACAGCTCTGCCCACCATGCTTGTGGCCCATCCAACATCAATTTTAATAGCTCCAAATTTAATATCCTATGATAAACTTGAATGTTTTCTAGGCCTCCAGGAAAGTGGATGATTGTTGTTGTCTCAGTAATTGTCGTGAATGGAAAGAAAAGGCCAGATCCAAGTGGACATGGATATCTTATAATCTCACCTGCTTGGTTGACTCATATAGGATCCAAAATTGACTCAAGTTTAATCAGACTGTGTGTCTTTAAGGCTGTAGTCTAAACTCTTCACATGGTCTATTGTATGCTCTTTTTTTCTTATTGTTTTATAATGTCTAGTGACATCAGTTTTCCTTCCATTCTCTCGGTCTCAGTCCCATTGTGCTAAAATGACCATAGTGATGAGTCTTTCTTCAAAGAAATAGGGTAGTTTATTCAACCAAGGGGTTTCTGATTTCATTCAACTTGTACTTAAAGAACAGATGATCAGAACTAGTTAGGAGGCATTTACTACATGCAGCCTTCATTCTTAGGCTGGTGAAAAAGTGTTAGTAGGCTCAAGCTATCTTACTCACTAAAGTAATCTACAGTAAATGAGTTTTGATCTCAACCTTCCTAATACTATGACCTGTGAATATATTTCCTCATGTAGCGGTGAGCCCCAGCCATAAAATTATTTTCATTGTTACTTCATAATTGCAATTTTGCTATTATTGTGAATTATATTGTAAATATCTATGTTTTCTGATGGTCTCAGATTACCCCTGTGAAAGGGTTGAGGGTTGTGACCCACAGGCTGAGAACTATTGCATTAGGGGCTACCTGGAAAACTAAGCCAAGAGTCATCTGCTGACAGAATTGTAAAAATTAAAGTACATGGAAGTCTGTTCAGAGCCATGATAATGGCAATGGCCGAGGGAGTAGAGGAATGCAAGCCACAATAAAACAAGTCAGGTAGGGATTTGGATGTCTTCCATGACCAGTTTCAAGCACACACCCTGCCCTCTGAGATACTGAAGCTCTTAGTGTGCTATTTGGAGTCCTCTCAGCAGGGCTCCTAATACAATAGAAGGTAAATACAATTCTGATTTTAAGTGGAATTAAACATTAGGAGTACTTTGCAGAGTAGAGACTGCCAAACTTAGGATTTGTGGATCTGTGGAAATTAAAGAGAATAAATAATCAGAGAACAGTGGAGATTGCCAGGTGTTTGTTTTGCCCAGTGTTGCCAACTCTGTCCCTCTAGCCAGGTTCTGTTTGGTGGTGAGCATCTTTTTTTAGCCTGAAGTCACAGTGGCTTTTATTTAAACAAAGGGCAAGAAACAACAACAAAAAAAAAGTTGCAAGAAGAAAAGCCTGTTACCTTCTGGATTTTACTGGTTTGCATTTTTTTCTTTTGAAAGAGTCCAGCTGTTTTCAGCTCCATACCCTTCCAGGGCCAGCTTCTTCTAGGAAGCTGACAACCAGCACTGGTCAGGACATGACTCCTTTCTGTACTTGACTTGCACAATCACGCTTATGTAGGCTCCAACTCCAACCCTACTCAGACTTTTCCATTCAATTTCTAAGTAGTAATAATGGAATACTTAATTTCTATTTAAGCTATTGTTTAACACATAGAGAGTTAAAAAAAAGTTTGCCAGATCATTTTAATTTTATACACACACACACACACACACACACACACACACACAGAGTATCTCACGGTATTGACTAGACACTGTATAATAGGTTATCATGTGTCACACAGCTTCAACAATTATGAACAGCTGGCTGGCTTTATTTGTTTTATATTTCTTCTTTTTATATTAACAAGTTAATTCTAGCCATTTTATTATTATGTTCATCAACATTTTGATCATCTCTTTTAAATAAACAAAAGATAACTATGTAGGTGTATGGAGGCGGTATTTGCATCTGAGTGCAGGTGCATTTGGAGGCTAGAAGAATGCATCAGCTCCTCCTGGAACTGTTGTTTCCATTGTGAATTTCTGGATATGGGTTTTATGAACGTAACTCAGGTCCTCTAGTAGAGCACTAAGCGGACATAACTGCTGAGCCATCTCCCTACCCCCATCTCTCTTTTAAGTAATCAATAAAGCACCTTCATGATTCCTAAATTTAAATAACTCCATAGTAGCAGCCCATATTTAGAGAACACTGAAGTTTTTTTTTTTGGCTTCATAAACTTTAATTTATACATTCATTGATTTATATGTTTGCACATGCTTGTAGCTTATTTTATTCAGGGGATCAATAAGGTGTTATGTTATACAAACTGATCAGTTTTAGATCTTTTTTGGGGGGTAGGAGAAAATGTTTTATAGATAGTGCTATTGATGTCTTAATTATTTTTCCTGTTGCTGTTAGAATACTCTGGTGTGGTCACTAAGACATTTGGCAGATGCAACTTAAGGGAGAATGGATTTATTTGGGTCACAGTTCCAGGATATATCTATTGTGGTAGGGAAGATACGGTGGCATTCACTTAATATAGCTGGTTACAGTGCAGCCACACCATGAGAACACAAAGGACTCTGAGCGCTTGTGCTCAGCTAGCTTTCTATAGTCCAGTGGAAGGTGCACCCCCAGGGAACAATGTTGCCCATGTTTACAATGAGTTTTCCGAATTCAATTAAACTAATCCAGATATTGCCTCACGCGCGTGCGCAGAGGCTAACCCAGTCTCAGTAATCCATCACAGATGGTTCTGGAGGCTTGTTTCCTAGGTGATACAAGATTCTGTCAAGTTGACAATCAACACTAACTCTCTCCATGCCCTTCTATGAGACACACCATCTGTTTCTTGTTTCCATCTCCCTTTTTCTTATAGCCATTCAGGAATCAGAGGTATTATTTCAATGACAGTGCTGATTTTTTTTTTTATGAGATGGAAGAAAATATTAACTCAAACTTGGTTTCTAGAGTACTTCCATTTTTTTTTATGTTGGTATCATGCAACATTCTTTAAAGGCTGACTGTTTTAAAAGATGTAACAATAACTGTGTCTCATATATCAAGGATGGATGATACAGTGTCACATGTTGAGTCCTGCTAATTAAGGTCAAAGTCTTCTGTTCTTTTGGTAGTCTCGTTAACTCAGCACAAAATGGGGAGCTCCCTTCACTAGCAGGACTTCTCTTTCTCTGACGTTGTCTGGATAGCTAAAAAAAAAAAAACCCGTATTTTCTACCTGTGGAATGTCCTTTAGTCTTGGTGAGATTACAGGTTCAGCAAGCACCCGAGATTCCTGGAATGCCTCTTGATGCTATTGAGGCATCTCAGTACCTTAGCCTTCAGCCAATGACCTTGATATTTGGCCACCCTCGATATTCCTACCTCCTTCCTTAAAACTATACAATTGTTGATGCACCCTGAATAAAGTTGTTCTTTCTCCTGAAGCTGATCCCAGATATCTTCATCTCCATTGTACTCATGGGCCTTCTGAAACCCTGCTCATCCATTTTATTCTTTTTGTCCTCAAAGGCCAATGACCAACAATGCCAGTGTGAAGTGAGGACCAAAATCATATAAAACCATATCCCATTGCATAAAGTTTTATTCAACATCATTGTGAAGGAAATCCATTTAAAATTAGAACACCAAACTTAAGACAATAAATGTTTCTGAAAAGATCATCTCCATAGTATTCTAATTTTTCTAGGGCTACCATAAATAAAAAGGTCTGAATTTAGGGTTCATATCAAGAACTAGAATGTAGGAGCTGTTGTTTAATACTATAGAGTGAGTAAAAACTGATCAGAAGCTGTATGGGGGAAATTTCTTTAGCCACATAGTCATAACTTTGATTTGAGCACCTTAAATAGAAATCATATTTCAAATTATTGTATACAGCCACTTGTGTACATTCATATTAATGGTTATCCTTTAGCAATTCAGTTAACACATATCAAAGACCTATACTGGGTACTGAATTAGTCATTTGGAATGTACAATGAATAAACATACAGAAAATGGTGACAACATGGTTTAGCTTGTAAAAACTTGTACTGATCTTTGTAAGAACCCAAGTTTGGTTTCTAGCACTCACTTGGAGGTGGTTAGCCTGTAACTGCAGATGCAGGGGAATCTGATACCTCTGGTTTCTGCAGGCATGTGCCCTCATGTGCACACATCCACACACAGATGCACATATATACTCATAATTAAAAGTGAAATAAATCTTTGAAAAGATATATAAAAGTCACAAATGCTTACCAAATTGCAGTGTAGAAACAATGAAATACAGTCAAAAACCTGAAACTGAGATACCTCAGTATTAGTCTCTATGTTACTTTATAAGACCCCTCAAAGTAAGTCAGTGGTACTTACTTTGAGCAGTCCCCAAGTGAGACACCAAGACACAGATCAATGCAAAAACAAGAGGTTGATTTTTCTACACATTGGGGTCCCTCAAGCCAATTAGTCCCTCAAGGCGAGTGACTAGAAGATGACCCCCGAATGGCTATTACAAGTAGTTTTTGTACATCTCAGGGGGACAAGTTACATCAAGGTTACAGTTCAAAAGTATTGAACTAAGCATATTGACCTTTAAATCTGTTCTCTAGCAAGCATGGGCAGATCATGACATGCATTTGAACTCTAACTGGGACTTTTGAGATGGTCAGGTAACTATTAGTTGGTACATTCAGTGGGTTTTCTGAGAATTGTTTTACTTGAGGATGTTCTTGTGGATGGAGAATAAAACCTGGCCTAGCCTTAACCCCAGGTGGGAGGGGGAAGCTGTAAAAAGGGTGTGGGACTGGATAAAACCCTTAGGATCCCTCAAATTCTCAAAAACTTTGTGCCCATTGGCATTAGTGTCCCTTACTGTGAGGCACCATACTTTTCTCAGATTTATCTCAGAAAATAAGTGTTATAGGGAAAGCCATCAGAAGAATTTTAAATACAGGTTACAACAAACTAGAAGATAATCTTCGTAACTCATTGGAGCTGTGATTTTGGCAGCTTTTATTTTCTTTGTAATAGACTGTATCTTTCATCTTTCTTACTAATCTTCAAAGAGCAACTCTTACCATGCTGGTGTATTGAAGTCACCTTTGAAAGTATTCTTCACCATAAATGCCTTCCCAGTTACTGATAAGGAAACATTCCTCTGCCTGCAAGAAAGTCATGTGGCTGCAGGGAGATTAGACTTCTGCATTCTACATACCTTTTTGCAGGACACATCTTAAGTTTTCTTCCCCTTAGGAATGATGCAAATGTGTGGTTCATTTTAATTTCTTCAAGCATTAGGGCATCTGCCAGGTAGAGAACAAAGACATCCTGAGTAAAAAGTGCATGTGGCCCAGGGGTACCAGGGCACTGTCCCTCTGCTAGCATCTTGCTCTCTTTGTGCTCCAAGACTTCACTGACCATCTCCTCCCTTTTATCCTCTCTAATCCTCAATTTCCTCTTTTCTTGACAACAGCCTAATCTGATAGATCAGCGTTTTAATGGCAGCTTTCTGTACTGTTGACCTTGGCCAATCAACCTCACCTACTGTTACCAATTCTCACTCCTTGATGATAAACAAATAAAATAAGAATAAATAAATAAATAAATAAATAAATAAATAAATAAATAAATAAAAATAAAATAAAATCACCTAATAGAGCTGCTTGTACTGGGCAGTAGAATTTTGTGTGTGGTTTTTTTTTTTTTTTTTTTGTTGTTGTTGTTGTTTGTTTTGTCTTGTTTTGTTTTTAGCTGTCTTGAACTTTTCAAAGTTTTTGAAAACCAAGTATGTATGCTTTTATATTAGAGTTAGACCATCTACTTTCTATATAGTCCACCAGTGCCTGCTGGACCATATAATCTTTCTTCACACCGGTCTTATCTGCTCACAAACGCCCTGCATTGGATGACTGGCAGACTGGCAACTTTAGGCAGAGGTGGATACCATTTGTAAAGAGCTCTAATTCAGCATATAATATATCTCTGAATTGCAAAACATCGAGTGTAGTATTGCCCTCACTGGAAAAAGTCAAGGGTGGATTCAGCCAAGATCACAGGAATCTTTATTGAATGATGACTCTTTGGGACTCAAGAGAGCACCAGCAAAAACCAGGGCAGAACAAAAGAGAGGAATGACCAAGTAGTTCATTTAAATCCTACTTTTATGTATGCTTGGGGATTGAAGCAGTATTTAGTTATTAGCTGGCTGGTCTTCTGGTAGGCATGCCTAATTTCATAAAGTAGTATCCCATGGTTTGGCACAGAGGAGTGCCCTTATTATTTGATGGGATGTCAGAAGTGGATGACACCTTTCTGAAAAGTACAAGCTCACTCCTAGTTCTCCATTTTTTTGCTTTCTTTCAGCTCAATTTTTCACTTTATCTTTTTCCACATAGGTTGCCAATTTGGCTTGTTCCATCTCCAACAATGAGGAAGGGGTGAAATTAGTCAGGATGGCAGCTACCCAGATTGACAGCCTGTGTCCCCAGGTAAGTGCCCTTTATTTGGCTTCCAACGTCACTTAGTATTTTGACAGTCACGTTCCTCTATGCACAAACCCCTCTTTTGTTCTCTCTCTCTTATTATCTCTCACTTATTTTCTCTTTTTTTGTTCTCTCTCTCTCTCTCTTTTGCTCGTTTTTGAAGTTTTGGGGTGTTCACCTGCATGTAGGTATGTTTACACATGCATGTAGAGGCTAGAGATCCACTTTTATTATTCGCTATATTATTATTTTTTTTAATCAAGTGTCTCTCAGTAGATCTGAAGATCATAGATTTGGATAGGCTAGCTGATCACTGTGCTTCAGAGATGCCTTTCCTCTGCTCCTTGTCAGGCCAGGTCATAGGTGTCTACCGCCACTCCTGGTCTTTTACATGTGTTCTAGGTATCCGAACTCAGTCCCTTGTCAAAGTCACTTTCCCCACTGTGCCATCTTTGCAGCCTCTTGTAGCTCCATCATTTTCCAACTGGAACATGTTTGCGTGTCAATCCTGAAGCATTTCAAGTTTTATCTTTCTCAAAAAAGAAATCCCAGCCACTCAGTGGACTCAGGATTATAGTGGCAATTATCCTCATTTCTACTCATATTGACTTCATTCTGTTTGTTTGGGGTTGTAGCATAAATGTTTCAAATCTATTTACCTTATCTCAACAAGTAAATTATGAGCTTGCACATGCAGAAAACAAGGGATAGATTTCTCGTAACATCTGTGCTAAAAAAAAAAAATCAGACTTGTCCAGCAAATACTTTTTGAAACCTGAGGCTAATTACTATCTTTCCAAAAGAAGCAGCAAAATATAATGGTGGCTAATAGCTTCCTTTATATCTTCTGTTTTTAATTGTGCTGGATTCTGACAAATCATTTACCTGCAGTAACTTCAAAGTCTGGGACTCCAGTGTGTGCTTTGACCTGCTTCTCTTCCTTCTGCAGACTGTGAACATCCTGTCCCTGTGCTCTCTACCCAACAGGTCATCAATGCTGCCCTCACTCTGGCTGCTCGGCCACAGAGTAAAGTAGCTCAGGACAACATGGATGTCTTCAAAGACCAGTGGGAAAAGCAGGTTCGAGTGCTCACTGAGGCTGTAGACGACATCACTTCAGTGGACGACTTTCTCTCTGTCTCAGGTAATCATCTACAGGCCCCTTACCAGAGAGCCAGAGGAAGCTAACAGGATAAGAAAAATCTCAGCGATGGTCTGGGTCTATGATTTTCTTTGGCCTTTGAGTTTTCTATCATTCCAGCAAATGTGATTAGAACACCCACTTGAAAAAAAAAATGTTATCTCAAGATACCTGCCAAAACCTACAACTTTCTGATGATAAGCCGAGAAGGCTGAACAGATTGTACAAAGAGACTTAGAGTCCATTTTAAATTTTGCATTTTTTAAAGGAAGGATGGATTTTTCAGTTTACTTAAATTACCCAGGGGTATGGGATTAGTTAAATAACTTGATTTATGCCTTAAAATAGATAATTACTTATTTTGGTATGTCTATGTGAAGAAATTCTAACTGTTTATATAATACAACCTGGAATGACATGGGAAGAGAGCTTCAACTACATTAGGTTGTCCTGTGTGCAACTCTATAGGAAACTGTCTTAAATTAATTAGTGTGGGAATGTACATAGGCCATTGTGGGTTGCACCATGACAGTGCCAGCACTGCCGCAGTACTGAGCTCAGGTGTAGGCCTTGGGATTAAAGGAAGACACAGACTCTGGTCATTCGTTATGAGAGAAGGCCTAAGCTTTTACTGAGGGAGCAGGTTCAATATATACACTAAACTGGGGTGGAGAAAAACACAAACAGGAACTCAACTGGGGGGGGGCCAATGGTCTGTATAGTGGAAAGTCCTTGTGGGGGTGGGGGGCATCACACCTTCAACAGATGTTTTGTTCTTAGAAAAACTGCAGAATGTTACTTGGCATACAGCAACACAGGAAAAGTCTCAGCCAGGGCATGGCAGCCTTTCAGGGTCCTACAGCACCATTCATCCTGTATTGTATGAGTGGAAAACTTGATCTGGGCAACCAAGACCACAGGTCTTCATCCATTTCCCTCTGCCTTTGATTGTTGACTCTGACTAGTCTAATTGATTCCTGCTCTGACTACCTCACAATGACAAACTTTAACTTGGAACTATAATCTGAAATAAGTTTTTTTTTCCTCCCCAAGTTGCTTTTTTAAGGGTCTTTTATCATAGCAATAGAAATAAAACTAAAACAGTAGTGTTTTCAAGGGAAGGTTTGTGATGAGACAGGTAGAATTATTAGCCTCATAATGAACTCAGTAGAGCACACAGCTTCGGATACATACCTCTGAATATTTTTAAAGAACGAAGCAAAAGAACACAGTGGTGCTCATTGCTGTATTTACAACTTTCTTCTCTTTGAAAATTACAAGGTTGGAGGAGGCGAAAAAATGCCAATGACTGTGAAGTCATTCTTAGTTTCAATGGACTTCATCAGTGCCATTTCAAGATTTGACTAACTGCCAACACATGGGCATTTTCCAAAGAGCTTTTTGACCAAACATGTTTAGCCCTAGTTCACCTGAATGGGTCTCAATGAGAATGGGGTCAATGGGAAACATCATCAATTATAAATCATTGAAACAACCAAGAAATAAATTCTAATTGAACAGGTGTTGGGTCATCCCATAGGTGAGTGGCACGAACACCTAGCAGCTCACTCAGCACTTGCCACAGCCTTACTTGCTCTGCCGGGTTAGGGGAGGGGATGACTGAGTCTGGAGAGGAGCAATTCTCTCACTGCAGATGAAAGTAAGGCCAACAGAACCGGTGACTTCAGCCGTGGAGATGATTCTGGCAAAGGCTGCTGCATTGGGGTATTCCCCTTTCCCCTGAAGATTTTCTGCTCCATGGAGAAACAGCAAATTCCCACTGAAGGCTATGTTAAAGTTTTCTCTCGGAGCAGCACAGTCAAAGCTATAGATCTAATGGATAATCAAAAGACCAAGCTTTCAGTGATGAAGAACAAGACTAGGAAGATGGGAGAAACAAGCTAGCACATGCTCAGAGTCTATAGTGTGTCTGGATCTCTCCTGTTTTCTTTAGCTCTTACCAAAATGCTATATAAAGTAAGTATAAGTATTTGTGAGTGTTACTCTAAGAAAAGTTAGTCATTGAAGGCATAGACAATTCTGAAAAGATGGCAGTAAGATTCAGACTGCCTTCTTTTCAGAAAATATACAGTGTTCTCAATAAATCAGGGAAGAAAGGAAATTTCTTTTTTTCTTGTATACTTTCCTGCTTCAGACTCAGCTCCTTTCTCTAGCTCTAGAATCTTTACTTGAGTTTCAAATCTTTCACCTTCTTCATATGTCTGTCGAGTTTTTCATTCCTTAGGTGCTTGGCTCTTGATGATATTTGATTATTTGTTCATTAAATAACCCCTTCTAGGGATTGACTGATAGAGGAACTCAAACATGTTGCCAACCCTAGAGCTTTTCTTGCTGAGTGATACGCCTTAAATTGAAGATGTAGAACCCACATATTTCTCATCTAAGAGGGACTTGTATGTTGACTTGTATGTTGTAAGAGTTGTATGTTTTGTGTGGGGGGGAGGGGAATGGAACAATAGCCAACCACTAAGGTACTTTCTAGTTCTAGGGATTTTTGTTTTTGTATTTGTTTGTTTTCTTTTCTTTTCTTTTTTCAGAATGACTCTCAATAAAAAACAGAAGGCTCCCTCCCACTCAGTCCCACTCAGCTCATATACTCCAATTCTGACACTAGCCTGGAAAACTTTCTGTGCACTGCCTACAGATCGGTAGAAAGTATCCATTCACTACTTTTCCCAGAGAGGAATCATTTTAGAACTAGAAAGTTCTTCTAACTTATCATTTTCTTCAAATGTATGTCCAAACATTTCTAGGGGTGACAGAAGAAGCGGGTGGAGGGTGGTGGTGGTGGTTGTCTTATCTTAGTCTTTGTGAATAGCACCAAGCATTCCTTAATTTTCTTCCCTGGAGGCCTGCCTTTTTGTCACCTTTCTTCCTGCCATTCCTTTGTGCATCTCATTATTACCTTGAACAAGAAAAGGCTTTGGCTCCTGCTGATAACACTGTGTGGTCCAACCCTAGTGGTACAAATGCTGCTGCATGCTACGACAGAAAAATGAACAGGCACTGTCAGGGAGCCAGGTTGGCAGAGCCTGCTGGAACATGCCTGTGAAGTAGACAATCAGGCAGCAGGCACCTTTCTGCAGACAGGGCTTGACAAATACACTCAACTCTCTCTGTGCATGCTGGTAGGCTGTGAACACAGCCAGATAGTTGGGGAACCTACATCTTAACTCTTCTCTGTGTTGGAGTCAAACATTTGCATTGGCAAATTGCAGGTCTGGCCCAGGAGATATTTTGGAATTATATTAATGACATTTTGTGAATCAGTTTCTTGTTAAGGGAGTATTCTGGCAGGAAATTCTATATAAAAAGCAATATACATACTTGCATACACAGTCACATTCACACTCGCAAGCATATATTTACACACATGCATTAAACATATACACACTAATACATATCATACATACCTTCATGCATTACACAAACTCACATAGATACACATGTACATATACACACATGCATACATATATCTTCCTTTAGAGTGAATATTATTTTTTATTTTTAATTCTATGCTAACTTAACACCTGAGTGTATAATTTGTTCAAACAAAACACAAGTTTTAATAGCAAGGATGCTGGAGATTAACTTCACAAAAGCAAAGGGAATGTTCCATCCTGGTCTAGGCTCATAAAAATGCGAAATGGCTGTATTAGAACAGTCCAACCTTTCTCACCAGGCTAAAGTACCATTTTTAATAGTTCCCCAGAATAAGTGCCTTGGCATTAACTGTGTGACAGTTTAATTCTTAGGTTTGGCTTGAATAATTGTAGAGAGCTAAGATCTGTAAAAAGCTGTTAATCCTCTAATGTCTGTGACTTTTATTTTGTTTGCCTTTCCTTCATTCTCTTCCTAAAAACCAAACCAACCAACCAAACAAGGCTCTAGATATAGATTTTTTTTTCCTTTGAAAATATTCACTCTGTAATTGGTTTTGAATAAGAACTTCAGCTTTGTGGTTTATAACTTTTTTTTTTTTTTTTTTTTTTGGTTATCATTGATTTGGTTTTATTAACAAAATTACATTGTTTCTAATTGATCGAAGGTTGAAAAACTTCAAGAGAGTTTGTGGTACAACTTGCTGCAAACTGCAAACACATGTTTTCTGGTGTCCCCAAGCTATGCTTGACAATTAGTGCAGAGGCCATGGCATGTGCCGGTTACTCCACACTAAGCCACCTGCAGAGGACGCAAGCCTTATTAACTCTTTGATCCCTGTTCTTTTCTATCCAGAACACCATTTCTCAGCTTCCTTCAGTTGTTTCTCTTCAAAATCCTTTAGCATAAAAGTGCATGAAGGATTGATTCCTTGATTAGACATGTCAATCTAGCCACTTTCTTTGAGTGCCTGCTATATGCATAGTCTTAGCAGAAATTGAAATCACATATGACTTCTGTGATTTAAAGAATTCACTCTTCTTGATGTTGCCAAACACACTGGCCTCTGTTGTAAGGATGCAGACAGTAGATAGGGAAGTGACCATAAGGGATCCAGGAATCCATGAACACACCAAGTAGTGTCTTTTGACCAAAACGATCATGTCTACATGGGCAGATGCAGCTTCTTTACAAACTAATTGCTGCCATTAGCGAAATACAAATACAATTTAAGGTAGCCTGAATATCGCTGGCTTTTTTACACACATGTTACCAATTAGAGTAACTGCTATTATGAGAGAAGTCTGGGTAATTTTTAAACACTATGAATTTTTACCTGAAGGGAGATTGAGACTTGCTGAGCAAACTATCTCAAAATTAAAAAACAACAACAACAAAACACCATGACTTCAGGCTGGTGGCACATACCTCTAGATTTAGTACACAGTAGTCAGAGGTAGATGTATCTCTGTAAGTTTGAGGCCAACCTGGTCTACATAGTGAGTTTCAGGACAGCCTGAGCTACATAGAGAGATTCTGTCTCAAACCAAACTAAACCAAAACATATTTGAAAATCAATTTACTTAGTAAATTAGAAACTAGGTAGAATAAATTAATATACCAATATTATTAATTATCTATTAAATGACGTGATTTGGTTGATCAAAAACATTTTTGTCATAACAGATTTTTAACTGAGCATTTTCCCTTCAAATCGCCAAAGTTTTATTTATAACAGCATCTTTTATTCTCCTATTCTTTTTTGGATTTAGTTACATTAGTTGCAGGTTTCTAGATTGAAACATGATTGAGATTATTGTTTTTAAAGCCTTTGATATCAATAAAATTTATTGGTTCATATGTGGACTTTTTAGATTTTTATAAAAGCATTAGTTGCAGAGAGAATAAAGCATAATTATCAGCCTTCTCTGCATTGTAGTCTGTGGCAAAACATTATCTTTTCCAATTGCACAGAAAGCAACAGCTACCCTGTTCTTACAGTGTTGTGTCAAGTCCAGAAGTATGTAAATGTGAACACATGTTTTACACAGTATTCAGTTGCTCCCTCTCAGGGGCCAGGAAAGTGTGTGATTATCTCAATGAATCCATCCCTGCAGGAAAGGAGGCTACTGACAGTCACCTTTCCGTATTTAAAATACCCTACAAACATTCTTTTGAGTCAGCCTTTTTCTAAGGTGTCTGCTCAGGTGAGTTCACAGTAGAACATCAGGATCCCAGGGTCGGATAGTTATGGGGAGTTCCTTAATAAAAATAAAACCTTCCTCCACCAACATTTTTACTACTTTGGCTGTTTCACTAAGGAAAATATCACCACCAGAAAAGTTTGCTTTTTGTAAGCTTAAGAAGACTGACTACTAGCCAGCCTTTATAGATACCTTTATCATTTTTCCATTCTAACTTATAACTGAAAGTAAACAACAATATAGTGTAGAAATCAGAAATGTAGGGTAGTCAGGATGCCTTAGCAGGAAGTGGCACTTGCTGCACAAGCCTGGTGACATGAGTTTGAGCCCATGTAAAGGGAGAAGGAGAGCACTGAGTCCATGGAGTTATCATCTGACGTCTACATACATACTCTGACTTGATTTCCCTCCCAGACATAACAAGAATAATAAGCTTAATAAAATAAAAAAGAAACAGAATGATTTGAGTCCAGCAATACAATATGAGATCAAATTAATGTTTTGTCAATAGCAGTTCTTCCTAGCAGTTCCTAAATTAGTCTCCTAAAAAAGCAAACACCTGTCTCCACATGCTTGTTTTTACTAAAATTACTTTTTATTAATTTTTATGCAATATATTTTGTGTATGCTCTCCTACTCCTCTCTAGCTCTCTTCCTATCCTCCCGCTGAACTTCATGTTCTTCCTTTCTCCCTCAAAACCCCCTGAAACAGAAAAGTCAAAAGGCACATTAGACAACAAATGACTAAAACAAAATGAACAAACAAACAAACAAACAGAAAAACAAAACCAAGCAAACAAAACCTTCCCTTCTTTGCACACATGAAAACTGGAGTCCATTGGGTAGTCGCCAAGTGATCTTACTCATGAGGCCTGCTCTGAAATGTGGTTCATATACCCAGTGACACTCCATTTGAATAAACTGATTTTTCCCTTTTCCAGAATGTATCAGTAGCTAATACCTTCTTGGTTGCTGGGGACTCTGAATTCATTTTCCCCTTTACAGTGCAGAGATCTCGTCTGGGTTGAACTTGGACATGTCTTATGTTTACTGCTGCCACAGGCTCTGTGTGTTCATGTATGCTGAGTGTTTGGTTTAAAGAGAGAAAGAAAGAAATCTCCATTGGAGCTTGGGATTTACTGGTTACTCATTTCAATTCTCTTCCTCTAGGAACTGGGAAATGAGAAGTAGCCACAGAAAATTTGTAAAAACTAGTAATCCAAACCTCTTCATAGTCATTGAACTTGGTTGCTATAATTTTAAAAGGTTAGCAAATTACTTAAGACAATGTTGAGCAGGCTAGTTCTGTTGAAAGCATGAGTGTGTGCTTGTGTGTATATTGTGTGTTCATCTTAGTCTGTTCAGTGCTGGAACAGAATTAGAAATTGGACTTCTTATTAACAACAGCCATCTGTATCTCACAGTATAGGAGGCTAGAAAGTCCAAG
Organism: Rhabdomys pumilio; assembly: GCA_030674055.1. Classification (NCBI taxonomy): domain Eukaryota; kingdom Metazoa; phylum Chordata; class Mammalia; order Rodentia; family Muridae; genus Rhabdomys; species Rhabdomys pumilio. The sequence continues at coordinate 14,562,841 of JANHMN010000008.1, read as the reverse complement.
ATGAGCATGCCTGTGAGAGATGCCCCCTCATAGACAACTGAACTCACTGCATTCTGATGCTGTAAGAGGAGAGAAGTGGGATTTCTCTGGCTTATCTGTTAGAAGAAAACTAATTCCCTCACAGAAGCTCAGCCTGCCACACTGGGTCACCTCCTCAAGTTTTTATTTCTTAATGTTAGATCTCATACAATGTACTAACTTCATTCAAGCTTAGACACACAGGCCCATAATCAGAGCTCTTAAGATGCAAAGGTAGGAAAGTCCTGAGTTCAACATTTGCATTGGCCACAGAGTAAGCTCAAGACCGTCATGAACAACTCAGTAGAACTCTTTTTCAAAATAGAAAAGTAAAATACACTAATAACAACAACAACAAAAAACTAAAATAAAAATAAAAGTAATCAGCACCAATAGGTAATAACCTAGGTTTAATCTTTAGTACAATAAATAAATAAATAAATAAAAATAAAAATTTTAAAATATTCTTACTATTTTACATATCTGTTTTCTACTTCTATTTGACTACTTACTTATGTATTTAACCATTCACTTAACTATTTTGTTTATCTATCTATCTATCTATCTGTCTATCTATCTATCTATCTATCTTCTATCTATCTATCTGTCTATCTATCTATCTATCTATCTATCTATCTATCTATCTATCTATTGTCTAGCAACCCATCCCCATCTGTTATCTATCTATCTATCTATCTATCTATCTATCTATCTATCTATCCATCCATCCATCTGTGTATCCATCTATTTATCTATCATCTGTTTGAGTCCATGTGCCAAGGTAAATTTGTGGATGTCAGAGTACAACTTGTAGGAGTCAGCTCTCTCTTTTCATCATCTGGGTTTCTGGCATAGTACTCAGGTCATGCGGCTTGATGGGATGTGGTTAATAGGATTGAGGCCTCTCACTAACCCTTCTTAGTGTTAAATGTAACTTAGAGCATAACAATAAGGAATATGCTTAAATTTATACTTTCAATTTGTGCATTTGAGGCATGAGTATTCAGTCACTATAGTTACAGTTCTCTCTCTCTCTCTCTCTCTCTCTCTCTCCTAACTTTTTGAATGTTTTCTTGGAATTTTAATTTTAAAAAAATACTCAAAAGACACAATTACACTCTGACATTGAACAGGGAAATGAAATAGGAGGTCCTTACTCCACTGTGAGAATGAATGTTTCTCTATAGAGGCAGCTCCACTCCTGCTTGCTTGTCTCTTACTGTGTGGTCCTTGACAGGGGAATAGTGCTTTCCTTGACTGTAATCCGATGTATTACTAAAGACTGGATTGTACATAATTCAAGGGAACTCTATGATCTTTCCCCCCTGAATCCATTTTCTCTGTGACTATATTTTCCATCTGATCTGTCATTTAAATAGTTCCTCAGTAAGAAGATGGACAATTATTCATTCATGCATCTAAAACTTCAATTCTTTTAATGGAGAGATATTTCCAGGTCAGATTGACTTTTTATTGGCTGTCATGATTCCCCACGCTCATTTATTATTATTTCATACAGACATGTATGGGCCTGAGTACATATGAGTGGACCATGAATATGTGCGTATCTGCAAAGGCCAGAAGAGAATGCTGGATTTCCTGGAGTTGGAGTTATTGATGGTTGTAAGACAGTTAATATTGGTGCTTTGAACTGAACCAGAGTTTATTCACTTCAAGATCAGAAAACACTCCTTTTTTTTTTTTAGATATTTTATTTATTTACATTTCAGCTGTCATCCTCTTTTCCCATTTCCCCTCCCTAGAATCCCCTATCCCATCCTGCTTCTCCTTTTTGTTTTTATACCATTTTAATTACATGCATGTATTAAGGTTAGTTCTAGGTTGAAGGTCTAGCAATACAATTGATGCAGATAGTTAAGGATCAAGCAAGACAATAAACACAAATAGTTAAGGAACAAGAAGAGCATTAAACACAATTCTGTGAACACTCCCGTGATCACTGTTTACAAAGGCTTATCAGGATGACCAAAATATCTTAGCCATCTTCCCTGTCCTAGCCTAAAGTCATTTTTATGTCTGAACTCTACTTCCTTGTTCTAGACTAAAATTTAGATTCCTGTCTAAAATTACTTTTTTGTTCTAGCCTAATTTTTAGATTCCTGCCCGAAATTACTTCTTTGTTCTAGCCAAATGTCAGATTCCTGCCTGAAGCCTACTTCCTTGTCCTTAGCCAATGTCATATTCCTGCCAACCCATGTTGGCAGCCAAAGTACATGGCTTGAACCTGAAAATGGACTCTCAGACAGAGTTATTAAATTAACAGGCTAGCAAGCCAAGGACGGGTAAGATTCTGCAAAGAGTCTTACAAACCTAAGACATAAGTGCATTGCTTTTGATAATGCATACTCCATGATGGGTAAGGAAGGCATTTTTTGTCAGAGTGACCTAAGACAGGCTCAGTCTTGTTAATGAAATAAATAAAAAGGGAAGAGAGGCAGACAGCAAACTATTGATTGCTGGATCTTCTCTCCAATCCCTGTCATCACAACGCTCAAAAGACCCCTGCCCTTAGCAGTAAGCCTCAAAACAAGGGATTTTTTTTCAGTAGGTCTCAAACTGTGGTATTGCCTCAAACATCCCTATTAGCATCCCTTGAGAATGTCTTTGAAACTGTCTTTTCAGGTCTCATCTCAAAGCTCTCCTTGTTTGGCTTTCTATTGCTATGGTAAAACACTGAATAAAACCATTTTAGGGAGGTAAGGATTTCTTTGACTTACAGATCCTAATCCTTGTCCATCCTTAACGAGGGAAGTCAGAGCAGAAGTTCAAAGTAGGAACCTGGAGGCAAGAACTCAAGCAGGGTTCACAAAGCAAACTGCAAGCTGCATGTGTGCTTGCTTACCATGTCTACTCAATTATGTAACCCATGACTAACTATATAACCCAGGGGTTGCACTGCTCAAGGTGAGATGGGCCCTACTCACATCATTCTTCAGTCATGGAAATGCTCTACAGATGTGCACACATGTCAATCCAATGGAAGCCATTCCTCCTCTCCTGAGACTCCCTCTACCCACATGTATTAAGTTGACAAAAAGTAGCCAGTACAGCCATTGAGTCAGACACCTCCAAAGTTTCACCCAAACATCTGTGTGATAAACCCTTTGGCTGCTACTCAGAATTCACAACTATTATTGTAATTGTAAGTGATGCCCCTTAAATACAGGTTCATGTTATTGGTTATACAATTCAATTTGTAAAGTGAGAACTCATGGAAACTGTTGAAATGGTTTTAGACTGGTTGTTAGCAGTACAAGGTCATATAAATGTGTATGTGTCCTCTTGACAGAAAACCATATCTTGGAGGATGTGAACAAATGTGTGATTGCCCTGCAAGAGGGAGATGTGGACACACTGGATCGCACAGCTGGGGCCATACGGGGCCGGGCAGCCCGGGTCATTCACATCATCAATGCAGAGATGGAGAACTATGAAGCTGGGGTCTATACGGAAAAAGTGCTGGAAGCCACAAAGTTGCTTTCAGAAACAGGTAAATATGGATGTTACACCTTCCCCAAATATCAGTGCTATGATTTATTTCTGTATCTGAACACAGCAGTGTTATCTTATCTTCTACCATCCTTGGTTCCTCTAATTTGTATGTATCATGGGACATGTGGAAAATGTGCATGTTCTTGTTTCTTGAGTTTAGATTTGAATAATAGGAAAAAAACCAATTGTATTGCTTTTCATGTATATGTATTATTTTGTAATTTTCAAGTATAATCTTGTTTGATTCTCACAAGTATTTTAGGGAATAGGCAATGAAATTTTGATTTTTTCCATATGACAGATGAGAGAGTAGACGTGTGAACCTTCCAAAAGATGGGACTGTGGACTCAAAGCTACACAGAAGTTTGGATCTGACTGGGGATTGGTTTAAGTGTGAAGCTCTAAAGCATAGTTTTATCCATTTCTTGAGAGAATTGAACTGAGACAATGCTAGAAAAGCCATCGGGGAGCCTAGAAGTTCTAGAAAAATAGATGTGAGATACTCAGAGGAACCTGGCAGCTAAAGGGGTTAGCCTTTGACTGTCCACCCAGCGCTGAATGTCCTCATTTGACTTATGTTCTGTCCCCTGGGGCTCAAGTAAGGTGCATTGTGCAGCTGAGTCTCTAGAAAGTTGACTAGAAATGACAGAAGATTAAGAACATACATGGCATAAATGAGGTGGTAGGTTAGTTAGTCTTTGTTGATGGAATCTCTCTCTAGGGGGTTGTGATCATGCCCTCATCTCTCATTTAAGTTGATATTTTTCAAATGTGAGGTTTTTAGCTAAAGTTCAACTATTTATCAGCATCCATACTCAGACCAAGGGAAGGTCTTACCATTGCCTTGAGCTTAATCTTGGAAAATATAATTCCTATGAGTCTGAGGTATTGAATACATGGCCATGCTCATGTCAATAATTCACATTCACTCAAGACTTCCACTCTCCTCTGGAAGGAGCATTTGCTTCTAAGATCTTCTGGTAGCTGTGTGTTACACTGGGGGGGGGGATGACATTCTGACACTGCATTTTCTATAACATTGAAAAATGTATCAAAAATGTGTATGTGTGAAATAGTCTTTGCTATAGTATCACACACCTAAGACCTTCCTCCTTTGTATTTTTGTTTGCTTGATGAAGGGTTGTAATATCCAGGAAATGAGAAAGAACTAGAGGAGAGAGAAAAGAGAGATCTTTGTTTTTTTATAGTGCTGAGACTTTGTACCGAGTTTGGTCAGGTAACCACACAAGTATCTTTCCCTTCCAACCACAGTGACAGTCCTGCTGAGGAGTTTGCATGGAGGCAATCAGATATTTAAAAATAGCTATTTTTCACGTGTCTCCACTAGTCAAAGATAGTTTACATAGCTAGATTGGGTATTAGGTTACACTTCTGATTGAGCATTACCATACTTACAAAGCCCTTGATTAACATTTAAAAAATTGTATAAAAGCCAAATGGAAAAGGGGGAGCACGGGATAGGGGTTTTCTGGGGAAGGGAAATGGGGAAAGGGATTGGCATCTGAAATGTAAATAAAATATCCAATTTAAAAAATTGAAAAAAATAGCTATTTTTAAAGGGCCCACACAGTGCTGTGGTCCAAAATGGTACATGACAATACATGTCAGTAGAAGTGTGGGTGTCTTGTTTGGAAAAAAAAATATTTACAAAGACTTTGTTATCCTGGAAGCATCAAGGAAAAGTGGGGGAAAAGCACAAACCTCCAAAATATAAGTCTTGGCCATTTTCTCTGAAATATGAGAAGAAATGGAAGAAATTAATGCATATAGAGATTTCTCTTGTAAACCTAATATACTTAAAATACAAAGTAACAAAAATCATAGTCATATCTATACTTTAATTGGCTCTGAGGTAGCATTACTTTCATTCAAACAGACTTCTCTCTTGCACTCAATAGTGCAATACAAAGCAAGCTGGATATACAGTGTTTCTCACTTAACTTAAATAATGTAGATACAGGAGCACAAGAGATGTTTCAACAATTGATAGCACTTGATGCTCTTCCAGAGGACCCAAGTTTACTTGTCAGCATCTAGGTTCATTGTGGGAGGGTCACAACTCTTGTAACTATACTTCAAGATGTTCTGACAAACTCGTCTGGCCCCCACAATCAATCTCTCTCTCTCTCTCTCTCTCTCTCTCTCTCTCTCTCTCTCTCTCTCTCTCCCTCCCTCCCTCCCTCCCTCTCTCACTCCTCCCACACACACACACACACACACACACACACACACACACACTAAATATTAAAAGAAATTAGAATAAGACATTTTAGTCTGTAATTTAAAACTTTTCTAAACCCTTAAGAAAAAAGAAACTATCTCACAGTGGTGTATTTCCCCTCTGCTGGATCCTCAGATCAATTCTCCTGCATGGCAGATGCTTCTAGTGACATACCTCACATATAACAAAAGGACTCTTGATGCCGACTCTACATAGAGCATCAAAGAAGGGCATGGAGACAGGACTCTCCAGCGCATGATCGGTGAAAATATTTGTGCCAAATGAAAGATATAGGATACATTGCCAGTTTAGGTGTGACACTGAGCTTGGAGAAAAATAACACGGTTGTTATTCCAAAGACACAATGCTTTCCTTATTGTCTTGTTGGCTACTTTAGCAACATAAGTTTTATCTTGGCATGGTGGCACAGGTCTTTAATACTAGTACTTGGGAGGCTGAAGCAGGTGGATCTCTGAATTGAAGAATAGCCTGATCTAGATAGCTACTTCTATGATGTGCAGGACTATGTGAAAAAACTCTTGTCTTAAAACAAAACAAAGGAGTGCTACTCAGTAGGTCACAATTTACTTAATGGCAAGGACAATTAGTTGTGGTGGAAGATTTAACACTACTCATTTAAGGTCTAGAAATGTAAATAACTTTCTGGTCTGTTTTTTATTTAAAAACTAGTCAATGAAACAGAGCCATCCTTTTGTAGGTTGATGTTTCGATATATAGTGCTTACTTACTTATTGGCGATCTATTTAAAATTTTCATCCCATCCTTTCCATGCATGGACTGCACATTTGAAGGAAATAGCTAAAGATCCCACTAGTTTTGTTATCTTTCCTGTTGCTATGATAAAAGTACAATAAAAACAACTTAATGAGAAAGTTTATTTTGGCTTACAGTTTGAGGATACAGACCATTACAGTGGAGGACAATCAAGGTGACAAGGAATTGAGATAGCTGACCACATCAAATTCACTGTAGAAAGTCAGAGAGAGATGAATGCTAGTGTTGGACTTTTTCCTTTGACACAGTCAAGGATTCCTATTCCAAAAACAGGACCAACCACAACTAAGATGTGTCTTCCTACATTAAGGCAATCAGGAATCCCCCACAAACATGTGTAGGGGACAGCAATTCCCTAGTGATTCTCAATTCTGACAAGTTCACAGTAAACTAAGCCACTAAATCTTCTTTTTGGAGATTCTTCTGTCCGATTCCTCACTGGATAAAGTAGATAAATAATAAAGTATGATTCCATTTTTAAGAATTTATTTAAGGATGCTAGGAAAATAACAAAACAGAAAAGTATTTTAGTAAATATTTTATAGAATACTATGGTAAAAATTATAGAAATACAAGTCAAGGAAAATGTATGCTAGTGATATATATGATATAAAGAAATAATTATATAAATTATTCTTTATGTCATATATATAAATTTATATATATGATATAAAGAAATAATTCACAGTAGACAGACAATGAGGATTGTTGTGGCTTTGTGTATGTGGGAAAAAAAGGTTTATTCAAGGACAGTTTTCAGAAAGCCTTGACAAAACTGAACATGGTTAGAAGAAATGTTCACAAGTGTAGACCATTTACACATATGAATGTATGCAGAACACTTGGCTGTAAGGGAGATTCCAACCATGCTACCTGACTGCTTTCACTAAGTGCCTAGGAAGTGGAGAGGTACCCTATGAGTGACAGACCCATCTGCAGCTTATTTTCCACAAATCATTTCCCTTGCTCAGCAGTGCCAATATTTTTGGCTTAAGAGTAATTTCTGTGTTATTATGAACACTGAGTTCAATTTAAGAAAATAATTTTGTGGATTCAAGTATGGTAAAGTTGTAGGGGCTCATTACATTGAAAATTTACCTATTTCTGATGAAACTAATGTGGGTTGATGAAAGCACAATAACAGAGATCTGCAGCAGGCCCATTAAATGGCCTATTTCCTGGCCCCAGTCAATAAAACCTGAATTATAACAAATTGTTAACAGCTTGGTAGTGAGTGCATGATTGACCAGACTCCTCTTGTGACTTCTCATTTCCAAAGGCAGGCTGATGCAGGAGGCACAGGGGCCACAAGTGCATCCATTGCTAGCATATTTAGTTATAAGCAGAGTAGCTCCTTCCACACTAATCAGATTATTTAAAAATGTTACTTTTGTAAAGCTGAGAACTCATGCAAGTGTGGGGGAACATGTGTGTATGTAATAAGACTGAGAGAGTGGAGAGAGATTTGGGAGTCTGGCAGACGTTTCCTGTTCTGAGAAGAGGTATGAGAGAGAGAGAGAGAGAGAGAGAGAGAGAGAGAGAGAGAGAGAGA
>JANHMN010000008.1:14511106-14541260 GCA_030674055.1 Rhabdomys pumilio | reverse complement strand
CTCTCTCTCTCTCTCTCTCTCTCTCTCTCTCTCTCTCTCTCTCTCTCCCTCGCTTTTTCCTCTCTCTCTTTTCTCTCTATCTCTCTATGTATGGTGTGTGTTTGTGTGTGCATACAATCAAAAATTAATAAAGAAGAGACCCTGAATTTGAAAAAAAAGAGCAAGGATGGGTATGTGAAAGTGTTTGGGGGGAGAAAAGGGAAGAGGGAAATGATGTAATCTCAAAATATACAATATATTTTCAAAGTAACCCCTTATATCTTTTTTGTTTGTTTGTTTCCCTTGGGTCTAAACATAGGCAGATCAAGTCTTATCATCACTTCCTTTTTTTTTTTCTTTTGCTTTCATGATTTCTTAAGGATAATTTTGCACAGATAAAGAAGAGGCTCATTTTCCTTGTCCCTGTGAGACTCAGAAAAGTATTCATGAAGACAGAGATGTATTCGTGGAGGGTAAAGTCTAAGTAGCAGGCATTAACTAACTCAACCATCTAGCTGACATTTATCAATATGGATAGATGCACAATGGTTCATTCACAATTTCTCAGAAACCTTCTCACTTTAATAACATTGATCAAACTACTTTGTATTATGTTGTGGCCCATAAATAGAATTTTATTTTTTCAGAGCCTTATTCTACAAAGAGATACATGACTTACAGACTAACTTTAATTCCTTTAAAAATGTTTGAACCATAAAAATTATCTAGAAAAGGAACAGAATAGAGGCTAATGCATCAGATACTATCTTTTCCTCCTTAATGGGAAACACTGTATTTAAGATAGGATATAGCTTTTCAGAGTATGCATAACACACAGAAATGATTGCATATTTAAATGGTTTACTGTATTCTTTTGTGCATGCTTTTATTATCTCACAGGTGATTATCTTGTTTCATTTTTCTTTTTCCACTCAAGTTTTAACTTCAGGACTTTATCACATTAGCTGTCTCTTTACTTACCCATTCTGGTCCATTTGTACTACAAAGATGCAATACCCATGGACCTAGAGCAAGCATCTCATAATTACTCCTGATATCAGAATAAATCTGGTTGGAGCCATCAGGATAAGTTTGAGATGTGGTCTATTAACAAGATCCCACGAGAGCAATTATTTTCCATTTTAGTTTCTTTTTTTTATATATAAGTTCTGCTACTCAACTCTTAGATCACATCATGTAAAAAGACACAGCCACAAACACAGAGTCCCAAAAGATATTTCTTATGACTCCAGGGTATGACTGATCAGCCAGCCTAGTCTGCATTTTTATAAAAGTTGATATTCGGATATGCCCTAGATTATTACCCATCCACCTGTTTGGGAGTAAAATGAGTCATTTTACCATACTTCATGGTAGTGGTGGCCAAGATGGTGTATTTTCAGTCCCAACTGCAGTAGATTATTTTTTTTCCACATTTTCATAGAGCTATCATGCTTCAGACTTTTTGTCCATTCTAAGTATGAAATGATACATAGTTACTATCTTTTTAATTAATGATATCAAACATATGATTGTGTAATTCATCAGCACATCCAATAGCATATGTATGGAGGTTAGAGACCATCTTGCAAGAGTTGCTTTTCTCTTCTGACCATGTAGGTTCTGGGGATCAAACCCAAGTCTTATCAAGGCAGACAGAAGGTACCATTTTCTAGTAAGTAATCTTATCATCCTGAGGGAAATTTTATATATCTAAGTGCTACTAGCAGCAGTATATAAATCTGTAAAGTCATTGACTGCCATCAACATGACAGTTTAAACCATCAAATAAAATGGAATTAGTGTAACTCAGAACTTTCTGCTGAAGAAAGAAAGTTATGATTTTATTTAAGTAAAACACCCCTTTCTAAATGCCAAATACATATAAAAATACTCTTATACTCTAGGAGGTCAATTGCAGTTATCTGTATTTTAAGTTCCATAAAAAATGTTCATCCTTAACACAAAGGGATAATTGGAAGAGCTCAGGTTCGTGTATGGGTTTTAGAAATAAAGGTTTCTAGAGTTTTATGTTGAGTTGACATGGAATAATCACACAATTTATGGGGCATAGTGTGATGCTCTGATACATATATGCATTTCTTATGGATCTAATGAGCATAATTAGAATGCCAATCACTTCAGTTTCAAATAATAGTTATAGCAATACAGAGAAATAGCCTCAGAATTCTTTCCATGTCGATGCAGCTTAATGGATATATGTAAATCTCAGGTGGTATAGGGCAATAATCCTCATGATTCACCTGGGAAAGGAAAATGGTTCAATTTACAACATTGGTTTTGATAGTTATTATAGCAAGAACAGTTATGCCTCCTCATCCCCATCTCTCCTCTCCTTAAAAAAATAATTTGACTTTTTCTAGTAGATGTGCACTTCTCTAGAAATTATGTACCTCAGATATTCTTATCCTAGAAAGGAAATGAGCAGTTCTCACACCAGAGATTAAAATGAATGTCAAAATATCCAATAGCCTGAAAATGAGCATAAAGTTGAACCAGGCATGAAAACCAAGAAATGGATGCATACCAGTGATTTTTCTATTTTATTGTCCTTGTAAATAAAGTTAGTTGTGCTTTTGGCTTTTACCTGCCATAGGAATGAGTTGTTATAGCAGCTGAGAAAAATGAATTATGATTTTAAAAAGTAACAAAACCAGTATCATTTTCCAGATTCTTTTCCAGAATCTCTTAAGTATTTCAGATATCCCAATGAGTTCTCTTTCTTCTGTCCTCAGGGGAATGCACATGTGCATGTGTGCATGCCTGTGGGTATGTGTGTCTGTCTTCTGTGTGTGTGTGTGTGTGTGTGTGTGTGTGTGTGTGTGTGTGTGTGTATGTGTTTGTCCTGTGAAGAGGAGACAAGAAAAGAAGGTAAATTTCTTTTAGGAATTTACATGTCCATCTTTTTTTTCATACCAAGGTGATAGCCATAATATAGAACAAATTACCTTGAGCCTACTGATCTTCTCCTCTACAGGTCTTTCTGCTGAGATATTCTGTTTTTGTTGTTGTTGTTGTTTGTTTTTTGTTTTTTTGTCCTTCTACATGGTCCTTCTTCCTTCCTCATCCTCTCTATTTCTTATTTTCTGCATTCACATCCAAAAGTGTACTATATACTGGTTATGATTAATCAAATGTTTGTCAGTATTTTCTAAGGGCAGTGTAAAACTTATAGCTTTCTGTATATTATAATATCAACTCCAACTATCATACAGACAAAAAAAGCAGGCTTAGAAAAAAATTCAGGCAAATTTTCAGGGAGAACTATAAAAAATGAAATTCAACTCAGGTTACCATAATTGTGAAATCTGTACCCACCTACTAACCTGCCCCACCTTGGATGGATAATATAAATTTTTTATTTACAAATTGTTACCTTGCAAGAAGTAACATTTTATGTTTTTTTAAAAGATTTATTTATTTACTTTATGTATATGTGTACACCCTAACTGTCTTCGGACATACCAGAAGAAGGCATTGGATCCGTATTAAAGATGGTTGTGAGCCACCATATGGTTGCTGGGAATTGAACTCAGGACCTCTAGAAGGGCAGCCAATGCTTTTAACTACTGAGCCATCCAGAGCTTTACCAACCTAAGACATAAGTGCATTGCTTTTGATAATGCATATTCCATGATGGGTAAGGAAAGCATTCTTGTCAGAATGACCTAAGACAGGCTCAGTCTTGTTTATGAAGTAAAAAAGGGGAGAGGCAGAGAGCTTTTGGGGCTGCATGGCAAGAATCTGACATGGACCAAGGACAAGTAAATTGGCTGCCTGGCAGGAATCTGACATTGGCCAAGGACAAGGAAGTGGGCTTCAGGCAGGAATCTGACATTAGGCTAGAACAAAAAAGTAATTTCAGGTAGGAATCTACAACTTATGGTAGAACAAAACGTAGGCTTCAGACCTGAAAATGACTTTGGGCTAGGACTGGGAAGTTGACTCATATATTTTCATCATTCCCTTAGAAACAATGATCACGGGAGTGTTCACGGGAGTGTTCATGGAATTTTGTTTATTGCCTTGATTGTTCTGTGACTTTTTGTGTTTATTGCTTTCTGTTCCTTGACTATCTGCATCTATTGTATTGCTAGTCCCTCGACCTAGTACTGACCTTAATACTTGCATGTAATCAAAATGGTATAAAAGCAAAAAGGAGGAGGTAGGATGTGATAGGGATTTTCTAGGGAGAGGAAATGGGGAAAGGGGATGGCATCTGAAATGTAAATAAATAAAATATTCAGTAAATAAAATGAAGTAACGGTTTGCTTCCTTTAATTGTGGTAAGTGACACAAGATCACTGAATTTGAACTATTTGAAACTAGACTAAAAGTATAGGATACATTTAATTACCTAAGGACTGGAATGAATAGCAAAAGAACAACTCTCTGATCTGTATGTAATTTTTTTGTTTACCCAGTGATGCCACGCTTTGCTGAACAAGTTGAGGTTGCCATAGAAGCCCTGAGTGCCAATGTCCCTCAACCATTCGAGGAGAACGAGTTCATCGATGCCTCACGCCTGGTGTATGATGGTGTTCGGGACATCAGAAAGGCTGTGCTGATGATCAGGGTATGTGAGACTTTTATAGCACAGAGACTGTAGAGAGACCCCAAGACATTCAATGTCTTCCTCAGTTGTAATTGCTCAATGTAATCTGTGAAGATGTTTGTCTCAGAGCATATTCAGACTATGTGGACTCAATTACTTATAAATGAATGAATGAGTCCTTTTTAAATTTTTATTTATTTTTTAACACTCCAGATTTTATCCCCCTCCCTGTCCACCCTCTGACTGTTCCACATCCCATACCTCCTCTCCTCTGCTCTCACCATCCTGTCCCCAGGAGGATGGTCCTACTCCCCACCTCCACCACTTCAAACCTCCTCACTCTCTTGGGCCTTGGATGAATGAGTCTTAATGAGCCCAGATAAGTAATTTATGCCGTGATAAAAGATGTTCTGGCTCCTTCTTGCATATTTCTTTAAGTTTCCTATAATTTGGTAGAATCGCTGGTACTTTCCATTTCTGTCCCTTGTAGACACTGTCTTCACACAAAGATCGCCAGAGAATCATGAGTTCTTGGAGAGTGAAGCATTTTCAGCTTAGTGTGTTAATATAGCAGCAATACAATGAGTTTATTATCGATAAATCTAGGTATTCTTGGGTGAAAGCTCCTTCTGTCACCTACCTTACTAGCTTTCCTTACATTTCTGTCAAGTATATATGAGTTTTCATAAACACTGCCTAAATAGTAATCTGTAGAAGTTTAAACCTAGAAGATCCATATTGTAGTTGGTTTAAACATATGCTGGATCATTTGTAACTTGTTCTATCCATCCAAAGTATGTGTTAGTTTGTCTGTATGATTCCCTAGCTTACTTTATACAATTTAGCTGCTCTATAATAATCCACTCTAGGTTTATCTTTAGTTTTTGAATTCTTACCGTACTAACCACTTAATACAGAACTATTCAAGCAATTTCATTAGAAATGAAACTCTTCCTTGAAACAAACTGCTCACAAAGAAGAATAATTGAGAGTAAATATTTAGCAGTTATATAATTAAAGTTGAGAGCTGCAGTGTTATCCCAAGTGAACACTGACCAATATAATCTTAACGAGCAGCATGTTTGGTTATTTTTTAAATTTGAATGCATGTCCTGTACTAAAAAGTAAAAAAGTAGGAACTGATGGAACGGTCAGATAGCTTGGTGGTTAGGGCTCATAGAGGACATGGGTTTAGTGCCCAGCACCCTGAGTGGGTGGTTAACAAAGGCCTGTTAGCTCCAGTTTCTTTTTTGATAAATATAAACAAATTTATTAATTAAAAATAAATAAATACAAAAAGAAGACACATTATGAGTCCGGCAAAAAGTGAATCCAGCCAAAATCAAACCCATGTTAAAGGATAGTAAATAGAAAATGTATAACCCAACAAAAATAATTGTACATAGTCAGGATTTCATTTTAAGTGGAATCACACAATTAAAACATACATATCCAATAAAAATACATCGTGGTTAACAAAGGCCTGTTAGCTCCAGTTTCAAGTGACTTGATTGCCTCTTTTGGCCTCTACACACAGTCAGTACACACAAATGGTATACATACAGTTGAGCAGGCACATGTCCGTACTCATAAATAAAAACAGTATTTTTTATAAAAGTAGCCAATGAAGTTAATTATAACATTTTTCCTTAGCGAAATGTTTCCTTGATGTTACCATTTTAGCATGCTCCAAGGGGATCATTTAAAGCACCCAGTATCTTTACAGAGCTGTAGCTAAGGTAACCAGACACTCCTTAGCCACAATCTCTACCTGTTTCCGCAACTGACTGATGAAATAGATTTAAAAAAACATAACTTATAACGTCAAGAAATTTCTATCATTTTGTACTATTTATACTTAAACACAGATTTTAAGTTTGGACTTGGGGGTCTTGACTGTCTTTTTACATTGTCTTTTTAGTTAACTCATTTTATAACTGTGACACTCTGATCATTGTTCAAGACTTGGGTACCTGTTTTTTCCTATATTTACATTTAACAATAATGACTCCTTTTTCTGAACACCTATAATAATTCTGCTTGGGGAGAGTATTTATCTCACTGTTCCCTTTATGAGTATTGCTTTCTTTAGATTGTAAAGTTTTTGGAAAGATGGATGTCTTTTGTTGCCATTACCTTCCAAATTTGGTTTTATTGTTTGGCACATATTGAGAGAGAGAAGGAGGGATTTAAAGGAAGGGAATGAGAGAAGTGCAAAAGGAGGAAATGGGGGAAAGAGAGGGTGAGGAAACAATGAAGGGAGGGAGAGAGAGAGAGGGAGAGAGAGACGAGAGATTGTTAAAACACTGAATATAGAAAAATGACAGAGAGAAAAAAAGTAAGAGAATCAGAATAGGGAGGTAAATGGGAGTGAGCTTTTTAAGTCATTTCTCCATTCTGTGCTAACTTGTGAAACAAGGAAAGAGATCATAAGAGTTATATTTGCCAAGGATTCTGTACTAAACCCCACTATAATCCCCTGACACAGTCCCTCTTTTGCCGTTTTTCTGCTTTGTTAGCCTTCACATTTCTTGTGACAACCATTTATCTGGGAGTCCGAGGAGGCTTATAGCCATCATTCAGTTTTTTCACTCCCAAGCCATCAAAAATCCACAATTTTATATAAAATGCCATATTGTCATCACAGACAGTGTCATCTTTTTTTTAAAAAAATGCTAAAATTTAGGAATAGAGAAATGTACAGTGAATGTAAACTGTTATTTTTAAGCTTCTTATCCATTCAGCACCCAAATGTCTTTCTTTGTATTTAAGTAATTTCATGGCCTCATATTTTAGTATAATTATTAAATCTATAGGACTTAGAAAAGTCTATTGTGTAAGGAAAGAATGATTGGGAAGGTGACTTTTCCTGAGAGCTAACATGTCTGTGTAACTTCTTCCCAAAGGGCTGATTATATTTTACAAAAAAAAAAAAAAAAAAAAAAAAGAAAGAAAGAAAAGGAAAAAGAACAAAATCTCATTCATAGTCATTTAAAGTCATAACTGTAGGAAGAACCATGGTGGATCAAATTCTCCATCAGTTTACCTCTCAGCAATCAATACATATTTAATGGAGATGTTGGTGTCTGTGAGCTCCAGGCTAGTTCCATGCAGCCCCAGATTATATTAAGTTTGTGTGTCCCAGGTTCCAACCTTACTATTCAAGGCCACACATCTGTCATGGAACAGATCTTTCCCCTTATTTCATGAGCCTATTGTTCATTTGCTTCCCTAATGAAAACTATCCTCTGGGATGGGCAGACGTGTAGATGTCTTCTTACTATCTTCACAGGACATTTGAAAAATAAGTATGCAAACCAGGAAAACCATCAGACGTGAATCTCCTCACCCACAATATTGGGTTTAATCATACATCCTGAATAAGCAGTCCATTAGGATTAAATCAGTGCTTTGGAAGAAAATGCATGGCTAAGATTATGAACATTATTTATATGTATGTTTTAAAATACCTATACAATATATACAAGTATATATTATATTTAAAATCTTTTAAACTTAGCTTTAAAATTAATTTTAATGTGATGAAAAATTTAAAAGTAATTATAAAGTATAATTATATATACTTCAGGATATATATATATATAAATATAAATAATATATATATATATATATAAATATAAAAAATATATATATATATATATATATATATATATATATATATATATAATCTTCTAAAGGCACCATGCTTTAAAATATCACAGAGGTATTAGAATCAAATTCATAGACTGGAGCACAGACTCACAACAGAAAAAAGTTTATCTGATGTGAGTTTTCTCTCTGTGAGGCACTTTACAAACTACAAGATTTAGGAACATTCAGTTCACCACTACCTTTGCCAATGTTTGCCAAGCTTTCAGCACTGCTTTTCCTTGCCATTTTAAACAGAGAAATCATTAGACCAAACTACATAAAATGTCACTAATTAATCCATAGAAAGGGGATTTGTTCATAGTATGAGTGCTCAAAAACTCAGTTTGAACTCAGATAGGAATATGTACATTAGTGTCTGGGGATAATTACAAATTACTGATTTTTGAGATAGTATTACAAATAAGGTCTGGTGAGGAGAAAGATTAATAAATGTGAAATTTGCAGATAATGAGAATCAAACACACACTTAAGATTCATTCTATTTACTGGATAATAATGGTTCACACCTTTAATCCCAGCACTCAAGAAGCAAAGGCAGGTGGATTTCTGTGAGTTCAAGGCCAGCCTAGTCTACAGAGTGAGTTTTGGGACATCCAGGACTACATGGAAAAACCCTGTCTCAAAACAAACAAACAAACAGCAAACAAACGATACCTTTTATTTACTTTTGGAAGTTAAGATGAGTAAAGTCATAGGATTTAATATGAAAATTTAGTATAATGGGTTTAATAGAATATCAGTGTTGAGATATTTACATCAAATATTTATTTGTCTTATACTGTGTCTTTATATAAAATGTTAATAATGGACCTCTTCCTTTGATTATTTCTCTGTGGTGATTTTAACAGATTGTCAAGGAAATAGTAGGGCTTGGGACTGAAGCTTGATCAAGGTCTGTAGTTCATGGTGGGTCTCCTGTACTGGGTATCAAAGAGCTTTGGAGCATTATTAGACATTTAAGGTTTTGAGGGTAATATGGAAGTATTTCTTAGCATGTATATGAAATATTAGCTGTGGTATTTCAGGGTTTAACCATTAGATAGCACATGTATGTGAATGATATGATTTGCTTATAAAGCCAAGTATGTACGATATGATAAAATGTCATATTCAGTGAAGTCCATTTCATTTTAATATTTAAATAAATATTATAATGTTAGTTGGGTGATACAAATAGATTAGTTAGTTATTGGACTAAATGGCTTAATCAACAGAACTGTTAAGAGATTTTTTTTATTTCATTATTCTTCAGACTAGGGGCATTATGAAAACATTAAGGAGATCACGAGGTTGCTATGAAGCAGTGAAGAATAAAATTTGTAGTTTAGCTGTAATTTGGGGTCATCAGCTAATTATCTTCTCTGCAAATGGAAGAAACATTGTCATGGCTAAAGTAAAAAATAAAATCTCATAAACATAGTTTTTAACAAGTCTCCCCCAAATTTCACTTTTGATCTTTATGCTCTTCTGAGGTTTCTTCCTTTTAATGTGGAATTTGTTAGAGAAGTCAATAATATTAAAATTTTAGCCCTTTGAATCAAAATATTTCTGATAACTAGGAAACAAAACGTAGAAATCTACTCATGTATCTTGTTTTACTTTGTGCCAGATAGTCATAGTTGTGTGTAGATCCTAGTTTTGTTTACCTAATACAGTTAATGCGAAATAACTTATTATGTTCTTTTTAAGGAGTCTTTATAAGATGTCCCATACTGTTAAATCTATCCCCAAATACAGAGGTAAACAAAACAATTTTTCTTTCTCATGTGTACTGAGAATAAACAGATATATTCAGTGTCAAATATAGTACTATGGAAGAAACAGATACATGGTATGGGAGATTGAGCTCACAGTAAGAACTGGTTTTATACGGACAATGTCAGAATGAACCAGAACATACTTGCAGCAGGACCTGCTTTTTACAGAGGCAAAGCTTTGTAATTGGTCCATTTGGGAAGTTGTGGAAAATGAAAAATCACACAGAAGAAATGGGAGGCTTTGGAGAGTTCTGAACAAAAACTTGATACTGTCTATCTTAGATCTAAATTCGACCTTTCTGACAATGATGATGAGAACGAGTATACAGAGCGAGAGTCTCAGAACTCAGTGGAAAGATTACGTAGGAAGCTTTCATGGTAACCCATGGCTAATTAGTCCCAACTTCGGGAAGTTTCTGTTGACGGTTTGTTGGTGTTTTGTTTTGTTGATATTGGCTTTAGATTTCTAATTTTAGTTATTTTTTTTTTATTTTTTGTTCATAATCCACTTTAATGTTATACATTGGGAAATTTATTTCTTGTAATTCACAGAAACTAGCCAGTCAACTTGTATTTTCCATTTCTTCTTTCAATGAAACTCATATACATTTGAATTCTTTTTAAAAAGTGCTCCTTAATATATTTTTCTTATATGTACAAATAAAACAATACTAGACCCATTTACATCTCATTTTGTTTCAGTAGCTATGCATTTGGATTCTGTTGTAAAAGCTATGGTCAGTGCTAAGCGCCAGAGCTTTGCAACTGACATCTGGTATGTCACTAGAGAACTTATGAGTCACTTGGCCTCTGTAATGTTACTTACAGGCATAGAACATAGATTTAGGAGGATCAACGGTATTTAACAAAAAAGACATATGTTCACAACCCAATAGATAGATAGCAGTAGATCCAAGAAACTGGGTATATGCCCAAGGTGGTATTTTGGCTCTACTGAAAAGCCTTCCCTCAAAATAACAAGTTGCATAACTGAAGTTTGATTCTCAAATCTCTAGTTTCCATTCAGTGAAACACACATGCTCTTAAAACTTCATCTAATAAGATACAACAAATTCCTTTGTGACCACTTTGAGATCATTTGTAGTTTACCATGTATTCTTTAGTTTGTGGAGGTCATTGCCCAACAGAAAAGAGAGAGAGAGAGAGAGAGAGAGAGAGAGAGAGAGAGAGAGAGAGAAGAGAACAGTTAGAAGTAAGCTGACTTGGTTACCCTGCTAACTTTCTCTTGTCTTATTATGTCCAGAGCCTTCTACTTAGGGAACAGTGCTACCTAAAATGGGATGACTCTTCATATATCAATTAATTAAAAAAAAGACAATATCCAACATAATCTGGATTATTTCATTTCTCATTAAGAATCTCTTCTCAGCCAGCGTAAGTCTCGGAGACACTTCATACATCTATAAAGTAGGGATTGAGTGTATTCCATTATGTTATACAAATTAAATTCTGCAGTTGACTGGTCATCCCACAGTGTGGGGTAAGTGATGATAGATAGCTGCTATTATTGTTATTATTGTCATTAGGTGTTATGTTTTATTAAGCATGCTAATTATCACTATCATTTATGTATTTGTTCATTTTTTTTTATAGTTTGCAAAACATTTTCGTATTCATCTGTATTTAGAAATCCTATGAGGCAAGCAGGAAAAATGGCAATTATAATATTCACTTTATGACCAAGAAGACGTCAAAGCAACAAAATGGAGTTGCTTTCCGAAGACTCATAGCTAGTGAATGGAATACAAAGCCAGAACCCCCGGGGCCTACATCAAGATATTTTATTTCCATGCATGTGTGCATGTATGTGTGAGTGTGAGTGTGAGAGTGTGTGTGTGTGTGTGTGTGTGTGTGTGTGTAAGGGTACACATGCCTGTTGATCACAGTTTAATTTCAGCTGCCTACTTCATTTCTTTTTACATTATTTATTTATGTTTTTACAAAAAGTTTTTCATTGAACCGAAAGCTTACAATTTTGGCTATACCGAGTCACTAGCCAGCCCTAGGGATTCTCCTGCTTGTACCTCCTCCCAGGTGTTTGGGTTACAGATTTATATAACTAAACCCAGGTTTTATTTTGTTATTTTTTATTGGATATTTTAGTTACAATTCAGATGTCATCCCTTTCCCCATTTCCCCTCCCTAGAAAACCCCTAACCCATGTCCCTTTTTCCTTTTTGCTTTTATACTGTTTTTTAAAATGTTAATCAAAGGCTTTATAAGTTTGGTAATGCGCAGTCAAAAGTGTAACCCAATACCCAACCTAGATATATCAACTATCTTTGACTGGTGGAGACACGTGAACATCTGCCTCCATGTCCCCTCCTCTCTTTCTCTCTCTTTCTCTCTCTCATCACCTAGCTTCTCCTGTCCTTCTCCTCCTCTTCTTACTCCTCTTCCTCTCCGTACTCCTCCCACCTTAGCTCCTCCTACATATCACCCTTCTTGTTAAAATAAAACTTTTCTCTTAAAATACAATTAGAGCATAATTATGCCGATTTGTACCAGTGAGGTACAAGTTAGTCTTAATAACCAGTCCATCATTTTGTTGACTAACCAGAACTTCTGTCTTCCCTCCTAACAAAAAGACTTAAATCTGAACCTGGCTTTTTCCTTGGCTTTAGAATGAATGTCAGCTGAAAACCATCCACTCAAATCTTTTCTCTCAAAGTAGGTAGCCAGGATTGGCTATGAGACTATAAGTTTTCAACCCCATCAGAAATTCAGAATAATTGAGTTAACTGAAATTACGGAAGCTCAAAGCATAGCTTCTAAAACTTAGCCAATTTATAGAGACTGCTGAACACCTGGACAGTCCCTATACTTCAAAACATTGGAGCATCTGATCTTCAGCCTTCTGGCCCAGGATCATCTGACAGACCATAGGGATGCAGAATTATTAAGGGCTGATTACTCTGTCTAGGCAGATATAATCAGTTGACTATTCTGCAAGTGTGTCCTTTTCTGGACAGTAATTCGTCTGTAGATGGGAAGAGGCAGTTCTTGGCCAGTGGCTGTCTCACCACAACTGGAGTAATTCCAAAGATGCTCAATTTCTTCTTAGAATCCAAGACAGGAAGCTGTCAGGAGCAGACAGGTCTCTAATCAAGATGAACATTAATACAGAAATGTTTGTAAAGTCAATTCTGTGGACTTCTGACATTTTGAATACCAACTATCCATGTAAGGCAATCTGGACTGTTGTCTGTTAACTCCTCTCAGCTATTTCTAAATAAAATACAGAAAACACCTTAACAATAAACTAAAAGCACTGAATTTGCTATAGTCCCTTAACTCACAGGCTAACCATCTCAAATCAGTTTATAAAGTTAAAGAAGGACTGGGTCTAAGCCTTGTATTCCTTAATGTGTTATACAGGCACAATGCCTATGTGAGTATCGATATTCATCTCACTTTTATATCAATAAGAAGCTCGTACCAATGGAAACCTTAAATTTGAAATCAAAGTAAATTTTGTACAATTTAAGAAATTGTAACTTCATCTTGAGAATAACTATACAGATTTCTACCAATAAGTTATGGCTATGAAATAAATCCTAGCTATTCCTCCCTGTTCCAACAAAACCACTACTTTCCCCTAGAAAGACAGCCCAATATTAACCACCTCAGTCCCCAAACCCAGAGAATAGGGGCGCTAACTCATCATTAACTTCTTCAAGCTGATTACGGGCGTTGAGATATTGGAAGAAGGGTGGGGGGAAGAGTAAATTGATAAGCCTCTGACACTGAAACCCAGGTTTTAAAAGATAACATTTTAATATAATTTTTAAAAACTTCTTATATACACATGAGATATTGATAAGATATACCACTACCACCTCCCTTCAATTACTACCCTCCAGGTCCTCCCTCCAAACTTTATGTCCTCTATCATCATCATCATCGTCATCATCATCATCATCATCATCATCATCATCATCATCATCATCAATTGTCATCATTTCTCACTGTGATTAGAGCAGATCATATCTGCATGTGGGTGCATCTGTTGAGGCATTGACTACCTATCATTTGTGACATTCCCAAAGAAAAGTGAGTGGTTCCCCTTCCCTCAACAGCTATCAACTGCCAGTACTTCCTCCACTATTGGTAAGCCTTGGGAAGCCCTTCCCTTAAACACTGGATTTTCTGCAGGTCTTGCATAGGCAGCTACAGCAGGTGTGAGCAACAGCTATGCCATCCACAGCACTCTCCCCCATCCTCCAGCTCTTCCATCTGCCCTATCCACTTTTCTTCAAAGTTTTCTAAAGCTTCAGAGGGGGGAAGTTGGTATAAATGTCTCACCTGAAGCTTAGCATTCAGTCATGTATTCTCAGGAGTGTGACCAGTCTCTGGATTAAACCTCATCACTGCAAAAATAACCTGCTGTAGCTGAGGTTGAGAGCATCACAAGTCTATGGATATGAGCATAAATATTGAAAAAAACCTGCTTGATGACTTGACTTTTAATGAAACAACAGGGGGTTTCACCAAGGGCCTCTAATAACCCCCAGTCATGGCCTTTGGGCTACATTTTCAGTACTAGGTATGGATTCCCTTCTGTGAGGTGAACCTCTAATAACATGGATATGAAGATGCCAGCATTCCAAACTCACTCCTGCTTAGTGATTAGCACTTTTATCAACACAGTGATCTCTGCAGTACTTCAGATAATTATCGCTTTAATCCCTCTCCCTCTCCTTCCCCCACCCCCTCCCAGTCTCCCTCCTCCTCCTCCTCTTCCTCCTCCTCCTCCTCCTCCTCCTCCTCCTCCTCCTCCTCCTCCCCCTCCTCCTCCTCCTCCCTCTCCGTCTCCCTCTCCCTCTGGAGCCATGGGTCCTTTTTAGTTGGTGGTTTAATCCCTGGGAGCTTTGGGGTTCTGGTTGGTTGATATTGCTCTTCTTCCTATGGGGTTGCAAACCTTCTCTGCTCCTCCAGTCCTTGCCCTAACTCCTCCGTTAGGGTTCCTGTGCTCACTCCAATGGTTGGCTGCAAGCATCCGTATCTGAGCAGGCAGAGCCTCTCAGAAAACAGTTATATCAGGCTCCTGTCATCAAGCACTTCTTGGTATCAGCAACAGTGTCTGGGTTTGGTGTCGGCATATGGGATGGATCCCCATGTGAGGCAGTCTATGGATGGCCTTTTATTCAGTCTCTGATCCACTCTTTGTCCTCATATTTACTTTAGACAGGATCAATTCTGGGTTAAAATTTTTGGAGATGAGTGGGTGGTCCCAACTATCCACCAGGAGCCTAACCTCTGGGTACTGTCTCTACAGGTTCTCCCACCTCTTTGTTAGATATTTCAGATAATGTCATCCCTGTTGGTTCTGGGAGCCTCTTGCTTTTCTGGAATCTGAACTTTCTGGTGGCTACCCCATTTCCCCATCTCCCATTGCTACACACCTCTGTTTAATTTCCTGACCCTCTGTATATCACCCTCATCTCATCCCCTAGCTGATCCTGCCCCCTTTTCCTCTTCCCCTCGCCCTCCTTTCTTCCTCATAAGTTTCTCACACCTTCTACCTCCTGCAAGTATTTTGATCCCTGTTCCAAGAAGAACTGAAGCATTTACACTTTGATCTTTCTTCTTCTTGAGCTTCTTATGATCTGTAGTTGTATCATGGGTATTCCAAACTTTGTGCCTAATATCCACTTATCGGTGAGTATATACCATTTGTGTTCTTTTGTGACTGAGTGACCTCACTCAGGATTATATTTTCTAGTTCCATCCATTTACCTGCAAATTTCATGAACTCATTGTTTTTAATAGCTGAGTAGTACTCTATTCTGTCAGTGTACCACATTTTCTGTATTCATTGCTCTATGAGGGACATCTGGGTTCTTTCCAGCTTCTGACTATTATAAATAAAGCTGCTATGAACATAGTGGAACATATGTCCTTGTTATATGTTGGAGCATCTTTTGGGTGTATGCCAAGAAGTGGTTGGTATAGCTGGGTCCTCAGGTAGCACTATGTTCAATTTTCTGAGAAACCTCTAGACTGATTTCCAGAGTGGTTTTACCAGCTGCAATCCAACCAACAATGGGGGAGTGTTCCTTTTTTCTCCACATCCTCACCAGCATCTGCTGTCATCTGAGTACTTATTCTTCAATCTCCTATCTGCAAAATAGTTTTAAAAGAAAAACAAAGCAAACAAAAACAACCACTATCCACCCAAAAGGAGTGTGAGGAAGCTTCTTTGTGTTTGTGAGGCACTAGAGAAACTATACGACAAACTCTTGATACATGTTATTGACCCATAAGGAAGGGGTTTTTATTGGCTGGCTTATAGATTCATTCTTATCTGTCTCCAACACAGACTTTAAAAATTTGCAATGATCTTAATCTACCTCTATTCCCTTTATGCCATTTATTATTCAGGTTCTTACCCAATTTATTATGTGAACAAACCATTGGCTAAAACCAAAGACTTTTATAGTTGGGGGCCAAACATACTCAGTCGTTTTGTTCTAAATTTTGGTTCTGTTATTAAATCAAAAACATTGAATGTGTTACTGAACTTTCTTCTATTTGATTTTCTTTTGGTTATAGATAAGAAATAATTGCCACTTTACTCTGTTGGTATAATCTGAATCAACACTATGAAAGAATTATTTAGTAGTCAATGTTGTAACATAATTGACATGTTTCACGTTAAAAATTATTGTTGAAGCTGGGTTTACTGCCACATATTTTTAATCATAGCACTTGGTAGGCAAAGGCAGGTCTTTCTTCAAGTCCAGCCTAGTCCACATAGTGACTTCCAAGACAACTAGAGCTGTATAATGACACCTGTAGTATCTTTTCATTGTGGAATAAATACATTTTAAGTCTTAAATAATTATTACCTCAAGTAGATTAATGATCACTAGATAATTTGATAATGCTTAGGTAGTATTGATTTTTACTACATAAATACACACACACACACACACACATACACACACACACACACACACACACACACACACACACACACACAAACAAACACATGCATACACCCACAAACACACTATGGCCACAATGAAAAGGACCAATTTTTAAAAAAGGGTAACCAGTCCTCAGAAATATCATTTGGCATGCTGCAGGCCACACAGTGGTGTATTCTCAAGAAGAGTTGAATGTGGTATGAAATATCATCTTTTTATATCTCATGTCTTAGTTAGAAAATCCAGTATTTTATGGGGTCTATTCCCTGGCCTAGAGATCACTGGTCATGTTCCTTATTTAGAAGAGAAGAACTAGAATAGATAATAATGATATTAGAGACAAACATAGTATAAATTCTGTTGAAGATCACTAATTTCTATCTTAACATAGACATGGATTTTTCCCAAGTATATTCTTGCTTGGCTTAACAGTCATCTCATGTTAAAAGTCAAACTTAGATTTGATATATTTGTCAAAGGAAATAAACAAAATGTATTTAAAGTAGGTAAATTGTGACAGTGTGGTTCTTATAATGTGAAGATGATACCAATAAAGGTAGGCTTACTACATGTAAGATACTATAACTCTTTTTGGAGCTGTTTAGACTTCGCAAAGAAATGTGTGGGCAAATGGCAACTAATTTCTCCCTTTTTTTCTGTTGTTATTTAGACTCCAGAAGAGCTAGAAGATGATTCTGACTTTGAGCAAGAGGATTATGATGTGCGGAGTCGGACAAGTGTTCAGACCGAGGACGACCAGCTCATTGCTGGGCAGAGTGCGCGGGTATGTGGTCACTCACAACTTTGGATAACTGCCCAGGGAAAATCTCACAAAAATGGCTGGAGGAAATTTCTGAACCAATAGGTGCTGGGAGTTCAGATATCTTTGTCTCAGAGATCTGGGCTATTATTTTGGTGGTCTGCTTCAATGCACAGTAT
Source organism: Rhabdomys pumilio (assembly GCA_030674055.1). Taxonomy (NCBI): domain Eukaryota; kingdom Metazoa; phylum Chordata; class Mammalia; order Rodentia; family Muridae; genus Rhabdomys; species Rhabdomys pumilio. The sequence goes on along the minus strand of JANHMN010000008.1, from coordinate 14,523,384 downwards.
TCATGGAGGTAGCAACCACCACAGCTCTCAATTTCTTATCACAGTCCCCATTCTCTATCCACTGGGCATAGAAGCTACATCTAAGCACTTTATACTCTAACATGTGTAGCAGATTACACTTGGCTTGAGGGTAAAGATCTGATAGGCAGGGGTCGCTAAATGCATAAGTTTTACATCTCACCCCACCATGAAGCTGAGTAAAATTGCCAAACTCAGAAATAGCACAAGAGGTAACAGCAAATGGAGAAATAGAATTTTACATTTTTATTGGCTTGACAATGGCTCCATAGTCTTGGGTAGATTTCATAGTAAATACCATGTTGACTCAAGTGTATTGGATAGAAAAAAAATTTGTTTCTCCCTAATGCCTACTTGTTGCCAGGGTCAAGTGTTTTGCTAAGTGATAGAAAGAAATTAAATTAAATGTACATGATTTTTAAGTTTAGGGTCTGAAACAAGGAAGAAAGCATAACAGCTCTGGCAAACAGATTAACACCCAGTAACCTGGTTCATAGCACTATAAGGAATAACCCAGGGATGAGTCAACAAGATTGGTTGTATTTCCTGCAGTATACTTGTGAGTATTTCACACATCTAGTGAGTGATGAGACTCCCTTTTAAAGTTTATTTTTACAGGGTAAAGTCAATCAAATTTCAGTACAACTGTAATTCTTACATTCTAATTTTCTTTTAATCTTTGCTTAAGAAAACACAACAATCATAGACAATTATCAAAATAGAAATATGGCTAGTGAACATAGAAATGTAAAACGTCGCAAGCCAAAAGATAAATGGAAATTTAAACCATAAAAGAATTCTACCTCATCCCAGTCAAAACTGCTCTTAGCAAGAAAATAAATAATTACAAGTTCTGTCAAGAATGTGGGGGAAAAGCACATTTATACACTGCTTAGAGGAATAGAAATCAGTACAGCCACTATGGAAATGACAGGGGGTTCCAGAAAACTAAGAACAGAACCATTGTATAACCCACTATAACAAACCTGAAGTATTTACTCATAAAGACTCTGTGGTCAACAGCCACAGAGACACTTTCATATGCATTCTTATTAAGGCACTATGCACAAAAGCCAAGTTACAGCATCAGCCTAAGTGGCTATAAACAGACGAATGGATAAATAAAATGTAAACACGTATATAATGGGATCTTTCTCAACCATAAACAAGAAAATTAAATTGTTTGTCGGAAAATAAATACAAATGGAAATTATCATATTAGGGAAAATATGGCAGATGCAGAAAGACAAATATTGCACATTTTCCTATTTGGGGATATTAAAATTTTTTTAAACAGTTTTATTTTAGTTTTAGTTTTGTGTATATGTGTGGGAATGTGCATATGAGTGCATTATATATTATCATAGGTTGAAAGAAAAAAAGTTGTTCAGGATGAATGTAGGTTTTGGATATACCAGCAAGCTCTTGCTGCCATAGAAATTGTGAAAGAAAAGTAGAAAACAAGTTAAAAGTAGAAAGGACACAAAGGGAGTGTGGTGTTCAAAATGACTTCACCTAAAGCCATGACATGTGCCCTCAAAGCATAAGACACATTACATTTCTCTAATGTACTTTAGACCTTGATACATTTGTTCCAAAGTCAAATGACTGAAAAAATATAAATGTAGATTGATATAAACAAAGGTAAAAGTTCACACACTAAAGGCATAACATTATATGTGCCTAGACAATCGTAAATTAGCTCACAATTTTAATACTAGAGTTTTGTAGGAATAGAGGACTTTGAGTTCAAAAGTAGAAAGTAGTGCTGGCTCATGATGAGACTCCATGCCACTATACCAAGGGCCGAGGGCATTGCTCACTGGTAAAATGCTGGTTAGCACACATAAGTCCTAACTGATCAGAGGAACAGAAAGCAGAGTGGCTCTGGTTTTGATCTATGAAAGCAAATGTTAGTACCATTTTGAGAGCTGTGTGTTGTTTGAATTCTCTAACTTTCAGAAATATTGCCTGTCAAATGTGAAAAGTAGACTTTCCTGACAGTATTTTTGAAGGTTACTTGATATTTACAGAATATTAGAACAACACTAGCCATATAATAGTAAATGTTCAATAAAGTCTCAGCTTAGATCATTATCCTTATTTGGCAGAGAAGGTTCCTTCTGACCATAAATAGTGACATCAAAATGTATAAAAAGGCATAGAATGTCCATTGAAAAATCCCCACAGATTGTTCAATCTTGCCTAAAACATTCAAAATCGAGAAGGTCATTAAGCAAGAATCTTTTGAGTCTGTTGGCATACCCCCAAACTAATTAATCAAGGCAACTCATCTTTAAAATTAAGTGAAACCAGCATTTTTATGTCAATGACAAAGGACAAGTTTGAGTAATTCATCCAAACATTAATCAATTACAAGTTAATTTTATTGACTGATTCCTGCCCTGGTTCCACTGATTTGTGCCCTCAAAGAATAAGACAGATTACATAAGCCTTATCTTGCTTTGAGAACGCCATCTTGTGAAGATGACCTGAAATATTCACATTTAACAAGAATAGACTCTGATACGCTTCTCTTCCACACATCATTTTTATGTTAGACATCAAGTCAGTGATGATGGATTGAAACAAAATTTGTATAGTTCCTTTTGATCATTTCTTTACTTTGGTGCCTATTTTCAGAATGAAATATGATCAGGGTCCAAGAGAGTAAGAACCAGGTTGTCTTGTTTGGCACTTGCTAATTTGTCTTGGAGGTCTGTCCAATGTTCTGGATTAATTTACAGCCAACAGATTTACTTCGTATGTCAACTTCCTGCAGAGACATAGAATTACAACTACTAAATTGGGAATAAGAGGGCATATCAAATGGCTAAGGTTGAACTTTGGACCACTAATGTTTGACAAGCTGCTCAGAAGCATGAAGGAAGGCAAATTTGTGTTTGACAGAGGAGTTAGGTATTCCTAGCAGTCTCTCCTGATAATGGCTTTATTTATTTATTTATTTATTTATTTATTTATTTATTTATTTATTATTCAGAAACATATTCATTTCTAAAAATGACAAGTTAACACAAAAGTAGGTAAAACTGCTTTAGAGTCTTCTTCCAATAGAGCTCTTCAATGTGATAATTAGAGGATCTTATGTCTCTTATATGGCTCTTTGTGCTACTTTTGTATAGTATTTGCATAGCTGTTGGTAGGCATGGTTATATGTGTACATGTATACTGCCACCTATAGACATTGCTTCTGTCAGAGAAAAATATCACATATCCTGTTTTTAGTTTCTATTTTATTCCTTTAACATCATATCTATTATTGAAACTGGAGATTGCTACATTTCTCTTGTTTCTTCCCAAACACTACCTCTGATAGGTTGATGGCAGCAAGGCTTAGTGATCCTTCTATTTTTGTCCAATGACCCTGCCCAGGTACTGAAGTTTGGGCCATTATGTCATCATAGTTGGCTTGTTACATTGATCCTGGAGAGGTGGACTCAGGTCTTTATGGTTGTGATGTGAGTGTTATTAATCACTAAACAATCTCTCCAGCCTTCTGTCTGTGATTTTAGGGGGAGTGGGAAGAGAAATGGGAGTGGGCATTGCAATCTGCAAATACATACAGAGTATCTTGCTGTATAGTCTTAGACATAACATCTTCATTTTTAGAAAATACATGTACATGTGTGTTTTGTTTGTGTGTGTGTCTGTGCACCATATGCATGCATAACTCCTGTAGAAACCAAAGAAGGTTGCCTTGAAAATGGAGTTGCAGATGGCTGTGAATGGCCATGTGGGTGCTAAAAATTGAACACAGGGCCTCTGAATAAATGACCCATCTCTCCAGTCTCTGATACGACATCTTAAAACTGCTTCCTTCACATGTTACTATAGTATGAGTAGGTCAGCAACAACTCTCTGGCTCTTGACCTTAATGATAGAATTTATTCCTTTGAGGATGTACAGAACTGATTTTAAACATGAGCTTCTCAAAGCTGTGTAACTTTAGGTAACTCTCTTAACTCTTGAATGCCTTGTACCCAATGGGTTAGTGCCCGTGTAGTTCTGAACTCTACTCCTGGTATCAGGTTCTGTCCCAGTTTCACTTCTTTTGCTGTTATACAATATCTGACAAAAAGCAACCCAGAGGGGAAAAGGTTTCATTTAGCTCACTATTGTAAGTTACAGTCCTGGCTTTGTGGGATAATTAAGTCAGGAAACTGAAGCAGTTTGCCACACCCATAGTTGAAATCAGAGAGAGAATAAATGTATGCGTGTTTAGTGACCACCCAGCTTTCTCAACAATTCTGTAGTACAGGTTCCAAATCCAGGGATTTGGTGCTGCCTACATTGAGGCTGGGCCGTCCTCTCTGCATGAAGACAAAGAGACACGCTCATAGCCCAAATTTATCTAAAAAGAACACAATCCTACATTAAGAAACCTATTCCCAAATGGTGTAGGATTTTGTACTATATGTATTGCTGCACTGTGGTAAAAACGGTGATGGGTCTGGTTGCTTCCCAACCAAATGACTTAACATTGAAAAGCTGGATCATTCAAGAAAGCATAGGAGGATATGCATGTATTGATGGAAGGAATATCTCAGTTGTTCAATTAACCCTCTCAGACTGGGTGTGTATGTGTCAAAGAACCCAACTATTTGCCATTATTATCCTGCTTTAAAGTCAAGTGAAAAGAAATATCACATTGAGTTTTCATCCCTTTGATAAATTATCTTGCACTTGAAGCCCATGTAATAAATTTTGTTCTTTGCCTAAGAAAACAATTCTTGCCAGTTCAGGGACCTTTGCATTCCAAAGGTGAACACTTGGACATGTACCTGGAGATTTAGGTTCTAGGAGAATTTTAGTCCCTTTAAAGGGCTGCTATTTTGTATCAGAAACTTGCACTTTGATCTCAATAGGAAACATTTATGAATTGCAAAATATAAGTGATCAGCTGTCCGGAGCAAAGGCAAGGAGCCTGGGACAAAGGTTTGAATCCTTGTGCATTCTAGTCTCTAATGGTCTCAGTATGGACCCCAAATTAGCCAGATATACAGCATAGGGAATGCTGATTGCCTAGTATAAATCAAGGCTACAGAAACTAGCAGGTGCCTCTGGTGATCACATCACAGCAACAAGAAAGCTGATTCATCTCCTTTCCCCTTGGCCATGGAAATAATTTTTCTCATGTTGCCTTACTTTGAGGGAATGAAGAATTATATGTTATAGATTTCACATTGAATTTGATTTTAATGTAGCCAGGCTTCTATTTTTTTTCTACCTAGAATGGCTTTAATGTGCTAGCATTTCAAACTGCTGAGTTACATTGATAATACCTAATTAAAACTCATGTGTTGAATTTTAATTTGATTAACTTGCAAATTTTGCAGTTGTGATCTACTGTTTATAGATAACCTTTTTTTAAATTCCAGTTTCAGAAAAGGTCAATAATGAATTTTTAAAAGCCAAGAGCATTTTAAGAATATTCAAGAAAAGCCTTGAGCTCATCGACAGCTACTCGGCAGAGGCAAATGTAATGACATTTGTACCCCAGTCACACCCCATCATGTGCATTATGCAGGTCAAGAACCCCTCCAGTCAAAATTACATCTCCCTTTCAAATCTGCTCTGAAGGGGCTAGTCTTTCTTCTGGAATGTGTCCTCAGAAAATGTCTATCATTGTCAGTGACTTGTCTTGAATGACATTGATGCTTTGAGCAGAAAGATGCTTAAGCTATCTGTCAGAGGACATTGAACTTCTGCTCCGAGAAAGGGCTCTACATTTGGGAAGCTCTTCTGGGAATCAAGGGTGGGGCAGTAATGTAAATTAGATACCAAGGAGCTGGGCAGCTGCAGAGATGGGTAATTAATTAAGAACACTTGCTATACTTCCAGAGCATTCAAGTTCGTTCCCAGCACCCATGCTAGATGCCTACGACTTTTGGTAACTCTAGATTCGGGTTGATCCAAAATCTCCTTCTGTAGGAACTTAACACTCTTGTTCAAAACTGCACTCAGACTCACTTATGAAAATAATTAAAAATAAAATAAGAAAATTAGAGTGTGTCAGATAGGGTTGTACATGCATTTAGTCCTCGCACTGGAGAAAGAGAAACAGGTTGACCTCTGTGAGTTTAAGGCCAGCCTGGGCTACATAGTGAGTTACAGGCCAGGCAGTGCTGTATAGTGAGACTCTGTTAAAACAAACAGACAAACAAACATTAGAGAGAAAACAAAGACCATTAATAATTAAGTACTAAGTTCAATAAAGGAGACGACAATGTTATAGTTGACAGGAAAGTTTCCACACTCCAATGCACACACTCACTATTTTGTGAATGAAATAAAAGTATTTTCTACCTGGATGCTGTATGTATGGTCTACAATCTGTTAGTGGCCCTACTGGTTTTTGATTATTATATAGAAGTACCTGGTGAACAAGTTTAATAAAGATTCTCTTGGAACTGTGCTGCCTAAATAAAACATTCCTTTGTATAAAAACCAAGTGAATCAAGGAGATAAGAATACTTCATAATAAAAAACCACATATTTAATTTCTATCAGCTGAAGCCAAATGAGAAACTTGGGACCCCCTTTTTAACAAGGAACTACAAATCAGAGTTATGACAGGCTCTTTTTTATATTATGAATCTTCTTAAAGTTTATAAAAGTACTTTAAATGTTTCCAAAAATACTAAGTATTTTAACTAGCATATTTCTATCAGTGTTCTTTTTACATTAAACAAACAGACATCTGTGCTTTATGAGGTTCACATGTGCATGCATTAAAATGAGTTATCATTTAGACCCATGTAAACCCATAATGAATGTGTATATGAAAGCTGGTGGGCATGACTCTGTAATAGGGTATATCATCTACAGTTCCATGAATTCAAGCTAACATTTCTCTGGCCTGTGAGGCTACAGCATAAGGTTTCATGGCTTGGTAGACAGAGCTAGACTTTCAACTGCCTTGAACCACTGGGCTTTGATCTTCATACAAACTGTATTTGGCTATATTATAATGTCCTTGTACATAATGGTGAAGAATTTCACTGGAACACTACCTTGTTTTGAGTTCTTATTCTCCAAATAGTAAGTTGTATGGTATTAGGGATTTAATTAATTTCTTTGGGCCTACATACTGTCATTACTAAGTGTGAATAATTATATTAGAATAGTTACATTAATTAAATTATTTGGTACCCATAATTCTAAGACACATGCATCTTTGCAAAAAAAAAATTACATGTGTCTTCTATTTATCCATAGCCGCACAGGCTCTAGGACTAGCATGATTGTTGTTTCTACAGTAATAAGGTTAAGTAGGAAACAATATACTGAAGTGATGTCAGAATACTGTGCACAATAACACAATGTTGGCTTGGAGTTTTATTTCTGCTACTGTGATAAAACACTGACTAAAAGCAACTTAGGGGAGGAAAAAGGTTTATTTGGCTTCAACTTCTGACCTTAGCCCATCACTGAGGGAAGTCGAGGCAGATATTTAAAGGCAGTCCTGCTTGCTATTGTTCCCTTGCTATATCTAACCAAAAAACTCACTCCATCTCAAAAAACAGTGGAAGGGGTGGAAGATGTTGCCCTTTATTTGGCTCACAAAGAGGTGTATACTCAGCTTCCTTTCCTACACAGTTTTGAACCACTTATCTAGAAATAACACCACCCATACATGTTTGAGTCCTTTTATATTAGTCATCAATACAATCTCCCTCATACAACATGATAACAATCCAATTAAATACAGGCTTTACTGAATCAGAAGACAGTATGAATCAGAAGGCTATGTCAAGTTCCCAGTTAAAGCAAGGAAAACATTCACTTTTTTTTGTGAACTAACTATGCATCTTGAATAATTTTAATTGCTCATTGTAGACACACTAGATTCTCCAATCACAAATTTTTTTTTCTCTTTAGAGACCTCATGGATCCCTGAACTAGAGTAAAAACTAAAGCACTACCCAAAGACTGTCTGCAAATCATTTTAAAGGTGGTCATAGGAGACTGTCATGACATAGGAATAAACACGACACTTGGAATGTGCTACAAAAACGGTGTTTAACCAACAAGTCTAATTCTTATTTACAGTTGTTGTATTCTATAAAACACTTCTAAATATTTAAAGGAACAATTATCTAACCCTTGCTTGTAGGAGAAATATAGGGATACATTGCAGTGAGACATAAATCACAATGGTTCTTCATCTGATCAACGCATTTCTAGATTTTCAGGATGTTTCCGTGCAAATATCTTATATTGTTAATTCACTGCCATTGAACTCAAGGTGAGCAACACCAATGCATAAGTTAACGTGGTTTATCTAGCTCATGTATTTTTTCCATAAGACACATCAAAACCTTCTTGTATTTTCAGACACTTAACACCATGCTTGGAACTCTCTTACGTGGTGGAGACACCACTATAAACAGCACAAAGATATGAAAAATGTAGTGTTAAATAGACTGAAAAATGGGTGCTGTTTACAGTAGGGGAATTGAGGAAAGGCAAAGAATGGCTTGGTTCAGCATCACCTGGGAATGCACACAGTAATGACTCAGAGATTTCTGATCCTTGCATCACTTGCAAATTACTGGAGAAGTGCTTTCAGTATTGATTTGTGGTTTACAAATATATTTGGGAGAAGCAGCAAATTTACAAATGAAGAGTCTCAACAGCAAGAAGACTCCTACACTCTTTCCTACTTTTTCTTACCTAGTAACTTCTGCCAATCAACTTTTGCTTCCTAATCTTACTCAGCTTGAGCATGCCCAATCTCTGAAAATCCGAAGGCTGAAATATTCTGACTCTGGAAACACATTGAGTATTGAGGTTAATATCAACAATTTTTTGAGGACCTTGGAGTTTTGGACTAGGAATGTCCTACCAAGTCTAAATGCTTCCTGTGTAAAGCATCTTGGATAAGAGATAGTAGCCTGGATGTCCTCCCATTTCAATGGCTACCTGTATTCAAAGGCTTTGCAAGCGTCTACTCAGGAAGATGGGGAAAGAAGGCTAAGATGAAGGATGCCATCCCTAAATTCCTTAGTAAGGGGATACTTTTGTAGTAGTTTGTATGCCATCATTCTATGGATATCTTTATTTTTTATTCATAAAACGTCTTTCCATCCCACTATACTTGGATGCTCAAATATTGTTTAAAATTCCTTTCCTTCCCAGCAACAGAAGACTTTTTTACCTTCTCTGAATAGCTTTCAGTGTTGAAAGAGGTGCATTCTTTCATCTGGTAAAAGTTTCCTGAGACCAAATATAAAAATTGTTAAGAATAGATTCTTTTGAACAAACATATGCCATCAAAGAGACAGGGAAGTTCTGCTACAGTCAGGGTGCCTGACCTTTTGTATCTTTCTGTATCATTTATATAAGAAAGGGGGGCAGGGAACTGGAGGACCTGGTCAGTCTGTACTCTTGGTCTGGTAATAGAGAAGACATGCATCTTCTAGAATGATGGGACATCCTATAAGCCTTGTGAGTCTGGCTCTGCCATCCACAGGAAGCAGAGTCAATGTGCAATTTTGAATTACTTCATCACCACTAGTTATGCTTCTCCCTCTGTAACCCACACAGGCCATCATGGCGCAACTACCCCAGGAGGAGAAAGCAAAAATAGCTGAGCAGGTGGAGATTTTCCACCAAGAAAAAAGCAAGCTGGATGCTGAAGTGGCCAAGTGGGATGACAGCGGCAATGACATCATTGTGCTGGCCAAGCAGATGTGTATGATCATGATGGAGATGACAGACTTCACAAGGTGAGGCCCAGAGACAGGGAGATGGCCACGTTCTTGCTAAACCTATGCAGATAGCACTGGCTATTGTCATGGGAAAGCTTGTTGAAATGATAAAATGCTATACCAAAGCAAGCTAGAGCTCTTAAGTTAGACTTACAAGTCCAAATAATCCCCTGTTTACTTAGAAACAGATCATTTTTTTTGTAATTAGCATTGTGTTAATTATGTATTATAGGGTGATCATAGCAGCAAAACCCATGGGTTGGTTGACAATATTGTGTTTTGTACTACTTTGACATTTGTTTAAATATTATTCTGGAGATAAAGTGACTGTTTTGTTAATTTCCTGTTGGAAAATACGTGCAGGTTTGAATGTGCATGCATCGGTTTCATATGTTCTACCAGCATACGATTTAGCACTAATTTTGGCTCACACTTCTTCCTAATGTACTTGGAATTATGTCCAACAGCTAAAGATGACAGAGTTCTTATGAAAAAAAATTTAAAAATGTCTGTGTGAACACTGTTTTCTTTCCCTCTGAGTAGCCCTTCACATGGGTCAGGAAGCAGCCAACATTCTGACAGAAGCCTTTGCTTTACCACAGCCATGGGTGTGTCCATCATTGCCTTTGGAGTCTTCTTAAGAGGCCGGTGACAACTCTCTCTGGCCTTCCAGACTACATCAAGAGCAATCAAATGCAGAAAAAAGTCACACGGGAAAGGTCCCTCAGTTCTAAGTGAGAAGATGAAGTGGTGTCAAACAAGTCCTTAACTCTCTTTGCAAAAGCAAGGAATAAGCGTAACCAGCTTCTCAAGAGAGAATTAAATCCAAAAGTATAATGCAAGTAGGATCTATGCTGCAAAACACATTTAAAACATCTAAAAAGCTCATTAAGAGGGTTTCAGGATGGCCGAGTAGTCTAAGACGCCAGACTCAAAAAGCTCATTAAGAGTCTCTGTGTGTGTGTATGAGAGTGTCTGTGTCTGTGTCTGTGTCTGTGTCTGTGTCTGTGTGTCTGTGTGCTTGTTATGTGCATGTGTTTGTTTGTAGTGTGTACGTCTGAGTATAGTTGCATGTGGAAGTCAAAGTCCAGACTCAGGCATAGAACTTCACTTTCCACCCACTCTCTTGTTTTTAATTGTGTGCTCCCAGTTGGCAGACCGGTGAGTTTGGAGGAATTCGACTGTTTCTGACTCCCTTCTTGTTGTAGACATGTAGACTGGGATTATAGATGCACCCTGCTGCATCTGACATTACATGGTGGCTTCCTGGGGATCTGAACCCCTGTTTTCAATGTTGTACAAGTGTTTTGGTTTGTTTTCTATTGGGCCAGCTCTCTAAATCCAGACTAAATTTCTAATTTTTATTTTCTTGTCAAAATTCTATAACTTTAGGTTATTGTACCTGATTGTACATCAGGATAGAATGTGACCCAAAAAGTAATGCTACATCATAAACTTGTATTAGGCCACATTGTATGCATGCATACATTCATATATATCTTTTCAAAAAGAATTAACAGACCATCAACCTTAGCGAGTGTATTTTTAAACATATGTAAAATATGTTTCATATGTTTCTGGTTGAACATGGTGTGCTAAAATCAAGCAAGACATATAGCAATGTCAGGACTTCATGTAGGTGACAACAATTTTTAATGATTGTTGACTACTTCTAATAAGGAAAGGCAAGAATCGATTATAGGCTTTAATAAAATACAGAACACGACTATGTCACCCCCTTTACCCTTTACCTCTGGCAAATATGTACTAACGACATTACTTGGCTCCTTTTCCAAATCTTTTAAAATTGTTTTTGATTCTAGCAAAATGATTTCAGTGTTAGGAGTGTGACCTTCGAGAGCTTTAAATGTCATCATATTCATTCAAAGTTCAAGTTTGTACATTTGGTTAGTCTCCTTGAGCTTCACAAATGTATTTCTCTCACACAAAATAATATCAGGGGGAAAGTCCGAGCCATTATTTAAGTCTGGATTGCCTACAAATCAGACACTGGTGGCAGCCTCAGTCATTGCTTCCTGAGGTCCATGATGACTTCATTTGCTTGCTTTCAACATTTTATTAGTATTTTATCTGATGGATATTATGCAACCCATTAATAACATCAGTGGAACAAATAATCTCATTAGTTTGAAGTGAATAATGACTTCAGTCACGTTGCTAGTTTAGATCAGGAGAACATTTTGTAATTTGTATTTTATATAACTGTGGTCAAGAAAGATAAATACATTTGAAGGGTCTTGTTCAATGGTGTTGAATAACAGAGAGCTTTTTTTATTTTTTGGGGGGGAAGATGCTTTTGGTTTTGTTAGATTGTTTTTTAGTCAAAGCATCATTTTAAAAGTGAAAAGAAACCTGGTTCAATTTCCTTCAGAATTTATATAACAATTTTTGTACTGATCTGAATAATGAAGTGACCAGCCTGCTACTGGGTATTATTTTTCCTAATCTTTGATGAGCTTGTGTGTGTGTGTGTGTGTGTGTGTGTGTGTGTGTGTGTGTGTGTGT
>JANHMN010000008.1:14498349-14511096 GCA_030674055.1 Rhabdomys pumilio | reverse complement strand
TGTGTGTGTGTGTGTGTGTGTGTGTGTGTGTGTGTGTGTGTGTGTGTTCACTGTTCTGTTGCAAAAGCAAGGGGAAGAAACAGATGGCTAATGAAAACAGAACAATAAGAAGGTCGGAACTTATATTGCAGCTTAGAAGGCAAGCGTTGCTCTCAGGAGGCTGGGCTTGCTATCAGGAGGCTAGGCTCGCTCTCAGGAGGCTGGGCTTGCTCTTGCTGCCACCTGTGCATGCTCATCCTGAACAAACCAGCACTTGACTGTGTTTTTCATTGTGGTCTCTCCCCAAACATTGCTGCATTCAGCTTTGTTCATTATTATTGCTGAAATTACACTTTCTACTTCAAGAAGAAGTAACTGTAGCTTTGTACAGGTCAAGATTCCTAAGTATCATTTTCTAGTGTTTAAAGTTTATGTAGAATTGATTAGAAACTGAAGCTTGACTCAGCTACCTAAGTATTTAAAGGGCATGTATATCCCACAATTATCATTCATTTATTATTGTGTTGTTTTATTCTTATTACTGGGTAAATTATTCATTTGGTTTCCTCATCTCTGTAAGCTCCACTCTGTTATTCAAATAGAGTGTTGCCTGGTTACTTATGCTCTATCTTCTTCATGGGGGAGACCAGGTCCCCCCTTTGTCTCACACCCCTTTCCTTCTCATCTCCGGTCTTGTGGATTTCATTTGAGGGGCAAAATCTGAAGCATCATCCCTCATACAAAAACTTCGGACTCCTTATGTCATTTTTGAGAAAGAAATTGCCATGTACCAGTCTTGGGATGCCCAACCAAGATGCATGCAGACAGCTGTGGGGAGCTGACAGAAGGCGGCTATCATTCTTGCAGCCTTCTTGAGCCATATACCCTGACAAGAGACTTGATTACAATAGCCTACAACAGCTGAGCACACTCTGATAACATTTTATTTTAGATACACAGGATCTTCCCTTGGGTGTGTTAGACTTAAAGGTGTGTGATTTAAGGGAGCGATCTAGAGATCAGATTTAGAGACAAGACCTAAGGGCATGACCTAAAGGCGAGACTTAGAAGTGAGACATATAAAAGTCGAGAGGCAGACAGAAGTTAGCAGATTATTAGGCATTAGGTTTAGCCACTTGAGTCTAGGCACTTGGAAGATTATTAGACATCAGACATTAGGTATTAGGTATTAGGCACTAGACACTTGGAAGAAGTAACTTGGAAGGCACAAGGGACTAGGAACTAAGGACTAGGAACTCAAGACTTCGGACTTGGACTAAGAAGAGAGACTGAAGAATAAAGGGGATTGAATCACACTCTGTCTGGTCTCCATTCTTCGTGTTCATCCTCACTCCCTCTCTTGCTGAACCCTGACCCTTGGACTAGAGCAGCTTGGGGCAGTGCAGACTCTTAACAATTTAGCCCCCAAGGCTTTTGGCAGTGCAGGTTCCAACATTGACAGAGTGGTCCCCAACATTTTTGGCCCCCAAAACTTAGGGCAGCTCGGGCCACAACAGACAGCATCAGCTCAGCCTTAATTGAATAACTAGGAGCAAAGTACTCATTTAAAAATCAAGAAAAGGAGAAAACTGGGCTTGGAGTAAGAAGCATCTGGGCATATGCAACTCTAAAACATTGCACAATGAACGCTAGACTCACAGAATAGCTATACTTGTTCTGAGTTCAGGAGTTCATTTCCTTACTTTAGCTGTTGTAGATGGTAATTGAGTATCAGTCTGCCTTCTCTTCTCATATCAAAACTGGCCAATAGAGACAACTGTCCAACTTGCTCGCACCAAAACTCATTCAAACATCTTTGAATTTGCACTTTAATTCCTGACTTTCTTCACCTTTGTCCATCTATTTCTGGTTTGTATTGTTATTCCATCAACTAAACAGCATACCTGAAATAGTTGAACTCATGTTTCTAAGGTCCTTCCTGATTTTCATGATTCACAGGATTCAGTAAATTATTTTAGAAACAATCCTCATCTTGCTTCTACCTGCTGTGGTAAGCATGTGTGTGTGTGTGTGTGTGTGTGTGTGTGTGTGTGTGTGTGTGTGTAGGCCCATGGTGGAGTTGAAAGGATATCTTTGGGGAGTCACTCCTTCCACTGTGAATTCCAGGTCTTGAATTCAGGTTATCTGGCTTGAGCTTCATACACATTTACACACTAAGCCATTTTGCTAGTCTACAGAAATTTCTTGGAGCCTTTTGTTTTCTTTTTTGTTGTCTTTTCTTTTTCTTTTTCTTTTCTTTTCTTTTCTTTTTTTCTTTATTTTGAAACTGTAGTTCCAGAAGAGCTTATATTATTCGACACATTTGTAAAATCCCTCATTTCATTTTCTCACTAGAGTTACATTTAATATTAGAGAACTAGATGTTTCAAGAAGGCTATAGAAAATAAATACTTTAAGCTTGGCTTAATTCTGAATTAGAATTCTGAGTAGTGAATACTTTGCTCACAATATGCCGACACACTGCTATTGCACATTAAAACTTGCAGGCTTTTTATAAAATAAATGCAAATACATTGGCAAATGGGAGCTCACAGCACTGAAGTAATAGTTTGCCAGCTTGATTCTTTTTTGGAGTGACCACTTCTTGGGAAAGACTCCAAATACTGGCCTTTATATACAAAACAGCTGTACTTAAAGATTCTGTGTAGTAGAGAAGTAATATAATCTATTTCTAAGAACACTAGCACCATGTTCCAGGTGAGAAAATAGAATGACCCTTGCCATTATGGATATAAGATTCCCTAAAATACGTTTTCAAATTCCTCTTGTACTAGAGACTTAACTCTTAAGGAAGAGAAACACCAGGGCGTGAGTCCTCATTTTGAGATGTATCTATAACTGTTAGGATAACATGTTGCATTTGTCTTCCAGTGACAGCAAAAATAAATTGAAGTCTTGTCAATTTCCTAGATCAGATTTTAGGTTATGCTTTCATTTTCTGGTTATTTATATCCTGATTCAATGAGATGCAAATGACTGTAGCTCATTTAGACTTGTCTGATACAGTAGCCATTAGTCAAATATGGCTGTTTAAATTGTTTTTATTGTTGTATGCATCATAAAGTTTACTATGTTTATAATTGTTTAAGTAGGCAATTTTGCCACATTAAATACACTGATGTGTATCCATTGCCAGCGATCTATACATTTTCATCTTCTTTAAAAGGGTTTCCAGTATGCATTCCTTGCTAACTCCTTATCACCTGCTCTCCACAACCCCTGAAAAGCTCTGAAAAATTAGCTTTCTGATTCTGTGTCTTTTATCACTCAGTGTACCAGATGAGAGGCATAGTTTATGTTTATTCTTTGCAACTTGATTCTTCTGTAGAAAATAGAGTCTTCAGTGTCCATCCATGTCATCACACACACAAAAGAAAATAGCTTTTGTTTTTAAGGCTGAGTAATATTCTACTGCCACAGATATACTACATTTTTTTCTACCCATTTGTTAACGGACGTCTAGGTCCCTCTTCCATTGGGTATTATAAGCAATACTGTTGAGGATACAAAGAAGATATTTCTTTGAGTCCCTGTTTAAAGAGGATTTGGAATATCCTATCTTATTTTCATTTTTTTAAAATGAGGAATCCACAACTTTCAGGTTCCTGCATCATTTTAAATTTGTGCTAGCAATAGATAAGAAATCTAACTCCTTTATATCGAACATAGGAATTTTCTGCTTTTTTTTTTTTTTTTTTTTTAACCAAGAGTGCTCCTAATGGGTATCAAATGGAATATCCTTGTGGTTTTGATTTTCAATTTTCTAGCGACTGGTGACATTTTATGTTTATTTTTTCCTGTGTTTATTGGCCATTATATGTTTTCTTTTGAGAGTTATCTACTCAAATCTTTTAGTGGCTTTAATTAAATATCTTGTTTTCCTTTTTTATATATTCTGAGTATCGATTCCTTATTAGATAAAAAGATTCAAAGATATTTTCCTTATTTTACATTTACAATATTCACTGAAAATATACTTTGATGGTAAAAGTTTTAAACTCAAGGTCAAATTTATTTTTTTCTTCAGTTACTTGTGCTTTTGTTATTATAGCAAGGAATATCTGCAGATCCAGTGTCATGGAGTGCTCACACACATTCCTTTTCTTTTGCTTTTACACATTCCTTTTCTTTTGCTTTTATACTTTAGCTTTCTGTTTCAGGGTGATCACTTCCAAGTTGCACATTTTGCTGATGGACACAGTTTCCCTAGCACCATTTATTGAAAATACTCTTTGCTTCATTAAGTGGTCATAGCACCCTGTGGAAAAACCATTTGATCATATGTCTGAGGTCCTATTTCTAAACCTGATCCTGTTCTATTTGTCTATATTTCTGCTTTTGAGTTAGGACTGAACTCTTTTGCCTACTGAACACTTATGGTACGTTTTTAAAATCAGAAACTATGAGACCTTCAGCTTTTTTCTTTTGCCAGATTATTTTGGCTACTTGAAATTCCTGATGAATTAAGGACATTTCATTTTGTTTGGGCAAAATAGAATATAGGATTTTAATAAGGATTGCTGTGCATCTGTAGATCTCTAAGCCACCTAATTCCCGTTTACGTACTGGTGATTCATGTGCCATCTTGAATTTCTTTCAGAAATATTTTGTACAGAACTGAACATATAAATCCAGGACTTCCTTCATTATGTTTACTCATTTTTTATTCGTTTTGATACCTTTTTAGTGGCCTTTTCTGAGGAGTGTCTTTTAGGGCTGAGGATTGAACCCAGAGCCTTATTTCTACTGGGCAGACATTAATACCTGAAATATGTCAATCCTGCATTGCTTTCTTAATGCTATTTCATCATAGTTTATTGTGAGTGTCTACAAGTGTGACTATATTTTCTTGTGAATCACTATACTTAGGTTTCCATTCTGCTTCTCTCTGAGCATAGTATCATTTGAAACTATTCCTTAGTCTTTCTGAGTGTCAATGCTCCACTCAAAAATGTGTGTATGTGTTAGCATAAAATATTTATATGACTAGTTTTATTACCCTCTCTGACCTCCTCTTACACAGACTCTACAAGAGTTCAGAATGAGCCTCCAGTGTAAATGCTGGAATCTTAAGCATTTGTTTTTCATTGTGGTGCTCATGAGTGTGTGAACTACAGTCATTGGTGGACTAAAAATAAAATCATATTGTCCTTGACCACTCTGGCTTCCTCAATCCTTCTTCCAACTCTTACACAAGACTCCAGGAGCTCTGCCTCATGTTTGACAGTGGGTCTCTGTATCTGTTTCAGTCAGCTGCTGGATGGAGCCTCTCAGAGAACAGTTATGCTAGACTTCTGTCTGCAAGCATAGTGAATAGTATCAGGAATTGGTTTTTGCCCATGAGGTGGGTTTCAAATTGGGCCAGACCAGGGGATGGTCATTCCCCTAATCTTTGTTCCACATACTTGCACATTTTTTAGGCAGG
The DNA here is from genome assembly GCA_030674055.1 of Rhabdomys pumilio. Taxonomy (NCBI): domain Eukaryota; kingdom Metazoa; phylum Chordata; class Mammalia; order Rodentia; family Muridae; genus Rhabdomys; species Rhabdomys pumilio. The sequence continues at coordinate 14,505,671 of JANHMN010000008.1, read as the reverse complement.
GCAAATTTTGGGGTAGGTTTTGTGGGTGTGTTTGTGTCTCCCTCCCTCTAAGGCAAGTTCTGTCTGGTTGCAGAAGGTAGCCACTTCAAGCTCCATATCCTCCCACTGCTGAGAGTCTTTGCTAGGGTCATCCCCATATCCTACCAAGAACCTTCCCCATCTTGCTCTCCACTGACTTCCATTCTCTCTCTCAGCCTTCTCACCCCCATTCTCACTCTCCCAATACCCACTCATGTTCCCTTGACTATCCTCTCTCCCATTCAGTTCCTTCTCCCCATCCATTTCCAATGTTTATTTTATTTTCCCTCCTGGGTGAGATTCAAGCATCTGCCCTTAGGTTTTCCTTGTTACTTATCTTCTTAGGGTCTGTGGATTGTAAGGTGGTTATCCAGTACTTAATTGCTAATACTTATAAATGAGTATACACCATGCATGACTCTCTAGATCTGGCTTACCTCACTCAAGATGATATTTTCTAGTTCCATTCATTTGCCTGCAAATTGCATAATGACATTGTTTTTAATAGCTGAATAATAAGTCCACCATGTAAATGTACCACATTTTTCTTTATCATCATTATTTTTTTTTTTTTTGAGGAATGTTTGGGTTGTTTTCTGTTTTCTGTCTTTTATGAAAATAAGTGCTATCTAAACATAGTAGAGTAAGCATCCTTGTGGTATGGTGGAGCATCTTTTGGGTATATACTCAGAAGTGGTATGGCTGGGTCTTGAAATAGAACTCTTTCCAATTTTCTGGTTAACTGCCCAGTTGATTTCTAACCTACAGAGTCAACTAGCTGTGGCCCAGGGATGCTCACAGAAACTGAATCACAACCAAAAAGCATGCATTGACCGAACCCAGACTCCCTGTACATATTTAGCAGAAGGGTGGCTTGTTCTTCATGTGGGTCCTACTACAATTGGAGCAGGGATTCTCTCTGACTTGGCCTCTGTTTCCTGCCTTTGGATTATTTTCCCTTATCTGGGCTGCACTGTGTAGCCTCAGTGGAAAAGCATGTGTTTAGTGATGGTGAGACTTGATATGCCAGGGTGAGTTGAAACCAAGGGAAAAGGCCTCCCTTTTCTCTGGGGAGAAGGGGAGGAAGAAGTGGGAGAAGAGGAGGGAGAAAGTGCAACTGGGAGGAGAAGATGAAAGTTGCAAACTGAATAAATAAAGGAATTAATGATAAAAACCATTTATACTGTATTTTCACATTGTCTTTAAGATGAGCATTTGAACATCAAGCAAATAGAGTGTCTCTAAAGGTATTCTTTACTAAATTAGAACATTGTAAACAGTTTTTAAAACATGTCATTTATAGTTTATAAGGTGATATTTTCTGAGATCATTTGGAATGACATATAAATGGATAAGTTTGTTTGTATTTGTGTTTATGATATATGTAACTGGGGGAGTTTATATGCACCACACACATGCAAGTGCCCCCAGAGGCCACAAGAGGGCACAGGATTCCTTGGAACTGGAGTTAAGGCTAGCTCTACATAAATATTCTTAAAGCAAACAAATACTAATTTTCTTGGCAAAGAAAAATGATGAATTCCCTAAGCTCTTAATGACTCTGTTTAGAGAAAGGCCAAAATTAATAGGTATCATGTTACAGTAAAGCTTCACAAAAAGATTTTGTATTGTCTGAAAGTTACAGAGAAATACATAATATGTCAATATTTTAAAGTAATGACAGATTATTTAAGCTTTCTTTTAAATAATAATGGAAAAAAGAATACAGGAAAAGGAAGGAAACTACTTAGAAATGATAAGTTAAAAAAACACTATCAAGGAGCAGATTGTCACAGAATCTTTACCTCATCTGTATGATCAAATGTTCACCTGTGAAATGTTGTTCACAGTTTAAAAATTGTAATGGTCACTGAAAAGAAAATCAATGAATGTATTCTGTGGGAGACAATGCGACTATACCTAACTGAAATATCTAAGTTTAGAATCTTCTGTATGTGTGTCTCAACAGTAATATTGACTTCATCTACTTCATTTTCAGCTACTAATACAGAAAAACAAATTCCAAAATGAGAGCAAGTCTGAAGCAAAACAACATGCACTTCCTTAACATTCATTTGATAGAAGCCATTTTAAGTCTTCCAATTTGCAATGCTACATAACAATCACGGCCATTGCCCTCTTCCTAGATCTAAATGTTGTATAAATAATTCTCTTCTGAGTAGCTTCCTCTGGGTCCCATCATATTTATGACACAGGAAAGCAGTCTTGGTGTCTAAAAATTCACTGTATCTTAGATATGTATAAGGAAGGCTACCTGATAATGTAGCCTGGTTAAAAATATAAGGATAAACATGTTCAAGTTATTCTTTTCTTACTTCCCAAGAAAGTGAAAATTTATATGCTACATTTTGTTTAAAGGGCCATGGTGCAGCAACGGTTCCCCTCCCATTTAATCAGCATTTAAAATTAAACAGGCAAGTTGATTGAGTAATATAATGTTTAATTGCCTACCTAATTGAAAACCGTATGTGAAAATGTTGGGGTGCTGCAAGCATAAGGACATTTACAACTATAGTGTTTAGTGCAATAATTTAAATATCAGTACCAGAAACATAAAGTATATGATATTTGGAACTTTGCGATTTTAGAAAAACTAGCCAAATATTCCTACATTGTGTTCCAGACAGAAGTGCTTCTCAAGAAGCCACCTCTACTTGAATTAAATAATTTGAAGGTGCTGGGCACAGTATGGATTGCTGTGCAACTGCACTTAGCTGCTCTAGGCTTTTTTTTTTTTTCCTGTTTTAGAACTCATCACTGGCAGCCTGTGGGGATGAGTGGTTGTTAACTAACAACAGAATTGGGAGTCATATAAGAAACAGGTCTCTGGACATAATCTGTAAAGAGTTGTCTATATTAAGTTCTGCCTCTGGAAATATCTGGGAAAGGTTATTTTATTCTGTTAATTGATGGGGAAAGAGCACTTTGATTGATGAGGATCCATTCTCCATTCCTTGGGCACAGGATTTTGACAAATGAAGAAAGTGTACTGAGCCCCAGCATGTATCCCTCATTTTCGCAGCTGTGAATGCAATGTGACCGGCTGCTCCATGTGCACACAGAGAGATAGTGTGTACAACATGTAGCACATGAAAGCTATTGGGTGCTAAAGTCCCTTCCTCTCGTGTTGATAATTTTAATTGACTGCTGTTGAAAATCGTGTAAGGATAACGTGAATGTGTATATAAAATGATGAGACAACCTTCCCCCAGTATATACAAGGAAACAATGTAGGCTACCAACCTAGAAGTTGGGGTGCATCAAGGCAATATTGAAAATTTTCAGTAACAGGGGCAGACTGCATTAAATACAGAAGTAGCACGTTGGACCAAGAATGTGGTAGGTTTATGTGCTACCAGTTATTGAGTAGAATTCTAATTGTGATACATTTTGTTTTCAGAGGCAAAGGCCCACTGAAAAATACATCCGATGTCATTAATGCTGCCAAGAAGATTGCAGAAGCAGGCTCTCGAATGGACAAATTAGCGCGTGCTGTGGCTGATCAGGTAATACAAAAAAGAGAATGGGCATTAATTAGTACCAGTGTTCTGGGACCAGTTTTATGCACCATATGAAATGGCTTTTCATAATGCACTTGGAGGTAGTTTCTAAAAATTTACAACCTGGCCTCTGCCGAGCTCATGGCAAAGGCAGCTTTAACCTGGTAGAGGCATGAAAGACTTGAAGCATGTGACATGGTAAAGCAACCTTTCCCAGTCAGAAAGCCAGTTATATAGAGTCCTGGGTGCAAATGAGATAAGGTACATTCCCCACGACCACCTGCCCAGAGATGGCACAGTGCAGTGGGCTAGGCTCTTCCACCGAAACCACTCATCAAAATATGGCTGACAGGCTTGCCAGTGTGATAGGGATGTTTTTTCAATGAAGTTCTCTCTTCTCAAATGATTTTTTTGCTTATGCCAAGTTGATGAAAAGCTAAACATGTGGTAACAAAACATGATTCCCTTTAGTTAATCTTGATCTTTCTGTGGTATTCTGACATTCATGATTAATTTATGCTTTGCTATAAATTGGACTAATTCTTGTGACCAAGGACAATCTAGATTTCAGCTGTATTTTCACACAGATGCAAATAAATCTCAGGAAAAAAAAGGAAACCCTCAAAGCCTCATCTGTGTTTTTACAGGAAACCAGGATGTGTACTTGAGACCTTCTCTGTCTCACACAGAATACTTGATTATGTTTCAGCAATTTTCATTCAGCCTGGCTTGAACTAGAACATGAGAATTCCTCTCTAAAGTGTCTTGCTGCTGGAGCATTTCTTGTACGGGTACATTAGGCAGCCGACATTTTTAGATAACCGATTATCCCTTCAAGCCTCAGTTAAGGATAGTTTGCAGTCTGAAGTACTTCAAAGCAAATATACTTTAAAATACAAAATAAGAATCTGGAATAAAAATGACCTGCACTCTCATTACATAGAAACTCTATAATAAACATGAATGAGCTTCAGAAGTTGGTACCCTTTGCATATCTTAAAAGACAGAAGGCTGGTTTCTTCTCTGTGAATATTCCTACTCTCCTAATTTTTATGTTGGAGTTTCTAGCTATAGATTTCTTTAGGGCTGCTCTTCTGTTTACTCTCTGTCCAACATCTCAGCCTTCATGTCAAAGTACCAATAAATACATTGACCCTGTAGAAGCTAACCACTTGGAGCAGAAGATTCACCAACTATTATAGAATATACAGTAAGACCTAAAAGACACCCCCTTTTAAGTTTATTTATACTTGATAGCTAACATAATGGGATGTTTCTGAGGAACTTGCTGTCCTGGAAATCTATTATTGTCACAACTTCAAATTATTTTCATTGTTATCCTAACAAACCTCATCATCATTTGTAGCAGTTGAAAACCAAACCATGACATTATGGATGTCGGGGTTACAATCAAACGTCAGGCTTCAGAATGTTAAGCTGAGATTTTTTTCTAGAAAATTTCATAAATATTCTAGAGAGTTCACCTAAGAGAATGGAGACCTGGATACAAGCAACAGATAGCCACAAACCAGAGAAAAAACCATGGAACTGTGTCTGCAAATGTTTGCAGGCACTGGGTATGTGGTACCATGAGAGTTGGAGAAGTGACTTTGTAAAACTTCTTAGAAAGGATTTAGTTTCTTTTTTCCCTGGGAGTCAAAATTAAAAGTTTGAGCGGCTTTTCCATTACATATTCAGTAACCATGTTTGGAAGTATCTCCACATAGATTTTAGGTGTATAAAGTTCTATAGCCCCAGATTTGATTCTTGGTTTTGTTTTTATATTTTAGGATTTTAATTACTGAATTGTTCACAGCATGGTATAAAACATTTCTCAAACCAGTTTTGATAGGAAACATAATATGAATACATTTCCTCCTGCATACATAGGCACAAACATACAGGGAGACAAGAGAGACAGAGACATAGGATTCTATTATTATTTCTAGATTTGGAGGTATAAGATTTGGGTGCTATTAACAATGATTTTTGAAGTAAACAGATGAAAAATATTTCCATATATTTTGATATATTTACAGGCATTAGCTATGAAATATCTGGAAACTTTGTAAGTGTTTTCTCTAAACAGGTGTTTTTTTTTTTTTTGATATACAGTTTTATTTTTTTTTGAAATTTTTATTGGTCTGCTCTGCCTTTTGAAAATAGGGTTTGACTGGTTCTGTTTAAATAATAGAGCAGAATATTACCAAAGACTTGATTGGTTGCTTTCATTTTGCCTGAAAATATTTTTATGAAGATTTGAGATATGCATGCAATATAAATGCTTTACGGACCACTGCATTTTTAATTACTGTTCCATTGAGATAGAACTCTTGGTTTAATTTGCTGCAAAGTATTTGTATTGAAAGCTTTGTGAGCCCTCTGGGGAGATATCATTTTAAAGTTAATTCCTTCCAGTATATGGGTCTCAGGAGTAGGATAAATATTACAGTATTAAGTACTTGTAGAATACCAAAAACAGACTCTGTGGGATGCTTCCTTGATAAATGCATTTAGGGAAAATGTATCACAATTGTAGGTGTTATGTATGAAATTTATTTATTTATTATTTATTTATTTAACTAAGTTGTTATGTTATAAAAACAGCTTCACAGTGTTGTTGAAAGAATTCCCATCCCAAAGCTTATTAACAACTTAAGCCTGTCATTCTCACATTCTCTTCTCTGTGTTATTTTATGAAAGGTGCTAAGGATCGATCATTGTGTGTGTGTGTGTGTATGTGTGCATGCGTGTGTGCGTGCATGTGTACGTGTATGTGTGTTTGTGTGTGTGTGTGTGTGTGTATACCTTTACAAATACCAAAGATAGCTATAACAATGACCTGAAAGCATCTCAAGCTGGACATTTGGTAGTAACAAAATTACTCAGTAGCCATTGGCTTAGAAGTCTCAGAGACATTTTAGAGAGATATTGGAAATATTTAAAGAAATTGGTAGCTGAGCTTTGTGTGTATTTGATGTATATCTACCTACTTAAATTACAATGTAAATTAATCTCCAAAGAGAACTGACTTTGGTCGAAGGGCTCCATTGCTATACCTATGGGTTTATTTCAACTAGTTTCAAATTTAGCCTATCAGATATTCCTATTACAACAGCCAAAATCCATCTGATCGTTTCATGTTTGAAGACTTTAGTATGTTGCTAATTTTTTTGATAAACAGGGAAAAAATCTGTAAAATAGACAGACTTAGTGAGTTGGGGTACTCCCTAGAAAGCGAAACTAAACAGATATCCTGTCCAACTAATTAAATTGAACCTCGCCCCATGATTAAGAACCAATTGTCAAAGTATTGGACTTCTGGTTTCCATTCCTTTATATTTGTGTTTCTTCATGGTGAGAAAGTAGAAGAAAACTAGACAGAAAAAAGACAATAGAATAATAATTGTCTTAAGATTTCTGAAGATAGCTGACAAAAAGTCTGTCATAACACAAATATTCATATAAGACTTTGTAGTCTTTACTAGCCACCTACCTGCCTTTTCCATTAAAAGATTAATTTGTTAAATAAATTTTTTAATTTTATAGTTGACTCTAATGCATTTTGATATATCCCTTTTCCAACCTTTCACATTATTTCATGTACCTTCTAACTCCTCTTCTCATATATATATATATACATACATACATACATATATCCTCTTCCTCTGATAGTTCTCATTAGTTATTATTATTGCACATATGTATATGCACATGTATATATATACATATGTACACACACACACACACACACACACACACACACACACACACACACACACA
>JANHMN010000008.1:14412662-14490474 GCA_030674055.1 Rhabdomys pumilio | reverse complement strand
CTCACTGTCTCCAGTCAATGCTATGCTGGTTACACTGCCATGTGTGTGGTTCCATACACAGTTGAAATGTGTCTTGCTATGTCGATTAACAAACAAAAAATAAAAATAAAAATAAAAAAAAATTTCCAGTGACATACCTAGAGGTCCATCTCCCAGATCATTCTAGTTTGTATCAAGTCGACAATAGCAATTATTACAAAAGCGTTTATTGTCTATTAAGATTAGAAAGGGTTAATAGCTTTAAATAGAATATATGTGTCCCAGAATTATCAACAGCATCATTTATTTCTTTGAGTATTCGACATTTTTGGAGTTGTGAGAGCCAATAATTAAAAGAGGGAAAGCAGATAATTAACACCTCAATCTGTTATCAACTAATGCCACAGATTTCAGGTGATACTCTGAGAATTGTGTAACAGCCTGTTAATAATACCTTGTAAAAGAAATGTAGAAACTGTATTCATGAAGTTAAATGAAAGAAAGGAGATAATTAGCTAAAGCTTGCAAAGTCCTTGAAACTTAGACAAACATCTGGAAGTAGTAGTGCCTTATAAAGTATTAGTATAAGGGATATTCTAATCTTGAGGACTGTTAACTTGTGATAGTTTTTTAAAAGTTGTATCCCAAGTTCTTTATTATTGTAAATATTAAAGAAGTAGTTTTACATAGGGTTTGAGAATTTAGTTCAGTGATACAGCATTTGTCTAGCAAACTCAGGGCCCTGGGTTTTGGTGTATAGTGAACAAAATATTTAAAATAATGTTTAGATAAGTATTGTGAAGGGAACCGCTTAAACAATTTTGAACACGTGAGAGTGAGTAGTTTTATGTGTACTTACTCCCTGATAATGAACCAAATAACAAAGGTCAAAGCATTCAATGAAAAAAAGTACATAGAAATACAGCGTTGGCTTTCTGGCTCTCCTGTATTATTGGATTTACCATTGTTAGCCACAATTACAATTGGTTTATATTCATAACTAGTCTGTACTTCATTTTCTAATTTACAATAGTTTCCCCCTCTCTTTTCTACTTTGCTTTGCTCTCAGGCAAGTGAAGAAAGGATATTGAAGGAAACAGATAAAATATTTTTTAAATGCGATAAATATTAAATAGATAAAACAGAGACTCACTATTAAGCTATATACTAAAGATGACCTGGAGAGTTCATTGTTTATTTTATGTATATTTTCTACTACTAAAGATACCCAAGAACTCAGCAATGTTGACAGGAGGGGCTCTTTTCAATACTAGATCTGGCAAAGTTCTGAAATCAGAATTTTTCTAAGCAGGATTAGTGTATGTGCAAGTCCTCATAATATCAAGTTGAAATTTCTCCTGGCATGCCTCATTTTTTTGAGAAAATTTCATAGGTTCTGATGATCGGTATGTCTGCTGCTAGTGATATATATGAGCCTGTAGATGGGATGGCTTTCATATGGTACACGCGTCAATGTAATCCTACCTTCCAGTGACAAACAATCAGGAATCTAAAGAACTGCATTTATTTCTCATCCACATGGGATAGTTTCTGGTTTATTGAATTTAGAATCTATTGATTCTCTTACATCTCTACTAGCAAATAAATAATTATGGTGGAGGATACTTTCTATTGTGTTTTTATTAGACTATATATCCTATCTCTTTTTCTATATAGTTTCTCAGCTTTGGGGTGTTTGGGATTCTCTGTTAGAATGGCATGGCATCCTCTGATGACTACCTCTATGTCTCCACTGATCTCTTGCTTTACTGCATCTGAAAATAAAAGTGTGTTTTACTGTTGTCTACATTGTCCCTATAGATTATTTTGTCAGGTGCTTTCTCCAGCCTAATTTAAATGATATATGAAATACAACTTTGATCACAGCCCATAGAAGAGAAATATGTGACATACTATGGTCCATGTATCTTATAAATAAGAAAGGTCTCTGGATGGGCAATATGGAGCTTTCTTATTTCAGATTGTCTGAACTGCTTCAAAACACATCATCTTACTCTAATCTTGAACAATCACTTTCCTTTTAGGCAATAAATGTATCAAATCTTGCATCATAATCCCATTTTCTAGAAGGCAAACTTTCTTAAATAAGACTTTAAATCTTTCATCATCAATAGTATATCTTGTTTTATTGTTTTTCTTTGAATACCTTTATCTATGTAGAGGCCTTGTGATAATGAAGTTGTCTAGAACTAGAGTTAGGTATTCTGTCAAATCTGCATGACCTGTGTCTTAACCTCATTCATCCACTTTCTTTGGCAAATCTATTTTGCCACTGGAGTGACTATCCTGGAGTTGTTCCAGTCTGGCTCAATTTCAAAGGAATGTCTATTTATTCTTTTCTGCTATAATTTCTAGACATAATGTAGTATACAACACAAACAATTATGCATTTACATAGAACCTGATTCAATCATGCTTCTGTAACTGTTTATTGAGACTTGTCTTCTTGAGGTAATTTTCTTTAATAGCACTGTGGTCAATTTGTGTGGACCTAGCCTTGCTTTTTCCATGTTCAATTAATTTGTATAGGCATCTGCATATCATTCTTTTAAAACATCTCTATCCTTCCAGTGGTCTCTTTTCAGTCTCCTGTGTAAGAAATTAAATTCGATTCATTAACACAAAGAGATTAAAGCCATCTTATATGTCTTTGGTCAGATGAACATAGTAACTGTAATGACAGAAACTCCGGCCTGGCATCTTAAATTCACTTGGGGTCTTATCTTGAAGAGATTCCTCATCCATTTTGTTTAATATCATGGAAACCATGCAACAAATTCTTAGTTGAAGTCAAATTTAGATTGTATGAACATTGTCAAAGGGTTAGACCCTTAGATTGCATCCTGCATCAAAGAAGTTACCATTTTTTTCTTTATCTAATTCCATCACTACAGGCATTTTCACAGTCAGTCCCATAAAACTCACCTGAAATGTCAGCACAGTTTATTACTGCGCATCTTTTTGATGCAGCCTAGTTTTGCATTGGGTTCCTGAAGACATTTTTCATTTTCAAATTATCAATAGGCAGCCAATAAGAAATACTTATAAATTATGGTCTAACTTCCATATGTTCTGTCCATATTTAAAAACTACTTAACCCAAATTCTGTTCCTTTACAATGGTGTAGAATTGTAACTTCTTTATTGGGTAGCCAAAAATCTTAAGGTGTTTATTGGAAAAAATGGGCAATTGCATCATTAATCTTTATGACCTTTCATGTTTAAAACATATGAGATGATTCAGTTTCTAAGATTTAATAATCATCTCTGAAAATAGCAGCCATTATTGACTAGTATATTCTCTACAATAAAAAAATTAAGGAATGATTATTATCTAAATCCAGTGGCACATTACAAATTATTAAAAGTAGCTAAGCCAACTAATCAATGATTCAATATGTAAAATCTAAGAGTAAACCTTCATAGGGTCATTAGTTTTAAGATGCTACCGTAGGCTGAATTTGAATTTATTCATAGAATTATATAAAATGGAAATACTTCAATACAGCAAGGAAAAATATATGTAGAGAATTTCTCTAACTCAAGGAGAGTGTCAGATGTGAAAAAAATCCTTCTACATAAATAATTGATAATTTTTTCTTTGGTGTCCTCTTGAATTCTTTAAAAGTATTTGTTTAAATGTCCTCAACACTAATTTTGAAGCTGAAGATGTTGCTAGCTCTATCATTAATTCAAATTTAGTAACTTCCTGGCAGCATTGCATAATTTTAGATTGTAATTACTGTAATACACATAGATGTGGTAAACAAAAGAATTAGAAATTGAAATACCGTTATTTTAAATCAAAGATTTGATAGTTTGCCTGCATGTACAAACAATCTAAAAGATATTACTTTGAATTGTGCTGTTTGCTAGCATATTTTCTGTGTAGAGTTTGCTTTTCCTGCATTCCACCACCAGCGGTTCTCACCTTTTCTAGAGCTGCGGCCCTTTAATACAGTTTTTCATCTTTTAGTGACCCCCAATCATAAAATTATTTCGTTGGCACGTCATAACTGTGATCTTGCAACTGTTATGAATCATAATGTAAACATTAATTATGCAGGAGACCTGACATGTGACCCCTAAAAGACTCATGGTCCACAGCTTTGATCCACTGCACTAAACAGAAGCAACTCTGGCTTCTATTTTAAACAGGAATTGGCCTTCAGTATCATGCTTTTTTTAAAAAACAGTTCCTACTTCATAGCTTGTATTTTACATTCCTATATTTCTAAGCTACCACTTGAAAAAAAATTACAGTTCTCTTACATTTGCTGCATCTCGACTGAGATAAAACTGACATAGACATTAAAGTCCTACCCACAGGACAGAATTGTCTACTTCAAGAACGTTTGGTCAGGCAGTTATCCTCTGAGTCACATAGATTTATATCTGAGCAGGAACATATATAAAATTTGGAAACGGTAAGAATTTTACCTTTGATTTTTCTGTACTTTTGAAAGTGGGTTTTATAGGCCCAGTGAAAACACACAATCTAATTGATATCAATGGAAAACAAAAAACAAAAACCAAACACACACCAAGAAAAATAATAAGAGACTTTAGGAATTGATTCTAAAGTTAGAAATGAGCATTGATTATTGGCTTATCTTTTCAATCGTGCCATTTACACAACCCAACACTGGGTTCCAAAATCAATAGTAAAACTTGCTGTTACAATAATGAATGTTTCACAATGAATGAGGTAAGTATCCCTTTCATTCCACATGCTGGGTTATGTATAGAGGTGAAGACCTTGGCCAGGCTTACACAAGTCACTGGAACCTCTAAGCAAGGCACCTGGAACTCCCACATTTTGTTCCAGAGTTTAAGAACTACAGACCACCCTTGCTTTCTCTCTTGGCAATGTTCAATGCTTTAAATACAGGAGTCATTCCTTCTGAGCCCATTTAACTATCCCGGACAGTATTGGGCACGAAAGAGGGCTTCTTCATTCTTCTCGCATATGTTGCTTTTATCTGCTGGATACCAAAAGAGGAATCTGAATAACCTGGCTACTTAATATCAAAAAAGCCAGCACAAATCTCTTCCAGCACCTAAGTCCTTCATAACCTCTTTCTCCTAGGTAATTCCCAGTTGTTCCCTCCTCCACTTCCCCAATTCCCTCTCAAGTAGCATACGGGATTTTTTTTCTCTTGCTCTCTCTCTCACTTTCTCTTTTCTGTATCTCTCGGAAATCAGACAGGAGTTCAGAGCACTTTCACTACCTTTTATGAGGTAGATTGTGATGTCATAGATGGGGGCAGGGCTAGTCAACTTTCTACCCACCTCCCAACCTGTGCTGAGGGAGCTCCAATCGGGAGTGGAAGCAGTGACTCCTCCATGGTAAGTAACTTCAGTTTATAACCTAATATCTCTTTCTGTAATTATTAATCTAAGATGGATGGGGGTGGAGTGGGCTAGAATTCCAGACAAATGAACATATGCAAGCCAAAACCCTCTTTACTTAATCAACTTTGGGCAAAGGTCTTATTTGTTTATGGCATAGTTAGGAATCACAGAGCAGAGGTAAACTTCAGCTGTGACCCAGACTTGAGAAGCATACATGGTGTTGGCATTGTTTTTCAGTTTTTCTTTGCATTTGGGTCTAAGTTACCTCAAGTGTGAAATGTGTAGAGTCCATTCTACCATCTCTGTGTATTCTCTGAAGAAAGCTAGTCAAGGTTTTTTTTTTTTGTTTTTTAATAAAATTTTAGGACTACAGAATTACCATTAATGGCATTGGCCTTTAGACTTACTTATGGAGCACTTCTAAAATCACAAGGGTAAAAAGTAAAGAGACTGAATTTTCAACATTCCTGATTTAGATGTAAGAAAATGAAAACTACCTTATACCCTGAAAAAGTGAATTTTTAAAATGAAAAAAAGTCACCACTCCTGCAAGTTTAGGTCTTGCCATTTTTATGCTTGTTTTATATGCTATTGTTGATGTTAAGTGTCATAACATTGCTGTCTTACGGGTTCACTTGGTGGTTAAGATGTGTGGAAAGATGCCATTTTTTGAATTTCTGTTGCTGATTAGCTTCTTATATGTCTTACTATTTAGAAAAGATGAAGAGGAATGAGCTTTTCTCTGGCTTCCTTCCTAGCTCTCTCCTGGGGACTTATTAAAATGTTGGAGTTGGAAGCTTTTGTCTGAAAGGGCAAAGGGGTTTCATAAATGTACTTTTAAAAGAAAAATAGGGACATCATAGCCAACAAGAAGATCTGGGTGGTAATCACCAGCAGTCAAGCTAGTGTTGCTATGTACCTTTTAAGAAATGTAGAAGGACTAGGATAGATGTGTTCTTTTTCTCTTCCTTTCTTTTTTATTGAACATTAGAACATGAAGGCCTCTTGAAATGTGAAGGACACATTTAGATATGAATTATAAAATATACAAAGAGGCTATCATTTATGGTTTTCAAAGTATAAAGCCTTCCTTAATTAGACATTTATCCATGCACATTGGTGATGACAAAATGGGGACCGTTTGATTAGAGATCTCTCTCTTTTGTTTACTTTGTTTTATGAAACAAGGTCTCATAAATCTCAGGGTGACCTCAATGGTGTTATATAGCTAAGAATAACCTTGGATTTCTGATCCTCTACCTCCTGAGTGCTGTGATTATAGATGTATACAATCATACCAAGTTTTACAGGGTACTGGGAATTGATCCCAGGGCCTTTTATATGCTGAACAAGCACTCTACCACTGAGTCATAGCCATAATCTTAAACATACATAGTTCTCACAATAGTTTCTCTGATTTTTTTGTATAATCTATACTATCTTATAACAGATTTGTAGACATTTATATTTTAGTAAGCACTAAACTGTTTTGATACCAGGAATTGGGACCTGTGGTTTGGTGTTTCTAGAGTTAAATTCCTTTCTAGTTGTCATGTTTAAAGGACTGACTATAGTTTTAGACATATTAGACTTGGTGAAGAAAAATAGGGCCATCGTAACCAAGAGGAAGATTTGGGTGGTAAGCACCAGCAGTCTATCTAGTGTTGCTATGTACAAGAGAATGCTAAAGTGTTACATGTTTAGTTATCTCCATCAAATCTCTCAGTAAAAGCATTATACTCCTAAGTCCCAGGTAGGAGCAATGTTTCTGTGTTAGAAAATGGGATGTGTTCTCATAGCTCAAGTTGTTAATGTCTTTTATCAACCCCTCACACAGCTGCCAGGTAAGAAATGGCAATGTTTTCCAAACTCTTGGAACACAATCATCTTTAAACTTCGTGAGTTGAGAGTGGTGGTGTTGTACGCTTGTGCAATCTCAGAGAGTCTCTCATGGAATGTGTCATGCATGCACTTGTTGATTGTCATGTGCATGTTCCATCTATAGTGGTGTTCAGTGTTCTTTATGTATTTTGTATGTAATTAAAAGTATAGTTTATAAATGCACACACATGATGTACTCTAAAGGAGATGGTGTATTGTAACTGAAGTTGTATTTAATGAAAATCCGTCAGTGACATATTGATTCTTTTCCTGTCATTGACTGATTAGGGTTATCCAAAGCCAGTGAAAGATTTGCGGTTATCTTCATTTGTATGTATAAAATAGACAAATGGCCTATAAATCATGTAGTCTCACATATATACACTCAAAAAATTCTATATTTTTATGATTTTTTTTGAACTAATGGTAGCCCAGAAGAGGACTGAATAGTTGACAAAATACAGTTTTTATATTGGACATATATCCAATTCTTAAAAAGTTTATTCAAAAACGGATTTTAAAATATACCCTCCATCTGTTGCAGTGTTTCTGGTTAATATTATATATAAATATAGTTCATGTTCTTTAGTATGTAACCATCATTTAATTAACTTGTTCTCTATGACACACTTAGTTCTGAATGAACTGAAATGTAAGGGAAAATAGTATCATGGTAGTGGCTGTGCTGTTTTAGAACAGTGGCTTGCTCAGAAGTTAATACTTTAGTGTTTTTAGAATTAAAAATAATTGTTTGGTGTTTAAAAAATGCACATCAACTAAATGCTACATAGAAATTATCTCATTGAACACTCCAAAGTATAAGGTTACTTATGCAATATTTTAGGAACAATATTTATGTGGATAAGTATTGAGGAATACTGAATGGATGAGTACTAAGCTATGAGCTATATAGGAGATAAAAGAACTTCTTACTTGAATCTTAAAGAATGTCCAACTATGGGGAACTCTAAACACTTGACAAGTGACAAGTTGAGGGTTAACACAATAAGTGCTCAACTAAGAAATATCCCTGTAATCTCCTAAGCTAAGGGCCTAGTTTAGTTTATTAAGTAAAAGTATCTTCATAGGCTGGTGAGATGGCTCGGCAGTTAAGAACACTGACTGCTCTTCCAGAGGTCGTGAGTTCAATTCCCAGCAACCACATGGTGGCTCACAACCATTCCTAATGTGGTCTGGAGCCCTCTTCTGGTGTGTCTGAAGATAGCTACAGTGTATACATTAAATAAATAAATAAATAAATAAATAAATAAATAAATAAATAAAATCTTTTTTTTAAAGTACCTTCATTTCCTAAAGCAATCTAAATTTCAAAAATTTACTATCTCAAGAACTACATTTAGACTGCAAATTATTTGTGTGAGAACAAACCCACAGAATCAAGTATTATGGAATGAATGGAATGACTTTATGAAAAGTGCAAGCCTTATTAGTTTTACAATGGCAATATAGATTTGCAGTGTTGTACATGAAGATACTAGAGACGCAAGTCTTCAAGAGAAAAAAAGATAAAAAAATGAAACAGCAAAACAAAGCAAACATTAATAGACTTAAAGGTATGCTGCATTTAGATGTGTTCTATATCAAAATTAAAGTCACTACTGTCTTGTACTTTTAATGGATGTCTTGTACATTGCCTGAATCATTTCTGACTTAATTGTATGTTTAGTTTATGACACACCACACTTAGAGAAATTAATAAGCCCACGGTTGTCTTCTATAAAGATAAAACTAGGTAACCAGTTATACAGTTATACAGAAAGTCATGTGACCATGCTCAGCCACAAATGTGGAAGAGAGTTGAGGAAAAAGGACCAGCCACAAGCCTAATGGGGTCTCTGGTGAGAATAAAGGGAAATTTTTTCCAGAGACATCTTTGGCAGGCTTAGAAGTGTGAGATGGTGATAGAAAGTCCCCAAGCCAATGAGCATCAGTAATAAGGATTATTGAGGAAGACAAAGAGAAGCATTCTACATATGATGCAAGAATAATGTCAGATTCTCTGTCCTAAAGAAGCCACAGTTGATAAAATTTCAATATTAAGTATAACTGTGTCACTATGTAATCTCTTCTCTAATACTCTTAGAAAAAAATTAATGATTTACGTCTGATTTACACAAATGGACAAACAAGAACTTATTCAAAAGTCCCTTTGTTGTAGACTCACTGATAATTTGCAGTGTGCAGTCTGCCTCATTTTCTTGTCATCTAAATTCATCCAAGATACTATTTTGACCTTTCTAACAGACTTGATTTCCATCAATAGAACCATTCTGCAGCCTAGCCCCTTTCTCAGATTCTCAGGGCTTTGTAACTAAATAAGGATTTGCCTCACACCAATTCTGTGAAATGCTTTTTAGTTTCTTAATGTGACATCAAAATTACCTTTTAGATGTTTATTATCTCAGGAAATCATTTTCCCCCACAGGCTAAACGTGACTATGTGAGAACACTGAAGTTTACTGATCAAAAGCGCCTTTCCAAAGCAAAAAAGAAATCGTTAGTACTAATTGTTCAATAAAAGTTCAAATGAAACTTGAATTATTTTTTCAGAGACATTATATATCATTAAAGGAGGTAGTGATATGAGAACTACTTTTTCCAAAAATAGTTGACATTGTTCTCTTTCATCAGATCCAAGCAACCATCCTTCTAGATTATTCTAGAAATAATCAGATCTGTAAATTAACACATGCTGAATATGTATATGATGTCTATTCTTAGAGGTAGTATAGATACATAGATGAAATTATCATGGAAGACAGATATCTAAAACAGGTAACACTGATACATTATAATAATCTCTCTGAAAGAAATATAATACAAGATAATTTGAACATTGAGGTATTGAGGTAGAAGGACAAAGCAGTGAAAAGAAGGCAATTATACATATATACATATATAGGATGTATTTGTATAGATAGATAGATGATAGATAGATAGATAGATAGATAGATAGATAGATAGATAGATAGGGAATTGCTGCAAAAATACATGTTTTCCAGGCAGAAGAGAAAGTATGTCTCAGAAAAGCAAAACAGTAGAAAAAAAATCATATTATTCTTTTATATGGTTGACTGGACCAAATGTCAGAGAAGGGTAGAAAATGTTTTTACTACTGTTGTTATTCAACCAGTGTTCCTTTATCCTTTCTAATGACCAGAACATCTGCAAGAAAATCTCTGCTTAGGGTTAGGAGGGGGCTATGAAAATGCAGAACTTGGACTAAACTGCAGGCTTCTTGAATAAAGATGATAGAGTAGGATCTTAGAATATTTAATTAACTACCAACTTAAAGCACACCAGGTGATTCACTTTCACACCTCTCTTTCAAAATCTGCAAAGTAACAAACTGACTCATCTTTCTGCTCTTGGAAGAAGCTTCAAAGCAAGAAAATTGCACATTAGGAGAGTTAAGTATTTAGGGAAACTGGAAGTTAGAGGTAACTTTATTAGCTAAGGTTTTATTGCTGCAACTAAAATGCCTTGAAAGACCAATTCACCATTTCTGTTAGTTCATCCATGATCACTCGACTCTGTTTCTGGACCCAGATTGAGGCAGAGGATTATGGCAGTTGGAAGCATGTAGCAAAGGCTGCTCACCTTAAAAGACAGCCTCTCCAACAAGGCCCCACCCTGGTGGGGGTGGCTTTTGATATAGGTCTATCTTCCTACTCCTTGTCACATCCCAATAATACCACCGTATTATAAATCTATCAAGGGAACAATCCACCAATTATATCAGTGCACTTAGGATTCTAATCATTTCCCCAAAGTCATCATCTAGCAGCTAAGTCACTGATTCAGGAACCTGAGGGGGACATTTCACATTCAAACTGAAGCAGTGATACATGACTGTCCCTCAAAGAAGCATTTAAACTCTAGCTAAGCGTGGAAAAACATTATAAGAACGATAGTAAGTCTAAGGAATTAGTAAATCATGACCTTAAAGGAAGAGTATAGAACGGTAAAGATCTGAGAGATGCTCTTGTGTATTTGTTATGTCCCATGAAAAGTTAGTGAAGAAAAAAACTAAGGAGCTCTCTATCCCCAAAGCTGTGACAATATCGAGAAGAAATAGAAGAAAAAGAACAATTCAGAGAAATGTTTGTTTCTAGAACATTATTGATAGAGCTATTTGATCACTTTAAATAAAAGTCTCACGTTAGCATTCCCACCTTAACTGGTGGGACAATCATCTGGTTATGCTGCTGAAATGTAATCTAGATGGTCTATATTAACATATTAGTTGCATAACTATATGTTTGAATCAACAATCAATTAGAAGTGTTAAATATATCCTCTAGTTTTCTGTCATGAATAATAGCTGTTACACTATGCTGATCAGTCTGTGCCGTAATCTCGGGAAGTGCACAAATACAGGAAGAATGGATAGGAGAGAAGCTCCACCTTTCTCATCCTCCCAAAAGTGCTACAGCCTTTTGACAGCATAGGTGCCCACTTGTTCCCTTCCATTGTGTCTGCCCCAGTCAAGTTTTTGCACATTTGAGAGCTGAGCAAGAATCTCAGGACTCTGCCTCATAAAGATGGTGCATCTTTGGAAGTTTGGAGGAGCAGAGAGGTAATGCATGAAATCAAGGACAACAACTCTGACAAAAGGGGAAAGGATTGCTTTTTCACATTTAATACCATAGAAGCAAAACATTAGCTAATAAAGTAGGAGATGCTCATATTTTTGTTCCTACAATTCTGAAACTGAAGTTTGACAAGCAACCATGGATCAGTATCCAGTCCCTGAATGCTCCTGAGATTGATAGATATGGACTATAGAAAGAGGAGAGTGGACAGTCTCAAGGGCTAAGATGAGAGAGACCCTTCTAGGATATAAAGGCAGTCTGAGAATGCTAAATAGAAAGACTCTTATTTTTTTTGTCACTTTGATAAATCTTGAATAGTTCAGATAACCCTTTTCTGTGAGGCTTTTTGTGATTTGCCATTTAGGAGTGTTTACTACCATCTCTGAACTCTGTCCTAGATGTCTACAGCCACTCATTGCTAGAAGAGAACCACATGACCAGTTGCCACCTTGATCTTTTATCCAAATATAACACAATGCTGCAAGATTTCTCCTTTAGCCATCAGTGTTAGCCTGGCACTGGGGCATAGTGGTGTATGCTGCTAAAATGAAGACTGTTAAGGACTCATTGAAGTTGTCATTTACCTATCACCTTATTTCCTTCCTAGTTGTACCAGATCCTCCTAACTTCCATTTCTGGACTTTCTGTTCTCAAAGACAATTAAGTGTTCCAATGATAATAGGGAAAATAAGTTTTAAGTGAGATAAATGGCTTAAATTTATTACTTTGTATAAAAAAGAAGATTAAATCAATTCCATTGTGTTTGTGACATTTAAAAACTTGAAAGTTTCTATCTTCAATGCTATGATACAGGTAATTTATTTAATTTCTAAGTACTATGGAAACAATGGAATTATTGTATACTTTATTTATTTTGTACATTTTGAAACCTTGATATGGTGGAAACAGATAAATATATGTTCAAGATGAAAGGAAAAGGGAAGGTGATAGGCTATATCCCTTTCTTAAAATATTATTTTTCAATAATGTCCAGCACATTAAAGTAATGGTTATGTTGAGATTCCCAATGATATTCTCTTTAAGATATTTATAACCAGCAAATTCCATAATTTCTAAGTTTGTTCCAGATAAACCATGAAGCCATGTTATTTATAGTCAAAGAATGATTACATTTCATAGTTAAGAATTATAACAAAGTCAGACTATTTTTGCAGGTGATACCACACATAGCAGATACTACTCAGTGAGGTACCAACAGTTGACATACTAAGCCATTGTCTTGGTATTTTTTGTCTCTTGGGAAAAAATGAGAGGACCTTAGGACTTATTATATATATATTAGCTTTCTCAAGGCTAGACTCACAGGAAACCTAAGAAAGCTATTGTGTCATAGGCGAAATTTTCATGTCACTATTGAATGTAATATGATGCACCACCTTCTCCATTCTAAAACCAACCTGAAATCTTTAATTTTTATCTTTGTTCCATAGTTAACAGTTGTTATCATCTTAAAATTAAAGTGTTATTTTCCTCCAGTAAGTTTTCTAGTTTCATAGCTTTCAAGCTTCCTTTTAACAGAAACTCTGATATATATTTCTCTGATTTTTGGCAATACTGTTATGCATTTCCTGCCCTTTGAGGATTCTGTTCTCTTTAATCTGTGAATTATGAAAGTTTCTTGTGTAGCTCAGTCTCTTTTGAGAGCATACAGACAATATTTTGTCCATCTATAGAGGTCCTTTGTTGGGCCAAAAATATTTCGAGTTTTAGATGGAAGGGAACCCTCAGGTGTTTTTGCTACATTTTCAATAAAGTGCATTCACTGCAGGAGAACAGGACTAGAAGGTTTCCAAACTAGGCCAAGCCCTGGCAGGCACCTGTATGAGGATGCATCCTGAGTTTCTAAAGAGAACCACCTTAGATGCTTTTTATGTCTTCTTTTAGTTGAAGGCATTTGAAACTGTGGTACATTGCTAAGTGCACAATTCATAAGGACAAAGGACAGCATCTGCATCTCAGATGCAGACTGTCTTTTGTTTAATAAGTTCCTCTTAACTTTCATTCTCATATTAATGAGAAGATAAAGCTAAAGTCAGTATATTTTTAAAATTTAGATTAATGCAAGAAACATCTAATAGGTTGCTCCATGTGGCATATGCCAAATTGGGGAAATATCTAAAAGTGCATAGTCAAGCAAAGAGAAATACTCATCAGTATTTTAGTGTCCAGTGGTCACAACTCATACTTCAGTTTAAAAGGAAACTTCAAGAATCCATCAACTGAGCTGATGGACATGCATCCCAGTGTTACTAACACCTACTCTCAATGTGTTCATGTATTAAAACCCCTGTGGAGAACACACCAGTAAGAAGCAAGAAGGTACCTGTGTATGAAGAGACAGAATAGTAGCTATGGAGACAAGATCCACAATGCTTTGGAGTAAAAAGCACCAAATATATATATATATAGCTCTTCATCTGTTTGGAGCATGCAATACAGCAGAACTGAGATGGAGTTATGAAAGAATGATTGTGAATGAACTGTTAGCTCACAGGGCAAGCATGACCTCCCTTCAATTTATTCTTAGAATTTGTCCATTTATTTCCCACCCCTTAAAACATGTTTCCTCTATGGCTTACTTTGAAGACAGTATTTTCTGAGTATTCTGCAAAGTGAAAAGGTGAGATTGTAACTAGGCCACCTGACAATGAGGTCCAAGAGATGGAGACTAATGTTCTCTGGAAAATTCTGTTTTCTTACATTGCCATTATTGATGATGTCAAATTGCTTAAATCATGTGCTGTCATACCTGCTCCCATATAGGTTTCTTGGGGCAGTTGTATCCAGCTGTTCCAAAACTTATTATATAATAACTGTATAATAATCATTTATAGCCATACACTTCTTTCAAACTTTAAAAAGGGTGTATTAAGTTGTTTTTTTCTACTAAGGCTCATTCCATATAACATTTGAAAAACATGGTGATTATATTCACGTTACACTTGAAGAAATAGAGATGTACGGTAGTTACTGTTTATCTTTTCATAATCAGTAAATGACACAGATTTTCTCATGGATAGTTTTGTGTTTTATGAAATGTGAGCATAGCTCAAGAGAATCTGTGTTTTACAGAGCAGTGGTGTATGTAATATAGAAAATGTCACATGCCAGTTACTGTAAGGAAGATAATGGCCATAGTTCATACTGTGTCATTTTTGTCTCATGGTGTCTTGTAAATGACAAGTTAAAAGGCTAAGTAGAAATGTGAAATTGTGAAAATTTAAGATCATTTCTCTTTATAGTCTTTTGGCATACTGCAAGTGTTATGAATGAAACTTTCAGATGAGAAAAATTAGAAGTTGTCATTGATCAAGTTTCCTTTACTATGTAGAGCCTTTGTTGGGGGATTATACTTTCTAGGAGGAAAATCAGAGCCAGGTGATGATGTCGCTACCACTCTATCAATGCACAGCTTTCATGAAACATGATAGCAAAGCATTTGTATGGTGTGGCCTTCTTTCTTGTGATCCTGATGACTTCTTGTTTGTATGACTCATGTTTGCAAGCAATTAGAATTTTTCACAGGGTCTGTTAACTCCTAGATTGGTGGTACTATATTCAGAATGCTAGAGAGTAGACTAGGAGGATCCGAGAATAGATCCCCCTCTTTAGAGAAGATTATATCACAGTGGAATGTATCCCCCACCAAAAAATGTTAAATTTTCTCTATTTTAGTTTCCTCATATGTAGATAAGAGGATGCTCATATATACTTATTTTGAAGATATGAAAAATTTTATGTGGTGGTAATATGATGCCTAGCAACCAGACCTCAGTGCCTTGTTGATGTTAGTACTCTCAACATATAGTCTTTTACTTATAAAAATGTTTTGTGAACAAAGGTTGGTTTTGAAATACACCGAGTACAGTGATAGAAGAGGTCACATAACCAATGTACACTTCAGTTAGTCTCAACTTAAATTTGTCAGTTATGTACCTTTCTACTCTTCTGATAGACTCATGCTTTTGTCTTTATTTCCATTGGAGGGTGATTTGATAGAAGTAAAGTACGCTACTAATTGTGTTTTAATTTCATGTGTGTATTTTCATTTCGGTTTCCCAGTCTGTAATGTCACAACTCAATAAGGCCCTTCTAGAGGTGTCTAGTAAATAGCAGAAGGGTGGGGGAAATGTGAATAAGATAAAGTACAGACTAGCTTACAAGAGTGTGGAAAATATTTATGAGAGAAAGAGGACAACAGACTGAGGCCACCAGTGGTGTCTGTGTGCTAAAACTTAGAAACTGTTTCTGCTTTAGCTTCCACCATAGCACAAATTTTTGAATTTGCTTTGAATTTGATGGAGACTGAGATGAAGTGTCACTGGAGGGGAATAATGAAATAACAGGCTGTGTTCATCTAAGAGAATAGTTCTGGTTTTTATTTCATTAGGTATGTGGGTAAGGAGTTGGAAGCAAGGAGAGTAGATAGGGAAAGCATGGAAAAACCTAATTGTCTAAGGAGCTGGCTCAGGTAAATGATCAGAGGACAGAAGGTGAGATGGGGTTAAGCAGCAAGTGTACTAAAGTTGTGATGACAAGAAATGATGGAATATAGGATGCTGAATCAGAGAAAGCAAAGTGTAGCACAAGACTCAGAATACTTCATCTAAGTGGCATGAAGAAGGGATGGGCTTCTCCTGATGAGTAAGAGGTAGAGCTCTGTGGGAGGACTGGGTTTTGGTAGGGTAGAGTGATCCATAGAGCTTCTAGCTAGGAGATTTAGAAGATGGAGAAGCCTCAATAATAAAATGTCTACAAAAGATTATTCTCTAAATGCCAAAAAAATCTTTAAAAAAGGTATCTCAAGAATCTGAAGTGTAATCAGTACAGAAATGAACTGAATTCAGGGTTGAAATATCACAAAATTATAATCCTAGGTCAAGGTGAGACTCATATTCAATCCTTTGGCAGGTGCATATAGTAATCCCATGGAACTGGATGGATTGCCAGTTCACAGTAGGAAAAGCTATGACTGGGATGAAGGCACATGTTTATAGGCAATTTTTCTGTGTCTCCTAAAAGTAGACAAAAAATATGCTCAATTATAAAAAGCTATGGATAAGCCATTCAAACTTAAAACTAATTTAATTAAAATTGCTAGGTTTTAAACCATGCATTATACCGAGGGCCTCTTTTGAGCACTTGAATTATGGAATTTTCTTTTTGTCTTAAATTTTCATTTCTATAATGAAAAAAAGATCTGAAATTTGGGGTTAATGTACTGAATTATTTTATATAGCTATAGATGTGTCTAACATTTCACTTGAAGGTTTTTTTTTTTAGTATTTTATATAAAAGATCATTACTCATGAATTATGTAAGAAGATAATTATGATATTGGAGAAAAATGATAATTAATATACTGTAGTAGTAGTCCCACTTAATGACAGCAGAGAAGTCTCAAGTGGATACCTGAAACTGTGGGCATAAGGAGGCCCTGTATGGTATAATCAATCTGTCTCAGCTATGGAGAAGACACTGGGCAAGGTTTGATTCATGTACTGAGAAAAGAAACAGTGCAAGATTTTATCCAACAAAGACTGCACTAAATAATACTTGTATGGATAGAGGGCTGACAGAGCACACAGCAGAGGAAGTCAGAGACCATGTTCATTATAGAGAGGAACTGTGATGGACTGTGCACATCTGATAAGGGTATGAAGGACAATGCATGATAATTATACTTGCTTGCAATGAATTCAGCCTAAAAGATGTAGTTTCCCAATTTTGACTTTTAATAGTCTTGGATTAAAAAAATATTTTTACATTTTCTGTTGTTATTTTCCATTTCCTATTTAATTTGCTTAGTAGATGTTACCAGTAGAAATAAACAGTATAAAATAATGGTAGAAAGGCAATCATGAGACCTCATTTGATGAGATTATCAAGCTCCCTGTCATGATGTGTGTCTGAAAATTCATAAGTCATTTTTTTTCAGATGATGGATTTACTTCCTCATGAGTCTTCTGTCAGATGAAAACCAACAATTTAGAATTCAATTATGACATGAGATTCTGAAGGGTGGGATGATGTAGGGACTTAGCAAGACAAAGAAAGTCAAGAAAAGATGGAAGAAGTCTTAGGTGCCTCTGGCATAATTGCTCCTAATTTTCCAAGAGGTAAAGCATTTGAAGTGTAGCAAGAATCCCTTGTTTGGGTTGAGCAAAAATTATTCGGCATTTATGGGTAGGAAAAAAAGATGGCTTTAAGCCATATTTAGAAAATTTGTTGACTGTAATTAAGCCTTCATGGGAGTCCCCAAGGTTTACTTACCTATAATTGAAAAAATGCAAATGAAGACAGTTAATCAGTGAACTGGCCGACTATGAAGCACTACTACCTACCTAAATGAATTAAAAATCCAAGACACAAATATGTCCAGTGGAGAGTTACCTGGGTACCAAATGGTAAATTTCTCAGCGAGGCTTTGGAGATGTTTTCCTTAGCCTGAGGCTGAAGTGCCTTTCTGTTAAGATCTTTGCCAATTTAATCTTTAGCCATTGCATGCAGATTTTCTCAGGACTGGCTTTCAGTGTTGATAGACTACCAGCTGCCTCTCTAGCAGAATTCATGGAACCCCCAGAGAATAAAATAACCCACCTCTTGTGCTCCTTTATATCATGATTGATCCCATACTTAAAATGAAAACATTTGTCAAGCAAGACTAAGTTATCAAAGAAGATTATCCCTATGGTAAACTAACTGCTCAAATGTTATCTGAATGTCCCTTAAGTGATAACTATTAGAGTATAGTCCATATTATAAGATATGTTGTGCTTATGTTTAAACAAGAGTAAACCAGGCAAGTGTATTTTTACCTCATACACAATGCTTGTTAATATATGTTGCTAGATTTTTATCTTATTTAAAAATAGTTCTCTATAATACTTGCACTTCTGTTAATACATATGTCTTCTCATTAACTATTTCATTAATTGGCAACCCATAAAAAAGTGCTATTACTAAGAAGTGCACAATCCGTTCCTAACTATTAGTCATTGGAACAAAAAGAGGTGTGTGATGTCATTTAAATAAAATGTGTTTGTCATGGTCTGATGGTTAATAGTGAAATCAAATTTATTTAAGATCACATACATATAGACTTAATACAGGAGATTGTGTATGCTGTAAATTCTACCACACTTTTTGACAACTCTGTCAAAATGTGAAGTCTTTGAAGAAGGAAGTAAATATGTTTCTTCTCCCTTTGTCATATAACCAGTTCTAAGAGAGAAAAGTACTGAGATTGATTAATAATGTCTGCCTTGAACACTCTAGGGGTGAGTGGTAAATTGCTGTTATTCACCACTCTTTTAAACAGAAGAAACCCAGCTTTGCTAATTTTATCTCACTATTGATATCTGAGGAAGTGACTGGAACAAGCAACAAAATGATAATGTGCCAATGTCGACATGTCATTTTCCACTTATGCTAATACATGATCATCCTGAGATTGCTCACTTGAGTGGAGAAGGGACACACCTAAACTTTTTCACCATATCTTTGTCTGAGTTATTTATTGCTTCTGACTTGCTAGAGATTTTTTTTAAAGGTATTGATATAAACTCTAGAAAAGAAGAGGCAGATATTTCAAGGTGTTTCAGATGTATCATGGTTTCTAGGGAGATCAAATACCTTCTTCAAAGATCACGGATTTTAGTTTTTTGAACATGAAATGTTCTTCTTGGCAGATAATAGACCCTGTTGCTTTAGGTCTCTAGGTTTTCCGTTTATTAACAGCAAAGCTTACTTCTAGCAAAATCTCTCCAAGCCAGCGAGCAATGTGTGACATTTTTGTGGGGGTGGGGTAGGTAATAGTTTAAATATAACTAAAGGGAAGCTGAAGTTTTCTGAAAGCATTGGCCTTATTTATAATTATTCTTAATTTTTCTATCATAGTTTCTTTCCCCAAAAATATGTAGGTTGGTGCCACTAAGACTACTTCCTACTTGGTGTTAAAGATATCTTATTTAGCCACTCAAAAATATTGCAAGTGACTAAAACAGACTTCTACCATATATGGGGAACCTATTTCTAGTTTTATATTCACTGTTATTAACTTGGAGTTGAAATAATGAAAATAGAAGAGTTTCAGCCTTGACATGAATGAGCACTTTTCCTTAGGCAGCTAAGCCTTCCATTGTCCTCAAGCATCCTCCTTTGTATTTGTATTCTAAAACATGTTCTAAATGAACTTGGCTTATTTCATTTTTTCATTTGGCCAGTATTCCCATTATTTTTAATTTGAAACATTTTGCATTTCCATGAGCTATACTATTCTTATACCTATTCCTATACCTATACCTATACCTATACCTATACCTATACCTATACCTATACCTATACCTATACCTACCTATCTACCTACCTGCCTACACACACACACACACACACACACACACACACACACACACGTGTATAAATCTATCTAATATGTATGTATATATATCTTCTTTAAATGACCTGAAAATGACTGAAAACCAAGTGCCCGCTATAAATCACTTCATGCTGAGTGCACAGTTTACATTCCAGTCCTCAGTGTTACATTCTTGGCCTTGATGAATGACATCCTGAAACATTCAGTTTTTGTACCCTTCAGACCAGTGAGTTCTCCTCTCCTTTTACATTTTTCACTTTTAGACATTGTTCTTTTTATTTTTGTTTCTTAGAGAAAATTATGAATCTTTAACAGCTTTTGTTTTATTTTTCATTGACTTCAGCATGCACTCCACTGTTGTGGATAGCTAATTCCTTTGTGATTCCCTAGTCAATCAAAGTCATTTCTATTCAAATAGGCTCCTTCTTGATAATGTCATGTCTTAGATTGTTAAGAGAATATTGATTATTATCTTGAAAGTCTTATAATGAGAATTTTTAAGTAAATATATTGGAATTTTGGGTGTGTAGAGTGAAAAACAGATTTAGCAGTTTATTTTTGCATTCTTTTATCTTGCTTTGTAAAACACTAAGTGAGAGAACATGAAGAGAAGTCATAAATTTGTATACATTTATATATATATATCTATATGTGAAATTAGGAAGAATTATGATCTAGTTTTTCATATATAGCTCTTGAAGTTTCACCCCAACATTTGTAATCATCCCTAAGAATGGTTCAGCTACATAAAACACACACACCTCAATCTCAGTTAGTTAGTAATTAAACTCAGCACTGTAACATCCAAACTTTTCTTCGTTCTCAGTTTTGCCTACAAACATAAAGTCAGAGAGAATAGGAATTTGAGACTTGTTCTCTATTGAAGAGTTTAGGAATCATGACCCCACCAAAAGTCCTTTTCCTTGTTTGTGCTATCGCTCCCTATATGACTCCGAGTAAACCTTCTACTTTTATGGTTCCTTGAGTACCTGGCAGCCTACTAAGGCACTCCTCGTACAAAATTAAGCATTTTAGAGTATTTGTCGTCTTTTTCTGTTTTTTTCCCCATTATATCTTACAGTCTGAGTCTATTTATGTCTAAATAGTTGTCACTTAAGAGAAGTGGTTGACATAATATAGAAGAAATACCTGCATGGAAAAATGTGTGGGTGGACAAATGGAGAAAGAGCAGGCAGAGGGAAAAAGAGATTCCAGCACTGATTTCAAGAGTTCATGTTCAGAGCAAGCCCAGTGTTAGAGAAAGAGTTTACCAGTAGTGACTTGAGGTTTTAGGAGTCTCCTTGTAGGTAACTGATTTCAAGTACATACCATGGTGTTTGACAGCTTTAAAGTCATAAAGCGTTAGACAGCAGGACAAATATCAGTGACGGGAAGATTGCATTCACGAAAGCCTTCCATTAATTGAAACACAAATGAGTAGAGTGCCCAGGCAGACTATCCCTTTGTGACTTTGTAATGGAAGTTTTGTGGTGTTAAGAACAGTGGGAACAGTGGCCTGGGGGTTGGGAGAAAATAGGACAGAAAAATGCCTCAGATACAGCGTAGCTCACCCTTATTTGCTTTCACTGACTGTTATAGAACGAGATGTGAGGAAACATCTGTTGCCTTTTTTAAAATAGTTCTTTGATATTTCTGAAAGATTAGTGACAGAATTAGGAGAATTCTAATTTCTATGGCTAGGGACAACTGACACAGTGTGAAAGAGTGTGAGTCCAGTGCAGCTTGATAGTATTGTGTCACGAGTGAGGGTTGGTCAGTGTGAGCAATGACAGTAGTGTGGGTTCTCTAGTCTGGCTTCCCGAATTTAAACCCTGGTTGTGGAATTATAGTGGGCCATGTGTGAATCTTAGGATTCACACATGGCAAGTTACATGGCCACTCCCAGGGATGATTGACCATCTCAATTAAAGTGGTCGTGTGGTCTGATTTGTTAAATATAGGCTCATGTTTTAAAATTAGCTTGAAAAGAAAATTGAACAGTTTCTCTTAGACTAGATAATAAGGACCACCATGGTGAACAAAGTATCCTTAATGAAAGGATGGACTTTGCCCTAGAAAGACATGGTCATGTTGAATGGTTTAGGAATGCTGGTGATGTTAGTTTTTTAATCCATTTTGGAGAAACTGATATCAAGGCTTAGAACACTAATTCTGATGGAGATCCACTTAAAGTCCTATCCAGTAGTTAGATCTGGATAGTAAATGTACATAGGTTGCCTTGCAGGCTCTGCTGCCCTGAGTGTGATCCCAAGACTGTAAGACAGCTGTAGGTTGAGTTACTGGGAACAGTTAAATACCAGGCAGGAAATGTCTCCACAGAAAAGGTTTGGACATTTAAAAAAATAAAAAGATAAACTACAGAACAGATGGAGACTGTCATAAACTTTTTGATGGTGCTGCCCAAATACTGCAGAGTTGAGAGGTATCAGGTTTCCATGCCACACAGGATAAATAGAAGCAGAGACTTTTTGAGTCATAGGTAGTAGCTGATAAACAACACCCCAGTGTTTCTGTAGTACTCCCAGGGAGTAATGCTGTTCATGGGCTTTCAGACATTGCCAAAAATTACAATTGGTTTTAATCCCTAAGTGACAGTTTCCTCACCTATGCAACCATCATTGCTACTTGAGGATTCTTGGAAATTGAATCACAAAATTCAATTAACATGACTAAGGCAATGACACGCACCTCCATGTAAGTGCCCAATTAATGTCAGTTATTATTAATTATTAGAATTTCACTTACATATGTTAATTTACTCAACTTATTTGGAAATGCCATTGCTAGAGTAAAACATCAGAAAATAGAAAGCAATTATGTTAAATAGGTGTCCTTAAACCTTGCTAAAAGAAATCATATCGCATGTTTTAACTCCTTCTAATATTTTGGGGGGATTAAAATTTTAGTTGAAATTTTTCAACCATTTATTCAAAAAGAAAAATAACCTATGGTGAAAAATAGCCAAGTAATAGAAGTATAACTAGAGCCAAGGACAAAATAAACCTTTGGAATTCAATATTTTTCAAGTCACAATTTTTATTCAATTTTTGATTCAACTTATTGTATTTGTGTAATTCTGTTCAGGGTTAGTTGTCTAGGTCTCTCTCCCAATATCTCCCTTAGCAGGTGGTTTTGAGCAAAACTACTAGGTTTATATCTCAGAGCCTTCGCACTCTCAACAATATATGAGGTTTTCGCACAGGACTCCAGTGTCAGGCTGGGAGACAAAATGGGTTTTGAAGAAGAGACAGGCTCTCTCCTAGCTCTGCTGCAGAATTAGATATCAGCCATCTAGAAATGGGATCTACGACAGAAATTCCACACTACTTGGATCTTTTTATCCAGATCCACTTTATTCCCCAAGACTCATTCTTCAAGAGCCATTTGATATTATAATAGACATGTCATGTCTTAGTCTACTAATTCTATCATCATACCCCAAAACAACATTATCACTGGCATATAACCTCACGTTCTCTTTCACCCAGAGCACGGAATTGAATGAACTAACTTTATGAATATGTACCACTCATCTTTGAAACCTGAAAAACTGATGTGGAAATGATCATAGTTCCCACTGAGGGGCATAGGAACACGATCTTTCCAGCTGGGGCAGTAATCATGACGGATGTGTTCTAATTGGTCCGACATGTTGCTGTCTTCTCTCTACACACTGGAGGGATAATGGGAAAAACTGAATTTAGTCAGATGTTGTGAAGTACTGAGAGCAGTTGGTAAAATATGCTGATTGTCCTCTTTGGGTTTTGTTAATATAGTTGTTTCTAAACTTTGGCGTATTTATCAGAATCACCTAGGGTGTGTGTGTTAAAATGGAAGATTTTTTAAAAAGTTTTTTATTTTTAAATTAATTAATTAATTAATTAATTAATTAATATAAAACTTTGT
The DNA here is from genome assembly GCA_030674055.1 of Rhabdomys pumilio. NCBI lineage: Eukaryota > Metazoa > Chordata > Mammalia > Rodentia > Muridae > Rhabdomys > Rhabdomys pumilio. The sequence goes on along the minus strand of JANHMN010000008.1, from coordinate 14,466,298 downwards.
GCTGAGGCTGTAAAGGGACATTTTCCAGGTAATCCTGACATGGCAGTCCAAAGGCTGTAGATTGAAAGACAGTAAAATAACACATGCTTGGCTTCTTTCCAGTTGAATACTCCACATTGAATACTCTAGAGTTTGCTCATGAAATTTAGCTTTAGAAAACTAGATGATATAAACTTCAGCATCGATTGGGCCATTATTTAGATATATATGTACTTTGTATAGCCTGATAGAGATATTGATGTGAAATACAAAATGGATCATTCTACATGTTTAGATTAAATCATACAACAATGCATTATATTTCTGTGGATTCATGGCTCAGAGCCATAACTTTTTACTTTTCTACATTATTGTATAGTAAATATCTTCCTCATATTTTTTTATGGCAAAGCATCAATTTATTAGTATTACAAGAGATTCAGATACACAAAAATAATTTCTCAGTGATTAGATCAAGCATTTAGATGAAGGAATAATGTTGTTCATTAGGTTGTAATCATTTTTAAACCAATACCAAGACTTTTTTTTTTTTTTTTAAAAAAAAAACAATCTTTTATGAAGAGTAGGGAACAAAAAGCTGCCAGAGTAAAGGCATCAAAGAGGTATTAATCCAATATCCACTGACCAGATTCTACATGGAGTGGATTCTAATTACAAGAGATGGCATGAAGCAACATGAATGGCAGTCACATGGAAGGATGGAGCCACAGGAATTATAGTATCTGTTCTTAAAGCTATTGCTAATCACTAAACTGTACATAGCTCTCTGCTTCAAATAGCTATAGCCTAGACACGAGAGTTATATAACCAGCATGTAACAAAGACATACACACAGAGGGGCGTCCTTAGTTTAGTTCTTAAACTTTAAGATACTTTTCCGTATTTCCTACTGCAAGCAACTGATGGATGATCCACCATGCTCAAACATGCTTGAAGCTAGAGTAAGAGTTCCAGTCCAGCTAGTGATTTTTTTTCTTTCATTAGACTACATGTAGAATTCTTGCTGAAAGAGACTCTGGGAAATGTAGTTTTTCTAGCATCTTTGGTTCTGTTTTTGATACTAGAAGAGTTGAAGCATATTAAATGGCCCAGGATACATTATGGGACACATAGTCTCGCCAACAGTAGAAATTAGCTGGACTGGAAGTCTTCTAGCTTCAGGCATGTTTGAGCATGGTGGATCATCCATCAGTTACCCTATCCAATAGGTGGCAGTATGAACGAATAGATCAGTTTAGAAGAATGCCATAATTTACAACTGGACCACTTCTTTCATCATAGACTGTAATGATTATACCTAGATAGTGTTTTAAAGAATTATGTATAGAAGTGCTTGAGAAATTTTTGGAATAGTAATTGGCGTGTAGTGCATGGAAATGTGACCTTGCTGAACACGGTTGTACCCAGAAAATCATGCCACAATAACTGATAGCTCACAGAAAATATATGTATAAACTATATTTGTAAATATACTGAAGTGTACACTTCAAGATCAATAAGTAAAGTGTGGGCTGGTGACTTCCTTTCTGTCAGTTCTGAGTTCAGGAAGTAGAAATTACGTATACTGATCCTCCCATAGGTAGGGATGTGAAACTGAAATGTAACTATGGCTTCTTTAAAAGAATACTCAATGTTTAGCACGCACTTTTCAAACATTTGAGTAACTGTTACCATTGTGAATGAGTGTAATAATGGGAATACTTACATGATAAGAATAGAGCTTAGTCTTTAGTGGTATTGGGATTTTAGACAGCTATGTGCTATAGAACAACCTGATTTTGCTTATTTTGGGAGCAAAGGCAGGAGAAGGCAGGTGGCTGACTTACAATGTGCTCACTTTCTCTTGTGACAATTTGCTTGTATGTGGCAAAACTAGCAGAAGCACAACACTGCTTGATGTGTGAAACTGTGCCTGTGTCCTGTCACTTTGAGGCCTTAACTGACCCATTGTCTCTCATTTTCCTCCCGTTCTAGCTGGACAGTGCTACGTCACTCATCCAGGCGGCCAAAAACCTGATGAATGCTGTTGTCCTCACGGTGAAAGCGTCTTATGTAGCTTCAACCAAATACCAGAAGGTCTATGGAACAGCAGCTGTCAACTCTCCCGTTGTGTCTTGGAAGATGAAGGCTCCTGAAAAGAAGCCCCTTGTGAAGAGAGAAAAGCCTGAAGAATTCCAGACACGAGTTCGACGGGGGTCTCAAAAGAAACACATTTCACCTGTGCAGGCTCTAAGTGAATTTAAGGCAATGGATTCCTTCTAGGACAATAGGCTTTAAACAAGAAAACTTTTTCTTTCTCCCCCCTCCAATCCCGTTTCTTTTTCATTTTGATTCCATTTTTGTAAGCATACCTGCTGACTTGTATGCCTCTGGCATGGGGAAATTAAGAGAACAGTGTCTGTTTGCATGTTAGACGAGGTGAGATCAATGCTACTGGTCCATCAGTAGCCTGGAAAGGGGACAGGTGATGATTTCTGTCCTGAGGTGGCACAGAGCTGTCCTTTGCAACATTCTCTCTAAAGTTGGGCAAAGAGTTCACACTGCAATGTTCACGGGAGTGGGAGGGATGGGGAAAATAAACTTAACTCTACAAAAGCAAACTCTAATGCATGCAAGAATCATTAGGTTGGCAGGTATATTCATAAGTGAAAAACCTGGAAGTGTAATGGTAGAACATAAAACCTGTACTGCTTCTGTTTCGGTGCAAAAACAAATGTACTAGCCAATACGCTGAAGTGTGTTGCCCACAAATTGAACAATTTAACCTCAACATCATGTATCCATGTTATCATGTGGATTCTTAACTGAGGGGAAACTAACTCATCCCATCTCGAATGTTTCTTTAATCTGTATTCTGTTCTTTCTTCCCAGTAGTGCCATTTCTAGTGTTCCTCTTATTTTCTCCCCTCTGCTGAAGATAATAAACATTCTTTTGAGACACGTGGATCCTTCTGCGGACCCTGATGACACAAAGTGGAGCTCAACTGTCCTTTCTTCTATCACTTTCTTTCTTTCTAAACTTGAACTCTGACTTTGCTAGACATAGAAGGCTCAGTGGTGGAACGTTAGCGAAATGGAGATTGACAGTATGTGAAGGTTTAGAGGCAAGTGCATAGGTGTGTAGCTGGAAGTGCTGGTATCTAATATACCATTGTATTCACTGACACAAAATAAACACATTTAATCTTGACACCTGGGTGGTGTTTTTTTTCTCTGCATGCATGGATAATGAAGATCAGAAATAACCTTAAATATTGACTTAAAAATTCTTCTTGTTTGATTTTTCAAATCAGCACTAAAACATATATATTCTCAGTCATTTTTTTTTCAGAAAGGTATTTTGTAGTTTGTTTTTCTATTTGTTTTGTTTCACTTTCAAACTGAATCTGAGATGAGAATGCTTGTATTTACTTTTCTGGGCCAGCCATAGTTCCCTGGGCTAAATTTTTAAAACAGGAGATTTAAGATTTAAAATTAATTTAAATTTTAAATTAAATTAAAATTTAATTTAATATTTACTAATTAATTAATTAGTAAATTAATTAATTTCAAAATATTTATTTACTTCCTTTGTTGTCCTCTTTAAATCAGAAATACAAGGTATCGATGACATCACCAAAGAAATTCTGAGTATCGTTCAGAAATATACTGAGTATCAGTATATCGTTCAGTATATTGGACTGAGGAGTGGGGAAAAGCACCCAGTTACTCAAGTGAACTATTGGTGCTCCTCTATTGGAGCGACATCTACAGGTTTCACATTGCTGTGTGCTGCCAGCAGATGCTGGGCAGAACATGTTTCTCTGTAACATAATCATCCCATGGATTTCACATGCATGTAAGCTGTGCTAGTTTATGTGCCTGATCCCAGAGGGAATGGATTGGAAAGTAATCAAGGGAAAGAAAGTACAGTCCAAATCATTATTTGGAAATGGTTCTGCTAAAAGCCCGGCTGGCTGACACATAAAGCACCACTGAGACCATCATGGAGAAAACACTACAAAAGCTGTGGAATGATTTTTTCAGCACTAATCATTAAATACAATAGGCCTGCCCCCTTAATTTGAATAAGCAATAAGAGACATCGTCATTTATCCAAAATTTGAGCCAGGTCATAGGCTGAGGGCAGTACTCAGCAGTGGTGCTGGAGCCCATCCCTCTTTGCTTGTCTAACAGCAGTAACTAGCATGCTGCTTGTATATTGACCAGAATAATAATGACAACGCATTCTTAGCAACATTCACCCAGTTCTGAGAAATCTAACCTTGTCAGAAACAACAGCTAAAGCATTCTTTTCTGGAACACTTTCCTAAAAATATCACCATTTTGTCCTCTGAGTCTTTCAAAGATGGGGGATACCCATTTACATCCCTTCTCTCCAGGATGGAAGGACACAGAGGTAGTCAGGGGTTAAAAGTGTAAGTCCAGTGTTAATGACTAGGTACAGAATCGAGAAAATGCTTATTTTCTTGTACAAGCATTGTTCCAAAGTACTAGAGTGACACATAATTACTACTGTTAAAATTCTTACTTTACATGCTACTCTAGTTTTTAAAGTAGCAGAAAGTATTCTTCAGAATAGCCAAGAAACTTAAAACATTTAGAAGTTTTCTAGAATTTTTTGAATATAAATAAACAGTAGGTATCTGAAGAATATGTAAAAAAAATTGTCTTAGACCTTGACCTGTACAATGCTGCTTAGATGCATTAATATGTATGAGCCTTGTATATATATGCTTTCTGAAAACCAGTCCTCAATTTTGCTTACATCTGAAGGTATTTCACAAATCTGCATAGTCCTGGCTTGCAGTTGGTCTTCAGCAAACTTCATCCCTGTCCTTGCCATAGTTGCTCTTGTGAGCGAAGAGAATGGTGACTTTGCAAATGTAAAGGTATTTTGCTAAGAATACCACAACAATGAAAGAGCTACTGGTTTCCTAATGCCAAGACAATTGCTTCAACAGGTAATGGAAAGAAGCATACAGCCCAAAGTATTTTATCTAAATTATAAAACCAATACAGGAGTAAATAAATAAATAAATACTACAGGTTAGGAATACAGACATCAGGACATAATGAAATAATATTGTGGAGACTGATGAAAGAGAAAGAAGCAACTAAGTTGTAAATATTCTTGAATACCTTTTCATTATGTGTTTCTCTATGGGTATGTGCAATTGAGTGCAGATGCTTGTGGAGGTCAAAACAGAGCATCAACTTCCCCTGAAGCTGAAGTTAGAAGCTGATTATGATCTGGGTAACACGGATGTTTGGAACACAATTCACATCCTCACAAGAGGAGGACATGGTCTTAACCACTGAGCCTCCAATAAATCACATCTAAATATATTTTTGATACATGAAAGGCTCACATTAACTAGTTTCATAAGAGGCATTGGTAGTATGAGAGTTTTGACAACATACTACAGGAGACTATGAAAGTGACAGTGAACAAAGGCCCTGGAACCTAAATGTGATGAGATAGATGATTGTAGTCTAAGCTGACAATGAAACAGAATAGAACATTGAACTTGGATGATGGCATTAAAACACAAGACAAAAATCTATCAAATCAAAAGACTTACATTCATATGATGAAACAACCTATCCAAAACATCAGGACAGAAAAAAATATCAATTAGAAATTCACCTTCTATAGACATATAAGGCTTTCAAGTAACTTCTGGCATAATTAGATATGGAATAATAAAACAAGATTTATTCAGAGAATATGAAGATTCAATTAAATACCTGGAAAGCAATTCATTAAGGTAAACTACAATGGTATGTTCAAACTGCAGCTATATAATTGAGGACACACACACACATACACAACTTTTCTAAAGAAGAATGTTAAATGTCGTAGCGTGGTCATTTCTGATTTCATCAAGCAAGAAGATCCTCACTCAAGAAAACATAGTATCACAGGAAAGTCTGAAGCATTTGGTTGACAGCTCCATCCCTTTCTTTGCTGAGAGTATGGTTAGTAGAAATGCCACTCAATTCCTACTTCCACAACCAGGGGGAAAAAGTTAAAACTTCTGCACAATGGTCTACCTTGACTGGTGTCTGATGGCAATATTGGTTTGTGCCTTAACACCAAGTGCTGACTGGAATTGAGATATACTTTATCAGACTGAAGGCAAAAGAAAAAGCACACACACTTGGAAATTCAAGTATTGCATGCTTCTGAAGATAAGAGATGTGAAAAGAATATCATAGAACACTCAAGGTGTGGGAAAAACTGGCATGGTTTCTACACAATGTGATTTAAGATCAGTTGTGTAAACAAGAGTCTTGTGAACAATACAGAGGTTAGTAAACACATTCAGGAATGAAACAGCCAGATGATTATATTCCTTCTGCAATAAATATAATCTGCAAAGCAAAGTCATTTAAATGTTCATATACTGTGTAGATGACACTCAAATCTACCAAAAATTCATCATACTAAAAACGATAGAAATATATGCAACAAACAAGAATGATCAAAGAGAATATCAATAGCTCCCCTAATGCCAGCAAAAATAGACTTTAAGTAAGACTCATTATAACAGAAAAAAGATACTGTATAATGACAAGAGATCAATTCATCATGAGAATGTGATAATTAATGGATATGTATCCGATATTAATGCCACTAACTATAACTCAATCAATGAAAGAAATAAAACGTGAAAGTAGAGAAATTGACAATAGAGATTTCAGTACAACATATTTAACAACCAGACTAAAAGTTAATGATGTTTTAACCAACACTGTGCATCATTTCAACCTGAAAGGTACATACAAAATTCATTCAATCCTAGAACACATATCCTTCTGAAGTACGCAGATGATTATGCCAGATTAAATCATGTGATAAGGCACAAAGTCATATGTTAAAGACTTTAAACTGTACAAAATATATTTTGTGAAGATTTACTGTGAAATGAAACTAGAAATCAGCAGAAAGAACAATTGGGAACCTGTTCATGTGTGAAAGTCAACCTATTATTTTTTATTTTATTTTTTGGAAGTCAACCTATTATTAACCCATGGCTAAAGAAATAAAATTCCAAGACAATTAGAAAAGATCTTCTAGAGACGATCCACCTAAGTCTCAAGAGACTTTAAGCCCCCAGGAGTAGGGAGATCTGGCAGGGTGGGGTGGAGTGAGGTGGGGAGGGGTGAGGGTGGGATGGGGGTGGGGACATATTCTGGCAGAAGGAATGGGATGAGAAACTGTCAGAGGGTGGACTGGGACAGGGATAACAACTGGACTGTAAAAAAAAATTAAAAATAATTAAAAACAAAAGGAAATAAAAAAATCTTGACACAAATAAAAAGAAAAAAGTCAAAATTTTATTATATAAATAGTAAAGAGTAATCTGTAGTTGCGAATCCTTAGAGTAAAAGGCAAAGTCATAAACCAACTTCAAGTTATACTCAGAAACCGTTATATAATAATACCACCAAGTCTATGAAAAAAAAAAAAGAGTGTGATGGTAAATGTTTGTCAACTTTCCCATGCTAAGTAATGCCCAGATAGGTTATTATGCATTATTTCTGAGTGTGGCCATAAGGGTTTCCTAAGGGCCATCTGGTCCCTTAGGTAAGGAAGATTGCTGTCCTCACTGATATGATTGAATGCCGTCTAGTCACATAGTGCCAAGTAGTACAAAAATGCAGAGGAAGGGCAAATCCACCCTCTGGTTGAGCTAGGACACACGTGTTCTCCTGAACTTGAAAGGCAGTGCTCCCACCTCTTTGACCCTTATAGTTGAGCTAGGATTTATAGTACTCTTTCTTATTCTCAGGTCTTTGAAATTGAATTTGAAGGGAATCACACACTGTCCTGAGTTGTAGCTTTCAGGTGGTAGGTAGATTGTGAGAGCTTTTGTCTCTAACTACATAAAATGTTCCTTAAAATAAACCAAACTCTGATCTCTCTCTCTCTCTCTCTCTCTCTCTCTCTCTCTCTCTCTTCCATACTCTCCCTCTCCTCTGTCCCTTCCCTCTACCTTCTGTTTATGTGTCTTTGAATTCTACAACATAATAGAATAAAGAGTGTAAGAAAAACCACAACATCAGTTTGTTCTTTATTCTAGGTTAAGAAAAGACATAATTCAAAAACCAAAAAACATATTTCTTTATACTGTGAACAGATTACAAAACATTATCCAAATGTTGTGAGAAACTGTGTGACAATAAACAGAATAAACAGATGAAATAAAAAAAAAACCTAACCCTTCCACAATACTAAATCATTAAAACCTGTGAACATATCTGTCCAGAACTAATAAAGAATTTGAATTAGTAATCAGAACTTTCAAAACTTTCCCAACTGAGGAAAACCAAAACAAAGATTTCATGGGTCAGTTCTATAGATTCAACCGTAGAAAATAACATCAATTCTCAAGATAACTCCAAAACTAAAACTTCTAATTCACTTCATGAGGCTATAGTTAACTTACTATCAAAACCAGAAAAACATTATAAAAAACTAAAACCCAATATATTTAATGATTTTTAACCTTGAGGTGTAAGAAAGCTTTTTTTTTTTTTTTTTTTTTTTTTTTTTTGGTTAGTCCTTTTTTTTTTTTAATTGGGTATTATATTTACATTTCAGATTTTATCCCCTTACCCCACTTCCTCCCACCACCCAGAAACCTCCAATCCCATCCCCCCTCCTCATGCTTCTATGAGGCTGTGCCCTCACCTACCCTCTGCCCCCAACCCCCCCTCCCCACCCTCATATTCCCCCCACTTCATGTTCGTTTTTCATGGGACCAAGAATCTTCCCTCCCACCTATGCCTGACAAGGACATCCTCCCCTACATATACAGCTAGAGTCATGGGTCCCTCCCTATGTGCTCCCAGGCTGGTGGTTTAGATCTTGGGGAGCTCTGGTTGGTTGGTATTGTTGCTTTCCTCATGGGGTCACAGACACTTTCTGCTCCTTCAGTCTTCTCTCTAACTTCTCCATTGGGAAACCCTTGATCATATCAGTGGTTAGCTGTGAGCATCGTCCTCTGAATGTGTCAGTATCTGGCAGACCTCTAAGGAGACAGCTACATCATGTTCTTGACAGCATGCACTTCCAGCCATCCACATCAGTGTCTAGCTTAGGAGACTGTACATGGGATGGGTACCCAGGTGGAATGATCTCCAGATGGCCCCTCCTTCAGTTTCTGTCCCATGTTTTGTTTCCATATTTGCTCCCTTGATTATTTTTTTACTCATTCTAAGTAGAACTGAGGCATCCCCTCTTGGTCTTCCTTCTTCATGAGCTTCATGTAGTCTGTGAGTTGAGGCTTCGCTATTCCAAGCTTTTGGGCTAACATCTGCTTATCAGTGAGTAAGAGGAACACTCCTCCATTGTTGGTGGGATTGCAAGCTGGTACAACCACTCTGGAAATCAGTTTGGCGGTTCCTCAGAAAACTGGATATAGCATTACCTGAGGATCCAGCTATACCACTCCTGGACATAGACCCAGAAGATGCTCCAACATATAACAAGGTCATATGCTCCACTATGTTCATAGCAGCCTTATTTATAATAGCCAGAAGCTGGAAAGAACCAAGATGTCCCTCAACAGAGGAGTGGATACAAAAAATGTGGTACATTTACACAATTGAGTATTACTCACCTGTTAAAAATAATGAATTCGAGAAATTTTTAGGTAAATGGATGGAACTAGAAATTATCATCCTGAGTGAGTTAATCCAATCACAAAGGGAACAATTTTTAAAGGAAGTTATGTTTCAAATATAGTTTGTTCTCTCTGAAACTAATGTTAAAAATGTAATACACTTTATCAGATATAGAGAGGTGTAACCATGGAGAGCTTTTAAGAGGTGATTAACAAAATCATTTAATGAACATGTCTATTCATTAGGAGAAAGTATGAGCTTATCAATAGGTTAAGTGACTATTTGGGGATTAGGTCTATTATAAAAGTATTTTTCATAAGGTATATTAGACAACCTTAAGATTCTGGTACTAGAAAATTCTTTAACAAGGGTCAAAATCAGTAGTCCAAGGAATTATTTCCATAACATACTATACTTTTGTTGGTGTATTGATAGTAACAATAGACATAAATTAAGACAAATGCTTACATATTTATAACTAAGCTATATATAAACTATATATAACTATAAACTTAAAATACAAGGATGGTTCGATATACAACAGTCATTAAATTTAATACTTAATTTGCAAAATTAACCATTTTGATTAAAAAATGGTCATCAAATTAGGAATAGCAAAAACTACTTGTGAAATTCTCTCTCTCTTAACACATATACACACATATACAAACACACACACACACACAGACAGAGAGACAGAGAGACAGACACAGAGAGAGAGACAGAGACAGAGAGAGAGACAAGAGAACAGAGAGAGAGAGAGAGAGAGAGAGAGAGAGAGAGCAGAGATGAATGCTGGTTCTGTCCTGCCACCATTTGTATTTCAGGGATTTCACTCTGGCTTTGCACTTGGTGACAAGTACCTTTATTCAATAAAACATATTTTGATATTCAATAAAACATATTTTATATTTATATAAAGTTTATATAGATTCTCCACATACCACAAGTTAAATCAAGCCAGTTATAGTGGGAATCAAGAGCAACAAAAATGAACAGAATCTTCTTGCATCATATTCTAGTCAACACATTAAATGCACAAAGCAAAGATTGTAAGTGGAAAGCTGTCAGGAACAAACAATATGCATGCACAAATGTAAAATAACAGCTCAATTCTTAACAGAAAATTGTGAAAGTCAAGAATGCTTTGGAAGATGTACTTTAAATTCTGAAAGGCAGCTACTAATCCAGACTACTATACACAGTAAAACTATGTATTGTAATTGAAGAAAAAAATGTTCCATGTTAAAAATAAGCTGAAAGAATAAATGACCAATAATCCAGGTTTACAAAAAATACTTGGAAAAACATTTCCACTGAAAAGCAATATAAACACATCAGTTATGTTATAGGAAAGAGCAAGCCACGTGGGACACATACATATACAAATGAGGAAAATGAGAAAACTCAGAGCCATACAATATCAACAAAATAAAAGAAATGAATAGGAATTGAATTAATAACTATTAATACTAATGACATCAATTACCAAAAGACAATAATAAACATATTAGATTAAGAAGCATAATAGTCCATGAACTTAATAAAAATATTATCAAACTATTATGAAGCCAGTATTACTAACATGTCAAAGCTAGACAAGACAGAGACAGCATCCTGTAGACCAATCTTCTTAATAAAAATAGATGCAAAATCATCCAGTGTAATGAAGGTGGTTCAGCATGTAAGAGGGCTTACACCAAGCTTGATAACCTGATTTCAATCTTTAGAACTTACATAGTAGAAAGAATGAACAAAGGCCCCCAGTAGTGTCTTCTGATATCCCTACACATGCTGTGTCATGTATATATGCTCACATCAGTAAATACATACACACATACATACAAAAGGCAAGGGAAGGAGAGAAAATGAATAATTGTTGAAAATATTATTAAAAGAGGAAGAAAAAATAAACGTATATTCATTTCTAACTTATGTAATTATATACATATCAGACCCAAAGTAATCTATCATTAAAAAATAATCTAACTTTAAGAAGTGAAAGGGCAGGATAAAAAATTAACACATAAAATAAGTAGCCTGCCTGCATAACAAAACCAACCATGTTGAAAAAGAAATCAGGAAAATAACTCTGCACATAAGAGATTTAAAACTATAAGAATAAACTTGTTTGAAATGAAAAAAAAAAACTCATGAACTCTTTAAAACACCATGAAAGAAAATGAAAAACACACACAAAGATCAAAAGAAACATCATCATAATTAATTGGTAGAATTACTATTGTGAAAATGGCTACATTATCAAAAGCAATCTTCAGATTCAACATAATAACTATAAAAATCCAGTGCCATTATTCACAGACATAGATAAAGCAATCTGAGAGTTCATATGGAACCACAAAAGACTCTGGACACCAAAAGCAAACTGTGAAAAATAATAATGATATCCTGTCACTATAATTGAATTCTGATTTCAAGTTGTGCTACAGGGCCATAGTAACAAAATGGAAAGAAAATGCATGCTACTGGCATAAAAGCAGGTAATATTTCAATGGTATACAATATAGGACCCAGATGTAAACCTAAACATCAATACTCATCTAAATTTTGACAAAGATGCCCAAATATGCATTAGATAAAACACTGCCTTTTCCAAAAGTTATTCTATGAAATGTAGATAGTTACATGTCCATATGGATAAAGGAAAAATAAAACATAGCTTTATCTCTGAGCATTAACAAATCTTCTTTAAACAGATTGAAGGTCTTAATGTAGGACCTAATAACTAATTTTGTCAGAGTAAAGCAAAGGGAATCAGATCAATTCAAAGACATAGGCAAGTCATTTGAGAAACAGACTTCATTTAGTCAGGAAATAATCAACTAAGGAATGAGACCCATGAAATTAACAATATACATGAGAAATAAAATGGACTATCAGGTGAAGAAGCCATGGGTGACAACATGCAATAAAACCTTTGTAAACTATGCATTTGACAAAGGATTGATATATAGTATATACAAGGTACTCAAAAAATTAAACAAGAACTAAAACAGCCTATTTAATAGATCTGATGCCAACTCTCAAAAAAAATAAATGCAATCAATATATGAAAAAATAAAAATCACTATGATTAAGTTAAAATGATACTGATATTTCTATCACACCCATTCAAACTGGCAGCCATTAAGAAATAAATAGCAACAAACATGGTGATAGATAAGAGATAATTCTCATGCTCCTCTCATGGGAATGTAAACTAGAGTAGCCACTGTAAAAATCAGTATGGACTGTCCTCACAAACTAAAAGTAGACCTATGATATGGACTGTATATCACTTCTGGGTATTTACTAAAGAACTCTCAGTCAGCACATTACAGAGATATTTGCATGCCAGTGTGCACTGACACTCACAACATCTATATTATGGACCATCACAGAGGACTGGATAAAAAATTGCAGTGTATATATAAAATGGAATAGTTTCCATCCAAATAAAAAAAATTACCTTGTTTTCAGGAAAATAGACACAACTGGAGATCATAGATAATAATATTAAATCATTTAAGCCAATAGCAAATAGTCAAAAATCATATTTTCTCTAATTTATGATTTCTACATTTTATGCAGATATATACAATCTCATACACACATACACACATACACACAAACATATGATGTAAAAGTAGAAATGAAAACTTGAGGAAAAGGGGGATCTAAAGGAATGGGTAAGAAAGAGCTGGGTTGAAATATGTCAGGGAATATACTCAACATCCAGTATACAATCATGAAAATGTTCCTGTAACACAATACAATATGCAATGAATATACATCATGACATTGAAAAAAAATCTTACTTTTTGTCGTCTGCATGAAACATTGCTCTCTGACAAAACCACATTAATTTGAAAGACACAGGATTGGAAAAAATTATACATCATAGAACTTCAGCTGAAGTCTTTCAGAATATACATAGAAGGTCATGGTTCATTAATTAAAAGAAGAATCCCCTAGTGACACACGATTTTTGAGATTACATATGCACTTAACAGTGGCACATTCACCTCCACAGTACAGACAAAATGAAGAGGTGGAACAATAGAAAGTGAAATCAATACCTCATTGTCAAAGAGAGTTCATTTAGATGAAAAAAATCTCATGGGTCAAATGGACTTAACATACATCTAGAAAATATGTCATACAACAGTTTGAGAATAAGTATCCTTTTAATATCCCATGAGGCTTCTTCCAAAATAGACCACATTTTGGTCCATTAAACACATCTTAACAAATGTAAAATACAACTTCTTTTATCTTAGCAGATGGAATAAAATTAAGAGCAAAAAGTGAAAGAAGCTACACAAGTGGACATATCTCCAACAAGATATCTGTAAATTATCAATGGTAAAACCATAGAAAATTCAACAAAATATCTAGAATCAAATGAAATAGGAAGACAACTAACTTACTAGACTCTCTGAGAGACAAAGGTAAGTGTAAGAGGCAATGTTTCTACTAACAGTTGTAACATTAAAATTCAAAGAGTTTTCAAATAAAATCATTAAATAACCCAACATGCTAGAAAAAAGAGGTCTAACCTAAATGAGTAGATAACAAGAAATAATTTCTTAAAATGTCATAAGAAAAATTAATGAAATGAAAACTACAAGACACATAAAGATTCAGTGAAATAAACAATTGGTTCTTGGAAAAAAATAATATTGACAGACTTTTAGCTAAAATAGACAGGAAAATAATTCATAAAATTGATGATGAGATATTATAGAGCACATCAATAGAATTTAGTACACCATTACGAAATGGAATTTGTAAAATAATCAGATTAATTTCTAAAAACTTATGGTTTACCAAAATTGAAGTTTTTATAGGATATAAACTACAATAGCAAATCCATGGTGAGCAATAAAATTGTACCAGTAATAAAGAGTTTCCCAACAAAAAACCCAGAATTGTACAGACGAATTGCTGGACTCTATTAGATTGTTAAAGAGTAATGACTACCAATGCTCTTCAAACTATTTTGTAAAACACAAAAGGCACAGAGCATTTACTTTCTATAAAATTCAATTAATGATACCACACAAAATTAAATTATAGATCCATTACTTTGATGAAAACACAAATATATAAAAATCCTTAATAAACTACAAACCAATATAACAGCATATTAGAAAGATCATGCATCATTATCTGACTGGATTTACTCCAGAGACATGGCACACAAAAACTAAAATACAAAATGAATTTCACCAATACCTTCCAGAACAGAAACCACATTATTATATAAATAGAAACATAAAAGGCTTTTGGCAAACTTCACCAAGGCATCATGATAAAATTCCTGACAAAACTAGAATGAGAAAAATTATACAACAACATAATAAAATGCCTGCATGACAGACCCATATTATTCTACATAAGGGCAAATAAAAGCATTCTCTGTGCAAACAGAAGGAAAACTAGTCTGTTATCATACTCTGCATTCTTGTTTACCAGAGTGCTTAAATTTTTAGCCAGGACAATAAAGAAAAAAAAAGAAATGGAGAGATGGAAGATATATAAATGGGGAAAGAAAAAGTCAGTTTTTCCATATCTCCACATGTTTTAAGCCTGTATTTAAAAGACCCTAAAGATTTCATCAGAAGCTCATGGATTTAATAAAGCATCAAGATGAAAAAAAAATATCATACAAAAATAGGTAGTTTGTCGGGGTTTTTGTTTGTTTGTTTGTTTTGTTTGTTCTCACAAAGCAATAAGATGTTGAGAAAGAAGTCAGAGAAACAAACCCATTCACAAGAACATAAAAAAAAATCTAGTAATAAGTGTACTAATGAAGTAAAAGTCATCTACAACAATAACTATGAAGCTGACTCTTGAACTACATGGCTAATGTCAAATGTGAAACACTGAGGGAACTTATGTAAGAGAAATAGAAGGTTGAAGGGTCACCAGAGGTTCTGTGTGGGTTTAACTAATATTATAAAAATGGCTGTACTATCAGGAGTGTTCCATGCGTTCCGTGAAAAGCCCCATGAAAGTGTTAATCACATTCTTCATAGAAATTCCACAGATAAAAACGTTAAAATAAATAAGTGCAAGAGAGACTAAACAGTAGAATCAGTCGCAGAAAAAAAAATACACGGAAGGTATCATAATATCAGATTTCAAAACATGACACAGAGGGCTGGAGAGATGGTTTCCACTGGTCTTGTTCAGGACACACGTTCAGTGCTCTCATAACCTTCTTATGTAACTCTGGATTCTTGGGTATTAAACATCCTTCTCCAATATGGGAGGCATCACTAGTACACACACACACACACACACACACACACACACACCTAAATCCCCTAAATATACTACACACACTTAAAAATAATAAAAATTAATCTCTTTTAAGAAGAGCTATAGTAACACAGCTGTGGTATTAGCACAAAACAAACACACTGACCAAGGGATTAGAAGATCTAGCTATTAACTCACATGGCTATAGCCACCTGATAGTTTGATATCAACAACAACAACAACAACAAATGTATCAGATGAAAGACAAGAAATGTTGCTGAGGAAACTGGTTGGATTCCTGTAGTTCAGCCTGCAAAATCACCAACTGTAAATTAAACATCTCATGCACTTTGAGAAATAAATCTTGAAATGAGCAAGTGAAAAAACACTTCAGGATAAAGACATAAGGCACAATGTTCTGCATAGAACCTCAATAACTTAGTAAATATTAGGGAGAGTCAACAGATCAAGTTTTAAACTTCTATGGTGAGAAAAGAAATAATTATCCAAGTAAAAAGGCAGCTGATTGAAAGAAGTGCGATTTCTGTTCCCCCAACTTATCCTTCATAGAATTAACATCTAGACTGTATGTATGAATAAATAAACACAAAATAATAAATAATCCAATCAATAGTGAAATGAAGTGAACACTTTTCAAAATTAATACAATTAGCCAATAAACATCCACACTAAACTGCTCACTTGCCTTAGCCACAAAGGCAATAGATATAGATTTCACCTCATCCTAGAAAAATGGCTGTCATCAAATAAACAAAACAAAAGTGAATGGTGGGCTGTACGAGGAAAACGAAATCTCATATTCTGTTAGTGAGTATGCAAATTCTTTCATCAAATAGGAAAATCAACTTAGAGGTTATTCATAAAAATAAAAATAAAAATAAAAATAAAAAATAGACCTACCATGTAACTATGCTATGCCAACATCCTAGCACACCCTACCAGCTGTATTTATTGTGGCAATTCAATTTGACCAAGATATAAAATCATCCTTTGAGAATTTAAACGGCTATATGAATAAGAAAAATGTTTTGTAAACATACATAAAATGAAAAATTATTCAGTAATGAACAAGAAATCGTCTTCAGAAAGATGATAGATCTAGAAAATGTGATCTTAGTAAAACAAGCCAGAAACAGAAAGGCAAGAATTATATATTTTCTTTCATATGAAATTTTATATATATATATATATATATATATATATATATATATGCATATACATACACATATACATACACACATACATTTACATACATATAAACACATATATACATACATACACACATATGAATATATATATATATATATATATATATATATATATATATATATATATGAATGATTGGGGAAGACAAAGTTAACCAGTGGGAAGGTGACAAAAATAATATGGTGAATATTATCAAAGAACACTCTCCATGTATAAAAATGTCACAATAGAAACAATAGAAGTTAATATTTTGTACAATTAAAATAGACTGATATATCTGAAACAAAAGATGATAGCAAACAATACAAGCCAGTTACATTTGGAGAGTGTGTGATTTTTCTTACATGGAACATCTAAAGTGACCAGACTCCAAAAGACAGAAGAGAGCATGCTGGTGTCAAGATATGACAAGTATATTGTTGTTGCTTAACACATGCTTTGGTTTGCAATGTGGAAAGTTTGAGAATATGGAAGTTAGTGGTAGGTAGAACAGTGAACACAACACTACCGAGTCATTAAGGCAGTAAATCTTATTTGTATTTTACTAGAAATTAAAATACTAGTAGCTGATATTCTCAGGAGGAAAGATGTTTAAAGTAACATCCCTTCTCTTACAAATGCCCTTCACCCTCTCTAATTTGGATTTATATCTATCAAATTAGATCAGTAATGTTTATTGTGCTATCAGGCTTAAATGTTCACACTTTCCCACTGATTATACAGGTGAAATTAACTTTATTGATACTTATGGATGGATGCACTTCAAAGAAGCCATGAACTCCATCAAATATCACAAATATATGGCCGTGGTTAGAGGAAGAAAGGGCATCCCACAGTAATTAGTTTTAACCCTCCAATGCAGGAGTGTTTTATAGGGGATAGTCACCGACAAAGCAGTTCAGGAGCCCAGGATTATGTGACAGGGTATAGCCATGCAGACAATTCTAGCAAATAGCACTCCCCATTACAGAGCACAGAGTGAAGTGCAAATGGAAGTGAAGGATTTCATGACATCAATCAGGTAACCTCATCTAAGTTTCTCTCGACTTGATTAAAGCATTTGGCTTGGAATGAGTTGTAAATGTTGGAGAAGAAGGTCAAATAACATGATTATGCAAAGTATATATAAATGTTTTAGTTAAAACACACCCATCTCTTTAAAAAGAAAGATGAAGACTCCACATTCCTGAACCAGTCTTTAAGTAAGCTCTTCCTATGGATTTACTTTGGAGTCTATCAAGAAACTCATTAGAACATTTGTGTAATAGTCCTGAATTAAAGACTTTGTCCATAAGCACAAATTTTGCTGCTGAGCCCACACCTAGTTCCTTCTTAAATAAAAGTTTAAATTAATTTTTGACAATTTTATACAAGTATATAATGCATCCTGATTACTCTCAAGCTTCCATCCTCTTTTATGTACTCCTGTAAACAACCCTTCTCTCTGAAAGTACTGTTTTCTTATCCATATCTCATTGTTCTGGGATCACTGGTTTTATATCAAGTGCTGTCCATGTAACCGTGGGTAGAAACTATGCCCTGGAGGAGCGTGGTGGATAAGCTTGTAGTCACACAACTGAAAACAATAAATACCTATCCCAGCATCCATCCAGATAGAGTGTAGTTCACCTGAGAGGGGAAGATTCCTCAGCTGTACTCAGAATTTGTTCATGCTTGCTGTTTCTCTCCCTATAGGGACTCGCAAATATGAGCTAATAATAAGTGATGAAATCTTCTTTACATTTACACACATGCCATGGGTCTACAGGGAATATATACAATTGTTCTCCACATTTATAAGCTTCATTTCTAAATGCCTACTGGAGAGGTCTTAGAACTAAGAAAGCATAGGCCATTCCTATTCTATTGTGGTAGCGATAGTCTCAGGAAAATCCAGAGGTATCATCATACTGACAAAGATCATATTCCTTAAAAACAACTTGTTTGGGATAATTTTAAAAAGGAGCAAGAAAATTTGCATGTGTATTTATATGTGCATACATATACATATGTTTATATATATGTTAATATATGTGTATGTGTGCATATGTATACATATATGTATGTGTATAAATTTTTGTGTGTATATATATATATATATATATATATATATATATATATATATGAGATAGATTGTTGGAAAAAAGGGGTCTATTACTGAGCAAATAGTATTTATTTAATATTTGAGAACACCAAGTCTCTTACTGATGCTACATTTAGAAGATTTTTGCAAAGCCCTACTTTATTTTATGAATGAGCAGAGGAAAAAAAGTGTCTAAAGAGAAACTGTATCCAGATATTACTTCAAAATTATGCTTCTCTATTATGTACAGAAAACATAAGAGAGAGCATTTTCAGTGTTGCATCCTACATAGAATAGATGGCAAATGTGTAGGAAGAAGAGTCAAGAGCTACCGGAATGTTTGTATCTCGGAATGAGAACATAAAAGACTGTCTTCACCATGTTAATATTTATTCTCAGAACATGGCACTGAAATGGAGCAGGGGTTGACTACCTTTCTGGTGTCAATCAGTAATTCCTATCAAGAATCTGCTGTCTCTCCATTATCAACAACACCTATAAGTTTATTCTCTTTCTCAGATTTTTAGAATGTTTTGTTTTCTAGCAACAGATTTGAGAAGTAGATATTCGGTATTCTATGGTTGACATAAAATGCACATAGACGTTGTAATATCTTACTTATATGCTGTTTGTTTTGGGAACAAATCTTACCATGTAACACAGGCTGGCATACAGCTCCTGAGTCTCCTGTCCCATGCTTCTGAGTGCTGAGATTGTGGTAGAGTCCTGCCATGCTTAGAAGAGTTTAAATACCTTATATGAAACAAATATATCAGAAGTAGTTTTCATGGTGTCAAGCAGAAGTTGGAACATTTTTACTAAAAGTGCCAGAGAGTAAATGATTTTAGCCCTGCTGATTGTGAACGTTTGACCATTTGATGCTGGAGGACTGTTTGTAGATGAGAAACAAATAGGCATAGCACCATTTCAACAAAAGTTTATTTTCAAAACAATTTTTCTGGCCAGAGTTGGAATCTAAGAAATAGATTCTGCCAAATCTCTCACTTCTCAAATCTACAAATTCTCCTGTTTAATATTTCACAATTAGTGATTCTATTTTTTCAGTTCCAAACTGTTCCATTTCAGGTGGATCTTCAAGGAAATAAATAGTTCAGAAAAGGAAAATAATGTATGCTGTGAATCCTAAACTCAGTGACTTTAAATTGCTATTTATTAGAAAGCACACATATGTCAAATATATGATTAATTAAGTGAAATGTTAACAATTGGCTTTCAATAAACAAGTAGAAAAACAATGGTAGACAGATGTGATGGCTAATTTTTATCACAGTATCTAGAATCATTTAGCAAACATCTCTCTGTACTGTGTACAGCACCATCCCACAGCTGGAGTCCTTGACTTACAAAAAGCAGAACATGAGCTGAGCATGAGCTTTTCATTCTCCTTCTTAACTGCTCATGCAGTGTGACCAGCTACCAGCTACACTATTCTCTGCCTTCATCACCATGATGAACACTATGCTCTCACTCTGTGGGCAAAAAACAATTCTTCCCCCCTTGTGTTCTCTCTCTCTCTTCTCTCTCTCTCTCTCTCTCTCTCTCTCTCTCTCTCTCTCTCTCTCTCTCTCTCTGTGTGTGTGTGTGTGTGTGTGCAGAACACTGAGAAAAAGTAACCAACATAGCTCAAAAATTGAACTTCAAAATAGCTTAAAATTAACTTACAAAGCAGTGAATTAAAGAGAAACATTTGTTAATGTGATGTCACTTCCAGCAAAGTCCATTCATGCTGTGGAGGATGTAGGGAGACCAGTGTGACTCGGAGCATACAGAGTCAACCTTTCTAGCTCAAGAACAGCCATGTGTTCTGTGCTTAATCTCTCATCTGTTGGACTAGCCAGTTTGGTGTCCATGGAAGGTGTTTTGTTTATCATAGAATTATCTAGTTCTTTCACAAGACCCTATTCCTTCCAGAAATGCCTACATCTAGTTAAGCTAATAGAGTGAATCCACAATTGTGATAAATACCATGTATTCTTCTTAATACAGTTTAACAAACCCTGTAATCCTTTCAATGTATGAATCATCTTCTCCTGGATCAGATGTTGCCCTTTTCTGACTGGAACGTGATGCGTTCTAACTTTGGTATTCATTGTAAAGACAATAAGAAATCATCTGGAAGACATTCTGTCTCCCACTTAGATATAATTTCCTTAAGTGGGGCAATTATAGGTCTTTAAATGGGGAAAGAGTTTTCTCAGACAGAAAAGAAGGATGGATTCTTCTAGAAAGAAATAATCAGTAAGGACTTGGTAATTATAAATCATTTCATTTACTTAAGAACAACTCAATATTTTTTTCTCAAGTTTAGCTTCTTTTCCTTGATTCTTGGGGACCAAGATGTAAGTTACTTGGCGAAGACCAGGTACTTTCATCAGAGTTTCAGATTTGGTTTTGGTTTCAGTTTCAGATTTAATTCTCAGCTACCTCAGTTCTGGGTCTACTTAGGAAAGGCTATATTTAGAAAACAGTGTAGAATGAATGGGAGAGATTGTTCAGAAATAGGCAGTCATATGATTACTACAGTTGACAAATTCCTCAGTACCTTCTCTCTTGTGTCTTGTCATTAAAACATAGTTCACAATAAGCCACTGTTCTAGTTTGATTTCTGTAGCTGTGACAAACATCACAACCAAAATCACCTTGGGGAGGAAAGGATTATTTGGCTTACACTACCCTATCATAATCCATCATTGTGGAAATATATGGTAAAAACACAAGCAGGAACCTGGAGGCAGAAACTACTCGCTGATTAGTTTCTACTGGATTGCTAATCTTCCTTTTCTATACAACATAGAACCACTTGCCTTTTACAGTGGGCTCTGCCTCTTTAAATGAACTATGAGTTGAGAAATGTGTCTTACAAACATGGCCACTGACTAAACCAATCTAGACAATTTTTTAATTGAGGGCTTATATTTCGAGATGATTTCAGGTTTAAATCAAGTTGATAGCTGAATAGCTACAGTTGATAGCTACCACTAAATACTTGGAAATATCACCACTCTCTTCATGTTATAGTTTAATTCTAGAATGGTCTCTAAGTCTCATGTATTAAAGGCTTAACCTTCATGTAAACTTTTAAGGTTGGGAGAGATTAATTTGAGACCTTAGGTCATTGGGGGCATGCACTTGACTGCATTTCTGTGGCATTACAATCTCTTCCTTTCTCATTTTCCCACTTATCCATGAGGTGGATATTATCGTCTATCTGTCTCCAATCTACTTACCTATCATGATATAAAACTGTTTCATCAGAGGGCCAAACACAGTGGGGCTAACTGATCATAGAACCTTCCAGAATGATGAGTGAAAATAAGATTTTTTTCTCTTATTAAGATGATTTTTGCAGCTTTAGTAATAGAAAGTTGACATAAGCCCCTTAGATTTCTCATAAAAGAAAAATATTTTACCAATTATTTACCAATGCCAATGAGGTTACCTTCACCTGTAGAGCCACTTGTATGTGATCACAACTTGGATTTTTCAATATTTAAAAGTCAGACATCAAAAGGCATTTTTTTTTCAGTTGCAATACAATCAGGAAAACTTCTTTGATAGATATTTTAAGATGGTATCTGTTTAGTTAGGGTTTTATTGCTCTGAAGAGACACCATGACCAGGGCAACTTTTATAAATGTTTATAAAGAAAAATATTTAATTGGGACTGGCTTACAGTTTCAGAGGTTTGGTCCTTTATCACCATGATAGGAACCATAGCAGCATGAAGGTTGACCTGGTGCTGGAAAACTGGAGAGTTCTACATCTTGATCCACAAGCAGCAGAAAGAGACTGTGTACCACACTAGGGATAACTTGACCAAAGGCATCCTCCCAGCTCATCCTCACAGTGACACACTTCCTCCAACAAGGCCACACCTCCTAATGGTATTACTTCCTATGGGCCAAGTATTCAAACACATGAGTTTATGGGGGTCATATCTATACAAACTACCACAGAATCTTTGTTAACACACACTGACACACACACACACACACACACACACACACACACACACACACTCATACACACATGCATGTGTATTATTTCTGTATATCTACCATCTATCTATCTATCTATCTATCTATCTATCTATCTATCTATCTACCTACCTACCTACCTATGTCTGCAAGCCTGGAAAGTTAAGTAGAGTAGTCTCAAAAAAAAAAAAAAAAAGAAAGAAAGAAAGAAAAAGAAAACCTATCTGTGTTTCACTGTTAAATGAAGTGGTAAATTCCCTGGGTCTTAGTTAACTTACTTCTCTGTTTCTGTAGAGGTTAACTTCTGACCCTGAAGGGTTCAGAGCAGCTACTAAAATGTTCAGGCTCTCTGAAATTTTCAATCTCCTTGTGTCTCCTCCTGCAGTAAGAGGAGAACGTGTAAGAAGTGTAAGGAGAGTTCTGCTCCATTTCTCCTCCTAGTGCTTCCTACTGCCCAAACCAAACAGTAGCCAGGAAATAAAGCTTCCTGGGAATTGTTTTCAATATATCTCAGTAATTCAGAACACAGAGTAGACATGTATGCCGATGTCTGATCGATTAGTATTGGATATTGACAGATTGATTCCTCAACTATATATCTTAACATGCAAAATGTCATACTACTTATTTATCAAAGTGAAATCTGTCAGGGTGATTGATATTTGATATACTGATTATGAATATAAGCTAAGTAGCTGGTACTTCGAATGATGACTTTTTTACATGTTTAATTTTGTAACTTCCTACAAGGCTTATTGTAGGAGGCTGTCCTTGCTGACGCCTGTGTGCATGAGGTAACAAACCGCGCATGCACAGCGTCTTGGTTACGCCTAATTTCCGACATCATATCCACCATTAAACTGCGCATGTACAGCGCAGGGGAACCTGGGAATTTGAGCAAGCAGCCAATGATAATTGTCCACCCCAAAGGGTATATAGGTGGGATCAGGCTCCTCTCGGGCCCTCTCTCTTCAAGCCATGATGGGAAAATAAACTGCGTGCCACGAGAGAATCCCACGTGTTCGTGTGAGTTCCTGCGGGCAGGGATACCACGCGCGCGTTACATCTGGTGCAGGAAACCCGGGAACCTGACATCACCGCACCGAGGGAGGGAGCTCTGTTTTTCGGAGTGGATTCAGAATCGTGGTGGCGATAAGGTGAACTCTGAGAGACATGTTTGGTCTGGAACTGAGTCAGCTTTCCCCTCAACAGATGGGAGTTTCAATAGCCTTAGCTACCGCGGTAGCAGTGCTTGTATTCTTCCTTTTGGTTTTACGGGAGGGGAAAAACCACTTAAAGATCGTGGAAAAGGGAGCCAAAATGTCAGAAACAGAGTTGGGGAAAAGGCTAGCTACTCATGAAGGAAATAGGAAAGACGCGCGCAAAAGTACAGGCCCTCCCAAAGACCCTCGGTCGGCGGGAGAGAGATATAGGGGAAAGAATGCCCTGGGAGAGTTTCGTGAGAAGAAAAAATACCATGGGATAGGCAGCAGGCGCGGCAAGATGGAGGGCGGAAAAAGGCAGGAGATGGGAATCGCGTGGCTTCTCAGCCAGCCGCGGGTCCCCAGCACTCTTCCGCCTTATGCGGACAAGCTGCTCAGATTCCTTCCTTTCAGAGGAAGACCGCCGGGCGGCGGTGGTGACACAAGCCTTTAATCCCAACACTTGGAAGGCAGAGGCAGACAAGATTTTTAAAATGGCAGGCAGGCAGGATTTTTAAAACGGCAGACAAGATTTTTGGTGCATCCCCTACAAAGATTATTAAATGGTATCCAGATGCATTCGCTCATCTCGACCCTTGTAGGCTAAAACCAGCTGTTACTCATTTCGGAAAAGATCCTCCATAATATTTGTCTTTGGCGCGCCAATGTCCACGTGTCTCAGTGTGTGTCTTTGTCCACGTGTCTCATTGTATGAATGATTGGTGGTCTATGTCTTATGGTGTTCTATGTTTAATGTTCAAAAGATCGTTTAAATTGCTTGATTCAACCCTTGCTCGAGTTTAATTTGGTTTTCAAAGGCAGTTTTAAAATGCCGAACAGCGGCTGATAAGTTTGTTTAACACCTGTAGCTAGAGCTGAGCTGAGCTGAATAAAAAGCCTTCCTAACAGCTAATTGTCGGTATAAGCTGCTTTTAAAGGGAACAACAAGTTCTTAGATTCAGTAAGGAAGCTAAGAGTGGTTTTGAAGGACCCTACCTCCAGTCTGGACCAGTCTGGACCATGGACACTCAATCGTGAGTTTGAGAGGATGCATTTGTATATGGTAATTTAATAATAAGGGCCCTTGGGTTGAAACCCGTCCCACGCAGGAGACGGGGGATTTCGAACCCGAACCCCAGAGGCAGGGGGCATTTATGAATAGGGGTAGAGAAAGACAAAAAGGTTTGGCGTGGTTGCACACGGTTGGTTATTTCTAGTGTCAGTGACTTGCAGAGGTGGCAGGATGGCTAGTTAAGACTTGTCTGGACATGCTTTTGTTTTTCTTTGTGACCAAAAATGTGTCTTCCTGCTTTGGGCCTACCACACCCATAGGTGGATTTTCTTCCCTGAGGCTTGAGGAAGGTATAGGGCAGTAAGGCTCAAAAGCCTACATTCAGTTCCACCTTCCTGGAGCTAGTGAGCCTGTATATATTTTGTAAGATGGTCTTCATAATTTTTCACTCTACAATTCGTCTTAGAAAAATTGCTGTAACAAGGTGCTTCTCTCTTAAAATTACAACTAGAAAAAGCGAGAAATTTTGTTTGGTCCAAATATATAGAAGTGTTGTCCCTTCATTCTTGTTTCTAATTAGTTTTAAGGTATAAATATATTCTTCATGTCTTGGTTATAGATTTTCAGCCTATAGGTTATTGAGTATGATTAAAAAATTTTTACAACCTTGGTAACAAAGGTTGGTTTAAGATTGGTAACTCAGGGTTAGAGTCATTCAGAAACCACGTGTGTAAAGAAAAAATTTAAGAACAATGTCTTTTAGTGAGATATTAAAAGCTGCACTATCATGCATTCATATATAAGAATTGGCAACAAGATTTTGTAACATAAAGGTAATCTTCTTGGTGTTAGTTTTAGAGACTAATTTTAGAGAAAATAGATAGTTTAAAAATTGGTTTTGTTTCTTAAAATTATGGTTATGCTCTAATGTGGAAAAAGAAACGTAAAAACATAGTTAAACTGCCAATATTCCATTGGCTACAGTTGGTAGTTCAATCGTGAGTTTGAGAAATTTTGATTTGCCCATGTTTATAAAAAAAAAAAATACGCATATCTTTTAAGGTTTAAATCTAAGTTTAAAAAGAAAAAATTTACAGTGCAATTCAGGCCGACAAAAGGCTAGGCCTCAGAAAATAGGCCAGAGGTTAAGAACATTTACATTTGAATTAAGACTATACAGACTGAGCTTTACAGAAGCTCAGGTGCTAAACCTTTCTTTTGTCCTGGGTCTTCATGACCAGATCCTAGAAATGGGTGCAGAATTCATCTTTTGCCTTGTTTGGTTCTCCCTAGAAGAGGAATAAATCTAAGAGCCAAAGACTTTTAGAACAGTCTGTGGGCAAAGAGTTATGATAATACTGGAGACATTAAAATTATGCCTATTTCCCACCATGAGTTATGAATGTACCTACTGATAAAAAATTGTTCAGTTTGTTTCAATTCCTTTTACATCCGCTTCTTCCAAAGTTGTTAAAAATGAGATGCTTTTGGTTCCTCCAATATATATAACAATATTTAGAGGACAAGATTGGCTTTTATCTGATACTCTCACTCAACTAAAAAAGATTGGCTATCAAATTAATCCAAAAGAAAGTTCAAACTTAAGATTTATGAAATTAATGGGGCATTACAGCCTAACTTGCTTACTCCAGTTGCCATTCCAGTAAAAACATATAGAATTACTATAGATATTAAAGATGTTTTTATACCATTCCTTTACTTTTCAGGTAAAGGTTAGAGGTTTACATTTGGTAAATTCGTAATTTTTAAGAGCCCATAAAGTGATATCATTAGGAATATTTGCCCTAAAGAATGGTTAATTGCTTTACATATAAATATTGTTGTTACCTTGATACTAAAAATTAAGAATTTAAATCTTTTAGTGTATATTCATTGTGTGATACTTTATTAGCGGTTTCCTCTAAAGGAGTTTTTCTACAAGCCTTTGCTCCAATATAACGAGCTTTAAAAGACCTTAGAGTAATTGCTACTCCAAAAGAATTCAAAGGCAATATCTTTTCAATATTTGAGACCTCAGTTATATCCTAAACAGGTTGTGATATAGAAAATTATAATAAAAATAGATAGTTGGGGCTGGAGAGATGGTTCAGCCGTTAAAGGCTAGACTTATAAAAATATAAAGATTGAATTCCCAGCAACCACGTGGTGGCTCACAACCATTGCTGGTGGTGTCTAGCGCCATCTTCTGACTTACAAGTGTACATACAAAAAAAAATGGTTTGCTTTTAATTTTAATTCACGGATAATGAATTTTAAAGGCTGTTAAGAGATATTAATTGGCTAAAACCTCATCTTAAGCTTACCATAGGAGGATTTAACCCTCTGTTTGATATTTTTCAAGAGATACAAGTCCTTATTCCCCTTGACAATTAACTATAAACGAGAGATAGCTTTATTGAAAGTAGAGTAAACTGTTAGTTAACAACAGATCAATTATATAAACTGATAAATTGTTGGATGTTTGTGTTATTACTACTCATATGCCCATAGCAGCCCTTTGATAAAAGAAACCATTAGTGTGGATTCATCCTTCTACATCTACAAATAAAGTTTAAAACATCCTATTATAAAATTGTAATTGTGTTAATACAAGATTACAAGGTATTATAGAGTGGGCTCATCGCACTCTTAAGTCCTATTTAATAAAGCAAAAAGGGGGAGTCGAGGAAGCTCTACCCTCAGTGCCACGAGTCACCGTTTCTATAATACTTTTCACCCTTAATTTTTTAAATCTGGACAGCCAAGGCCACACGGCAGCTGACCGTCATTGTTTAGAACCTGATAGGCCAAAAGAGATGGTCAAGTGGAAGGATGCTCTAACTGGACAATGGAAAGGCCCGGATCCTATTTTAATAAGGTCCCGGGGAGCTGTTTGTGTGTTTCCACAGGAGGAAGACAACCCATTTTGGTTGCCAGAATGCTTAACGCGAAGAATATTGGAGTCTCAGCCTGACCCTGCACAGAGAAAGGAAGACCATCCTGCTGACGACGATATTTCGGCTGTCACTCCTGATGGTGGGACAGGTGGAGCTGAGATGGAGATTCCCCTTTTCTAGGTTTTACTGCACAACTGGATCCCAGAGTTCGAAGAAAAGCTGAGAGATCTTCAGCCCTCTCCTTTTAAAATTGGGTGGGAATAGGCCTGCTATTAATAAAGATAAAAGGGAGTCTTTTAATAAAGCATGAGGAGAGGTGTGGAGAGGAACAGGCCTGTTTAGTATAACCCTAGGCTGTGGACACATTATTGGTTGGTCTGCAAACTCAAAAAACCCAACAGAAGTGTAATTAGGCGATAATTGCCCAAGTACCTGCTGCCTTAAAACAAAGTTCCTCCCCCAAGGTCTGGCTGTCTGTGCTACAAAGTAACTAGCGCTTGAGGTCTCAGCTGTTGCACTCCACGGGTTCTACCCATTGCACTGGATCAGTGAGACAGAAGCCTGTGCTCTGCACATCTCTTGGTAGAGTGTATACTGTGATATACAGAGGATGTTCCTCAGAGATAGATTCCTCGAAGGCATGTCTAGTTGCACAGAGGTCGAATTGCCAAAATCCTCTCCCTGTCAAAGGCAATGGGATGGGTAGATAAAAGTACACTCATGGACTCAACGACCAGGGTGGAAATTCTTTACAATATCCCAATATTCTGCACAAGGGACTAGACCTCTACCTTCCTCTACAAGAGAGATAATTCAGAGACGCACCAGACAGCCATCCAGTCTCATTTAATAAACAAAAAGGGGCAGATGTAGGAGGCTGTCCTTGCTGACGCCTGTGTGCATGAGGTAACAAACCGCGCATGCACAGCGTCTTGGTTACGCCTAATTTCCGACATCATATCCACCATTAAACTGCGCATGTACAGCGCAGGGGAACCTGGGAATTTGAGCAAGCAGCCAATGATAATTGTCCACCCCAAAGGGTATATAGGTGGGATCAGGCTCCTCTCGGGCCCTCTCTCTTCAAGCCATGATGGGAAAATAAACTGCGTGCCACGAGAGAATCCCACGTGTTCGTGTGAGTTCCTGCGGGCAGGGATACCACGCGCGCGTTACAGCTTATACAGTTTCTCTTCTGAGAGAATCTTTGTTTTCATAATTTTCTTAGATTTTGTAATTTCAAAATAGGAATGTTTACCTCATTAATTGCTCCAGTGTTACATGTGCCAGAGGCCATAATAAAGACATTTCTAGTTGAAGAAGTCCATGTAGGTAAGGAAGCATGCCCTTTTCAGCGTGATGACATCAAAACCCAGCACTGATACTTTTTTTAAAACATGGATGGAACTCATGTGATTTTTTTTCCTGTTTGAAAATGATCACAGATGGTCTAAACGATAATAAATACTGCTAAGGTTAATAAGAGATGCCTGTGAGTTCTAACAACGTGAGTGACATAAAGACACCTTAGAAATTAGTACACTGAGCCTGGCATTTTGGAGGCTTGGTGGATAGGAGGTAAAAGTGATTGCAAGTGAGCTAGCAATCGTTTATGACAACTTTTGAGCAGAAATGAGATGAGTTATAAATTTAATCAAGAAAGCTGTAATTGGAGACATCCCCACTCTAAGAAGCTTACTCTGTAATTAGGATGTGACTTGAAATTGTTCCTCTGATGATAATACCACTGAAGTATGAGCAATTGATTTTTCTTCTCAACTATACTCAACAAGGGAAAGTGGGACATGAAGAAAACTCTTTAACAGGGATATCTAGAGAAAAGATATAATTGGAAGATGGATCCTGTTAATTTCTTTTATTCCATCTCTATTAGAGTATTTCTGTACTAAGAAATAACTTTTAAAATAATTGGAAACAAGAAAATATCACACACTTTTCCAAATGTCATTAAATATAACAACCTAGTCTCTTTTTCTTTTATGGTTTTACACTTACAGACTTTTAATATTTCTAGATATTATGTATGTTAATAAAAAGAAGTCTAAGGAAGAATCTGTCCAACACAACCACTACTGCAATTATAAAAATCAGTGTTGACACTGGTGTCTGTGAGTGTATTAATGTATTAACGTAGCAGTTGTCATGCTTAGTCATTATAAGAAGTTGCTTCCTTGCTTTAAGCAAAGAAGTAAAACTGTAAAAACAGTACATTCCAGGTATGAAACTACTTATCAAGTCTGAAGACACCACCTCTAAAAACCCAGAGTGTCAAAACAAGAAAAAAATGCCCAGGGCAGAGAATATTCTGTGCTTGTTTTGATCTTAATACTGTTCCACCACTAGCCTTCACTGAGTTGTTTAATTTGGCCCTTAAAACATTCTTTGAAGTTATATTTGCCCAATTCCAGAATCCTGCTGGCAGACAGTTCTGATCACTGGCAGCCATGTATTGGTTCCTGGCAAGTATGTGGGTCTCTGAACTTCTTCCATTACTAAGTCAACCCTTGCCTCTATCTCAATCAATAGTTAATACATTTTTTTCTAATATAGTCTATTGGGGCAAAAAAACCTACAGAATAGCCTTGAAATAAAATAAGTATACACACTGAAGATGGGGGCCTGGAGGGAGAGAAAAAAAGAAGGAGGAGAGGGAGAGAGAGAGAGAGAGAGAGAGAGAGAGAGAGAGAGAGAGAGAGAAACACTTTGGCTTGACCCAAACCAAGGGAGTAGTTGAACCTTGATTGAAATCATTGGACAGAAAACCATTACAGAAGTAAAACTGAACACTGAGTACATTACATAAAATCACAGGGAAGGTTAGGGTATGCAGGAGATGTATATTTAATCTCCGGTGTACTTGAAATTAGAGAAATCTCTTTTTGAATATACCCATGAATATCTTTTAATATTCTACTTTAAACTTTGTCTCTGTGTGTGTGTGTGAGTGTGTGTGTGTGTGTGTGTGTGTGTGTTTGTACGTAAAATCATGTACAAGCAGACTTCTTTTCTTAAAATGTTTTGCATGGGCGGGCGGTGGTGGCACACGCCTTTAATCCCAGCATTTGGAAGGCAGAAGCAGGTGGATTTCTGAGTTTGAGGCCAGCCTGGTCTACAGAGTGAGTTCCAGGACAGACAGGGCCACACAGAGAAACCCTGTCTCGAAAAACCAAAAAAGAAAAAATGTTTTGCATGTATGTGTGGTACATTTGTTTGCATGTGAGCCCATGAACATATTTTCTTTCATGCAGAGACCTGAATTTGACATTTGGGTTTCTTCCTCCATTCCTCTCTAGTTTATTTGCCAACTCGGGGTATTTCAATTGATTCAAAAGGTCCTCCATCTCTGCCTTTAGAGCACTGAGATTGTAGGCAACTACTACAACTACCGAGTTATATATGAGTTCTGGACATCCAAATTCTAGCCTTCGAGCCTTAACTACAAAGTCATGTCCTTAGTTCCCAACTTCTTACATATATGAAAACTTCTCATACATTATAGGCTTTTGTGTGTATGATTTCTATGAATTTTTGCATATATTTACAAAAATTGACCTTCATACTGTTTGAAGAATTAAGTTAAAGGCTATGCAAGCAATTTCATCAATACCTTAAAATAAAATTAAAAGAAAATATACTTTAATAGGCTTGAGTTCTGGACCATAAAATATTATAGCTGGTCTTTACTCTTTTTTGTTTGTTTGTTTGTTTGTTCAATGTCAAGCCATGAAAATATCTCATGACTTCACTCTCTCTGGAAATATTCATGTAAAAGAAAACTGAGAAATTCTGATATTCTTAGGTAAAAAGTATTAATAAATGAAACTATATTACAAGGAATATCTTCAACTGGGTGGGTGGATTCACATGGACAAAATGATTGGAAACATACCTTGTACATAGCAAGCTGCTGCTTTGTTCGTATTGGGTGAGTCATGCTGTCAGTGTCCAGGCACTGCTAGTCTAGTGATAAGGCCAAATATTAAACTTCTGTGGAGCTTGTTGATCAGTAAAAGGAAGTAGAGACAAATAATTTAAAAGGCAAAACATCTTTCGACATTATCTCTGCTCTACTCTCAAACAGAATATTGAAGATTTGTTTTTGTCTTATTCCTTTTTTCTGTAATGGGTTATTAGACAAGTTTTTCTTGTGCATAATGCATAACCTTTATGTTATTGTATAAAACGGAGAGCTAGCAAATTAACAATGATGTCCACAGACTACAAAATTCAAATTAACAGTCAATATTGTCTATCCTGCCTGCTTAGCTACTATATTAATGGGACACTGTGCCAAGGTAATTGTAGAAGAGACTTAGTGAACCAGTAGACTAGTCTCATTCATAGAATTTTAATAAAAGCTTTTCTCTGTG
Organism: Rhabdomys pumilio; assembly: GCA_030674055.1. Lineage (NCBI taxonomy): Eukaryota > Metazoa > Chordata > Mammalia > Rodentia > Muridae > Rhabdomys > Rhabdomys pumilio. Next base: position 14,433,585 of record JANHMN010000008.1, on the reverse strand, counting down.
AACAGATTTGGTCAAGTTATTACTCACTTATCATAGTGCTACTTGCAAGTCTATGTCAAGACAATTTAATATACTAGAAGTTTAATGAAGATCATGTTTGTCTACTTTCATGGTCATGCTAAAATTATATACCTACTAAAACGATTATGTGCTTGTTTCTTAGAATTGTAAGATGAAGACAGAAATTACAATGACCAGGAAGAAGTTAAAAAAAAACTGGAAAAAGGGGATGATGAACAGAGGAGGGAACGGGAGAAGAAGAACGGGGCAATGTTTTGAAGTGGCTCTTGGGTGGGGTGGAATCTTCTGTTTCACTAAAATTTGTGGATTTTGCCATTTACTCTTTGTAGACTAGCTCCTTGTGTTTCTGGGTGGTTCAAGTCAACATCTGAGACTCTCACTGAGTGAGTGTAGTTCTTAATTATTGATGACATTCATCTAGGATGTGGCCAACTTACCTTGCATGATGAAGCTTGCCTCTGCCTTGGGGACATAGGGTTGGATACACACAATATTTGCAACCCTGTAACACGTATGTCAAAAGGAAAATGGCTTTATGGACAGACCTCAAATTATAATGATGTTTATATCAAGGTAATGAGATTGTGGGCACTTCTATTTTTCATTACAATATAATCCAAGTTTTCTACAAATAGATTTTTATCAAAAATATTAAAGATAGAGCATAGCACAAAAACACTGTGAGTTTTGTAGTGTATTGAGCCACTAAGCACTACAGGTATGAGGAAGGGGGTGGTGGATGGTGACCACATTTAACCACATCTTTACACTATAGTATGAAAAACAAGTTTACTGAGCATTTTACAAAAGGGCAGATTGGACAGTAATGAGAGTAAAGGATACAGCAAAGAATACAGGACTGTGTGAGGTTCCCCTGTGGGATAAGTGCTTTTATTGTGCTCTTAAAGATAAGTTGTCAAGAACCAGCCTCAGCTTGGAGACAGGTACTAAGGAAGAGGTGTCTGGAAACATCAAAACAAAGGACTTTAAGTCAAATCATAGGTTACAAGCTGATTGTCTGTGTTCTGCTCGAGAAAGCTTTTCAGATTGCTATCTATCTATCTATCTATCTATCTATCTATCTATCTATCTATCTATCTATCTATCTATCTCTTCAATCAGCTTTGTCTGGATATCTCTGCCCAAGACAGCAATTTTGCAATTCTAAAACTTTTCTGAATAGTTCATCTCTTGCAAACCTAAAGGCCAGTTTTTATGTACATATCAATTCACTCATTACCTCAGGTTCCTTTTTGATTATCCTCTGAATCAGTATCACATGACCTTAGTCCCTTGACTTTTAGAAGAAGACAGCAAGTACAATGTTTTTTAACATTGTAAATAAATTCAGCTGTCTGCCTGCCTTTATAAATTTAACTGGGTGGGATCGTGCCCAGTGATCACCATTCCCTAAATATTTTTATCTTCCTCCTTAGTGTCTTTCTAACAAGCTGGCTCGTACTGCAGCTGCCTCTGTTTCTTTAGATCTGTGAAACTCCTTATATAATTTATATTGCATCCTTATAGTGCATCTGAAACAACTCCTGGTTTCAGAGGTTTTTCTCACAGCCATTTGCCGAGACATTAGACATATCCTTGACTTCTGGACTTGTGCTTTCTCTGGTTATCATGGAGTCATCAGCCTTGGCAGAGAAAATATTCCACAGTAACCTGGGCAAGGAGAATAGTTCCCAAAGGAGGAATGTGATGTAATATATATTTTTTCCTGTATATTACATTGTATATTGTAAACACACAATCTCTTTCTTGTTCAATACAGCTTTATGTCCACAACAATTGACACCCTGCTGGCTCTGTTCTGGGAGTTGGGAAGGAGGAACCATGTCATTCTGTCTCTTACATGGACAAGTTGGAATCAACAATAAGTAAAGTAGTTGATTCCAGATTGATTGGTGCAGTTCTGAGAAGTTAGTGTGAGTCTCTGTGTGTGTAATTTCAAGTTGGGCAGTTTTACCATACAAATAGAAGGCACAAACATCATGGGTCATATAAATAGGGACAATACAAATAAAAGACACTCAAATACAGTTTATGAAGATCAGGGCCATGTTTTTAAGGAAAGTCATGGTGAAGGTGTGTGGTCATAGGGCTCTTGCCTATAACACAAGGTACAAAAATTAGCAGTTAGGATCTTTTGGACCATGCTTCTAAGATTTCCTGTCCAACTGACTCCATTTTCTGACCTATTAAGTGGTTCCTTCCCAGGGTTCTCCAATGGTTCATTTAGTATGCAGTGACGCATGGAATATGCAATCTTCTGCTTCTTCTTGGCAATATCTGCTAAACATTGTTTCCTAACATAAAAAGTAAGTAAAAATATTTTATAATGGGATAATTTGATATTAATAATCAATGAAATCACAATTCATAGTGGATAACATGAAATAATGGTCTAATTAGGCAAATGTTTCTGATTTTAGTGTTATTTGGTATTACATATAGGAAAGCTGTTGAGGGAGATGGAGACCTTGACTATATTCTGTGACTGCAAATAATTTTTTCTTCAAGTAGATTGGCATGCTCAAAATTTAAATGTGTCTTTCAAAGCCCCAAGTATTTCCCCAAGCCTGCTTCATATATATGTATAGTTAATTAAATTAGTATTTTGTTATAAGCTCAGAATATTGAAGAATTCCTATAAGAAAATATGACAGGGAAGTGCTTTTCCCCCTGGAGGTGTAATAACAAGGATGGCTCAGATCAGTGAGCAGCTCTCTACAGATGAGTGTATGATTGCAACTTTCAGTCTTGATGAGATTTCAATAACAGCAAATCCATCTCGAAATCTCTGTTTCCTGTTCTAGCCTTCTGAAGGAGAAAGAAGAAACACAACACCACAAGGCAAATAAAAACCTGGAGTTTGCCTAAAAACCAAATCCACTAATCTCTTTCTTGTTCAATATATATCAACATTGTCTTCTTGAGGGCACACACCAGATATTTCTGCAATCCAATTCCCTCCTCTGAATTAGTGCTAAATCCCTTATAGCTATTCATGGGAATCTGGTACCCTTATATCAGTCATCAACCATTGGAAAAGAAGTCTTTGATTGATTTGCACCCCTTTTGATAACGAGGAAAAGTCTTCTCTTTCTCTCTCTCTCTCCCTACCCCCTCCCTTTTTTTCTCTTTCTCTCTCTCTCCCCTACCCCAATGTTTGAAATCCCAGTAGCAGATATGTAATGTTTCACCTGGAACATGGTAGATTTAGCATAGGGAAGATTCTTGGTAAAAGGATAAATATTGTGAGCATGTAAGAAGACCTTAAGAGGTTTTGCCTTCATTTCTTCCATAAAGAAGAATAGTATTAGGTGACTAGAACAGGTGTTTCTGGGCATCACTGTAGAAAAAATTTTTAATGTGGTGTGTGCTCCTGCCCTGAGTGAGTAACTCTCTTGGCCTCTATAGTGCTACAATTTGGGGAGGCAGGGATACTATTCAAGGTTCAAAGAAGAACCTCTTTGAAAGAACTCACTCCTTCCTTAAAGCCACTATATCCTCGACACTTCCACTTGTAACTTGGACTTGTTTGTACTGTGTTTGAATGCTCAGGATAAAGCCCATCTCACTTCCTTATCACATCTGAGAAACACCTCATAACTGCCACCAGCTATATGCTTTAAAGTTATTTCCAACTCACCTAATATCTATCTATTCAGTCATGGGTGTCATGGCGGAAAGCTACAGGACTTCAGCTCTCTGGTGTGATGTCCCTATGGTACAATTTGTCTGCACAATAAGTGTGCTCCAATCTTTTAATTAATCACCACTGCAGAACTTACACTTACATATCTTTGACGTATTTCCTGGACTGAGTGTTTGTGGTTCAAGTATGACAACCTGAGTTTATTCTCCAGCACTTATAAAAATATAAAAATATGCACTTAAAAAAAGTATGGAGGTGCAAGCTTGTGGTGCCAGTGAAGGTAACTGAGACAGGTGAGACAGGCTCATCCATGGAAATGAGTTCTAGGCCTGTCAAAAATCCAGTTTCTATGAATAAAGTGGGTGGTTATGCAGGAACAACAACATGGTTGCCACCGGACTTTCACATGCATGCCTAGGCATGTGCTTACACACATATACACAGGCTCATCTGAACACATGAAGACACATACACATGTAAGTGCACACACACACATGCCCACACACATGCACACACACACACAGAGGTAAACTTTTATGTCACATACCTGTGGTACACAGTTAAAATTTTCAAAGTAATGCTGTTCTCTAAAACTGGATTGCTTTGCCCAGCCTTTATGTGAGGGTTTGTGCCTGGTCTTATTGTGTCTTGTGTGATGTTTGGTAGGTGTCTCTGGGAGGCTTGTTCCTTTTAGGGGCAGATGAAAAGGAGTGGGAGAGACAAGAGATGGGGGATGACTGAGAGGAGTAGGGGGAGTAGAAGCTCTAGCCAGAATGTGTTTTACGAGAGAAGAATAAATATTTTTTTTTAATCCCAAAGAAAGAAATATTGATAGAATCTATGTTCATATCTTTATATGATTGAGAATCACTGCCACTTTTGCTTCAAAATATTTAAATCCCATTTTAATGTTTCTTTATCCATATCTGAAAAAAAAAAGAATAAATGAATGGATACAGTCAAATTTAGAGATGAAATACGAGAAAAATTTGGTGTTTATTCATTTGTGAGTGTGTGTGCATGTGTTGTATACATGTAAGTGTGTGGTTATGTACACCTGTAAGCATGCACACAAGAGCCAAAGAAGAATATCCAGTAGCTACTATCACTTTCTGCTGTTGTTTTCTCTTCTGACAAGGTCTTTCAGTCAAGTGAAAGCTCCTGCTTTGTATTATGCTTCTGGTTTCTACCCCCTGATGTGCCCTGGTCTTAGGAAAGGGGGCATAAGAATGAAAGGACAAGAGATACAAAGAATGAGAGCAAGTCTGGGGTTCTGATCAAGCTCTGAAACTTTAATTTTGGGGGCAGGTTATAAAGACACAGCAAACGGGGAAGTTTGGGCAAGGGTCATTGCTTAGGGCTATCCTACTGTGGGATCCTTATTGTCTAAGACCAACCCACTGCCTTATTGCCCTAGACCATCCCATCATTGTAACCAGCTCCCAGGAAATGTCAGATGTTCTTTAAGTTCCTGGAACCTGAGACCTGGAACGTCCTTTCTTAACCTTGTACTGACTAGTCTTTCTAGAACAGCAGGTAATTTCCTGGGTTTGGCTCCTGGCACTGATGCTGGTGTCACAACTGTGATGTTTCCAGTGTGGGTGCTGAGGACTCAAACTCAGGTCAGCATTTTTGCATAACAAGCTGTTTTACCCACTGAGGCAAATGCTCAATCCCTATTGTTCTTCTTAGTAAAAAGAAATGCTTGTTGAGGGTGAGTATATGAAAGATGAAATCAGTTAGGAAAAATAAGAGAATGATATACCTAGGCTGTGGTGGTTTAAATAAAATGGCTCATATATCTGAAGGCTTAGTTACTAGAGAGAGGAACTCTTTGATCAGATTAAATGAATTAGGAAATGTGGCCTTGTTGGAAAAAGTGTGCCACTTGCAGTGGGCTTTGATGCTTTTAAAAACCCATATCTGGCCCAGTGTTTCTCTGATTCTTTGTCTCTTCCTATAGATCAGGGTATAGATCTCAGCTACTGCTCCAGCACCGTGGATGCTGGCATGATCCCCACCATAATCATAATGAACTAAGCCTCTGAAACTGTAAGTGAAGACCCCCAAACTTGGGAGACCCTTACTCAAGTCTCGGGAAGTCATAGCCACCCACAAACTCGCAAGACACAGTACCTGGATTCAACCAGCAGAGGTTTATTAGGGAGGAATGTTGGCCGGCCAAGGTCAATTCATTTACTCACGCAGGAGCCCAATTGCCCCAGAGTGGCGGGCTAAGGGGCTTTTTAAAGGGGCAAACCACAAACCAAGGGAGTGAGGAGGGGGTGAGGGGTTGCCAAGGATACATAACATAAAAATAGCGAAACATGAAGCAGGATCATGTGAAAAACACTCTGTATACTCATTCTTCTCAAAAATGTGGTTCTGCTATGTCACAATGCCCTACCCTGTCATTTACTTAACTATTTCTGATTAACTATTTCTGACTTGCAGCCCTGCCCAGTCATCGTAGCTACCAGTTTCTTGATGCCATCTAAATGACTTATCTTTTCCTTCTGGAACCAGTCGATCTACATTCTTGTCTCATTTCAGAGAGAAGTTTTCCATGTCCTTAAAAGAACTTTTAAAAAGAATCTATACATATATATTCTATAAAATTATTTTTATAATGTTCTCTCTACATAAGCAAGCCCCCAATTCAATATTTTCTTTTGTAAGAATTACCTAAGTCATTGTGCCTTTTTATAGCCAAAGAAGAGTGACTAAGATGTGGGAATAAATTCAAGCAAGTGTCCTTTGAGTTAGAGTCTGTCTCAGTGCAAGCTGATTTCTAGACCAAGGCTTTGGGAAAAGAGCAGATGTGATAATGACATGGGACTTTGAAATTCCTCAGATCTAGCTTTCTTCCCCAGACATCAGTTGCTTTTTAATCTGTTTCTTTGAGACCTTGATTACCGGGCTGTTCTCACAGATGACCCAGTGAGCATATGTCATTCACCTTTCATGAATTAATTCAATACAAAATAAAATTGTATGCTTCAACAAAAGAATTCCAATGATGCTACAGGATTATAAAGGAGTGTGTGGTTCTTACAAATAACCATGGTTGTTGTTAACATGAAGATCTGCTTCTACTAAACATTATGAGAGAAACCAGGTTTTGTGTTCTGACACCTTGTGACAGGACTCTTCTTTACATCAGAGCTATAGACAGCAGTCTTTAACCTCCTTACTCACAGTGAAACATAGTATTTGCATAGGCTCTGACTCATTCATTCATGGTGCACACATCTGGCTCTTTTAGCAGGGAACTAGAAATTTAGCTGACACTATGATCAAAAGATTTTATGCAGGCAGTGACTGTTTATAGGATATTTTTTGGTTATTGTTCAAAAGGTAGTCAATGAGGGACATCTAGTCTTATCACATTGGGTCTTTTTTATTACCATTTACCAACTGTAAGCAAGTTGCCAAACCATAGTAAGTCTTGGTATCTCTATCTGCGGTGATTAATCATAGAGGGAGTAAGAATCACCATGGAAGCAAACCTTTGAACATATCTATGAGGAATTTTCTAGATTCCATGAATTGGACTGATGTATTAGTTAATATTCTGTTGCCATGATGAAAACACAATGACCAAACACTACTTATGAAAGAAAGAGTTTATTTTGACTTACAGGCCTAGAGGAAGAGTCCTTGATGGAGGGAAGGCATCACAGCAGGTGAATGGAGCAGGATGCTGATACATTCCATCTTCAACTTTAATCCTGAAGCAGGGACACTGAACTGATAATAATTTTCAATTATCTAAATCCTGCAGCAGAGCTCCAACTTCTAAAGGCTCCACAACTTCCCCAAATAGTGCCAACATATGTTACTCAGAGGTTCAGATATGTGGGTGGAACACTTTTCATTCAAAGCACTTCAGGTGGTCATTAGGACCCCTATTTTGGGTAGTGCCACTCCACGGTATTCCAGATAGGTTCTTGAACTGAAGAAAGGAGCAAAATGAAATGAGCACAATCCTTCATGTCTGCGGATGCCTTGGGACTGTCTACCTTATGGGTCTGCTACTACAACTTCCCTACCACGGTGGACTGTATCCCCTTGAAGAGAAAGCCAAAGTTAAGTTGTTTTTTTTTTGTTTGTTTGTTTGTTTGTTTTTTTGTGAGGTGTTTCATAGCAGCAATGAATAAAGTAACACATCATCTATAAATTGTGGTAATATTATAGTGTTTTGGCTTTTTTTTTTTAAAAATACTATAGTCAACCACAAACAATATAGCCAGTTAAGTATCTGACTAGTGAATTAAATGAACTTAACTATGGATTAAGATCCATTAAGTAAGTGAACTAAATTATCATTGTTAATCACTATTGTGTTTAGTATCCTTGCTCCTCAGCTTCTTGGATAGGCATTTCCACTTCCTGTGAGGTGTTTTCTCAGCCATGCTGGGAGAGCATGAATAGTCTAAACCCAGGGAGCCTGGGAGAAGACAGGAGATATAAATTCAGGAGATGACAAGAGGCTCTCAATCAGAGCCTGGAATTACATGAAAAGAAATCTTTTAAGAGTTATTTCCTATCCAAAAAGGATTTGTTACATTATTAAATTCCACCATACTGGGAGCTTTGCTGCTTCACAGCCATGCTTTCAAATCTTACTTATTACCACTCTAATCTAGATGGGGTAAAGGAAGCTGAAAAAGACATTCTGGGCAGTAGATCAGAAAGGAGATACTTGTGGGTTTGAGGAGAGCTCTAGCTTTCTGCCTACTTGTGCCAGTTGCTTTTAACTTTACAAAATACTCTTTTTTCCTTCTCCTTTAGATAGCAGCAAGCATCTCAGCCCAATGTGAAGCCAGGACTCAGATAGACAGCTCCTGAGTAATAAAACATCTATGCCCTTGAATACTTAGTCAGCCTCTTAAAACTATTTAGAATGGTAATTACACTGCAGGTATTTATAACATTGTGTTTTTTTCTTAACTATTCACCATATGTATCATGTATTGAGTGTCTTATATAGATTCAGCTTTTGAAACAACTCTTGAAGGGTCAATAAGATGGATGGTATAGTGAATAATGTGCTTGTCCCTAAGCCTCTGGGACTAAGTTTGAACTCCTGGGCCTATATGATAGAAACAAAAAACTCAACTTCCACAAATAATCCTTTGATCTCCACAATCATATCATGGAGCACAGATACACACAAACACACACACACACACACACACACACACTGAATATAATAAAAAACTTTTAAAAAATCTCATGGAACTAGATATATTTTTTTCTTAAGTATATATGACTTGATTTAAGATTGACAGTAGCACAAATTGAGTTCAGCAGAGAAACTGAATGCAAAGCTTGTGCTTGAATAAATGTTTCAAGACACCAACGCCTTGTTCCTCTGCTTGAAAGAAGATGAGGGATTCAGCAAATTAGGGAGGTTTTATCCTGCATTTCAGAGAACAAAAATTTGGAAGAACATTAACATTGCTTAGTAATTATTTTAATAGCTAAAGCCAAATGCAAGGTAATAAGAAAGCAGAGAAACATGTAAAGGGGGATTCTAAAAGACTTGGAGGAGAGGAAACAAAGATGAAAATGTGTAGAGTAGGAAGAAGACAGTGATGACCCTGACATTGTGTGATGAGGGAGGACATAATAAAGGAACTTGGTTAGATATAACTTGTCACTTGTGTAATAGTGCACCTGATCTGTATATCACTCTTTGTTAGCTAGCTTCCACATAGAAAATATGGACATGAGGACACACTTGGTCAATTTTGCATGTGTATCATATGTCCAGTAAGGCATATTAATTGACTCTCCTAGCATTAAAGAGTGAGGTAAAGGAGGGGCACATGTATTTGGAATATGTGGAGTGTTTGTCTAGCATGATGGTTAATTTTAATTGTTAATGGGACATAATCTAGAACAATATGGGAAATGGAAATTTCCTTATCTTCATTGAGTTGATTGAAGGTACAGGAAGATCTGTCCCTTGACTGGGTTTCTACACTGCCTGGAAAAGGGAGGTAAGTGGCGGAGTGAACGCATTTATTTCTCTATCCTTCTGACTGGAAACATAATGTAAGTAGTTCTTTCCTATTCTCCTGCCATGATGGACTAGAGACTGGAACTGTGAGCTAAATAACCTTTTTATTTAAATTATATTTTATCAGTGTATTTATTTTATTATAGAAATGAGAGAGAAGCACTCCCCTCCCGCCCCTCTCCGGATCCTGGTGGCAGGAGCAGAAACCCAGCGGGTCTGCACCCTTGTGTAAACCGCATTCTGAGACATCCCAGAGAGAACAGTGTCCTCAGAGAGGCAGGTAAGGTCAGTGGCCCACTGCCGTACACCACAGAGCCACTGCTGGGAGCAGGAAGCTTGCAGGACTGCCTCCCAGGCACCCAAACCCCACCCCTGCTGAATTCCATTCCCCCTCCGCCCCTCTCCAGATCCCGGTGGTGGAAGCAGATACCAATAGGGTCTGCAACCTTGTGGAAACAGAATTCTGAGACATCCTAGAGAGGCCAATGACCTCAGAGCAGAGGACACCATACCCAGAGACATCCTAGAGAAGCCACGGAAGCCAAGCAGCAGACACCTTATCCTGAGACATTCTAGAGGAACCACTGCACTCAGAGCAGCGAACACCTAGCTGGTCTGCTCTCACGAAGACACCTTACCTTGAGACATTCTAGAGGAGACACTGCACTCAGAGCAGTTGGAGCTCAGGATCACAGGATCACAGAGACATCTGGACCCTGAGGAGATCTGACACAGGCAAGATAACTGGAAAGACAGTCCCCAGTCAGAACCAGTGAGTGAGGGTAGGATTAGAGGTAACCAAATGGCAAAAGGCAAGCACAAGAACATAAACGACAGTAACCAAAGTTACTTGGCATCACCAGAACCCAACTCTCCCACCAAAGCAAGCCCTGAACACCACATCACACCAGAAAAGCAGGACACAGAATTAAAATCACTTCTCATGATGATGTTACAGGACTTTAAGAAGGTGATAAATAATACTCTCAAAGAATTTGAGGAGAACACAGGTAAACAGATAGAAACCCTTAAAGAGGAACCACAAAAATTTCTTAAAGAATTTCAAGAAAACACAACAAAACAGGTAAAAAAAATTAAACAAAACTGTCCAGGATCTAAAAATGAAAGTAGTAACGATAAAGAAATATCAAAGGGAGACTACCCTGGAGATAGAAAACCTAATAAAAAGACCAGAAGTCATAGATGCAAGCATCACCAACAGAATACAAGAGATAGAAGAGGGAATCTCATGTGCAGAAGATATCATGGAAAACATTGACACAACTGTCAAAGAAAATGTGAAATGCAAAAAGCTCCTAAACCAAAATATCCAGGAAATCCAGGACACAATGTGAAGGCCAAACCTAAGGATAATAGGTATAGAAGAGGTTGAAGACTCCCAAGGTAACAGGCCAGTAAATATCTTCAACAAAATTATAGAGGAAAACTTCCCTAACCTAAAGAAAGAGATGTCCTTAAATATACTAGAAGCCTACAGAACCCCAAGTAGAATAGACCAGAAAAGAAATACCTCCTGTCACATAATAATCAAAACATCAAATACAAAACAAAGAAAAAATACAAAAAGCAGTAAGGGCAAAAGTTAAAGTGACATATAAAGGAAGACCTATAAGAATTACACCAGACTTTTCACCAGAGACTATAAAAGCCAGAAGATCCTGGGCTGATATACAGACCCTAAGAGAACACAAATGCCAGCCCAGACTACTATACCCAGCAAAACTCTCAATCAATATTGATGGAGAAATAAAGATATTCCATGACAAAGCAAAATTTACACAATATCTTACCACAAATCCAGCCCTTCAAAGGAAACGACACTCTTCACAATAGCCAAAAATAATATAAAATATCTTGGAGTGAATCTAACCAAGCAAGTGAAAAATCTGTATGACATGAACTTCAAGTCTGTGAAGAAAGAAATCGAAGATCTCAGAAGATCAAAGATCTCTCATGCTCCTGGAATTGGCAGGATTAACTTAGTAAAAATGGCCATCTTGCCGCAAGCAATCTACAGATTCAATGCAATCCCCATCAAAATTCCAAATCAATTCTTCATAGAAATAGAAAGAGCAATTTGCAAATTCATTTGAAATAAGAAAAAAACCCCAGGATAATGAGAACTATTCTCAACAATATAAACTTCTGGAGGAATCACCATCCCTGACCTCAAACTGTACTACTGAGCAGTAGTGATAAAAACTGCATGGTATTGGTACAGAGACAGGCAGGAAGATCAATGGAATAGAATTGAAAATTCAGAAATGAACCCACACACCTATGATCACTTGCTCTTTGAAAAAGGAGCTAAAACCATCCAGTGGAAAAAAGGTCAGAATTTTCAACAAATGGTGCTGGCTCAACTGGAGGTCAGCATGTAGAAGAATGCAAATTAATCCATTCTTATCCCCTTGTACAAAGATCAAGTCCAAGTGACTAAAGGACCTTCACATAAAACCAGATACACTGAAACTAATAGAAGAGAAGGTGGAGAAGACCTTCGAATACCTAGGCACAGGGAAAAAGTCTCTGAACCGAAAACCAAGGGCTTATGATCTAAGATCAAGAATTGTCAAATGGAACCTCATCAAATTGCAAAGCTTCTGTAAGGCAAAGGACACTGTCAATAAGACAAAACAGCAACCAACAGACTGGGAAAAGATCATTACCAACCCTTAGTTCTTTAGAACAGATCACATGAAGCTCATGAAGAAGGAAGAACAAGTGTGGATGCCTAGGTCTTATTTAGAAGGAGTAACAAAATACCCAAGGGAGCAAATATGGAGACAAATAATGGGACAAAAATTGAAGGAGAGGTTGTCTGGAGACCATTTCACCTGGGTATTCATCCCATGTGCAGTCACCAAAAATAGATGCTGATATGGATGACAAGAAATGCATGCTGACAGGAGCCTGATATGGCGGTCTCCTTAGAGGTCCCCCAGATTCTGACATACCCAGAGGCAGATACTTACAGCTAACCATTGATCTGATCAAGGGTTCCCAATAGAGAAGTTAGAGAGAAGACTGAAGGAGCTGAAATGGTTGGTGGCCCCACGAGGAGAGCAACAATACCAATCAACCAGAGCTCCCCAGGGTCTAAATCACCTGTCTAGGAGTAGATAGGGAGAGACCCATGACTCCAGCTATATATGTAGGGGAGGATGCCCTTGTTGGGCATAGGTGGGAGAGGAGATCTTTGGTCCCATGAAAGCTGAACATTGAGTGTTGGGGGGGGGGAATCTGAGGGTGGAGATGTGGGAGTGGGGGGTAGGTGGGAGCACACCCTCATAGAAGCAGGAGGAGGGGGAATGGGATAAGGGGTTCCTGGATGGTGGGGGAAATGGGACAAGGGGATAAAATCTGAAATGTAAATATAATATCCAAAAAATGAAAACTTGTTAGAACCAACATCTTTAATAAAATGTCAGCCCTCTAAGAAAAAAAATTATCTTGATACTTGATTTTTTTGAGAATTGTATATTGCAGAATACACAGCCTTGGTGTATCTACTCATCAAGCAAGCTGACCAGACCTGCTCAAACCTCTGATGTCCTGGAATTCCATCTAGATGTAGTGAAGACACAGCATCAGAGGCTTATCAATTTACCCTTCCTCCTGCCCCTCTAGTAATATCTCAAAGCCTGTAATCAGCTTGAAGAAGTTAATGAAGAGTCAGCGCCCTATTCCCTGGACTTGGGGACTAAGGTGGTTAATATTGGGCTGTCTTTCTAAGGAAAAGTAGTGGTTTTGTTGGAACAGGGAGGATTAGCTAGGATTTATTTCATAGCCATAACCTACTGGTAGAAATCTGTATAATTGTTATCAGGATGAAGTTATAATTTCTTAAATGGTACAAAATTTACTTTGATTTCAAATTTAAGGTTTTCATTGGTACGACCTTCTTATTGATAAAAAAGTGAGACGAATATTGTTACTCTCATAGGCATTGTGCCTGTATAACACATCTAGGAATACAAGGCTTAGACCCAGTCCTTCTTTAACTATTTTAACTGATTTGAGATGGTTAACCTGTGAGTTAAGGGCCTATAGCAAATTCATGGCTTTGAGTTTATTGTTAGCGTGTTTTTTATATTTTATTTAGACATAACTGAGAGGAGTTAACAGACAACAGTCCAGATTACCTTACATGGATAGTTGGTTTTCAAAATGTCAGAAATCCACAGAATTGACATTACAAACATTTCTGCATTAATGTTCATTTTGGTTAGAGACCTGCCTGTTCCTGACAGCTTCCTGTCTTGGATTCTAAGAAGAAATTGAGCATCCTTGGAGTTACTCCAGTTGTGGTGAGACAGCCACTAGGCAAGAATTGCCTCTTTCCATCTACAGACAAATTACTGTCCAGAAAAGGACACACTTGCAGAATAGTCGACTGATTATATCTGCCTAGACAGAGTAATCAGCCCTTAATAATTCTGCATCACTAAGGTCTGTCAGATGATTCTGGGCCAGAAGACTGAAGATCAGATGCTCCAATGTTTTGTAGTATAGGGACTGTCCAGTATCTATAAATTGGCTAAGTTTTAGAAGCTATGCTTTGTGCTTCTAATAATTTCAGTTAACACCGTCATTCTGGATTTCTGACGGGGTTGAAAACATAGTTTCATAGACAATCCTGGCTATTAACTTTGAGAGAAAAGATTTGAGTGGATGGTTTTCAGCTGACATTCATTCTAAAGTCAAGAAAAAAACCAGGTTCAGTACTAAATCTTTTAGTTAGGAGAGATGACAGAGCTTCTGGTTAGTCAACAAAATGATGGATTGGGTATTATGACTATCTTGTACCTCACTGGTACAAATTTATATAATTATACTCTAATTGTATTTTGAGAAAAAAATTTTATTTTAACAGGAAGGGTGATATGTAGGAGGAGCTAAGGTGGGGGGAGTATGGAGATGAAGAGAAGGACTAAGGAGAGGAGGAGAAGAAAGAGAGGAGAAGCTATGTGATGAGACAAAGAAAGAGAGAGAAAGAGGGGGGGACATGGAGGCAGGTGTTCACATGTCTCCACCAGTCAAAGATAGTTGATATATCTAGGTTGGGTATCGGGTTACACTTCTGATTGAGCATTACCAAACTTATAAAGCCTTTGATTAACTTTAAAAAAAATTGTATAAAAGCAAAAAGGAAAAGGCATGAGATAGTGGCTTTTTAGGGAGGGGAAATGGGGAAAGGGGATGGCATCTGAAATGTAAATAAAATACCCAATTAAAGTAAAAAAAAAAAGAAATGAAACAGAGACTTGGTATGTGTGAATTCCTGTGTGTGATCCCAACACCACACAAAACCAATGTGGTGGCTTAAAACACTGTTTTTGTATCAACAGTTCAAGAATTAACAAAATATAGCAGACATTCTTTCACCAAATTCAAGTTTTCTATATTGCTTTTAGTAAATTGATCAATGGGCCAAACAGATATGTTTCAGTTCAATACATAGCCTCTCAACTTGAATCAGACCCCTTGGAGTTTGGTAAGACTGTGATGGCTGTCATCATTTGGAAACTGATTGTCTTGTGAACGAATCACAAGCAGTATTTGGCAGCTGGTCTTAGCCAGTGGTGTACAGTCCTTGGCAGCTAAAGTCCATAAGCAGTTACTTTCCTGATTCAAAGCCCTGTTCAGGAACTATTGTGACTGTGATATCATCTATCATCTCTTCTTACCTTCTACTAAACAACCAAGAAATCTGATGTTTTGCTGGGAAACCTAATAAGATCTACCATTGGCTTCTTCCTTTTCCTAGTATTTAGCCTCTGATGTTGCCAACAGAAAAGAATCACTGTTCTGTTGCAGATAAAGAATAAGATTCCAGAGAGCTGTCCAGGAATACCATTTTATCCAACCATTAAATAGCTGTGTTCAGTGGGAATTTCTGATTAGACATCTTATCTCATATGGTTGATTCACTAAAATAAACTCACAGGTAGCATATTACCCTTGAAAGAAGCTTTTCTAACACATTTTTTTTTGTAAAGTACATCAAAGCTTTCTTGCTCTTAGTATCATTAGAGATTGCTCATGGACCACTTTCAACATGAAAATCACCAAAAACAACTAAGAATTTAAGAAGCACAGTACTACCTATACTCTGTAAGCACATCTTTGTGGTAGGAAAATTAAGGCAAAACCACAGCCTACTTTGCTCTTTGGGCACCTCATCTGGGAATGAATAGATTGTCAATTCAAAAATTTTCCCACTCTGTGGACATGAATATTAGCAAATGTTGACAAAATTTGCCAAGTATTGATTTGGGGGTAAAATTTTAGCAAAAAAAAAAATGGATAGGCAAATACAAAATGTGTGGATAAACGAAGACCGATTGTAGCTTTAGATGCTAGAATACTATTATTATTTGGGATCCAGTACTGACCAAGTTCCAAGTTTCAAGATGTTGGAAGATCTAGTTCAAATTTCCAATCTCTTACTGTGATAAAATATTTGAAACAAAAGGAATTTAAGAGCAAATAGGATATATTTTGCTTTTAGGTCACAATCTCTCACTGAGGGAAGCTGGACAAGGAACTCAAAGGTTGGGCTGCTTGCTAAGCCTCATAGCATTACCTCTGACCAAAGAACTCACTTCACAGCTAAAGAAGTGTAGCAGGAAACATGAAAGATTCTGCTTGTCAACTGACTTGATTACAGTTAATGTTTTCTATATCAGCTTTCACATACATGCTAGGACTACCTACTCAGGGAAAGTTGTTGCTCACAGTAAGGTAGGCTCACTTATATCAATCAACATTCCAGACAATCCTCCACAGACATACAAATAGGCAAACTGTGTCTAGTAATTTCTCAATTAAGACTGTCTTCTCAGATGAATTTAGGCTGTGTGACAATCAAAGGTAACTTGAATATGTACTTAAACCTGTGTCTTAGGTTTAGAGATTCTTCATTTAGCTACTTTTATAGTCTATGTTCATATAGAAGACAAAGAAAAATTCCTACATTCTACAGAGATAAGAGAACTTCAAAAAGTTAGAGCGTTTTAAACATAATCATATGTTATCACCACTCAAGAAGTTCTTATTACTCTATAGAAATTGGATCTAAGAAAACCCATGGGTTTTATGACTCTAGTGTTTTAAATTTAAAACTAGATTATATTGCTGATCAATGCAGGCTTTTCCAGGATGTTACCTTCCTTTTAACACACAAATTATCTAGTTCTAAGTTTTTAATTTTTAAAATTTTGTGCTACTTAGGTTTATGTGTTTGTGTATATGGTCACATGTATATAGTGTCTTCAAAGACAAGGGTAGGTCATTAAATGCCCTGAAGTTGTACCTTCAGGCAGTTGAAAACCATGCAATGTGGGTGCTGGAAGCAAACTCCAGTCTATGAGACTGTTAGAGTTCTTAATTTCTGTGCCTTCTCTCCAGCCTCCAAAATGCCCATAAATCAGCACTAATATACTTTCTTTGTAGAGTTAATAAGAAAATACACAGAAAATATCTACAAAGAGGGAATATGGAGTTCTGTATGTTTTCTTTCTCATATTCTAGGTGTCTTGAAATGAAACATACTAATATGAAGTTTTTAATATTAATATTTGGGTGACAGTGTCAAAGAGACTACATAGGCAGCTTGAGAAAATGTATAGGAAGTAAATATTAACATGAGCTATATTAACATGAGCTAATTAGGAAAACAGATTGTATTTTTGTTGATTGATAGGTATTTTTTAACAATGAGGAAGAAATGAAGAATATTATCAAAAAAGTAACAGAGTGACAAGTATTATAAAAAGAGTAGAAAAATCTCTTAGCCTATGTATCTCATGTCAGTAATCTATGGAAAACAATTCAGGCATTAATTAGAAGGTGCATGAGTCAGGGTGAGTATGAAAACAAATGGTATTTGCTGTGATTAGACAAAGTATTACTTTATTTAGGAAAATAGTCTATAATCTATGACTTTTCAACTATGACCCTTCTCTAATATGGAGAAAAGTTTAGCAGTATAGCATTTGGGATCAATATAATCAAGTATAAATCAGACATTTTATAAGATAACATGTTTATAATGTTTTCATTACCTACAGGTTTGAAAGGTTTGAAAGGTGAGGTTTCTAGTTAACTCCTCAGGTGCAGAGTGATATTTATGTCTCCCTAAAGTTTGTAGATTGCATTTCTGATCTCTGTGATAGTGATGTGTGGTAGGTAGAGATGATTGAACTATTAGAATGTGATTCTATTTACAATCCTGAATTGGATTAGTGTCCTTAAAAATATCCACATTTGACCTCACGGGGATTACAATAGCATACACAAGACTTATGCAAGCCAAAGCTAGACCAAATCCCATCATGGAGAGTAGTGGATAAAATTTCACCCATATCTGTGAACTAGGAGAGGGATCACATGCACAAGAATATTTGAGCTTGGTCTTGATGTTTTTTAAATAGTATATAAAGTTGGGTGATTTAGGAGAATGGGGATATGGAAAATGATGAGGGGTGAATCTAATCAAAGAATGCAAGAAACTCTTGAAGAAGTAATAGTAATATTAAAATAATTTTCAAAGGCACTATTCTAAAAATCAAAACTAACTTTTAGATCTGAATTTATTTTCCCATATGAGGGCACAACCAATCTGTATCATGTATGAGCCTGAAAATGAGTACTCACCAAGTCATAGCACTTTCTATGTACACAAACCTGATAAATATGAGAATTATATAGTTTAGGTATTTTTATTATAAGTTAAAATAAATTCTTCCCCAAGTTTTATAACAGTTGGAATGAAAGTGTTATTTACTTGATAGGTTGGAAATCACCTAGAAGAAAAGCTCTAAGGCATACTTGCGAGAGATTATTTAGCTTCCTGGAATGCTTGTGAGGGATTATATTCATTAGGTTAATTAAGATAACAAAACATACATTAAAAGATGATGTTACTATTTCCTGGACTTGGGTCATGGAGTGTATAAAAAGAAGAAAATGTGCTGGGCACAAAAATTTATCAATAACATGAGGTTTTTTTCTGGCTATAGGTTTGTAGTGAAGCTTGAAATTGGAAGTGGAGGTACCTCTAGCATTCAGGAATTATTTTAAGCTATTCTGAGCTTTTATTCTTCCATATAAATTTGAGAATTGTACTTCACAGTTTTTAAGATTTGTTTTGGAATTTTGGTGGGAATTGTATTGAATCTGTAGATTGCTTTTTGCAGGATGGCCATTTTTTCTATGTTAATTCTATTGATCTACAAGCAAGGGAGATCTTTCCATCTTGTTATACATTCTTTAATTTCTTTCCTCAAAGACTTAGAGTTTTTATTATTATGTAAGTATTTCACTTGATTGGTTAGAGATATCCCGAGATATTTTGTGACTGATGTAGAAGTGGAGTATGTTGTTTCCTTGATTTCTTCCTTAGTTCGTTTGCTATTTCTATATAGTAGGGTTACTGAGTTTGTGAGTGAATCTTGTATCTAGCCATCTCATTGAAAGTGTTTATTAGCTCCAGGAGTTCCCTGGTAGAATTCATAGGGTCACTTATGTATGCTATCATATCATTTGCAAATAATGATACTTTGAACTTTTCCTTTTCAGTATGTATCTCCTTGATCGTCTTCAATTGTCTTATTGCTCTAGCTAAAACTTCAAGTACTGTATTTAATATATATGGAAAAAATAGATAGCCTTGCCTTGTTCCCAAATTTAGTGCAAATTTTTTGAGTTTCTCTAAATTTAATATGATGTTGGCTATAGGATTACCATAAATTATCTGTATTATATTTAGGTATGTCCCTTGTATTCATAATTTTTATCATGAAGAGGTATTCAATTTTGTCAAAAGGTTTTTTGGCATCTAATAAGATAATTGAGTGGTTTTTTCCAATTTGTTTATATGGTGAATTATATTTACTGATGTTTATATATTGGACCATTCCTCTATCTATCCATTGAAGTTTATTTTATCATGGTAGATGATATTTTTTATATGTCCCTATATCTTGTTTGCAAGTATTTTTGCATCTATGTTCGTAGAGAAATTGGTCTGTGAGTCTTTCTTTCTTTAGCTTATATGTGATTTGTCTATTTGGGTGACTATGGCCTTATAATTAAATAAAAATGATTTAGGCAATGTATTTTTTGCAACTATTTTGTGGAATAATTTGAGAAATATTGTCACTAACTCTTTCTTGAAGTTTTGGTAGAAACCCTCTTTAAATCTATCATCACCCTGGGCTTCATTTGGTTGGGAGAGTTTTAATGAATGTTCCTATTTCACTAGGGGTTATAAGTCTATTCTATTATTTACCTGACCTTGATTTAACTTTAGTAAGCAGTGTCTATTGAGAAAATTATCCATCTCTTTAACACTTTTCAATTTGGTGGTGCAAACATTTTTAATGTATGTCTTTTTGATTCTTGGAATTTTTTGAATGTCTGTTGTTATATTTCTCTTCTTATTTCTACTTTTAATTTCCAGTTTTTTCTTCACCTTTTTGTTACTTGAAATAAGGATTTGTCTATTTTGCTGATTTTCTCAAAAAATCAACTTTTTATTTCATTGGTTGTTTGTAGTGTTCTCTTTGTTTCTATATTATAAGCTTCAGACTTCAGTTAGATTATTTCTTGCTGTTTAGTCCTCCTGAGTATGATTAGTTCTGTGTGTTTTAGAGATTTCTAGTGTGCTGTAAAGTTGCTAATATAAGATCTATTCAGATTCTTTATGAAGACTCTTAGCACTATGGACTGTTTCCTTAGTACCATTTTCAGTGTGTTCTGTATGTTTGGGTATGATATGTACTAATTCTAATTGAATTCTAGAAAGTCTTTAACTTCTCTTTTTATTTCAGTATTGACTTATTTTTCATTCAGTAGATTCACAATGGAATTACACACTGGCTCCCCTGGGTGTACAGTTTGCTGCTGCAGATCTTAGCACTTGTCCAAAATCCTGTGAGCCTATTCCTTAGAAGGTAACTCCTTGTAGGGCATGGTGTCACATGCCTTTAATCCCAGCATTCAGGAAGTAGAAGCATGTTGATCTCTTGTGTTTGGTGCTAGCCATAATGAGTTTCAGAAAAGCCAGAGCTACATTTTAGAGAGAACTCTCCTTTCTTTCTCAGTCTCTTTCACATCTATCTATTATCATCTATCTATCTATCTATCTATCTATCTATCTATCTATCTATCTATCTATC